>CM029360.1:9670681-9721775 GCA_017140985.1 Hormaphis cornu | reverse complement strand
TTTTTTTTTTTTTCGGTAAAACTAAAAAAACAAGAAAAATGTCAAAAAAAGCTCGTGTCGAAGTACTACCTGTTTCCATATATATCTATCGGTAAAGGTATTGTACCGAATTTAAAAAAAAAAAACCTGAAAAGCTGTTTGACATCGTTGCAATACGTTCTTTGCCGCGTTCAGAATCCAAAAGGCGGCGTACAACGGTCGCGTTTTTTTCGTTTTTAATGCCGCCGAGAACGCGCGCGATTTGTTTCGCGGCTAAAGAAGATTATTTTTAACGCGACGTGCTGTACAATACATTTAAGTCTCGGTAAGCCGTGTCGAAAAAAATAAAAAATAAAGAGAAAAATAACCAAAGTGCTCGTTTTGTGAACAATATTTATATACGAGCGCAATAAATAATAATTTTATACAAAACATACTACGCGCGAACAAACACGATAACTGCTGATGATCGTTTTAATGTTGACAAACGTTAGGAGAGCCGAAATACGCGGATGTGTACCAAAGGGCCGAGCGATTAGTCGTAATGGGCAAGTTCTATAGTGTAAAATTTATGAAATTCGATTAATTTTTTTAAAAAAAAAAAAAAATCCAGAAATGATTTTAGATTCTGAGCGACGAGCGAGCGGAATACTGTACATTGTTTTTACAGTGACGTTTTTTTTTTTTTTGTCAACAAATTTTCGCATAGTAGGAAATTTTCAAAGTCAGTAACTTTCCTTTAGAGTAGTTTATGGACTCCGGCGGTATATCGGTCGAAGCTTTTTTTTGAAATTCCGCTTACTTTTTGAGTTTTACCCCAAAGATAAAAAGCCGTGATCAGTCCGGACCGCGTGGGCAGTTTGACGGAGTAGCGACTACGCTTTGGGCGGGTCACCACTATGGTGTAGACTAATCGTGTTTTGTTTTATAAATCGTCGTCTTCGAAAATACGAAAAATCTGAGCGAGCTCTGCCGTTGTCTACTTTACGTCCTGGTAAAAACTAATTTGACGACAAAAAATTTTATCAAATCATCCTATTATACGAGTTTCAGGTTGGTCCGATATTTATTTTGGATGATCAAAAAAAATCTAAATCGATGTGTAAAATACACGTTCCCCGTAATTTTTTTTTGTCTCTCCCGTAAGAAATACACGGCCGCCCGGCATGACGAGTTAAACGACAAACTAATAACGAGAAATCCGCTATAAACCGAAATCGATTGAATCGATTTGCTAACTTTTTCAACTATATATGTGTATAACTATCTTGTTTAGATCGTATTGAAGTTTTGAGACTTAAACGTAAAAACTAAAGGTTTGATGGAATAATAAACTGCGTAAAATTAAAAAATTCAAACATTTCAGAGTTCCGTAGATCTCTTAAAAATGATCGAAATCGATTGAAATTTGAGCGGTAAACTCATGGGGAAACCCTTCTTAATGACATACATAAAGATCGAACGGAGCAATTTCGAAAATTGAGTTTTTTTTTTCGTTTTTTTGCTCGTAACTTCAAAAATAATCAAAATTTCAAAAAAACGCTTCGAATATATTACCGTTTCGGATCTGTTTTTTAAGGTAGCAAACTCGGAACAGTTTTTCTACCAGAATTATTGATCACGGGAAAAATAAAAAATAGGTACGCCATTGTAAAAACAATTCTTCTCTAGCGCTCAGGATCTAAAAAAATCCAGAATTTTACGGCGATAAATTTGATGAAATCGTCAAGTTCGTAACTCGGCGGTTTCGGGTAGTGCTCCGATCCGTTGAATATCACATAAATGTTGGGAACTTCGAAACGGAAGAACAGTAAAAACCGAACGTTTCTCTGCGGCGCGCTTCGGGTTGAATAATTTAGCAAAACATTAGCGCGATATTTTATTTATGACGTTAAACTACGTCAAAGAAAAACAACATTTGTAGTTTTAAGAGTTCTATTCAAATTATTCATACGACCTAACCTAACCGCCGGGGCAGACCGTTTTACGCGACCCTCGATTTCAGAATCGAAACTCAATTAGTTCCGTTTGACGCGGAGGGACTGCGCCAGTAAATAGCGCACGATTAATAACGGTCTGTAGAATTTTTTTAATCCGGGCAAATTTTCGGGATGAAAATCGTTAATTTATATACATTCTAGGACGTGGTGGTGTTTCGCTAAACTGCAATACGTATCGGTCGAACGTTACGGTGGTTACCGCAGCTTTTGTACGAGTTTTACGAAACCAATTGTTACGTTTGTGGTCGCGACAAAACGAGTGGTAAAATCATCGAAAACCGCGTTCGGCGTATTCGTGTGGAAAAATGTGCGCTTAACGATCGGCTAATGTTCGAAACGTCGGAAACCAAAATTATCAACATATTTTGTAAATATAAAGATTATGAGGCGCAATTCGAATAGGTGAAACGAAATTTTTTTCTAGAAATGGCCAATTCGCGTGAGATAGGATTTTCTGTGTATTGTTTTTCTTTTTTTTTAATTTTGGCGGGCTTTAGACCACCACCCGGGGGGATTCAACGTTTACGTTTCATAACTATTCGGTTAAACGTTTACCTCGATTCGTTCACGACATTTACAAAATGAATCCATGAGCAACGTGGATACTTGTTTGAGAAGAAATTCCGTATTGAGGAGGGTCAAGTGCGAAACGTTAATTTCTCTATATTTTATCCGAATAAAAGTTATTTAATAACACAATATTCGTGTAAATTTTTTTGTTTTTTTCCTATAATGTCTCATTATTTGTCCATTACAAATATACTGCGATCAATATCGCCTTTTTATTCGGACGATCGCACATACATCTGTGTTCGAGGCTTGAACGTTCGCCACTTCGACTTGAAATTCGTTTTGTTTCAGACACAGAAGTGTAATTTCGTACGCGTGTACGGACGGTTATTTTACTCTTGTGCGTCTATATACGTAGAACACCCGCCGAGCTCGTTTAACGATTGGAATTATTAATTTAGAGCTCTTTCAAGACATCCGTAATAAACGTTCTGAGCAATTAAGTGTATTGAAATAAAGCCACTAAAACTGAGCTGTAGAAATCCTATATTCTATACGAATAATTACTATAAACGTTGAAGAAGAAGAAGAAGACGCTCACAAGGATCTAGACGAAAATTTTAATAAATTTGTATTTTTTTTTTTTTTTTCAAATGCGTAGTCCAAAATACGATTATTACTACACTTCGTATGTAGGAAAATGTTCATTTTGCGAACTTCGAATGCTTTTGAAATTTTTATTTTTGTAAACGCTATTACTAACGTGTTTCCTCCAGTTCTGCAAAGATCGCTTTAGCTATGCACGCGGTGGCAGATTTACAGCCAAAGTAGCGCGTTTCTATGATTCCATAACTGTTGTCGATTATTAATTTATTGGAGATTTGTGTCGGCTGGATTCGTGATGGCGATTTTTTTTTTTGTCGAATACGTTGATCGTGAGTAAAAACACAATCTCGTCTAGCGATTTGATTTGTTCAAACGTATTTTATCAATACCGCACGAGTTTTGTTCAATACTCTAGATTTTCGTTTAGAAAAATACCTACGTTTTTCGGTAGAATATTGTTTAAAACTTACGTGGGCACTCGAATGCCGTTCTCGTGATCGACCTGCACGAATACTTTTATCGACCGAGATTTCCCAATTCGGTCGGTAAAATAAATATAGGTATACTTGCCGTTTCCTTCGAGAGTCTAACCTCTGATCATTTCAAATTTGTCGTCTATTATAATTTTTTTTTCAATTCGACTTAATTTTTTTTTCTCCTAATAAAATCGTCAACACGGTCTTATTGGGTTAAAGTTTTATTTTTTTTAACTCGTTAAAAAATCAAAATGAGCAGAAAACAATAACCATCTAATGTTATGTATAATAATTGTCGTCTGGAAACGATTTCTGTGACTTTGTTCCGCTGAATAACGTAATCATTATTATTACTATCATTATTTGTATACAACAGGTGATATTTTGTCGTAATGTTTTCGCATCTAATAACTTTACTCGATGAGTTTAAAATGCTGTTCTTAAAATAATTTGATACGAAACCAACCGCAGAGTCGAACGTTGCGACTGATATTTTTATGTACAAACGGTTTTAAGACATTCTAATAAATTGTTTACAGACGTATCAAATACGTATTTAAGGACGCCTTGAAAAGTGTCCAATAACATATTATTTTGTTCATTAATAAAAACCGCCCTGTGTAGTTGTGGGTCTTTTGACTTTTCTGGTTCGTGTCTCAGTACGCACAAAAGTTTGAAAATACGACGAATTTTTAATTTTTGAACTCTTTGACTTGATCCAAACTTACTAACAAACAATTCGATCAAAAGGACAAAATAAAGCTCGCATTACAAAACTATTCACTACTTTAGATAATTTTTTTTTTTTTTTAATATATTTTTACATTCAGCGAGGCACAAATAAGTATTTGATTTTGTTGTGAAAGTTTAAATGAGCTTAAAACGCGCTGTGAAACGTCTAGACGACAATCTAGCTGAATAGTTGTAAATGTTGAAATAAACAGAATTTTTTTTTTCACCCGATCGTTGATAATCTTGCAGTGCTGTTAAAAGACAAAAAAACATTTATATGGAATTCTCTATAGCAAAACACGAACGTTTAAGCGATCGTTTGCGCTCAACGCTTTCGAATTCTGTTCAATAACCGTTTGCTATGTTATTGTATTCAAATTATCGTCTCGTTGGGTACGACGTAAGCAGTTAGCGAAACGTTGCGTCGAATTTTTTGAATTTTGTTCCTTATTATTGATACGAGAGTGTATAAACGTGTATAATATTATGTTTTAGACAGTTATTTCGACGGTTGTGATTTTTAATGTAACGGCCGAATTATACGATTTCATATTATAACTCAAAAGTCATTCGTGCTGATGAATTAAACCGTACTGTTGCGGTTACACCGGTGGCACGTGGCAATTTATTTTATGAAACTCGTCGTGAGGTGCAGGGTATGGGTAGGGTTTAATGAAAAAAACGAGGGAAAAAGTTTAAAAAAAAAAATGAAATAAAATCCCAAGTAAAAAGACAAAGTACGAGCGGAGAAAAGAAAACGAATGAAATCATATAAAAATGAAACCTATAAATTATGTAAGAAATTATAAATGAAAAAAAAAAAAAAAAAAACAGAGATAGAGAGAGAAGCAGGAGCAATGAATTTATTTTAAACGTAATAGTATACCGCCATTTCGTTTTGGGTTGACCTTCTTCGTATCCGTTTTTTCTTATTTTTTTTTTTTTGTCTTTTTTGATAATAATATAATAATACCGTTGAATCGATTCAATCTGAAAACGGTTTCGTAATATTTAATCTGAACAATTCAATTCAGCTATTTTTGTTTTTATTTATTTTAGTAATGTCTAATACTGTTTCCGAGCATATTATCAACTTGACTCGTAATAATTATTAGGAGAAAATTATCGTGCAAAATCCACAGTAGTAATTATTTTACGTTCATCTTTTTCTATTTTGTAAGTTAAGTAGGCGTATATCGGTTATACTGGTGATGTAAGATGGAAATTTCTGAAAGAGATTTCTGATGATCGGAGACGTTTTTAATAAATAACTACTTTAAACGTTTTGTTATTTTCCCGTGAATTTTGATTTCATAAAAGAGGTACTACACTGCAGATAACATAATATTTATTTCCACTCAGCTTTGATTTATCGACAAGTAATCGGCGTTGTATATTTATGTCGTCAAGTTTGAAAAAAACAAATACTTTCACCAAATATTTTGCAAGACAAATGTTCTAATTTAAAACGACGATTTATTTTCGAACGATTCAACTCGGTACGCACGAATGTAAATAAAATTTTTCTTTTTAAAACTTTCTCAAAAATCAAATTTCCGAAATTTCCCATCGCACTGTAATATACTTTTACGCAAAAGCAAAGTGTCCGATTGTTTAGAAGATAATCTTACACGAAATAATATCATGTATACGCGTTTATTTAAGTTGAAAATGTTATTTTTTATTTTTTTTACGTTACAAAAAATACGAATTTACACGCAGTAAAAAACGCGATTTTCACGGAATACTGCAAATTGACCGCGCGCCAAGTGTCGCTTGCTGCAACTACTATATTAATAAGTTAACTCGGGGAGACTCGTTTATTGGAATTGGGCAAAATTAAAAAAAGAAAACAAACCTCTGGGAAAACGTCGCGAAAATTCGAAAACGTTTCCAAAATTGGATCGCCTTTTGAAATTATCAAGTTGGCTCGAACAAATGGAGCGATACGATTATTTTGCTAGCCGTCTGGTCGGGGCGAGACGAAAAATACGTCGGATAAACCGAGCGACTGAGTTCAAACACGTGTTCAAACAACTATTATTTTTCGTCACAAACGTCTCTCTACACTATAAAATACACGTACAATACAGTAAGTAACCACAGTTTTCACCGTGGACGCACGAAGGGTTGACGACGTTTTTTTTTTTATTAAACAACGGTTGAACAATGTCGATGGAAATTTCTCTACCGAGAGTTTACCACCGTTTCGAGTTGATATTTATCAGTACATATATACGAGTGAGTAAAATGGTATTATCAAAATATAATATCCAGACGACACGCGCCGAACGAGACAGTTAAAAAGAAAAATTTACTCGAGAACGAAACGATTCAAAAATAAATCGAGTTTGTTAAAGAAGAAATAATCCGCGGTCTGAAGTCGCGGTTTGAACTAGAACATTGTTCTAAAACGTTTTGATCACCTTGACGGATGATTCAAGTATGGGTTATAAAAACTAAAAAGTCGAGTTGATATTTTTATAAACAGTTGATTATTTAAAAAAAAATTAAAATCGAAAAATTTTAAACGCGTAAAATTGATTTGTTTACGAATAATTCGACCGATAAAACTATAGGAAGTTTTGTTATGTAACTTATTAACGCGACCGACCGCGCCGCGCTCTTCGGAATCCGTAATCATCGAAATGATAAATAGCGAAATTTCACGAACTTAACGAAGTGTTATTATTTTGATTTTTCAACAATTTGATTTTGGTATCTACGTTGTATAAAAAATAAGAAAACAATCAGAATTTTATAATCGGTTGGCGTGATTTCTAGTTCCTAGTATTTTTTTTTTTAGTCACCGAATCAGTCTGATAAACTCACATTTTTTAAACCGATAAAATAGATTTGATTTTAAATGAATGAAAAGCGGTTTAATTTGAAATGTTTACTAACACGTTACTATTGTTGTTACGAATATAGCAAAGAGTACTGTTCACCATACATAATAATAGGTATATATATAGTTGAATGTTTAAAAACTGTGGGTTTAACATTTGTTTTGTGTTGTAAGAGTTAGTTTTAGAAGAGACTTATCAAACATGAGAATAAAGAGTAATAAAAAGCGTTTTGTCGTGTAACGATAAAAACTAGATGTATTCGAAAGTATACTTTTTCGTTTTATAACTGAAAAAAAAAAAAACAATAGAAATTTCATAAAAACAACGTTGAATCATTATTGCACTAGGTATGCGTTATGTAGGGCCATCTTTCGAAATATTATGTTTAAATAATAATTCTGACGAATTTTCGAAAATAAATAACTAATTGAATTCTGTCCGTGTGTATGAAAGATTTGGGTATGAAAAATTTGAGAAAAATCATAGTTCACAAATTACTGAATAACCAAAATCTTATTTATTTTTTGGTAAAAAAAAAACAATTTTATACGTCGCATTATTTATTCATATTAAAATTGTAATAATTTTCTAAAAACAGGTTTTGAAAACATTTAATAGATAAAAAATGTTATTCCCACACACACGCATACATGTGCATGTTTAAACGAAAATGTATTATTTCTTTCACGATTCGTTAAATCAATCGTGTGCAACAATACTATCTGTAATATTTGACGCTGTGATAAATTATACAAATGTGCGCGAACAAGACCGTGGGGCACGTCATTATTTCCTGTTTTATTCCACCGACGGTTTTTATTTCATTATTGTTTTCAAGACTCACCACCAACTCACCCGTTGATTTTATTTCAATTTCAGCGGACGCATCGATGCCCAGATTTGCGGAGCCCATACCGAATGTCACGGTGCGGATCGGCAGGGACGCGTTGTTGGCATGCGTGGTGGACAATCTGCGCGGGTTCAAGGTGAGATCGATAATCGTTTTTTGATTTGTTTTTATATTTCGTACCTACTCTGTCTGGAGGAAACGAAATCGATAGAGAGAATAGCTAAACCTTATTGTAGTTAGAAATTTACGATTTTGCAAGTGTAACACGCGCATCTCCGATTTAACGATAGTCGTTTTTGCCGCATCTGAACGCCATCGAACGTTGCACGGGGACTTTCGCTATTGATTTGTGAAAAAGAGGAATCGTTTTTTTGTATTTCGTTCTCGTCGGTAACGAAGTTAAAACGTTTACAACCAGGAACTACGCGTCGACCGATTCCCGAAATTTTTCTACCCCTCGGTAGGTCGATATACGCAAATTGCTCGTATTGAACTCTCGGGTGAAAAAAACAATTAAAAATTAAAGGTTTCGTGAAACTCGCGACGAAAATAGACCGACGTTTATGATAGTGATTCGCGAACGAATTGTCAAATTCTGTTCTCGTTACCCATCGCAATGTCGTGTGAACAATTAAATTCATTCGGATAAAGTGTACTTTTTTCGTTTGTGAATCATATAACTGTCAAAAAAAAACGATCAATATTGCATAAAAATGGCTTTGAATAAAGCGTAATGTTTACGTGCTATGTTTCGAAACATCTTGTTATGTGTAAAAATCTGAGCAATATATTTTCTGAAAAAATCGTTATTGTTTTCACTTGGTCGAATCGTCGGATAGATCTCGGTCGGCGTTTATAATATCTAATTTGGAAGTAACGATTTATAGCGTTTTACTAGCGATAGCTCACGAAATTCACAAACCGAGATCTCTCGAGAACGGGTCGAATCGTTAAGTTCTTTATTCAGCTGGAAAATCGCCGAAAACCGTACGACGTTTCAACCGTTCCGGTATGATGATGAATTACCAGATGGATGTTACTCGGTGTATATTAATCGTTGATAAGATCGAGCGACCTTCCGTTGTAAACGTTCTTACGGTAACGATGGTTTTTGTTAAAAATTAGGTTTCGTTAGAAATCTACACTAGAAAAAAAACAAAATTTCACGTGAATTTCACACCTCTAAACCGTTGTACCGTTGCGGTTTTTTCTCTAATCTGAACGGCGAATTCTTACGCGCATATATGCGGTACGATAAACGGTCACTTAAACTTCCAGAAAACAGGTGCCGTTACCCCTGTTAAACGACGCGCTGGTCAGCGAGGGATGAAACTTTTAATTGGATTTCGGTGCACCAGAAGGTCGCGACGAAATTATTTCGTCCGATCGCAATAATTTTGCGCTGGAAGAGTTTGTTTTAAAAACGGGCGGTAAAAAAAAAAAAAGGAACAAATACGAAAAAATTCAAACAGAAAAGTTTATCCACAAACGTTTATTATACTCAGTAATTCGTCGTCGAATAATCGTTTCAACCGCGTTTACGTATATACGTATCCGGGTGTTTATTTGGGTTGTAACGTCACGGTTTTTATTGTCAAACTAACGTGAAACTATATCGTTGAAAAAAAACTCAATCTAGAACGAATCTGGATAATTGCTCGTTAAAATAAACTATCTGGGTCAACTTTTTTTTTTTTACTACAATATAATGTTAAATTTTTGACCATTTTATGATAGAAAACCGTCGAAAAAATTAATTTTTATAGAACTCGTCCATCGCATTTCATCAAAACATCGTCGCCAATCCAATTTATCAAGTTATAAAGTGTTACTTAGAAAAAACCCTCTGCAGTATATTACAAAGTTTTAAAAGAAAACGTTTCAATATAATTAAAAAACTTTGATGGCTGTATAATATTTTTTAGGTTTAATCTGCTCTAATGACGTGGCACTAATTAAATATTTAATTTATAACAGTGAAATAACATATCATCAAACGTGTGCACGCGTCATGTGACCGAAATTGAAATTTACGCAGCGCAAAACAATTTAATGAATTTTATACTTTAATTAAAAAAGGTTTTACGAAAATAAGCTTTTTTCGAAATAACCATCTTCGATTAACATTCACGGTGAACACAATGTCATCGAATAATAAAATACGTTAGATGTTTAACTTGGGTTTTTATTTCGTTGATACTCGATATCGGTCTGTCCAAAATGTACGCGAGGTCCAAAACCGCACGAATTACATTCAAAACAATCGAATTCGACGCGATCATCGTCGTTTTTTGCGGCCAACTCTGAAAATATCGAATACAAACGAAATATATTTTAGGACCAAAATCTAAACTTTTTTGCGGTATTCAACGCAAAGATCGTACGGCCACCGCAAAAGTGATTACGTACGATCAACGTCGAGTAATTACAAGCGTTTTTCCCGCGAAATCGGTCAAAACGTTTTTCCGCTTCTGGGTGGGGGGCCATTACTTAAAAACAAACGAAAAATTTAAAAAAAATAATAATCTTCGATCAAGGTACCTACGATCCAAGACCGCGTTCCAAACTCTTTAGCGCCATCCTCTGCAGGCCCGTCATACGGTACGGTTTTCACAGGTAAAAATAAAACGTCAAAAACAATGTAACAATGTAACATACATTCTTTGCTGCGCTCAGAATCCAACAGAAAACAGTGGACAACCGCTTAACAGGGGCAAACAGTCCCGAACGGATGTATGAGTGCAATGCAATTTAACTTTGTTTATCCGGGACGAACCATCGGTTATAAGGGACGAAAATAGAAGCGTAATAATACAAATAATAGGTCACAACGTGTCACCCCCATTGAGCGGATTCCTTGTGTACTCGTAGAACGGCCCAACGGTACACGTTTAAAACGGTTCGAATACATCTCGTTTCCGTTCGACAGGTGGCGTGGGTTCGAGTGGACACCCAGACGATACTGTCCATTCACCACAACGTGATCACGCAAAACCCCCGAGTGACGCTGTCGTACAACGATCACCGGTCGTGGTATTTGCACATCAGGGACGTGCACGAGGACGACCGCGGCTGGTACATGTGTCAGGTGAACACGGACCCGATGAGAAGTCGCCAAGGGTACTTGCAAGTGGTCGGTAAGTGCGTATGAAACGATGTCGATGACGCCGGTTCGGAGAGTTAAACGTACGACGTGTATTTCGTTTTCGTTTTTTTTTTTGGCGCGAAATTTCGGAGAAACGAACCGTCCTATATATTATACTCTGATAGTGAGAAACAGCTCAAGTGATTTTTTTCAGGTGTGTCGTGGCATTTTTACACTTCCCCCCATTGAAATCTCTCATCCAAGCTCTGAAATGCAAAGCACTGACAATTTTAGACAACCGTCTAATAGTTTGTTTACGTAAACTATACAATCTTAGACTGTAAGACGAGTTTTTATCGCTTAAATTTATTGAACACAACGATTTGAAGTGCAAGTCTATAGGTATTAACGATACTTTGAAGTTTGAAGGGTTCACGAATTCATCGTAAAAGTGATTCGCATATTTTTGGTAGATACGATTTCAATTAAGCCCATCCCTATCGAAACTGCTATAGTTGAACGAATATTATGATTGAAGTTCTCGCTACCGATTTCGTGTCGTTAATCACACGTGGGGAACGCTTGGCGCCACCGATGAGTTCATTTCCTCGTTCAACGCGCGAGTTTGTTTAACAGTTGCTCAAAAAAATACTCAAGATTCGATGGTTCTTTTACACTTTAACCGTTGAAAACGCATAATTTTCGAAACAATTTTTAGCGGATTTCAGTATCGTCTATTTATGATTGAAACGTATGGCGTTGTTTCGATTTTTTTTCAATGATCTAAAACAGTTTTACGCTTTTACCGAAATCTCTGTTTTGATACGGTCGAATCACTGGGTCGCATATACAGGCAGGTACCACGGGAATAATTACTAACATAACGGTACAACGAGTACAAACATTTTAAACATTATTACAAAAACGTAATACTTTTGTTTACGGTTTTCATTAACCGCCTTCGTTTGATCACGTACACTCTCCGTTTATATAACCCAGTGTGAAACGCGTTCAAGAGCGCGGTAATAGCTTATATGTTACGACTGAAAAAATGAACGCTCAAGATATATAGGAGACGGCAATGAAACGTGTACAGTGTACGACGATTTTAGCGTAGTTTTGAAATGCTCACGATTGAAAAAACGGCCATTTAAAATCCATTATTTTCACACAAAATAACTTTACAGCGTGCCTATTATATTTTCCCGTTTAGTAGTTTTAATATTGTTGGAAAATTCACGATGTTTGTTTCGCGATCGTTCTCTATTAAACACCCTGTACAAAGATAAAAAAAAAGTACTTACTGCGAAAACTACAAACGCGCGACCATTAGCGAGTGATGCTTGTCATGCAAATATTACGGTCGTTCTTGGAACTCCGATGTTGACGATTATTATTTATTCATTAATAAACGAATATTATGAAAATTACAAAGCTATGCGCGATGAAATTCGTCATAATTGTTTGTTTGGTAATATACGTTCGTTCGTACAGTAGTTCGCTCATAAATAAATATGTAAATTCGGTAAAATTGACGTTCAATTCGATCAAACAAAATCGAGAACGCGCGCGCAGCGACATTAATATACTATGGACCGACGAAACGCGATATGTTATAATCGCGGATACAAATTTAATAATAAAACGAAAATCGATGTACGAAACCATATTGCTAATAATCGCTTAAAAACCGTTCCGATTGATTTTTCCCGACGCCCGTTTCGAAGTCGTCGAACGTTTTCAAAAACGTTCGACGAAAATCGAAAAACTCCACGGAGCCGGAAAAATGTGTCATTTTCTCAAGTCTTAATCCAATCCCCCGAAGCGCTCGCCTATTAACGCGGCGATTCGGAAAGCGTTAAAAACTCTTTTTTTTCCCACCGACTTCAAACGGCTCGCCGCGGACTATTCTATTGTTTTTCTTTACACGTTTCGCGGGATTTTTTTTAACAAATTTTTCGGTCGGGATTTTAGCGTAGTAGTAACGCCGTGTAAATTTCTTTTTCTTCAACCGACGAAAGTTAAACGCGATTTTTCGACAGTGCCGCCGAGCATCGTGGACAAGGAGACCAGCACGGACATGGTGGTGCGCGAGGCGAGTAACGCGACATTGATATGCAAAGCAGCCGGATATCCGGAACCGTACGTGATGTGGCGGAGGGAGGACGGCGACGGCATCAACTATAACGGAGACACAGGTATTTACGATTTTTATATAACCATAATTATTACCTGATTTTACGATTTTCGTAACTGTTGTCGTCTTATCACCGTGTGGTGTTGGCTGTGCGCGTAATCGAATGATTATTTCGACAGTCGAGACACTTTTACGATCTCGCGATAACCGATCGAAGTGTCCAATTCGAATAAAATTTTTACAATAGAGATGTCCTAATCGGATGCCGCCGTCTGTGTACCGTCGTTTCGTGCGAACGAACATCGTTCGTAATATTTTTCGTTCGGTACAATTTCCAGATGAAGAAATCGATCGGTTCAAAAAC
Organism: Hormaphis cornu; assembly: GCA_017140985.1. Taxonomy (NCBI): domain Eukaryota; kingdom Metazoa; phylum Arthropoda; class Insecta; order Hemiptera; family Hormaphididae; genus Hormaphis; species Hormaphis cornu. The sequence continues at coordinate 9,708,187 of CM029360.1, read as the reverse complement.
GAATCGCTCGATTATTTATATAACATATTTTGACAATCGAGATATCTACAACTCGGTCGTGCCCATCGCTTATGTACGTAATATTGTACCTACCGTGGCCGTCGTGACCCGGCGTTGCCCGTGTACAAACCACGGGTGCTTAGAACGCACAATAATTGCGTTTGATTTTGTTATGAATTTTGATGTTACGTTCTATTCGATTTTTTCCGCGTATTGATTTGATCAACTATATTTTTTTTCGGCACAGTGCGCGCCAAATCGTAAAAAAATTCGACCAAAAAAAAAAAAGTTTTTTTCCCCCGCGGGAAAACGAATTTCAGAAAATTTAGCTCTCGTGTAACGACGTCTCCCTAATTACCTATTTACGAATAGTTTATTGACAAAAAATTCAATCGTTTTATAAATCCAACGCAAAAACCGTTTTTCTTTTTTTAACTTTTCTCTGACAGCTAAATTTTGGACGTTTTCCCATTTAAGGGCGTGTGCGTGTAAGACTGTAAAAAAAAAAACACGACCAAAAAATAGTTTTTTACAACACCTCCTCATTCCAATCTTCCTCCTAAACGCGTACTGTGTGTAATTTCGTGTCGTCTCCGCGTGCGTTATCGTTTGTTGTCGAGATACTTTCTACTTCCAAAAGTTATAATCCCGTTATGCGCGTTATTACTTACACCAAGGTTACACGAGCATTTGTAAGTTTCGGTTAAAAATATTCAAATTTATGTACTGTATTTAGCGGATTACGAGTTCAGAAAGACTAAAACTTTTGTCGTGTTAGTCGGGCGGTATAAACAAAGGCGTCGAGTGGGTATTATACTCGATTAATACTACGTAAATTGATCAGATTCCGCCGACGGCATTACGTTCGCGAACTTTCGAAACGTCGATTTTCATTCGAAACAAATAAGTACAGGTAATCCACACTCGATTGGTTTTTTTTTTTTTATATCGATTGTGAAATTAACACGACGATAATAATAGAAAAAAAAAAAAAACGAATCGGTTTTCCAAAACTATAACGATTGGAAAATTTAAAAACGTCGTATCGTACAACGCTTAAACCGTATGATTTTTATCGAATTTTATTGCAACCACCCCGTTACTGACATTAGTCGGTACATTTTTTAAAAACACATTTTTAATTTCGACGGACAGCGAATAATCGAAGGCAGCCCTTCTGACACACGTTCGCGGTAATTCGTATCGTGTTACAACGCGGAGGAGGTCTGTGTTGCGAAAGTTAAATTCGGTAAAAATAATTTCCAGAAACGAATATGTACAATAATGTCGGGTACAGATCAAGAAGAACAGGCATTTTTTCCCGAGAAGAATAATCTTAGATTCTCACGTTTTATTCATCGTGTTTAATTTTACCTAACCCATATATAATTACGTCGTTTCTATCCTATAATAAAATCCGTTTGCCCGTAACAATAAATCCAGATTTTGGCAGTCCCGACGGAATCCCGACATCAATATAGTTCCTGAAAAAACTCTGTTTCGGTCGTTACTGAAATCGATAATTTCTTTGAGAAAAGACAAGATAGCGTCCCCCCAAATCGTCGTTTTTTTCCTTCTAACATTTCCTCGCCCTACAGCCGTATAATGCCGTGGCTCACGATACTCCTTAAAAATACGTCCGAAGGATATCGACACGAGGAGTCGATCATTTAGGGTTCAAAAATATTATTTTTGAAAAGGACCCGAACAGTATAAAAACGAAATTCTGTTCGTGGTTTTAACGCGCGTTAAGCATGTTTTAAGTTTCCTCACTGTAACAAATCGTTAAAATTCGGTGTAAGGAAATAGTAGTATGTGTATTATACTCAGGGGCGGCATTTCTGATTTCGAACAGGACGTTTGAAGCAGACTTACATTGTTATTTTTTTTTCGGCCAATCAAGAGAAAAATCGCGAGTTCGCGCATTAGTTAGCTGGCGCTTATCTCCTCCGAATGTATCTCCTCGCGTCATTTAAAATAAATTATTCTACCTTCCGACACATGGTATTTTTTACCTGTTGTTGATACACTCCACCGGTATATTACGTTCTATCTTTTCTTGACTAAAACCACCACGTTCTCCCCCAACACTGATGAACAATATCCATCGGATTCGCAGTGTCTTTGAGCTGTTAATTTCCCGTAACGGTAAAACTTTTTGGCGGCGCACCTCCAATCTGCTAAACCATAATATTCGCTTCGTTAATCATTGGCGACGCAGTCTACTAAAACTACACGCGGAGAACAACGCGATAGCTGTGTTGTTGTTGTTGTTGTTGTTCGGCAGTAAAGTAACTACATCGTATACGTCTCGCGCCACCGACACCCATTATTTTCGCGGCGAGTGTTGAGCCAAAGTTAACAAAAAAAAATCAACCGTTAACTCGATTCGATTGCCTTCAGTTTAAAGTCGTCGGTTTGAAAAAAAGTTTTTTTTTTTCCCGGCTAAAATATATTCACGAGTCATCAAACGCCCGTTCAATTTACATGTACGTTAAAATAATTGACCGGAGCACACAAAAAAAAAGTCGATAGTTTTGGTCGGTTAAAAATGTATTTAAACAGTTGCGTGTGTTGAAAAAACTCCTCAGATAACAACGGAGAAAACATCGGCGTGTTCGATATCGGTAAACAAATAATCCTAACTCAATCGGCTTACGTAAAAAACAGAGTATACAGTAAGAGAAAGTGAAGAGTTTGTTTTGAAACGGCGCTCCGTGCACGCAATTTCACTACACGCGCGTAACGGGGATCTTGTTTCGTGTGATACTTTTGAATGACATAAAATTCAGCGCAACCGAGTTCACCACTACCGGGTTAGTTCTATAAAAAGTTAGGTTTTTTTGATGTTGAATGACAAACTGACCGATCTTAGAGAGAAAAAATCGTAAACGATCTGCGCGATTATTCGTAATAATATTATCGGGACATTTCTTGTTATACGCCACCGGTTGGAAAAAAAACAAACATTTTAAAATAACTTTATGCGGAGTTTGTTTCGTTTTTAGGGTTCTCGAACCCGAAAATACAAATAAAAAACGTAACCCTCGTAGCATCACTTTTGTCTGTCACATTTTATCTCCGCATCTAAATGAGTTTGGTACGTGAACAGATGAACTAGGTGACGAACGACGGACCGTAATGTAGTGTACGTAGTCCCAATTTTGGGAGAAAAACGGCATGACGTGTCAAAGGGCTCAGGGATTGAAATTATACTATACATTTCTTTTTTCGTTTTTCAGAACAAAGAGGTATAAAAAAAATGGAAAAACGTTCGCCGTGACTACTAACGTTTTGAAACACGAATAAACATAGGGGATAACGGAACCGTGCAGTTTTGCGGGAAAACGTGAGTCCGAAAGTTCTCGCGAAGATCAAAATTAAGGTCGTTTGAAAAAAAAAACAACCCCTCCTCGAATACGACAAACTTTCGGATTTTTAACACCGCTGTACGATATTTTTTTCACGGAACCTCTCATCGTTTATTACTATAAATCGGAATGGCATACGTTCGTACGTACGACGAGTATTATTTTTCAGCGAACGTTTCCGCGGCTGTGCGACACTGTGCGCCGTGTAAGATGGTATTTTTTACAGCTCGTTTCGACGATTTCGGCGACAAACCCCAAATAATTACGACGACGGCCGTATTTTATAACGTATACGTTTGAATATATATATATATAATACGCGATTAATCGCACTCGGACGCTCGCGGAAACAACAACGATAATTGGCGTGCGAGGCCCGCGGGAAATGGTCGTTTTGGGATGATTTTCGAACGGTCCGATTCGCCGGGGGCGGTTTTTTCTTTTTTTCCGAACTTTTTGCAGTGCGCTCGATACGTTAATTGGCCAGGATCGTTCGTCGCGACGTTTTTTTTTTGGGATTCTAGCGAAGGATTGTGTTTACGATTTCTTTTTTTTTCGCCCCCGAACGCAGTGCACGCCGTAAGCAGTGCTCCGATTTCAGTAATTTTTCCGAAAATCCTATGGTCCTTGGAGGTCCACTCGGGAAAAAATTACAACCGAAATTCGAGGGAAAACGTTTACGGCTAACGTGCGTTTTGACGATTTAGTTTTTAAGGGCGCAGCGGCTTCCGAAAAAGAAAAAATGATCAAAAATTGCCCGAACTTTTACACCGTACAATTAAACAGATGTACAAAATCCATGTGCGCAATTTTTTTTTTAAGTCGCGTTTCGAGTTGGAAAATCGTCTTCAAATCGGCCTTCGACTTGTTTTTGGTATCGGGGGGCCCCGAGGGACTCTAATAATGTTCCTTACTCGAAAAGGCCACTTCCCGACGAGCTAAGATATCGCTCGCGTTTTCGTGGGCGATGATTTATCGCTGCTTTCAGACGTTAATTATAATACGTTTGAAACACAACTTGCAAAACCACCCGAAGCGTAATCGCTACACTCCAACGCGACGTGTCAGTGATTCCGGCTTCATTATCGGGGAGCACCTGTTTCTTTTCGTAAAAGTACGTATTTTAAGACGATCCATAGGTGGACGGACGCGCGTTCCTGGAAAAAACCAAAAAACAATTTGCGTTTTCTAAAACGTCTTGAGCGAAACCCGCGCGGTTTATTCAACAGCTAAGAGAATATTGTTGTACGTTACCACTAAACAGCATATACGGCTGTTAAAGACTGAAAACTGCTGCTTACCTGCCGAGTTATACCCGAAAAACAAAACTAGACGGTGTTCGTAAAAGTTTAGTTCTCTTTAGATGTTTCCTTTCTCGTGTTATCCGCCGAAAACGACCAAAATCGGAACGCCGCCTAATCCGATTGTTCGTGTTTTCGAAGGAGTATGCTTCTCGTCAGCTCACGGCGCAAAAGAGTTGGCGACTTTCACGCGCGCTGTGTCGAAACGATTTTCGAAATTTACAACACACTTTAGAGCCACGAGCACACGAACTCGGATTGAAATTCCCGACGGAGAAGCGAAGACGGGGTACTGTCGATCTAATCTTTTCACGCGGAGAAAGGCAGGAAGTTTTTTTCGAAGGCGACGATTAATTGTTGTTGCTTTCGGATGCCTGTAATACTTTTCTGAGCCACACCATGCAAACCTGCCCGAAATGTCTCCGCACCCGCGATCCGTGGCTATTTTTTCGCCGCGGAACCGGAACCGCGTACGACGGCCACGCTCGCGGTCACTGCGGACGTAGAGGACGCGGCCACGTCCGTTTCGGCTCTTTCGGAGAGCTCGTCGCGAGACAGGAAAAATGTCTCCGAGAGTCGAAGACCCGCTGTCCGTGCGTAAGTCGCGTCTTGCGAGAACGGTTAGGGGAACACGCGCTCGGAGGAGCGCGCTATCCGAAGCACCGCGAATTTCGGGCGGATCTCGACCTCTCGGGGATCAGCCGGAACGTCGGAGGAGGAGGCGCAGATCAGTGGGAAGAACACGGGCTCGGTAGTAGGTAGTAGGTAGTACGTAGAAGAAGAAGAAGAACGCACATGCCTCGGAACGTTTTCCCGTCCGCTTTCCGGCAGAATGACCGCACGTGCCCCGAGCAATTTGTAGATTGCGTCCGAACAGGAGGAGAAGACGGCCGCTCGGGAAAACGTAACGACCGCCCGAGTTATCTCCTCCGGCGGTCAGGGACGGCGTGTGTAATACACGCGCGGTCAGTGCACAGGGTTCCAGGGACCCCCTCAGCCCCCCGCGGTCGCCGCGAAGCCCTCCGGGGATAACGCGTGTCTCTTTTTCCGATACCGCCGTATGTTTCCAATATTTTTATCGCGATATGACGTTCGTACGATATACATACATTTGCTCCGACTTCTCACCGTATATATATATATTATTACGATACCGGCGTACATTTTTGTTATTATTTTTCTCTTCGCGTTTGACCGTTTCACTCTCTTTTCTCCGCCGCGACGTCACGAAAATACGGTGTCGCGAGATTTTTTCATCATTTTTTCGCGAACCGATATCGTATGGTTGATACGTAGGCGCCCAACGGTACTGCCGGCGCGGATGTCTCGCGAGACGTATCGGATTTTCACGCGTTTCCAATGTTCTTTGACGCGAAAAAAAAAAAAATGAGCACCGAATAACATCAAAAGGTCGGTGTATAAATTTTGAATTTGAGTAGTAAAAAACGAACAAACACTCAATGACGAACGTTTTTAATGATATATATTTTGTCCGCGTCGACGCAAACACGGCGGTCGTGTCCGTTGTGAGATTCTCGAATTTTCAGAGTCTAAAACAATTTTTTTCGTTCACAGTTGAGAAATAGAAAAAAGTTAGACGGGGACACACCGCCCGCCGACCTATTAAACTTTCATATCCCTCAAACTGTGCAAGAATGTCTCGCGCGGCGCACATAAGTCGCACGTAACGATGCTGATAATATGAGAATAGCACCGAACAGCTCCCGGAAACGCCACAATCCTATCGTAACGTATCGTACGTGTTACAGCAACGATACAAATAGAAAAACCGTAAAAATATTTCGTTTAAACAGCACCTACGTTTTCGGAATTCGTTTTTGTACCAACAACGTTTTTACCGATTCATACCCGCCGAATTCGCGGGTAGTAGTAGTTAATTTCGTCGGCGTAGAACTTTCGAAGATTGTCTTTCCCGTTTGTTATAGACAATCTTCGCGAAACAGACACTACACTAGTAAAAATAGTTGAAAATATCGAATTCACGTGTTTCGGATCGAGTGGTCTCGTTTCGCATTCAAACAACATAATAGAGACAGTTCATAATTTGGATATAAAAGTCGCATTTTTCGTAGTAATTTGCGCGCCAGGATTTTTCCGTTATTTTTTTTTTTCTAAACGTTTACTGCCCGAAATTCAAATAATTATTTCGATTATACTAACCGTCGCGAGATTTAGTGTGCACGCTATTTTTCAATCTGGTTGGAAAAATGCGTGTATACGGTTAAGAAAAAGAAAACCGATCGACCGGATCATTCAGAGAGGTAATCTATACCTATACACAATAAACGGTCAAGTACAAATTTAAAAAAAACTCCATTACTACTCTCTCGAAACTTTCATTTCTCCCGATCCGTCCGTATCATAGATTTGTTTCAAAATAACGAAATCCTCGGATAAACGCTTTTGTTTTTTTCGTTTTGGTGGAGTACTCGTTACTTTGTTACTTGTGAGAAAATGTAAAATTGTAACGTAATATTCCTTCATTACACGGGAGAAAACACAAAGTTTCGTTATTTTTTTAGTTCTACCTATAAGTGAAGACACCGGGTTAATTTTTTAAATATAAACATCAAACCGTTATGTACTAATATTTTTGGCACTCGTCCGATTGTTGTATTTATAAACACATAGGTACCGCTCGTTTTGCCGTATTTCGAAATAATTATATGTCCTGCAGGCATACCGTACAACTTTATCAGAAAATGTCGTAATTTGTTATAACTTCAAATTGTAAACGTTTCGTTACGAAATCCCGAAATCGGGAAAACGAGCGCCCCAGAAAGGGTTTTACTTTTTCAGACAAAAAGTCACTGTTTTCAAAACAGCACAATTGCATACTTTGAAAAGCGTGTTCGCGTTTCGGTATGGTTTTTTCATACAGATTTTCGCCGCAACCGTTCCCCTTAAATCATCTCCTGCGAGATATGACTGCATACTGTATTGAATAGAGCTATATATATATAGACACTTTGTGGACAATTTTAACAACAGACTAATTTTAATTTACTGTTTAACAGCGTTAATGTGGTACAATATATATATATATTATAGAGGTATTCGTTCGGAATGAAAACTTTACATTGAAAGTTTACGTGACGTGTAATTAGAAAAACGTCAGTATTGTTCTTTCGATATTTCGGTAGCTGTGCCAAAATAACGTCGGTTAGCGTACGCATAATCTTATACACTTTAGTAAAATGTATAATAAACGGTAATCAGAAGTTTTGACGGACACTTTGTAATTGATACCGCATAAGTTTAACTTGTAAATAATATTATAATGAGTTTTCAACAAGGACCGGCTTGTAATATTATTATTGCGATCAATCGATACGCTAAACGATGTTTTCTGAAATAACGAATTTTTCGTAAGCCTAGTCAAAAATAATTAACAAAATAATTGTTGGATTTTAAAACACCGTCAACGTTTTCGAAAGAATATTACTTATTTTATAGAGCGAAAAGTCAACAGTAATCGTGTTGTAAAAAAAAAAAACTTGGTGAAAAACTCAATCACAAAGTGGCTTTACAAGTTTCGACAAAATGAACGAAAAGAACGAACAGAAAGGTAGTAATGTTTAAGAAAGAAAGTAAATTCGACGTTGGCTCGTTGGGCGACATCATACTCTTTGAAGTGGGTCACTCTTTTGGGTACGTCGACGTGTCAGAAGATGTGGTGTTATTTAGTATCTGAAAGCAATGATGAACCATTAGAAAGTACGATTCTGTGCGAGTTCGGTACGTACGTCCTGGGAAAATAAACCAAATTTAACAAAAACATATCAGAATTAAAGTACTTTTGTGTTAGGCACCTTTAAAATAACACTTTTAGGTTTGACGCTATTCGTATAGCGAGAAAATAAAACGTACGTTTGTGAAAAGTACCGCGCAAAAACTATCAGTCGTTCGACGATTTGACCGGCCGCTGTAAACAACACGGAAGGGAATCGTGGAAGAAAAATATAAAACGTTTTTCCGCCACGATGTGTGTCTCTCTTTCTGGTCTAGGTTTTTCGCCCTCTAAACGAAAACCATACAATACTTTGGATTCTGAGCGTGGCGAGGAGGAGCTAGTGGTTTTACAATGATGGTTAATTTAAAAAAAAAAATTTTTTTTTCGTTTAAAAAATTTCTCCCGGAAAGAGTGCGCCGATTTCTACATACAGTACCTTTTCTTTTAGAGAATAAGATCATTTAGAGAGGTAATTTGACGATTTTTTCAATAGTTTTTGAAACGCGACGGGAAAAACCGCCGAAATTTTCGCGAAAAACGGCATTTTGTCAACAACTCGTGTTTGTCAACGTCTCCATGATTTCGAAAACAGCCATCGAGGAGATTTCAAACAGTCACGTGTCGTTTGTACTATACAACTTGAAAACGATTTTCAAAAAGTTCAATTTTAATTTCATGCTATCGATTTTAGGTTTTAACGACTTGAAATTCGAACGCGACATCCATCAGTCGTGTGTACGAAAAAAATTTCGAAAATCGCCAAACACCAATTTCGATCCACCGAAACGTCGGTTATAAGATTTTTAACGACGTATCAGATCTCGTTATTTCTCCGTAGTTTCGAAAATCTCGTCTTGAAGTTTTCAACAAAACCGTATCTTTGTACTGTAGAACCGTAGAAAAAATGTTTCGCACTATTTTCGTCGTTGAGTTTCGGTCTCGCCGTTTTTCGAAGGTCGCTTTCGGGTACAGGGTAGTATACCACCGAACCAGAGACAGTGGCCCCAGCCCCAAAGCGCAGTCGGCACACCCCGTCAAACTGCGTACCAACGCGATCCCGGCTTTCTTTTTTTTTAAAAAATTTTTATCGTCGCGTTTATACCGTTTGCTACGATATATATACGCCGTACCGTCGTCGGTGTGCCAAAAAAAAAATAAAAACGGTCTTTTTCTGCAACGGTGTGTGTACGGTGGTGCACAAACAAACGGAGAAATAATGCCAAAAATAATATCTCAAACACACCGGGTCCAAACGAGCTGTCGTCACTGCTGCTTGCATAGTGTACAAACAGCGCGCGCGTTCGGCGATAAAAATAATTCGAGATCCTCGCGGGCACGACGGCGAATGTGACAAGCGTTGGGGATATATTGCCGCCGCCGGGGTAAAAGAAAAACTGCACAGGGTGTTGCGCCGCCAGACGGACGGACGGTTAGGACGGGCGTGGAAAACCGCTTTGGACACGAGGTAAAACGACGACAATGGTGGTGGTTTTTAAGACCGGGCTTTTTTTCTGCTTTTTTTATACACCCCGAACGAATTTATAATTTTCGATTTTACAAACGAGTGTGTGTTCTTCCCTGTTTCTGCAAGGACGTCGTCTTAACGGTCGACGCGTTTTCCCGGCTTATACACCCTAATCGGCGCGCGTTGACGTTATCAACGTTTTCAATGTTCCGTAAGAGCCCAAAAAAAAACGAACGAAATAGAAAACTTTGAAAAACGATTATACGATATGCGAAATACGCGATTTTAACTTACAATCGATTTCGTTCGCAATACTTCCGTGACGACGGTTTCAACAAGTTTTTGTTTTGAAGTAAAATGTTTTCAATACAAGGTGTATTGGAAACGCTATGCGACTGAAAATCGCACGAGAGAATACATTTTTTTTTCTTGTCGATTCAAACTGAAAAATCGGCAAGATTTCGTAATATTTGTGATTTCTTTTTTTAGAAAACATTTTGTGACTAATTTAATTGAATTTTTTAAAACATGAAAATACACCGTGTCGTGTAACACGAGATTTTCTATCACCAACAACGTTGATGTACGTCCGACCAGCAAAAGCCTATAAAATGAGTGTCGATAAACGGGTATATACGTCACAATGTTATATTAATCTTGTAGATTTCCCATTCTTTTTTAAAACTTTTTTGCGTTTTTTTTTTTTATATTCAAAAATCCCGTGATTTAACCCACATCCTGCTGTCTAATCACGCTGAGATTTCGCTCAGATATTAAATAATACGTTTAAGCCACAACTTCCAAACGAGTGACCCAAAAATCAATGTCGCCAGACGGAACGTGCTATTTTGTCACTCGGACCAAACTTAATACTATAGCTTGTAATCACGAATTCAGAAACTCGACTGCAGCGCGACTGGTGGACAAAAATCAGCAGGGTTCCCAAAATGTTCGCTCGGATGCGCGCGTAATTTGAAATGTCGGTTATATGTTTCTCGAAATAAGAGATTACGACTCGTACGTACTCTTATCAGTTGATAAATGTCCGGCTGATTGATTTTACGAACCAATAAAATTTTTTGAGAATTTTGTGGTGTAGCCCTACCGATTTTTGTCCACCAGTCGAACACTCGTTAGTAGTTTAGAGAGAATCTAACCCTGTCCTAACTTAATCTAGCATAACCTATCCTAAACGAACCAACGGACTGCACGTCGTATCTCACTATTATCACACAAGTCGCCAATATTATGTAAGGGTCATGGATGAAATATTTTTTCATACTTTTTTCGATGAAAATTAACGATTTTATCAAGATTTAGGCTTATCATTTATCACGTGCTTTTCGCGGAACATTCAAATCGAATCATTTTTTATCCACGATCGCCTTTATATCGGCGACTCAATTTCATATCAAAGCGCAGTACATATGATGAAACTAACCTACAATTTACGGTCGGCCGCTCTTCCCCACGCGATCGTTCACGTCTCTTTCACACAAACGACGCGCCGCCAACTATTATACCTTCATAAGTGTATGATACGTTACAGCCGGCAAAATTAGGGTATTCTTCAGAATTTCCAGACATTTCTATTGAACGCGCATTCCTTTGAGCATAAAATTTACCAGTGTTTTCATACTATTCCTATAGACATTCTATATAGGATCGTCTTGGAGCTTAGGAAAAGGATAATATTGTGATGAATAAGGTCACTCTAGTATAATGTCGGTGGGTAGTCAAGTTGAAAACTCTTGATAAATAATAAAATATTACAGCGTTATTGGGAAGGTTGTTTTCAACCACAGTCTTACCCGATGCAAGTCGTGTTAGCTTAAATGATCTAAACTAAAAAGTCCTCTCTCACAACGACCGTTTATTTTGTTTATGGATGGATTGGAAAGTGTTTACGGCGACCATACGGACACGGATTTTGAATTCGGTTTTGAAATTTTGCGAAACATTTTTAAAAAAATAAACGTTCGTCGCCGCACCACACGCAGCCGGTGTACACATTTTTAGCCTTCTGTGCGTATAAAGAATTTAAATTTCTATTCTTCTACTATGTAGTCGTGCGTGCGACGACTCTGTTTACGGATTTACGCGTTTCTCTCGAAAGAATATATTATTATAATATATTTCATCTTTGTTTTGTAGTGCTCGCCAAAACGACGGCCAAGATAACCGCGGTCGTATACAATTTCGCCAGCGCTAGAGTTGTTATAGCCTAACCAATATGGTTCAAACCGTGACTGTGACCGTAACCGCGCGTGTAATACAGGGTGCGGCGAAACGGACATTCCCTACGTGAAATTAAAAGAAAAAAAAAATAACACTTAATTTATAGAAACAAAATCGTAAAATGTTTTTTTTATACTCCGAGTGGGGCAGCGAGGAATGTTTTTACTGTTTTTGCAATGACTTTATTTTTCCTGTCGACAACTTTTCGTATAGGAGGTGTGCTTCGAAGTCTAACGAAAGGTGTACGAACTAGTATCAGTGATACTTCGAATGAAGCTTTTTTTTTTTTTTTAAATTTTGCTCACTTTTTGAGTTTCACCATTACTCGTTGAATACCACACAAAAGTTGGGATTTCGGTTTTGAATGTTATTTTGTTTTAAGCATTTTTTGATATTTTGATTGTTTTGTGAGTTATGTGCCGAAAACGACGACGACAGTGGTGAAATCGTGAAATCCGGCGTCAGAACGGCTATAAAAAATATATAAAAATTAAAATAAATTATTATAAAAAATTATTCCACGTCGTTTTCAAACTTTTTCATATACTAAGTTAGTTCTATACGTTATGAATCATTGAAAAAAGTTTTTGCTATGTATTTTTTTACTTTTTAATAATTTTCCAAGTTTATTTTTCGTTAAGTTTAGTTTTTACGCCGACGTATACGCATGATAACTGAGCAGCTCGCTCAGAATCGTTTTTTCGAAGGCAATGTATGTAATGTATGTCAAGCGATTCGTATAGATTGTATATTTAAAAGTTACAGACTTCAAAAACTTGTGTTAGTGGGAAAGAACTTAAAACGCAAACTTTCGTTTTTTAAACTTTCGTAAATGACTAAAAAATAAATAAAATTGTTTTCAATTTTTTCGTTGGGTCTTCGTAAACCTAATATCAACTTAACGTATATTTTTTAGGGAAAACTTGACATAGTTCTCCTCGTTCCCCCCGATTCGAGACTATTTCCACTATCCTTCGGAGTCGAAGTTTCCAAACGTCGAAATACGAGAACCAGATGAAGCAAGGGGCTATCCGTCAGTAAAATATCTCCGGTATTCCGTTCGATGTGCCGGCAAGAGTGACGGGAACTCGTCAAGGCAGCCTCGTTCAGACGATACAATAATTTTTTAATAAAACCTTATACGATATAGTTTCTATAAAAAAAAAAAACTCTTTTTCCATATCTCTTTTTTTTTGTTTTTGTAAATTCGCAACGTGGATGTCGCATCCTGTATGTATGTAAGCGTTGTATGTTTGTTTTCCACACCGTCGTCTCTCGTTTCTTTTTCATTGTTTTTTGCGCCTTCGTCGCCTTTGTACGTATGCGATATGATGATATATTTTTCGCGTCGTTTCGCCGTTATTAAGTCTGCCAACTTTTGCTCGCGGTTCGTAACAACATCGTCGTCTCGGCGACAAACGTCGCGCGACTCTATTCCATCCGCGCGCGATTCACGTGTGCACAGGGGGATGTTTTGGGTGGACACCGGAGGCGACATGGTTTCCGTGGCCGGTGGTACGTGCGGTACAATAGCGTGAATGTCGAAGAGAAAACAAAATATCGTGCAAAACGCTAATCAATCGATGACCATTGATTTTTGCCGGTGTTTGCGCGCCGAGAGAAGTGATCTGTAAAATACCGTTTGACCGTTCGGCATTTCACACGAATCTGTGTCCGTCCGTCTGTCGAAGTCGCCGATTTATTCGGCACGAGTGTTCTTTACGCTGAATGAAAGTTAAAAAAAAAAAAAAAACGTTTTATAAACGTTTAAACCGGTATAAATCCACTGCGTCCAAGCAGCTTTGGTAAAAGTTTCAACATCATCGTGTAATACGGCTTCCGGTTGTTATAAACCGACCCGTTCGTTAAAGCCACACTGATTCAATGACGTTTTTGATTCACCGTATAAACGAAAATCAGCGAATAATTTAAATCCATCAGTTTCGACAAATTTCAACTGCATTTACGCGTTGCTCAAATGGCGTTCAAAAGTCGAAATCGTTAGTACGGTTTTTGTCGAAATCGCTAGAAAACGTCCGTGGTTGGTTTTGATTTTTTTCGTACGTTACATAGTGAAACGATTCGCTAAAATGTATCGCGTCGTTTTACGGGAGGAGCACGTTTTTATGAATCCTTATATCCTTATCCTTGTTTATCCGTACAGTTTTTGAACACGAGACTTTCAAAGTTCGCGCGTTAGAAAAAAAACAAATTAAGCTTCAACTGAAGAACCGTTTCGGGCCGATCCGTGGACTTGCGGTGAGATGAAAATCGGCGAGCGATCGGATACTCGTTTCCGGAAAAAGAAGAAAAACAATTTCGTCGTAAACTCGGTGAATTATGCGATGTTTCTCGCTACGCTCAGAATCCAAAAACGAAAACCGAACCCGAGACGCGCAGAGCGATGATTTTCTTTTTTCTGCGAATTAATAACACGCGAGATTCGTTTTCATCCGTTTCGCAAACAACAGGCATCCGGTGATCGTGACTTTCGAGCGTTTACGGCGCGTTTACATGCGTATCATACAGGGTGGAAAAATAATGGTTCTTACAGTGAAATTCGCGTTAAATTGGCCACGCGCGATTGGAAAAAGTACACTCATTGTAATACCCGCGGAGTTTTACCGGATAATTAAAAACAAATTTCGAAGTATAAATCAATTTCGCCGCCAAATCCGGTCACGCCCGCATCGATAATCGGTCGGTTGATTGTTTACGATCTACTTAAAATAATACTCAGCGTAACAAACAAAAAAAAAACGACTCAAAACGTTGATATTTTTTCATCATTTCAAATCAGTAATGAAAACTGTTCACTAAGTCTGTTCGCGGAGTTTTTTTTAAAAAAAAACAGTGTAATGCCGAGATCGTAACGAGTCGCATACGAATTTTCCATGTGAATTACGCGCTGAATTCAGTGGCGATTCGGTGTTATTTGTTTGATAATTTGTAAACGTTTGACGGCGCATCTCGGAAAAAAACGCACAATGCGTTCGGCCGAATATCAGTGCCAATGGTGGGCAGAGTTAGTAACTCGTTTTATCTCGCCATGTTGAACTAAACGAAAGAACGAAAAGTCAAATTAAAAGTCAGTTTTTCTCTTTTTTCGATTTATCGTTAACTGACGACAACAAACTCACACAGCTTAAAACAAAAAGATTCATGTATTTGTCGTGTACACATTACAACGGTATACCTGGGACGACACTTACCCCAGCTTTCAAAATTTTCTTCTCTGTAAACATTTCTTTTTTTTTAAAGATTTAAAAAAAAAAATTTCAAGTTAAAATCGCCACCTTTTCAAATTAAGAATCTACCGAAGAGTTAAATTAACGGGTCGCGTTTAACCTAATCAATATTAACTTTTTAACTCGGTTTTAACGTGTTGATCACGCGCGCGGTCACCGTGGTTTTTTTCCACCTTGTATGCGATAAATCGTACGGCGGAGGCCAAAAGCGCGACGACTTAATGTCGTTCCGCCGGAACTCACAAATTATGATCGAGTGCGTGCGATGTTGTTACTGCTCGTGTGATAATCTCGGATAATTACAGTTAAAACTGCCAGCGGAGTATCATAATCGCTCGGGATGATAATAATCGTATAAAACGAATCGTATAAATCGGGTGAACCGATTTTGTAAATTTTTTAACCACATGTGTAAAACTATCCCGTTTAGATCGTATTAAAGTTTTGATACGTGAAAACTAGAGGTTTTATCGAATAATAATAACTGCGTAAAATTAAAAATTCAAAAATTTCAAAGTCCCTTAAAAACGATTGAAAGCGATTGAAATGTCAGCGGTAAACCCATCAAACCCTAATGATATGTATTAGGTTCACGTCGAACGGCGAGCAATTTTCAAAATTTTGACGTTTTCGTTTTTCGCTCGTAACTCTACAAAAATAATCAAAATTTTAAAAAACGCTTTAAATAAAGAAAAATACGAGGATCACGGCAACGTGTTATTAATTATCTAAAAGCAAAAACAATAGCTATCGCCTTCGATAGACCCTAAACATGCATGCGTGTATTTCTTCATTAATATATACGCCGATTTGGTTTCTGAATTCGAAAATACAAAGCTCGGGGGATCATTTAGCGTTGAAAAACAGGGAGGGCTAAAACCCCGTAGAGTATTTCCAAAATATGTTATACCGTTATAGTTAGTATAATAACAAATTTTACTATCAAAATTTTTTCGATATTTTTTAAACTATGTCGTACGGATTAAGTAAATATTATTTATTTTATTTATATTGTTAAGTAAATTTGCAAAAGGTTAAAACATTTTTTCTGGCTTTATACCGTCTAACATTTGTTTAGGGGGCTTTACGAGTGACTTATAGGGACTCCTCCTATCCACCGCTTAAATACGATCCTGATAAAGCTACGTGTGTCATTTGAAGTTGTACGTCTACCTTTTTTTTTTAGAAAATCGATGGAGAAGTTTTTGAGAAAATCAGGTTTAATTTGTATTATTTGCCGTTTCGCATTGCGTATCGCGAAAATTTATCATTGAATTTTGTCGAAATCGTTTCGGAAAAATCAATGTTTTTATTTAAAAAAAAAAATTCTAATGTAAAATCTGTAAAATTTCAACGTTCTTTATTATTTAGTTTGAACCTTGGGTTTCGCACCTAACCGTGTGTGTAAAACCGACAAAAAATAATGATTTTAATCCGAATTTCAATTTATCGACGCAGAAACGCTGGCGTAGATAAACACAAAATGGCAGTAAAATTAAAATCTTTGTTGAGTTTTTCAGCGCACCGTTGTGTATTAACGCATATTAATTTGGTAAAAGTTATATACGGGCGACCGATGAAATGTTAGCTTCACAAACGTATTTTTCCAATACACCCAACGGAATTAATTCGGAAATAATTCTGAGAATTCCTACGTAATTTTGAAAATTGTAAAAGTACAAAAGAAATTCTGATATTGATTTATAGAGTGCATTAACGAATCGACGAACAAAGTCGTGTTTTTTGAGGCCATTACACTATATTTTATACACAGATATACTTTACGTTTTCGGACGAGAACATTCGTAGAACAGTTTGAATAATATTATTTGAATTGAATTCACTACGTTATATTTTCTGATTAAATCGAAGTTCAAAAAATACTTTACCGAACAGCAACGGCATCGTAATTGTTTAAATAATTTATCAGAAAAGTGTTATATGTAAGACGGATAACTTATCGTACAGAACGTCTAATATTTGATCGCTCAAAATTTAGAGGATAGGTACCACCGAATTCATAAATACAAAACAAAATCTCTAAAGTTTTGGTGAATATTGTCCGCATTGTTCTACATTAATTTTCTCAATGGCTTTTTATTTTTTTTTTTGTTTTGTTATAATTATAAATTTTAAACGACTAATTCTATCAAAGTAATAATTTTTTATGTTTTTAAAACAGTAATCACTGTTTCTGACAGTGTTTACTCCAATATAGAACATTTTACTAATAGTTTTAATGGAAAATATCGAGGTATA
The DNA here is from genome assembly GCA_017140985.1 of Hormaphis cornu. Lineage (NCBI taxonomy): Eukaryota > Metazoa > Arthropoda > Insecta > Hemiptera > Hormaphididae > Hormaphis > Hormaphis cornu. The sequence continues at coordinate 9,690,551 of CM029360.1, read as the reverse complement.
TATGATATTAAACCCAAAGTTTACTGGCGTTTTAAATAAAAAGAGTGGATTACGAGAAAAATTGAGGAAAAATTGATTTTTCGCGCAACTTTTTATTTAAAACGTATGTAGTGTTTATAGAGCATAATAAGTTCATTGCAGAAAACTTAAAAATTAACATTTTCAAAAACAATTTTCCCGCTTTACCTAAAGCGTACAGTTTAGATAAAAGTCCGTAAATTAATGAATCATATTATGTAATTGAGATTACAATAATACTACGAGTTCAAAATGAGAATTTTTTTTGTTTCCAAACGTTTCGTATTTTATGATCATCGATAAAAATAAAAATAAGGGTAGAACGATTTTGTCTGGCGCTCTTGCTATGTGGTTGAAAACGTTAAATAATATAGTGAACAGTACAATATATTGATAACTACAACTTATTTTAGGTATATGTGAAAAAAAAAAAATCATTTTGTTCATAGAGAGAGAAAAAATCACTTTTTATAATGACCGTTGTAATATACTGAAACTGAAATTTACTTTAAATCGAATTCTTTTTTAATTTATATTTGGTTAGATGTCAATAAGCGACGGACGGGACAACCGTTATTTTTGAGATAGATTTTTCTCGACTGTCCCGCGGTCGTGTTCGAATATTATCGGACGATAACTCAAAATCGGTATTTTAACACCACAAAAAACGAAAATTATTCACGCTGCAGGGTAAACAGTTAAGTATTTTTTTTTGTTTTTCTCTCATAAACACGTATTGTCGTCAAGCCAGCTCGTTCCTTTACAAATCTTACCGCAGTAATGTGTCCGGTTAACCCGACCACAATAGACGGCATATTATACTACCAAAGTAATATTATCAACAAAAGCGTAGAATTTACTACGACGGGACGCATTTAATATAAAAATATGCAGTTTTTAAACTTTTTTTTTTTCTTTTGCTCTCGTAGAATAAATACTGTTCGATAGTAGTTAATGTAAAATAATATTCAAACGGTTGATTGTAAAAAAGAAAAAAAACCACTCGGTATTTGCGCCCTCGACCCTGTATTTATTCATAAACGTGAGATCCGTCAGCGTTTTCTCGCGCCGTAACAGAAATAAATATCTTATAAAATTATGACTTTTTTTTTTAACAATTATCACTATTTCATTGCGGGTCTCGGGGCGTTAATGACTTAAGGCGGTAATAATGTAGTGAAACCGTAGTGCGTATACATTATACAATATATAGGGGAAATATATGTATATATTATGTACCTGCTGTTTTAAAAACGAGGAGAGCGCCGTGCCCGTCCGTAAAATATTCGACGATGAATATTCATATTTGGTTTTCTTTCCGTCGCGCGCGCAAAACTTTTCGTCCTGCATTTACATATTTTATTACGTTTTAAACGCTTCCACCGCGCTGTCGCAGCCTGTCGCGACCACGATCGGTGTATTCGTAAGAACGGAGATCGAAAACTTTCCGAATCGTTTGTGTCGATATTGTCGACGAAACGATGTAGGATATCGTGATCTACCATTCGTTCCGAAATAATAGGTGTTCCGACGCACGCTTACTCCAGCCAAATGAACTGCCAAAATATAGTGCCTCGGTCCCAAATACTAATATCAATTTTATTCATATTGTCTGTCCCCCAACGCATATTTATTTCATCGAGAAACTCGTATTTCAAATGTACAATACTGTTCCAGCTGTAGACAATTATAGTGTACGACAGTTGTCCGTCCCTAGGCACATCCAACCTAACCGTTTTACACTCGTTCCCGTTTTCCGGTAGTTTTCGCGGCACTGCGAGGGTTATTTGTTTTTCGAAAGTGTATAAAAAACAATTACGGTCGAAAAACTACCCGAAAACCGTACGAAGTTTAACGAGTTCGGTATTTCAGCTGAATCACACTTGTCACTTTGTCGCGACGGCCTCGCGCTAAAAAAATTCACGTTTAAACGAATCGAAATCTTCACACGTCATACTGTATGAATGATTTCGAAACGTTTGTCAACGTCCGCCAACAACGTAACAGTATAACGCGCTTTTATTTATAATGTAACCATACAAAGAGTACGAACACATTACGCCGAGACGCGAAAAAAAGTAAAACAACGAGCGTAGATTTTTTTTTGAAATTTTTTTTCCTCCGCTTCTGATTGAACTTTCTGCCGGTATCGCCCCAGACGGTTGAAAAACACAGGCGAATATAAGTTTTATAATCTTTATCGTACACAACACTCGGTTTTTTTTTTTGTCTACTCGGAAACAGTAGTAACGCGCGACTCTCTTTTCGGTTTACACCCGCGAACTATGTGGCCTTTTTAAAGCAAAAGTCGAAACTGCTTTCGCATCACTTCCTCCCGAATCGAGACGCCGGCGCGGGACCGAATCGACAAGATTTGCAACCACTCTTACGCCCCCCCGGGTAAAATGGTCCGATTTTCGTGATCGTTTTTTGGAAGGCCTCAAAAGTACGTACTCAGGACGCATTGGATTTCGATTTTTTTAAATTCAATTTTTTTCAAAAGTCATAGTAATATTTCGAATTAGGAATAATTTTTACGACTTTTTACGGGCGGGGAGGCTTCTAAGAAATAAAACCAATAAAATCCAATATGCAACTCGCGGGTTTCAAGTTTTCCCCGTAAACAAACAAAACTTCACGTTGATTCTACGAGATTGGAGGATTTTTAGATTGTGTGCTGCGCTCGATGTATCTTGTGCATTCAGATATTGTGGTCTTATATTATTTTTATTGATTGTTTATTTGTTTTTTTTTTCCACGACGATTATGAAAAATTAAAATAGTAATTAGATGTCTGCACTTTTCTGTCTACATAACTCGTACCTTATATGAATACACGATGATTTGTTTCAATTCTTATTTTTTTGTACTCAATTCGATACAAACGGTTCGGTTCTGTTCAATCTCGAAAATCAGGGTTCGTAACATCGAATCCAACGAGACGATTTTCTCACGGGACAAGAAAAATTTTTTGCTTTTATACGTTCGTCCATGTAGTGTCGATCAGCTGTTACGTTACAACTCAAGTATAACGCATTGTCAACACAGTTTTTGGCGAAACCGCAGATTTATCGAGTGAAATAACAATATTACAAAATAAAAAATATTACGAGTTTGTGTAAAACGAAATGATAAGTGTGTAGAGTACATGGTGAAAAATTATGTAATGGCCTATGTGGTACTGCTGTAGTTTTTGTTTTATGTTTTTATTTTTAATTCAAACAGTTGTAAAACTTATTAATAACATTTGCTTATCGTCTAGTTTGATTTCGTACTTCCGTAGTAGTTGTTAGCTCATTGATTTTCTAGGTAGTCGAATTAGTGGTAAAATCGTTATTGTAATCGCTTGTTTTGACCGTAGATCGTGTCTGTATATAATACGGTTCCAACGCTGTCGAAGTGAGAAGTTTTATTAGAAGATTCGTTGTAAAAAAAACATTACTAAACAAAACGATTTCTCAACGGGTTCTGCGAATTTTTCGTCGAAAAACCAAGCGAAACGTTCAGTTAAAAAAGAAATTTCATTTCTCAAGTCTCTACTGTCTAAGCCTCTCTCCCTTCCGATCGTCGGTTTGTGTAAAAACCGTAGCGTTTTTACCGCCCTTCCGCGTTTTCTGGTCACCGCAGAAAACGGTATTAACAGTTTTTCCGAGTCGAAAAATACTCGTCAACGGCAACTCGCGTATCCGATTTTAAGTGGAAAATACGAAAAAACGAAACTTTCAGTGTCCGCTTTGATTCCCGGTCCGTTTCGTTCGCGACGTCTACAATTTTAACTCGTTGCACACTACGTATCGCACACTATCTCCGCGAACGCACACGATGTTTCGCGCGTGATTATGGCCAATATTTTAGTCGAGTCGAGGGACTGCGTCGCATTACTATTATCAGTTTCGCGTACTATGACGGTGTAGTTTTAATACGAAGTCGAAACGGGACCGCCGCGGGGACGCGATACGTACAAACAAAGTCGTTATGCGCCGCTGTATAACAGCGCAATATTGTATGTTGTGCTATAATTTTTATCTCGAAATGAAAGCCGTATTTATGTACGCGATTCGAGCTTAAGCAAGTATTATTGTACAAGTATTATTGTCGTTTACGAACAATGTTTTTTACACGGAGACTTTGCGCGCAAAATCACTCCGCGCTTTTGGCCGCGAATCGTGGTTCAAACGTGCTGACGGAAAGCAATGGTATCTAATCCAATGCCTTCGCGAAAAAACGACTGTGATCGATCAGTGATCTAGTATACTCGAGGTCCTGGTACAAAATTGAATTCAACAATAAAAATCGTCCGAGAGTCGTGTCCGCGTTAAGGAAAAAAAAAATACGATTTTGAAAAACGTGCGAAAATTTCAACACCGATTAACGATAACGGTTTCAGTTCGGAAAAATACTCGGCTGTTTAGTATAAATTTGGTGCGATTTCGGACTATTGCTCGCAAAATGCGTGACGTTAGAAAACTCGTTTGAATCCGAAACCTCGACTCTTTTGTGTCTCATTCAAAGAGTCAAGATCGGAGCACTCTTTCCACACTAAAACGTCATCGCGAAAATTTCATATTGTCGCAGTAAAACTCTTCATTTGTTTTCGGCGGGTATCACTCAAATAGTGAGGAAAATTGAAAAAGTTCTAGAACCCAAAATATCACCGCAGTCAATAAAAGTTACTGATTTTAAAAATCGGAGCTTTCCTTCCGCACGAAAATCGTATCACAAATTATAAAACTTTTAACTCTTCGTCTTAAAATTTGTCAATAAATTTTTGAATTTTTTTGAGTTTTTTCGGTATAACTCGAAGAGTATGCAAAATTTTAAAAAGAGTTTCAACCAGAGTACCATCACCGGAGGTGCTGACTTTTGAAAATCCGAGCATTCTTTTTTACGAAAAGTTATTGACGGGGGGGGGACATCATTATTGTAAAATCAATACACTTCTCGCTACACTCAGAATCCAAAAAAATATTATTATATAATGTTATTACGACAATAACAATTGTTTTCAATAGTACCTGATAGCGAAATGTTTTTTTTTTTTTTTTATAATCACACCACAATGAAAAATATTTTGCAATCGCTTTAATTGAACTATTTTTTGTTGCATTTAGTGCTTGAATGCTTTTATTATTATTTTTTACATCCTTATTTAACACTCAAAGTTAATACCTTTACAATGCCTCTACTATTGATGATTAGTTTAATATTTTTTGTCTCGTCAACCGTTTTAATTTCTTTTGACCGTCAAATATATATAGCCTAATTGGACCAATTGTCCCGAAATTGTTGTTGGCATTTCGCCAATTTGTTGTTAACAACAGTCTCAAACGATACAACGACTGCGAATTCGTAACCTAACACGGTCATTTCGTTATAATTGGTCACTTGTTGTTGTTTCCGAGAAAATCGTAGTTGCTTATATTTTTTTTTTTTTTGTGGACAAAAGTTTTGTCCACAAAAATTGCACAAACATTCCAACAAAGCCACGGACAAACTGATCGATCGCAGAAACACCCGTTTCTGAATCAACGATTTAGAAGTATTTTTTTTTTTTTAGGTATTTAGGTTGCTTCGATCGCTTTACGTTTTCTATTAAATTTTAAGCGAATCGCTCTGATCCTGTAGTTAACCAGCTAGGATCAGTTGATAAACAAAGTTCCGCTGAACTCAAGTCAATACCAGCACTGGTTTTGAAACCGCGTTTCGTTGATAATAATATTCCGATGGTCAAAACGACAACGGCTTACTGTATAATAATATGTGACGGGTATTGTTGACGTTTTATATTTTCTCAACCAGGGGATCGCGTAGGTCAAAAATAATAAAACGCTGATTCGCAAAACGTACCTTTTTATTTAAATGTTTAAAACTTTTTATTGAAAAGAAAAAAAATCTCTTTGATTCCCTCAGTGCTACTAAATATGATGTGTTGCGGTGTTATTCTGACTTGATTTAAGAATACGAGTTTGTTGATTTCTTAAAAAAAATGTGATTTACGCTCATAAAAATCAATTGGTTTTTTTTTTTTATACTAAAAGTGGGTGATTTGATGTCGAATTAATTTCGAAGGTTTCATACTCTCTCGAGATAGAACTCGAATAAAGCAAACATCATTATCAAGTGAAATACGTCGAATACTCAATGTTATATGACCGGAATTTTTTGTTTTTTTTTCGCCAGAAGCAGACGGAGCGTTTTGTTATCCATAGTCGTTAATTCAAATCGCACAAAACTAAAAAGACACTGCAGTACCCCATATGCCACGCGTGTGGCTTATCAAACACGGGAACCGCGCGTATTTTTTTTAATTAATTAAAATTAATTAAAAACGTTATTAAAATATCAGAAGATAAATCATTGATTGATCGCTAAACAGACATATTTTCACGTTGTTCGAACGTTATTTGTTGCAGTGAACGTCATCGACGGCGAGGTGCTACACATCACGAGAGTGAGCAGGTTACACATGGGCGCCTATTTGTGCATAGCCTCCAACGGTGTACCACCGCCGATCAGCAAAAGAGTAACGCTCAAAGTGCAATGTAAGTGTACAAAATACGATAAAATATTTTGAAATAAAAACGAAAGAAAGGGAGTGAGCGCGGGCGGTAAGAAGTTGTTCGGGGTAGCGATTTCGCCGCTTCGGCCGTTCCTTTGGGCAGGCCAACGTTTCCGTATTATTACACCATTTAATGTGTGAAAGCAACGATTGCGTTACAAAAAAAAAATAAAATTTCTATAGTACGTATCATATATACGTGCTGGATAAAAACCGAAGAATCGCAAACGAAAAATATCCACGGTATTTACTAACTACGGGCGATACTCGCCCTGAAATACGGGTGGATTTTTTTTTTTAGACGATCGCTACGCCGAACTTCCCTAAAACCTGCCGCGACCTCGCATGTTTTCCCGTCGCCTCTTCATCCCTTTTGTTTTCATCGTGCGACGGCGGTCCTCCGCGGTTCGCCATACTACGACGAATCGCTAATTTTTGTTTTTTTTTTTATCACCACACAGTCCCTCCGATGCTGACCATTTCCAACCAGCTGGTGGGCGGCTACGTCGGACAGGACATCAAGCTGGAGTGCCACACCGAGGCGTTCCCGACGTCCATAAACTTCTGGACCACGGAGAAGGGCGACATGATCGTCTCGGGTAAGGGTACTTTTCGCGCTCGTAGCGCGGGGATCGCGAAAAAAAACGATCAAGAGTAGACCTGACGGTTTCAGGCGAGAAATACGAGGCCGTGTCCACGGACAGCGGGTACAACAAGTACATGATCCTCAAGATCCGGGATCTGTCGCCGCAAGACTTCGGGTCGTACAAGTGCGTGGCCAAGAACTCGCTGGGCGAGACCGACGGCTTGATCAAGTTGGACCGTAAGTACATACAACGACAACATCATACGCGTGTCGCCTACTATTTATTATAAGTGTCACGTTCGTCTCGTTTTTTTTTTCTGATTCGGGGGCTACGAGGTCTAAAAATGTCTATAAACATTAATATATACTCGTATTTCTAAAACGTAATGATTGTATCTCGTCACGGCGCGAACAGTCTAACCTGTATTCAGATGTCTGAGCGGTGTTGTCAAAAAAGTAATAAAACGTTTAGGATTCGAACGATGTGTTTCAAACGGAATCGCGCCAACTCAAACGATCCAAATGTTATATCCGAAGACGTCGTGCAATTTCGATGCGACCATCTGTAACGTATTTTCCCTTCTGTTTTCAGAAATCATAATATTCTAAAGTCGTAGTTAAATTTGTACAAATCTCTATTAACCGTTAAAAGTTGAAATATTCGTTGTTCGGGAACGTTGTTCCAAACGGATCAGTGTTCGGCCGCAAAAAGTTATAAAGTAAGACTCTATGTCGCGTTGGTGGTTTGACGGAGTACGCTTTGGGGTGGGTCACTGGTTCGGAAGTGACGGTTCAAACGTAATAACATTCAATATCTGAAAGCAATCGTTGCTGTCGAAAAAACGATTCCGAGCAAACTCAGTTATTTAGTTTACGCGTCCGCGTAAAAACCAAACTTAACAAAAAATAGGTGTCTATAACTTTCCACGAAAGTTTCCAACGTTTCACGCGCGTCTGTGTATCGCGCGCGTACCAGAGTTGAAAACATCTTCGCTCTTTTTTCGTATAAAAATGATTTCAGATTCGCAATACGTGTACAACGCTGTACAAGTTAGTTCGGTGTCGTCCATCGGTGCGCGTAAAAAATGAAAAATAATAATAAATAAATCGACGTTTCAGTATTATACCGAGTGTGTGTACGCTGCAGATGAAGAAGAAAAAAAAAATATCGTAAAAAAATTTTTTTTCAGTGCTTTGCTCCGGGTCAGAAATTAGGGACCAACCTCGGTCCGAACGGATAGTTAAAGCTTTTAGATCGATAAGTCGGTTTTTTTTTTAATTTTCCCGTGCGATTTGAGTCGACGGTCTCTGATCTGCGTGTTTCCGGATCTCGCCGAACGTAATATTAAAAATCGTGTTTTCGATAACATCAAATTCAAATGAAACTCGCCAGTTTTTTTTTTTGTGCTTCGATCCTTCCGCTGGAAAACACGAACATTCAAATTCGGCGTATAACTTCGTAAATAATCGAAACATCGAAAAGTGTTTGAATACATGTTTTGAAACCGAAAACCTTTTCGCCGTATTGAACGTAAAGATCGGGGAGCAGCCCCGTAAAAGCGATTACGAATCATGTCGAAATTTCAAGCGAGAATGGGGTCCAACGGTTTTTTTTTGGTTTTCGAGCCATAACTCTAGAACACAAAATTTAAAAAAAAAAAAAAGCACCTTCAAGTAACGTACAATATCTGAGTCCACGTTCCAAACAATTCTACTTCGTTTGTACGCACTCTCAAAAAAAAAAAATACCGTCGCAAAAACAAAACAACATTCCTTTTAGGAGTCTGAAAACGACTTTTGCGGCGCAACGGCGAGTTCATTTTCCGGCGATACACACACACGTCACACCGTCGTCTCGCGTTCTCGTATGAATCGCATGATTGATGCGTTTTCTTTTGCGGACAGACGTAAACATTGCAGGATTCTCAAAAATCGGCAAACGCATCTCCATCGTATATAGGAGCGCGCGTTCGACTTTTGGGATCGAATTATTATGATCGGTACCACGCGCGTACAGACCAAGGGGGCGAACCAAGTTTTCGATTCCAATACACGTGTAAGTTCTCGAACTCGGAACGAGACGACTTATCGCCTTTAATATGACAAAGACCGTCGGTAGACTTATGAATAACGCGAAACGGAGTCATGACTATAGTTATTAGTATTATGAATCGCGTTCACGCTCCGTAATTTTATTATAAATACGAATTCACACGAAAATGACATCGGGGTTGACTGCGGCTCTTCCCTGAAGACGCCACTGCGTACGATTTACAGTGAAAAATGTACCAGTTTTTTCACTCTCTCTCTGTAACGAACATACGAATATGTCACACACGGTCCGGCGGCTCCTTCCCCAGTTCGTCGGGCTTAGGGCTTAGAGCAGGCTGAAATTTGGTGTTTTAGCCCACGGATCGTCGTTTCGAGAAGAAAAAGTCATTTCGAATTGCGTTTCAACAAAAATACCTACGGTTGTGTTCAGCCGTTGTTTTGAAACTCTATCGGCCAAAAAAAAAAACCCGTTCTTATACACATATAATTACAGGCTTTTTGGACCTCAAACGCGCACGTCGCAGGTTTTCTCGAAGTCTGATTTTAATATTTTTCGTTTTCCAACAAACAAAGCTGGTCGAAAAACAATATAACACTGCCAAAACACGTTCTTCGCTCTACTACCGAACGCGACTCGGTCTTCGTAAGATCATTATTAAATATCGTTCGTCTCTATACAATGTTAATAATATATATTGTTATCATTTCAAAAACCGCTAAACCGCGGGACGGTATTTAAGATAAGAGAACGCGCGCGACGTCGGCGAAACTACGCCGGGATTTACGCGGTCGGGGAATACGCAACGTTTACGCGGTTTGCAGCGCGGCCTAACCTAATTGTTTTAGCATTCGTAACCCCCATAACGACAAAATAATTATCGTTCGCCCTTTACCGATGACATCGTCGCGACTTCCACGAACACGCTGGAGAAATCGACTGTGCATTTCTAAACGGAATATTATAGAGATTCAGCAGCCGAACTACCACCTACCGTATTAATATTCAACGAACATTAGCTGTATTAGTTGTAGCGGTGCGGTTCGAAGAGTAGAATTGTGTTTCACAAAATCGTGAAACGTCAAATGTTCTATCTGCAACCGTGTGCGAGCACTAAACGCAGCAGCTTCGCGCGAAAGAAAACTGGCGTTTTACGACGTTGTGTATTGTTATTCTAAACGAACTCGTGGAAGCTAGCGAAAACATGGGCCTATACGACGTGCCAACAGAGAAAAGACCGAACTCAATGCGATACTGTATCCAGAAGAAATGCAGACCAGTGAAACCTGAGAGTAGGAAGTACAAGGCGGACAATTACAAATACTCGGGTGCTTAACCAAACGGGATGAATGACAAAACGAAAGAATAGCAAGTGGAAGAATGTCGCTTTAGCGTAAACAAGTCGTTAGGATCGAAACTATCATCGAGAAAATCCGAAAATTACTTACTCGTACACGAGCTATCTTAGACCGATGGTAATCACCCGTGCGTGTGAGACTTGGTCCGAAAGAAGACGGTAAAAAACTTGAAAATTTGAAAATTGTCGAGCTTAGTATTTCGTTTTTAAACTCGTAAAGTATCCCATAAGACAGCGTTTCTCGACCAGGGGGTCGCGATCACCCCTTGACTTGGGGGTGGCGTGCGTCGAAAATAACAAAACGCTCATTCATACCAACCGAACCTATTTTTATTTTATCGAACACAAAAAAAAAAAAATGAATCCTAAAACGAATAATGTAGCGTGATCGCGTTGAATTTGTTTCGCGTTTAAAAGTCGCCTAATCTGTGGTCCGACGTTCGAAACACATAAACGTGATAGCTAGTGATGGACAAACGATTTCTGCATTTATTGCCGCCACGGAGAATCCTTTTTAAATAAGAAGTAGCGAACGGAATCAAAACGTTCATCCGTTACCTAAACATCTCTGTACCCTTGTCGTTTCTTTTAAACGTGTTTTTTCATACGGCGTCAGTTTTCGTCGACGTTGTGTATGTTCGGTGTTAAATCGAATGCATCGAGATTTCGTTTTTCGACGCGAATGAACCGAACACCCGGTTTTATTTTTATAAAGGCATATTAACACTCTCTATCCGACATTGCAGTAGAAAATGTTCGTTTCACGGTCTATTGTAAACACACTTATGTGGTATCACTCGGATAAGCCGAAAAACAGTAAACGTTTCGATGTGCATAAAACGTTTTTTGATTCGTTTCTCGCAGCACGTAAGACACGGTTTGAATTTCCGTGTTTCGCGGCGCGAAAAATCCACACCTCCGCCAGTCGTCGTGGAGGGCCTGCCGGCGTTTTTTTTTTTATTTTTCTCACACTAACGACACGGATAAACGTTATAAATGGAGGAAGGTTCGCGTCGGACCCGAGAGGTCAATAATTCGGTCAGAGGGTGAAATCACGTGAGTACTTGCGCTATTCGCTGCGGCATATTTGTCAAGACGACGGCGGCGACGACGACTTGAGGATTAATTTGCCGCGAGATAATAATAATGATAATGATACGAAAGTTGTCGTTATAATCGCCGGAGACACGGCAATTTCCGGGTGTTTCGACCGTCCAAACGAGACCGCGATTACGCATTTCGTGTTTGGAACGCTGCGATGATTATTTCCGCTAAACGCCGCCCTGGCGGTTCCGGCCGCGCCGTATTGCGGATTCCGAGCGGAGCCGGGAACGTGATTTCGGATAGGAGTGCACGCCAGTGGTAAATAGAACCGAAACGAAAAAATCGAAAAACCCGGGCGAATCACGCGGTTTTTTGACGTCACGATCGTTCTGTATCCACCCAACTAAACCGGAACAACGACGGTCGAAATAACCTGAAACTTTCGCATAATATTAAAAAAAATGCAGGGTACACGGGGGTTTTTTTTTTACAAGTTTTCCATCTCCGTCCATATCTACAATACTATCGAAAATTTCCATTTTTTCTCCCCTGTAAATTTTGCCCGTTAAAACGTTTTATTTTTCACGAAAAGTTTCGAGACTTTCTCACGCGAGGTCGGCGACGTGCGAATAACGTGTAACAAAAAATCCGGTTCATTTTCTAATCGATTAAAGTTGGAAAACCGTCGTAAACTTTTCCACTTGTTTTCGGGGGGAAAAAAAACCCGTACAAAATTTAGAAATCGAAAATTAAACGTCGAATACAAAACGTCCCGTTTGCATCCAGAAGTCTCGATCGAAAGATCTGCCCGGTCGATTCTGAAAGCGTAAAAACAAAAAAAATTTATTGAAAAATCGTGCGATTTCAATCAGGTTGTAAAACGCGAAATACGGAATTGCGCACCGACTGTTCGATACCGCTAACATCCATAGGCGGTACTAGACCCTCTTGGCAGATGGGGCCAGAAAATATTTTTAAAATTTTTTTATATTTTAGATTGAAATCGAGATTCAAAGAATTATATTATATTAGATACCAATAATAAGGTACGGTCCACAGGAGGGGCAGTTGCATACTCTGCCCCTCCCGTAGTACCGCCTATGCTAACATCATCGCCGTGTAATAACCTATCTCGAATAACGGTCGGTTTGAAACTATCACTCGTCGCTCGAACCGATGTTCTTTACACGTGGACGCGGTTTTCGTTTCGTTAAAAACTCGCTTTTTACCAGGACGAATACTAGAGAAAACCGACCGAGCTCGCCCAGAATCGTTTTCTCGATGGCGACGTTTCGGATAATTGTTACGCGTTCGAACCACCGCAGGTTCCAAAACAGCGACCCGCCCGAATCGTAGTCGCTACACCGTCAAACTACCCACGCGACCCACATTGGATCTTTTTTTTTCTCGCCTCTCACTACGCTTGTGTGATGCGCGTGAGCGATACGACGAAACAAAATCATATTATGACGTGTACGCGTCTGTATATCATGTACTCGTGGATCGAAAAATGTTTGTTTTATATTCATAGAAATGTTTGTCAGATTTTGTCTCGTCGGCCGATCGAAAACGCTCGTCCAAGCACGTCGGTAAAAAAGAAAGGGATAGACGTATCACATGACATAATGTAACACGACGACCGCGGGTGACGGGAAAATGTGTTTGACGTTTTGTATTTCCTGTTAGAATTCGGTCGGTTTTTGTTCGATCACGGTGTATTATAAATATTATCACGATTAAAACCGTTAATCACTTCTGAAATGTTGATTTCGGTTCCGCGTTTTCGCGTCGTTCGACGAGACCGTCTGCACAGTTGTTTGGAATATCTCGTAAGTTAAAACGTTTAACTTTTTCACTTAGCTGGTCAATTGTTTTTGTGTTCGACTTATTCGACGAAAATTCTATTGCACCAGTCAAACTTTTCGTAGCTGATTATATCGCTGTCGCAAAGTCAACTGTTTTTCGTTCGATCGAAAACCAAAACTATAATTTATTGACCTTTTTTTTCCGATCTGTAATTTTTCCAACTGCCGAAAACATTATATTACTATACAGATTGAGCGCTTTATAACACGTGTTGGCAAAAATAATTTTTTTTAACCGAGTCGTTTTATGTTCTTTCTTAATGTTGAACTCATCCAATTTTTTCCATTGTAAACTTTAAAATTTTAACTGAAAGCAATTCAATTAACTCAAATTACGACGGTTAGTTTTTTTCCACTTATTTGACAAAATAAACTATCGACGACGTGTTTTCAACGTCGATAAATTTTCCCAAAATAATATTTCAAAAATCATACTCGTAACTGTTTTAAATAAAAAAATAACGTCGGGAAGTTTCAGACGTGGACGATTCGACCGCGTGTAACGAGAAAACGATATAGGTGGTTACTACCGGCGGAAAAACTTTTGCTGTCGAGTTCTAGGAAACAAAAAAAGAAAAATACACGTTTTGGATTCGTAAAAAAAAAAAAATGGAAAACCGCACAGCGTCGTATAGTATTATCTTCTATATTATATCTTCTCCCTCGATCGAAATCGTATTTTTTATAATCGCCAATTTATGCGGTTAAATGCGTGTTTAATTTACTTAAAGTTTAGCATCGGCAGGTGTTCCGTACGTACATCACCTCGTCGTCGAGTATATTATAATACGATATACACACTTTGCGGCGGAAACTTTTCCTGATTAGCATTGCGACGATGATGGTGTGTGCCTTCAGCGTTTGAAGCCGTTTTGAAATATTTTCGCGAAATATTAAACTTGTTTGTTATTTTTGGCGAAAGCACTAAACGCCGCAGCACGTGCCCGATTTAAAAAAATCATCGGTATTTTATACTATTATCGTTTAAAAACGTTGTTCGTTCAAACGTTTTGTTACGATACAAGTCGTTTGATACTTTTTGATTCAATTAACTTTAGACCGAATCGTTACCCGTTTGCACTTTACCTCTAACGCCGTGGATAGAATTTTTAAAGGGCCTTTCGTCTCCTCCCGTATATTTGGGCACACCCGTCATATCCTTCCACTCGTTAGGATCATTCACCTCCCACACGCATGAACAACCCTCATAAATTTTTAATCGTTTCCATCCGTCTCTTCTCCGGTCTTCTTCTACCGCTTTTTACTGATTCCGTTTCTTCTCTCCACGTCCAAACCGTCTCGGTCCGACATCGTCGATGCAACGCCATTAGTACCGCTCACACAATATTCTCATTCTATTTTCTCTCGTTACTCCTCCGCTCAAAACATTCTCATTTCCTCTGCTCTGGTCTACTTCCCTGTCAACCACCCGCGACACTCCAAAACCATACAACGTTGGTCTCACCAACGCTCCTGTAAAACTTACCTTTTATTGGGATTGTCGCGCCCGACGCTTCTCTCCATTTCATCATCAATCCGTCCCTCTGTGCAAAACATCCTGGGCGTGCTTAAAGTTCTATTACGTCAAATAATACAAAAAAAACGTCGAGCACTCAAAAATCGTTTTATATCCATTTTTAACTCTATGTGTGTGATTACAAAAAAAAAAAAAACGTTTGAAACATTTTTGGCGGCCCGCGAGTATAACGTTACAACGGGGTTGCTCAGAGTTCGTTTCGTAATGTTCGATCGGATGTTTGTTCTGTTTGCAGAGATCGCGGTGCCGTCCAAACCCGTCCCTGTCACGGACGACGAGCCGGAAGAAAAAAACGGAAAAGGTGAGTGTTTCAACGCCGATTTTTGGCCACGCTCGGAATCTGAAAAATACACTACCGTGGTGGTGACGTAAATATCAACGCTCGACTTGAATTTTTGGATTTCGGGCTGTTAAAATTTTCTCATATCTTATCCGGATTTCGCTGCCGCACGTGTAGTGTTTGGTGTCCGCAAAATCGTCAGACGTCAATTTTTCAGATTCCGAGCGCAGCGGATGACGTATTTTAAATTATGCACGCAAGATGCACTCTATGTGCAGCAGACGCGTTCCCCAACGAAACCGGTATTTCACGTTGTATATTATTTTAAAAATATAGTTTTAAATTTGTAATTCTAGTCGTGTGTGTGTTCTCACTCGCTTCAAACCGAATCGTTGCTGGTTACGGTGATTGCATGTTATGACATATTTTTTTTTGTCATTATTTATTATGTTAACATAATAAGAGTTCCGTGTAAAAATGTCGTCGACCCGAGACGGTGGGTACTCGCTTAATTTCGAGCTTTTTAAAATCTATTTTAATGACCCGAAATCCGAGTTTTTGCAGTACCTTTCAACTGTTGGGATCTTACGCTAGGCCGAACGATTAACTCGCGATATCAATCTGATCGTTTTTACACCGGAACCGTTTTGCTTTTTTTTATTCAAATAACTCTTTTAAAAACCAATTCGTTACGGTCGATCGGAATTCCGAATCAATTCGTAACCGCTCAATCGCGGCGGACGTTTTGAAAACTTTGACGGGGCGAAAACACTCGATCGGACAGTGTGTTCGCAAACTCCGCAAAAATCGTTCTTCGGTCGAATCCTCCTCGTACAACGTTTGTTAGCCGAATTTCGCGGTTTTATTTACTATTTTTTTTCCGCCCTCTCAGATCTGCCCACGGGCCGCGGCGAGGACGACACCGGGCTGTTCGGGAAGGTGTTCAACACGTTCCCGACGGACGACGACGACAACGACGACGACAACAGCTCGTCGCCGCCGCAGGGTTCGGGCGCGATCCGCCGCTACGGGTTCTCGTCGCTCGTGGCCGTTGTCGCGGCGCTCGGCGTCAACCGCAACAGGTGATCGCGGCAAAACAACCTAACCACACATCGCTCGGAAAGACCGTCAACTGTCAATAATAATAACGATAATAATAACGACGATGACTGAATGTACACTATTTGATGATTTTCTTGACATTATCGTGTTCGGTTCGCTCGTTTTATTCCCTCACCCGAAAACGTACGCAGAAAAACTGTGAGCGCGCAACATAGGTAGTAGTACCTCCTGGGCATAAAAACCGAGAGTAAAAAAAAAGTCTCGATCGGTTTGTTAACTTTGTTATGGTTTTTTTGTTTTTTCAATTCGCGTGTTAAATCCGCCGCAACGGTAACACATACATTTTTTTAAACTCTTTAGAGCAAAAAAAAGAACACTCGAAGCGTAGGAGGAAACGCACTGAACACGGAACGCATTCACGTTGATTTTTCTTCGGTCGACTTTTAAACAAAATAAAAATTCACTTCACTCCACGTTTATGTGGGTCTCTGTCGCACTGGAGGATTTTATGAGACGGTCTCTCGGCACTCCCTAATGCGGGGGTCATTTCGCAAAACTCGCTGTACCACCGTCTTTTATGTTTTTACAACGTTGAAAGTATTTTTTTTTCCAAAGAAATAAAAAATAGCGCGACGATATTCGGTCAGTTTTAAACGGCCGTAAAACACTATGAAAACTCGTTTATTCGCAAAATCTCTCTCTATCACGTGAACGTACAAAATGACGTTTTTAAAAACGTAACGTGTTGGCGCGTAGTACTAAAAATACGTTAAAATCAAGTGCTTCCGAGTGTCCAACACGCGTGTCGTTTCTCGATCACAAGTCCAGAACCGTCTTCAGGACAAACCTAGTTGCGCCGGAAAATCAATCAACGACCCCCGACGAGCTGTCGATTCAGCCTTGCTCCCGAAAAAAACATTTTTAATTTTTTCCCAAAATCTCTTTTCGCGTTCCGATATAAACTCTGACAGCGGTACAGCAGTAGGTAGTCAGGACGGATGACACAGTATCGGCGGCTCGTGTGACACCACAGTAGTGGCGAAATATCGTATTTTTTTATTTTTTTGCAATCGCCGACGAGAGTGCCGAACGCTTTTTAAACATTTTGTTCGCAACCCCGGAACCTAACCTACTATCGATAAAAATTGACAAAATTTGAACAAATTATTAGCGAACTCACGGTTAAAACGTAACACCGATAACATACTCCAGTGAACCACGATACGTATACCACAATCGTGTTGTTCGTTCGCGAGTAGAGTTTTTTGGAGGATGCCGAAAAATCGTATATTTTCGCACGCACAGCGGTAATTTTACGTGGCCAAATGTTACGATATTTATTCGTGGCTCGTTTTTGTACAATCTATTACGATCATGCGCCCTTGTGTACATTTCGTCGCGTTTTAGATAACGGTTTTTTCCTTTTTTTAGCCATCCATTTCGCGTAATATCAACAATCGTCGTTTTTTTTTTTGGTTTATTTATGCATCGTGCGAACGCGGTGGTGCATTTAGTGCCTGCGTGATTGATAACATCGTTTTAATAACATACATATTTGCAATATCAACAATATTTATACAAGTAACATGTACGTTTCGAGTCACTTATCTGAGACGTTTTCGACGATAAAATGATTTTACCCATTCGTCTCAACGTTTTATAGCCTATATTATAATATTATTTCGTCCGGCAGCACAGTGCCCCCACAGTACATACTATATAACGCTACGATATGATTAATTTATTGCTGTTGTTCATAAAAAAAAACTGTAATCTCGCGTGTAGTCTCCGCCGATTCGTATACTGTGTACATAATTATTATTATTAAACTCGTTTGATCGTTTATTCGAATAAAAACCCGCGTACGTACAACATGTTGTCGTTCTTTGTTCATATATACCTACTACATTACGTACCTACTACGTTGTTACACACCTAAATGCGTGAATTTTTCTACGAGGCTACAAAATCTACAGCTAGGCGGACCAAAAGCTGCAGCACGTGTGTTTTTAATAAATCTAGTTTTGAAATCAAACGGTCAAAGAGTTTACAAACGTATTTTCACCGAACCAAGTGTACAAACGTTACTTTTCCAGCGAAACCCGTCGATTTCGACAGCTGCGGTAATTTGAACAGCACAACACCTAGCTAGAAGACGGCCGCCGTTTAACAGAACGACGATAAGAATCGACACAGAGCGAGTATTTTTTTTTTTAAGAATTATCTATATTCTACGATTGTACCGCACATATTTGAATTACAAATATATGGTATTGAAAATTGCGAAATTGTTGTTTTCGACGCGTGCTGCTGCTCCCGTATTTCGCACTGTTTGTTTTAACAGATTGTTTGTACCGTTATTAAATTTTGTTGGTCAGCGGTGTCAGGTTCAGTGCTACTATTAATGCTGCAGCCGTCTACAACGACGCCCTAGTTTATTTTTTTCCCGAGCATTTTCTCGCGTGTGTACGGTTATCGGTAGTTCGATTGAAAATTATGACGGATATTGTTGTAGTATCGTATAAAAACGTGTGACGATAATGACTTTGACTCGACGTGACTCCGGGTCCGACCGAGAGCATTATTATTAGTAAAAAAAAAAATAGAAAAAAAAACACGGACCGATAAAAATCCACGGCGTTTTATACGACTTTTCCGGACGGATTTTATCGTGACGAACGCGTGGCGTTAATAAAATCGTTTCGCAGATCGACCCGCGTGTTACACGCGTTATTTTTTTATGTTCTTCGCCGACTCGCAACGATGGCGTCCGCGGGAATAATTCGTTAAGGATGCCGGGCAGAATGTTTAGAAACATTTTTTTTTTTTAATCGTTATGTTGGGTATTTTTTTAACGGCGATTAAAACAACGATTATTGATCAAATACAAAGCCGAGAGGGAGTGCGAATGTGCTCCGACGACTTGCCACCGGAACTCTAGGCTCGGGCTAAATATTTTTCACCCGCAAACCAAACAAAAAGAAAAAAAATTCTAATAAAAATAAAACAAATTATTTTTTTCGTTGTACAAGTCGTTGATAATAGAAAACAAGAATATTTTGACGATTAGACTTTTATCTGTTTTACATCATAAAACCAAGCATATACGTTTTTAGGGTACTGAAAGGTCGAAAGTAAGTAACTACCTGTGTGCACAAAACACTGGATTGCAAACAAATGTCGCGCTTATTTTGTGAAAACAAATGCACACTGAGCTGTTCCGGCGAACGCGTTCACGGTTATTATAATTTGAAAATGATCGATAAAATAATAGTTTTTGTTACTAAAGGTGTGTCCTTACAGGTCCATTATAATATTAGGTGCTCTGGTACTCTGGGTCTGACTAACACGAAGACGTGAACAAATACAATTTTCGTAAAAGTTAAAAAAAAAATAAAACGTTTATAAAACGCAAATAAACGTTTTAGCGTGTGTAGTAATGATAATAAATAAAAAATTAGGGTTCCTCACCCTCGGAAGTATCGAAAAATAAATGTTTTCTCTCTGAACTC
>CM029360.1:9519562-9561812 GCA_017140985.1 Hormaphis cornu | reverse complement strand
TTTTTCGTTTTTTGAAAAGCTCGCGCAGACTGTCGTCGTTTGAGAAACGTCGCGTAAAACAGCTGCTGTCTCATTCTGAGAGAGTATAGATTTTGCGGAATTCCCGATTTTCGAACGCGTGTGAAAATCTCAACGCTTGCGGAACGGCCATTTTGAACCATTGCAACCAAAACTTGATTTTTCTAACGTGCGACCTGTTAATTGTAAAAGACAGTTTTCCAAAAACTGATCTTAAAAAATGATTAAAGAATAAAAAAAAAAAATGTCACGTTACCCGGGGTGCACGCGCCATTTATTGCGCGTTTATTGTGCGCGCCGACAGAAAAACGTACGAAGTCTATTGATATTATTTTCATAAGATTTTAAACGTTTTTCGCTGCGCAACGCGTCGTTATCCGACGAATCGTTCAACCCGCCGTAAAACAAATAACTGCGCTTTTCGTTTTTGCTCCGCGCGAGAAATACGAAACTGTAAACAATAACGCACAAGTTAACCCCGCCGCTGTTGATTTTTCGATTATTGAAAACGCACACATTGCACGTGCCTACTAAACCGTTGTCGGCGAAGAACTACTATTCGAAATTTAATTTCTCTCGTCCGCACAAACAACGCCGCCGCGGGTTAATCGAAAATCCACGACGGATCCACGACGAAGATATTACAGCCGACGGCCGATCGACGACCCGCGAAAAATAAAAATCGTATCTATTTCTATTTTTCAAAGTCGGTTTACCTTTTCTAAAAGGTTTACGGGCTTTCCGTCAGGTGGAAAAAAATTGGGAATCTCGGCGTACTTCGCGGCAAAAAGTTTGAAATTTCGATGATGTTTTCGCGTTCGTTGTGTGTACTCTCCGACGTACAAATCGAAAAATGTCCCAAACGAAAGGTCCGTGAACTCCGGTGGCACAAAGGATCCTGTGGAACTTTCGCCTCGTATCGTCAAACGACCTCCCCCCTGGTCTCTTACCACGTGATTACGGAAACTACCCAGGAATTTTCTTTCTGACGTTCAGCGTTTTCCGTTTGAAAAAAAAAAAATTCCAAAATGGAAATTTCCCTCCCGTTTCCAACTCGCATCACTTTGTGGACGGCGCGCCGTAGTAATTGCGGTAATAATTAGTGGAAAAAAAAAAAACGAAAATAATAGAATCGCCGGTCCGGCCGGACGTCCGGCGACTCTTATGATGCTAAACGGCCGAAAAATCGCCGGTAAATAAGACCATTGTGGTCTTTTTGTTTGGTTTTTTGCGCCGCGAAACAATTGATGACCTTTTCGTCTCGTTCCGATTAAAATGTTCACCGCCGAACGTTTTCCGATCAAAGTGATACAGTCTACTCATTTATCTACTCGCTTCGCTCAGAATCCGTAATAACGATTCCGAGCGGGGCGAGGTGGCTGTCTTTCGGGTATCGAAATACCCGAAAGACTTTGAAAAACTACTCCGGTAAAAGCATAGTGTAACCAAAATCGAATTCGTTTTGATGACTTCCGCAACAACGCGTGCTCGGACGCGGAACTTTTGCACGATATGGATAGCGTTCCGGGTCGAAACGACCAAACGGCATCACAGTTTTACAGTAAAACCAACCGAACTCGCTCAGAATCGTTTTTTCAGGGGGAAAATCAAATTGTTTTCTATTGAAACTCCAAAAAGAGCATGTTTTACTTTAACGCTATACTTTCGGACGGATATTATTATTATACCTTGTTAACGTGGTATCCGCGACGGCTGCGTCCGCGCGTATTAATTAAAAATGTCTTTTGTCGGTTTCTCGTTTGTTTTCTTCGGGCTTTTTCTTCGACTACAGTCCGCGAGCGGTGGATACTCTCGGACTTTTATCAAAACAAAAGATGTCGAGCAAAACGATTCTGCGGATGGATAATGTGCGTTTCGGCGTCGTAAAAGAAAAAAAAAAACCGCTACTGAGTTAAACTTCAACGCGAAACGCGCGCAATGATTAAAAGAAACGTTTCTCCGGTTTTTATTAATTTTTTTTTGTTTTTTAATTCGAGAACCCGCAAAAAAAACAAACAGACCGTTTTCCTCTCGTCTACGTACCGCAAACAGCGTAAGCACATTTACTATCGCACGACTCAAACACGTACCAAAAACACTTCGACAAGTTGTTGTCGTCGAAAATCAAATGAGCTGGGGGTAAAAAAAGTCACTTGTTCTCTGGTAAACCACCGTTCCGGTAACGTAAACGACGTTTATTGGAATTGCGAGAAGCGTCGACTTCTGTCTATCGCACGCGAATCTCAGGAACTTGGACGGTTTTTATTTATAGGTTATGCATTTGATCGACTATTACACGCACCTTATTTTATTTTTTGGCACGGGTTTTTCAAAAATTTATACAAGTTTTTGTTCAACTTGCGAATATGGTGTAAAATCAAAAACGCCGCGCGAGAAAGCCGATTGAAAATATACGGACAGTCTTGACGTTCAATTCAAATAATTTTTTTAGAATCTTCGTCGCGTCAATCGGTAGGTACTTGAAAAAATAAAACTGTCTAAATTTTCCTATAATTTGCGCGCGCGATTGACAGGATATAAGAATACCACCACGTCCGATTCCGTTAAGACGACGTAATTTTTAAGAGGCTTTGTATAGGCGATTTTAAAGAAATTTTTTTGGTTTCTGATCATTTATTGCTTTCAAAGTATATTTTAAGTAATTAAAAATGTTTTTCACGTTGATGTTACCGTGTATGGTGATCACCGTATAACGCCTAGTGAGATACGTTTTATATTTGAAAACTAATTCGCGACACTTTTGTGCCAAGATCATGGTAGGAAGACAATTTATTTTTATCTAAAAGAGAAGAAATTCTTCTAGAAAACCAAGTTTTAACTGTTTGGCTATAATGAATGTATTTTTAAAATGTTATCTCGTTAATTTATATAAAAGTGCAAGTTTTTCAATTGATTATAAAAAAAAAAAACAGTTATTAACCGAGTCGCGTCGAAACGGTTAAAACGCGCTGCACTGTATATAGTATTATAGACTTCTCTTCTTTAAAATAAAATTTATTATTCCACTCTTGGGTACGGTAGTAAAATCGATAGTACAATACAACGCGTTTTCTTCGATCGCTACGATTTTAGAAAAAAAAAAAAAACAATTCCTCGACAGAAAAAATTGGATTTTGATCGTTTTTTTTTTCAATTTATACACCGGAGAGATCTCGTTTGACTTCAAAAATGAGCCTACAAAACACGTTTCAAAATTACCGCGTATGTCGACCACATTATATAATCGGACGACAGTAACTTATAGCTTCTATAGTATACATTTTCAATATCTCGCACTTGCGATTAACGTTCTCTTCTTTCTAATAAAAATAATTTTAAAAAATGATCAAGACCCGATTGTTTTACAGTGCGACGTAGCCCCGATGACCATATCGGACAGCTATCTTGCGAGTACTCAAACCGAGTCGAACCTTGAGGTTGTCGAGATTTTTTTCTCTCTCGAAATTTGACTGCGATATTTACAACTTAAAAACGTCGTCAACCGGAGAAAACATTTTTTCTAATTTGTACACGAACGCGGGAAAAACTGTTCGGAAATAAAATAAAACAGTTCGCAATCTCGGGTACGTTTAAACACGAACGTAATACGAGTATTTCAGTTTCGTCGTAGGTAGATATATTTTTTCTTTTTTTATCGTTTATTTCTTTTTTTTTTTACTATTGTTTCCGCGTAAGTTTTAAACGTTTCGTTCAACGTCGTTTTTATCGGTTTTTTCACAAGCCATTTTTATCGCTCTCGGCTCGGACGCTTCGAAAGTTCTACGACGTTTCTGCGCCGGTTCGCGGAACCGTTTTTCTCTGCGCCCATCAATTACGCGGTTTCGCTATAAGTGAATCATTTTACGCACCGACCGAACGAATCGTTTCTCGAGAATCTCGAAAAATCGTAATCGATTAATCGTCGTTATTAATTAATAATGATAATAATACACGTACGTACACACGAGCATTTCGCAGTGTTATGTATCATGATGACGTTCCGAACGATTAGTTTCGAAACGCCCGACGCAATAGGTTATTACCCGCGAAAGAAAGTGTGATTTGTGGACCCTTTTGCACGCCCGAAGAGCAATATTGCTTTTAAACGGGACGAAAATTGGAGCGATGACAGTGCAGGAAATTTATGAACTAACGAGGAAAACGGCGGCTGGCGAGAACCGAGAAAAAACCAGATGGTCCGTTTAATTGCTGGTACCTCTTTATGAGTGATTATGGTACGTCTTTTATGCGTATAGTTCGGTTTCGCGACTAAAGAAATATAAGTATAATAATACGATACAGTAATCTGTGTACGATAAAACGCGAATCGCGAGATTGTTATCCGGTATCGTAAAACACGTCAACTTGTTTTATATTAAGTGCGCTTTGTGAATAATGTACACGCGAGTCAGTAAACTCGTAAGTAAAAAAATATTAGAACACTTTTGGAGGACAGAACGGAATGGACTAACTAAAACGAAAGAAAAGAAACGAAATAACTCAGAAGATAATCAAAGTACAAAAAAAAATATATATTAAATCCAAAATCCGTACTTACGTGCGGTATTTAGCGTATAAAAATCGGAGCCTCCTGCTGCCCGTAAAAGCGATAACAAATGTGGAAATTTCGAGCCGTTTGCCGTAGGTTTTTCGAAAAACGTTTGGTTTTTGGGCCGCAACTCAAAAAATATCAAAGTATTTCAAAAAGAACGTTTCTAGGATGTCGAAAAAGTGTTAGTAGAAAAAAAACTTCATTGTAAAAAAAAATACATTTTTTGTTGCGTTTGGGTACTTAAATTGTTGAAAACGATAGGTATTTTTCTTTTTTTTTTTTTTTTATTACGCTAAAAGAGAAATCACACAAGAAGGAGACGGGATGATTTTGGACATTTTTGAGCTTGCGAGAAGGACGGTGGCAGATGGGTTTCGTTCGTGAGAATCGAGCGAAAACGAAAACAATACTAAAATATTATGCTAAACATAAAACGACAAAAATCGCATAGTCATCGATTAAAATTATTCGTCTTTTCAGGTAAAACTGTAGAAGGCGCCGATACAAAAGAGTCAGGAAATATGATTTAAATTGTGTCTCATTCAAAAATCGTTTTTTTAATTTTAAATATTAAACCAGTTTTGATCCCAAAACAGGGTCTTTCTCAAAATTTTCTGAGCGTAATATTTAAACTTGTATTAGACACCCGTTATGTACACTTATTTTTATGAGAAAGTGTCAGTTCATTTCAAGACATTATTTTGGAAATCTAAAAAACTAAATCGACTTTGTCGAAAACACGTTAACCGTAGTTTTTAACGTCTTCCCCGTTAAAAGTCATCGCTCGGTTTTTCATCGTAACTTTTTGAATATATATATATATGACTCTTACTATCGACACCATTAAACGAGACACGTTTTCACGTGGTGTGGACCATCCGTCCGGACGGATATTGACCGTCTGGTAAATTGTTTTCGACAAAATCAAAAATAACGATACACCGATGGATGAATATCGCGCAATATTCCCGTCACAAAGTTTTTTCTCGTTTCACACCGATAACCGTTGTTTGCGTTTGCGGTCACATTCGTTCGGGGAAATTTATTCCGACGGAGTAAACAAAATAACATCATAATAATATAGGTGTTACCGCGGCGGAGTCGTCGAGAAGCGAGCGAGTTTATACGGCGAGAGCGTAATAAAAGTTTGACGAAACGTAATTTTGGCGTCTTGTTTATACACATTTTTGTTCGCAGCCCGCATTGTTCTTCGCAGATAACAGAATACTTTTCGATTTTTTAAAATCGTTAAGCACGGTTTTTAATCGCGCGAAAATACGACGTTAATCTCGCCTGCGGAAAGTTTGCGCTCCGTTCGGTAACCGGTACCAGACGTTCGGCATGAAACGGAATAATTGTTTTTGTTGAACCACACAGCGCTCAGAAAGTTGTTATAACATTTTTATGATACGAGCATCTCAAAGTACCTACATATATACTGCGAAATATCTGTAATTAAAACGCGTTATAAACATATTTACACGTTTAAAACGGTATAACCGGGGGGGAGCAAATAATACAATCTTAACAAAAAAATATGTCGAAAACACTGAAAAGAATAATACGAGATGAAAAAAATGTTATCACTCATTTTTTGGAGTCGACGGCGTCCAAAAAGTTGATCACGTCGATTCCAAAAAGTATTTGCTTAATATATATATATATTTTAGATTCTGAACGTTAGCTAACCGTTTAGCGTTGGTTTTACAACGATATATTTTTTTATTTTTCTGTGATCAAAAGTTCTAGTAGAAAAACTTGACCAATTTTTTTAACGTATGACATTTTAAAAGATAGATAACTGATTCGAGATGGTACTTTATTTGAAGCGTTTTTTTACATTTTGATGATTTTCTGAGAAAAACAATAAACGGGCCAATATTTCGAATCGCTCCGACTTGAAATTTATATGTGTCATTGAGGAGGGTCTTATAAGTGTTTCGTTGAAATTTCAGTCGATCATTTTTTAGGGAGTTATGGAACTTTGAAATTTTCGTTATTTTGGGCGGCCGTGTATTTCTTAATGGAGGGACAAACAATCACGGGAAACGTGTTTTTTTACACGACGATTTAGATTTTTTTTTTTCGATTTTTGTGATCCTTTTTCTAGTAGAAAGAATGCTCCGATTTTAACGCACGATACCTCAAAAGATAGACAGTTGAACCGAGATGGTACTTTGTTTGAAACGTTTTTAAAATTTTTGATTGTTTTTCAAGTTCTGAGGAAAAACGAAAAAGGTCGAATTCCCAAAAGTGCTCCGTTCGACTTTCAATTTATATGTGTCGTTAAAAAAGGTTTAACAAGTTTACTGCTTAGTTTTCAAACGATTTTGTTCATTTTTAAGGGAGTTATAGAACTTTGAAATTTTTGAATTTTACGCCGTTATTGTTCCATAAAACTTCTAGTTTTTGCGTTTAAGTCTCGAAACTTACACCGAAGCGCGACGATATCGTTCTTCTCCATTAAAAACAAACGACCATCGTTGCATTTCTTGTAGCTAAATTTTAAATTTTTAAGGAGCCTTTGCATCGATCGAACGCACCCGGTATTAGAATTTGTTTTTTTTCTTACAGCATTGAGGATTAATTGAGCAGTTGGGTACTCACATCTGTATAGTAATCGTAGGACTCGCGTCTGGTGTTTCTGGATCATCACTTTTTCTTGCTTTATTCGTTTTACAGTACGATGAGATATTTCACACAAGCTTGGGCTGTAATGACTTGAGCATTTTTAAAAAAAACAGCCGTTAAATCTGATTTCTCTGACGGTTGTTTTAAAAATATATACACACTATAAATAATTTTTTTACTCTGAGTATCTTTATCGACAAACGACATTTTTAAATAATTATACAGTAACGTTAAATGGAGGAGAAAAAGTATCGTGAAAAATTGTTGTTTACGAACGGACAGTGAACAACAGACTAAACGATAAAAGACGAGGGTCATATATGTATTATGTGCATCACTGTATCCCTACCACAGTACGTTTTGCAGCTGTCTTCCACCCACTCCAGTAAAAACTGGTTTTTTTAGTCTATATATAGTCTGGACAGCTGCTGTAGATAGCCGGTAAGGTGCCCCAAATCAACTATGTTTCTTTTTATATTTATACAAGCGGCGTGGCCACGCAGTATGCGGCGTATGTTGAGAACCAATGGTTCACGGGTGAGGAAGCGGTAACGGGTCGCGCGGTACACAGGGGCCACTTTTCCTGTCGCGGACTATAGTGAAAGCGTAGTCGCTACCCCGTCAAACTACCCACGCGACGTAGACTGTTCCCGGCGCTTTCTTTTTTCTTTTTTTATCATTTAATTATTTTATACTCTTTAGTGATTTTGTTTTTATTTCATAATTTTCAGTAGAATGTAATAATTATTACTTTTTGTGTTCACATATTCGTTTGCGACTCTGCCATCGCGCGGGGTAGCCAATTTACTATTAATATTAATATAACGTTGATAATGTTGTTCGTATGATATTAAAACGAACATCTCATGATAACATACGTTAAAATAGAATACACACAACTGACCTCGAACAGAAACTCCTCATTACTGAAGTCGGTTAGTTTAAATTACAGTTTCACTTGAGTGTTTTGAACGTAACCAATGGTATTTTGCTTATAGGCGAATAACTCTTGCTAACTCTAAAATAATTTTTTTTAACTTCCGATGTGTTGTATACACATCGGGAGTTAAAAAAAATTATTTTTTCCACACTCGAGATCATTTTAAAATTCATTAATCGACAATCCCGAAATACCTTCCATATAGTTATTGAATTTAAAGCGTTGCATCTAAAAAAGGGATCTATATTTCAGTGTCATCGACGTTTTTATGGACGATTTACTCGGTTTTTTGGAGTATAAACAGTACGCAACTTTTCGTTAAACTCGAAACATTAAATCGTTGTTTGCCAAATAATTGTAACGTTAACATTTGCTTTGTAAACCAATACGTTTGCAATATTGCTTTTCAATATTGCAAATGTAATACTAATTGCACTCGCGGATTAAAATTTGTCAAAGTCGTAATCGTCTGTTCTGATTTAAGGTAATAATTTCTATACACATAGTGTTTATTCGTATGCTTGTATTATTATTGTAGCACAAACATTTTTCAATTACGAATAAAAATATAATACACCGTTTACTATACTGAACGGACGAATCGCCTCTCCGTTGCCGTTGTAATATCAACGATTCTTAAAAAAATCCGCTAAAATAAAGAAAAAAAGAAAACGGAACCGGACGCCGTTTAAGGGCCCGACTACGTACGGGTTTTAAAAGACAGATCTAATTTTTTTTTTTTTTTTTGTAAGTATAATACATACGAGCATAAAATATAGTGCGTGGTGTGAAAAACATAGAAAATAAAAAGTCAGCGCAATTAGTGCAGCGCAAAGTCTTTGACATTTTTGAACGGCAATGCGTGTTACTTGAGTTCATTACGATCTTGTGACAGAAGTCCATTTAGACAAACTAATTATAAAAAAAATATATTTGACCCGAATGAAATCAAAAAGTTTGAATTTAATTTGTTACTTAAAATAAATTTATATTTCGATCTTACAATATCTATCGTTGTATTGCGTAGTCTAAGACCCGCGGCGATGATTCTACCGACGCGTCCCTTCGAATCGCGACAGTTCAAACATGAGAAAAATTCGTCGCCGCGTTCGCCGAAAAAGTTCCGGGACGTCGATGAAAATCACAATATAACGTCGCACCCTCGCGACGCGCGTGAGTCATATTGCAGTGTCCGTCGGACCCCTCGATAGGAACGAAAATTTTGAAAATCCATTAAGAATATTGCATTCATTATAATATTGTGTTGTAGAAGACGTGCAACGATGCAACGTTTTATCGTATTGTTCACCGAGCGTGGAAAAAACTCATTTCGAGTTTGACATTTATGCGCTGCATGATATTAAGTTTTTGCAGGGGCGTCTTATACATGTTATGCGTATTTATTTTTTTTTTAGGGCATAATTTACTATGGGGATCCAAAGGAGCATCTGGGAACGTCTGACGGGAGGAAATGTACAACATTATGATCGTAACACTATTTTCAAAGCGAACTATAACCGACTCGTAGTATTTGACTGCATTCTCTCGCGAATAATGCCGTGACGGAAACAAGCGCGTTATTAAGATGTACGACGTCGTTTATTGATTAGCGTCGCGAAAAACAACGAATTAATACTATCGATTTAAGAGAGAACCGAAATCACTGTACCGAGGTTTTGTGGAAATGTTTTCGAAATCTCTGGGAAACGGGCAAGAGTATTTTTGTCTGGAAAAAAACGTGTCAGAAACTATCGAAATCGGGAAATCAGTATGTTTTAAGAGTATATCCCCATTTTCGATCAATTTATTTTAAGTATCGTTCGATTAGCACTTCCAAAGGTAATGGATATTTTCGAGCGAGCGAGTGCCAAAACCCAGAGGCAATTTTTGGTTAATTTTTAGGTTTGAGTCTCCCTTTCAGTGCTTTCTGATAACGGAAAAAAAAAAAATTTAACGGTTCGCGAACAGCTTGTTTTTTTTCAAAATTATTTTTCTTTTATAAACAAAGTAGGTAACCTATTAGTTCCCTAAGAAAATATACTCCAGTTTAGACTGTTTCCGGTTTGCCGTGCTTTTAAAATTATTCTGCCGACTTTGACAGTTCCTGACAGAAAAATCCCGATGTTGGTGTTTTCGTAAAAACGACGAAAATAATTTTTTCCCGAATGTAACGTTCCCCGTATTTTATTTCTCGAGACGCCGCTGCGATTATACGCGGTTTCCCCGAACGGTCATTCCGATCGAGCGCGTTCGACCGATGTGTAATTTTCTCTTTTTTTTTCCGTTGTTAAATGGCCGCGTACAGCGTACACGGTCGTCTGGTTTTTCGTCTTTTTTTTATCGCGTTATTGTAACGCGGAACGAAAATACGCGTTTTTCAAAACGTACGAAAACTTTTCGACGTTTCTTATTTATACTATCTTCGACAGTGTCCAAACGAATCGCAAAACCGTGATCGAAGCGCCGGACAGACGTCAGTAAATCATATGATCGTAACGATTTCTTGTTTCTCCCGTAACGATTTCTTCGGAATCGACAAAACCTACAACGGCTTGGAAACGGCCGTAGAGACCCGCAAAAACTTCGACGAAACAAAAGATTTTAACGTGTGTGTGTGAGTGAATAAAGTTTGAAAACGCGATAGTTCGTCGTAACCAATGTGTTTTTGGCGACGTTAGGCATTGACAAACTGCGATAATATTTCCCCGCTTCCACGGACCTATATTGCTATAAGTTTTGGTCTTCATCGAGGTGGCCATTTCTACAAAAATTGTTATCATACGGTCACCGAACTTGAGACGAAAAGAAACATACGTATTTATGCGCCTACTGGATCCCGTGTGCGGGCAGAAACTCGAGTTAGAAACTCGCACGCGTCGTACCAGTCGCAGAGAGAGCGCGAAATCGATTTAGAAATAAAGAACCGTCAGGGAAACTAGATCGGGGATGGCCGGCTGGCTACCATAAGCCCCGTAAAGGTTTTTCTTGTGATCTCTTTGAGCTCAGACTCCTCGTGTACAGTTGGCTAGCTTCGGGTGGATTCGGTTCGATGGCAGATCCTCCACTAACAGTCGATTTCGAACGTGGAGGGAAAAAAAATGATAAAAAGACTTTGTTGCCCGACCGAAGTGCTAACAGTAACTAATAATTGTAAAAGGACCGATTATTCCGACACGAAAATCCGAAATTCGGCGAGACCCGACAAATGTGTGTAACGTTCGTTAACCTAGCTCACAACTGCTTTTTTATTTCGAATCTCCCGATGTTTAATAGTGAAATTGACTGTAGTCGGGAAAAAATTCTCGTTAAAACGTAATTACCACGCTGCGACTAAGATGGGTATATATAGGTTAATAGCTTTTGAAATACGTACGAATCAAGATTTATACAACGCGCACATAAAGTGACGTACTTACAATAAATAAAAAAATTATCCTCATCGCCGGGGATTTCTTTTTGAAAACTTATTAAACTTGTATAAATTAAAGAAGCTGCATACGATATATATATACATAACAAAATAGTAAGTATTATAATGGTACACGAGTTTATTCGTTTTGTTTTATTATTATTCTTAAGTATTCTTTTTTTTTTTTTTACGATTTCGCTCGAGGACTAAACTACAAATCTCCCAACAAAAAGTGTAAACAAAGTCAAATACTCCAATAAAAACAAAAACGGCATTAAACTAAAGCGCCAAAGTATATTCGAACCCACGTAGTAAATATATAACATGTTATAGTTTCTGGTCTTTATATTGTAATCTGCGAGACGACGAATTTAACATTAGTGTGTAGGAAACACCTGTATATGTAAGAAAGACGATTTTTGTTTGCTAAAAAGACGGTTTAAACCTACATTTGTTTTTGGAGGAAAACTGAAAAAAAAAAAAGTCGAATATAACCGTATGTTATGAAGAGAGCATAATAAATTTAAAGTCGGGTTTGAAAAAAAAATGCGAGTTACTTAAAAAAAACCCCCGAAACTACTTAAGATAATAACACGCGTGTAAATAATAGTTGATGTACAAAACGGTGTGCATCGGTTACTGCTGTACAAGATTATTCTTGTACGAAAAAAAAAAAACAGTATTATTTTATAAATTTTTATAACATTTGAATTTTGTATTATATTTTATATTTTATGTGCGAACAAATATAATAAATTCTGATACGAGGAATATTTCACTTTGATCACAGCATACAAATATAAAATATGAAGTTTAGACAGACTTGGATCGATTTAATCGGTTCCGCAG
This sequence comes from Hormaphis cornu, assembly GCA_017140985.1. Classification (NCBI taxonomy): domain Eukaryota; kingdom Metazoa; phylum Arthropoda; class Insecta; order Hemiptera; family Hormaphididae; genus Hormaphis; species Hormaphis cornu. Next base: position 9,549,413 of record CM029360.1, on the reverse strand, counting down.
TTTAATATATTGTAGTTTTGATCTCTCCGAGCGTCCGATTTCTTTTAAAATTTGTAACACGTATGAACAGAATCCATATAGGTGTACGCAAGTTCCTCCGTACTTTTATGGCGGAGTATGTATTGTGTATTGAGCCTATACGAAATTTGCAAGATTTGCACTAAACAATAATAAACTGTCAAAATTCGGTTAGCCTGGTCGGCGTAATTCAACAGTGGTTTTTATTTATTTTTATTCCGTTAAATATAGCCGCGATATCTATCCTCTTTGACGTTGCTATCGCCGATCTTGTCGCTAGTATCCGGGTGGCTTTGAGGAGGAGTCGTTGGTTTGAGAGTTCAAAATTCAAAAACTAAACTAAGGAAAACCGTTAGAAATCACGGCGGTGAACACGGTATTCATAACCGAGCCGTGAAATTCTCGTTTTCTTTTTGTTTCCGGGGTAAGAAAAAGTAGGCAAAGTTTGAAAAAAAAGGCCGAAATACCACCGGGGTCCGTGTTTTGGAAAGGTCGCCGATTTTGAAAATCGGAGCGTAACACCTCCCCGAGGGCGCGAAACGTTGTCGGGGGCGGAAGAACGAAAACGTCGTTGCAGATACACTCGCGCCGACGCTCGGAATCTAAAAAATCAAGTATAACGCGATCTTTCGAAATTTCAGCGACACACCGGATGTATTCTTCTACCCCCCGTACTTCCCGACCGGCATTATTCTGCATCGCGTATTATTATCCGTACTTACGTGGGCGAAAAAAAGAAAAGAGATCATTCGCGCGTTATTGCGGTTAGGTATTATTTTTACTATACAACTTACTAATACTGCACCACCGACGGTACGAAAAAAAATAAAATCCCATCAAACTTATCGAACGGGCAACGGCGGCTGGAAACGGCGAGGGATTGGGGAAAAAAAAAAAAAACAATTTTCCCGGCGATCGTTTTCCGCCGGACTCCGCGGTATACACAATACCGTTATTATTATTGTTGTTATTTTAAAACAACCGTTTTAAGTCCATCCCCGGCCTATCTAAAAGCCGCGGCGTAATAATGATAAAACGCAATTCAATAACGTAACATGAGCATAATGTTGTATCATGTATAATATACATATATAATATACTACATTGTATATTATAGGTAACGCATCCCCGGGTCTGCAGCAGAAATAATAACACACGGGCGTCGTCGCGATTTCGCGGTCCGAGGGGTCCGAGGAGCCGCGTCAGCGATTCGGCTGTACGCGATTTACTATACTACTACAATCGGTCTCGAAAATTATTATAGTTATCAACTCTCGCATCCTCGCACAACAGCAATAATAATAATATGGGTACGGTGCGTTATTTTGTACGCTTGTAACGACCTGTGTATGTATTCGGAATCCGATTAGAAAAGATAAAATGTATAAAAAATGCGTACGGCGGATAGAGCAGCCGTTCTCCGACAAGTGTACGAGCGTAAAAAAATTTAATAGACTCGCGCACGCGTCGACGGCTGCGGGTTCGCTATTTTTCAAGAACGCTGCTCGGGGGAGAGATCGCACAGTATCGCTTACGATCGTGACTCGCTTCTTTTTTCTTTTTTGACGATTCTAAACGTTTGACTAGAAGGTCGTGTAATACCGTGTCTTCGGGCAGGTTCGGGCAGGTTAGCTGCTGTGTCTGCACGTCCTTCTAGTCCACTGTTTTACGCTTTTGAGCAGGCATTTTCCTGCTACGCTCGCGGTTGATCCCCATCGTCTCTAGCTCGTATTAAAGCGACGTTCCGCTCAAGCTGTACAACCGAGATGTGTTTGATTTGTCCCGTAGATGCCATCACATTCTGAGTGAGCTGCTCACAAAGTCGTTGTTCCCTGTCGTTTTTATTTCACTCGTCACGGTCGTGTCATTCCTCTGCTTTTCTTTCGACGTTCATCTCCGCGTAATCGCCGCTTCGGATTCCCATCGTCCGCACGACACGCGCCCCCCGAACCGTCTCTGTCTTTTATAAACTGTCGCATTCGTCTATCTCGGTCACTCATCTCGAGAGGGGTTCTGGCTGGACGAAGGAAGCACGACGGTCCTGTCCGACTAGGAGGAAAACCGGAACGGGATATTGTATTAAACCGTACGCCGAATGAAAATATACCCCGCGCCGGTCCTATTTTCCATCCGTATACCACGCTGTATTATTGTATACAGACGAATATCATAGTATTATATATATCATAGTATATCATAGTAGTATTTACCGTACGTTATTGCGTACCTTATACGTGCGTATCGGGACGAGGATCCGGTAAATTATGTGTGTGTGTGCGGTTTTTATATTTACGCGACGGCATTAACAATGGCCGGGCTTTATACAATGATATCGCGCGCGCGTGGGAGAATCGAAATAAAATATCAGTTTGCTGGCGCGCGCGCGTTTTATCGGCGACGACGATGATAATAATATATTCCCGAGGAAAAAAAAAAGCAAAAAAAAAAGTCACACAGCTTGTCCGAGCGCGTGAGAGACGTACAGGGTGACACAGTATTGGATTCTGGGGGCAGCGAAGAATTTACGATATTGTTTTTCGTGTTTTATTTTTTAAACGCTTTTTCGGGTCGTGCTTGGATTTTCAAAGAGAATATAACTCTAACTGCCGAGACGGGCGCGGCGGACCCAAATCGTTACTCGGTCGGAGCTATTTTTTTCATTTTTTTAGTCACGGCCCCGCTAAAAACCGGATAAAATAGGTTTGCGAGTGTTCTGACGTGGCCGAAAACTTAAAAACACGTCGCTCCGACGAGTTAATTCCTAAACGGTTCTTAGAACTCACTCCCCAAATGCCTTTGTTTCCCTTCCTTATCTCTTACCGCCTTCCGTTTTCTTTTAACAAGCCCGTTTTTTCTCGATTTCCCCAAGTTTTGTACATTAGTTTTCGAGTGCTTACTGAGAGTAATTTCGACTGTTATCGAACGCTATTAACGAGCCGCCGCATTGGGTTTGAGAAAAAATCGAAACAAAAGTAGACCTGAACGTTACACCGCGGTAACAACTATGTAGTGTGTGAAAAGCACGATTGCCGCTGGAAATTATGCATAAAAAAAAGATTATACCAAAAAAATTTAAACCGATCTCAAAAGAAGCGCTAAAAAGTAGAAAATCAATCGAAAAAAAAAAAGGTTTGACGATCGGTTCCGATTTCCGTAAAAAAAATTACAAAACGGTCGCGAGATTCCGCCGCGCGCAACAAAAAAAAACGGGGGTTCGCGCGGCACCCTGTACGACGACGCTATTGTTAGGCAGGTATACAATAATATACGTCTATCGCTCGCGCAATAAAAAAAACGTAGGTAAGTAAAAAATATAAATAAATAAATAAAAATGATATAACAATAGTATACGAAAAGCGGAGAAGTAATAATATATTGGGCAGAGGGAAAAAAACTAAAAAAGAAAACGGCCGCGGGTCGTTCGGCACACCCGGCGGCGAAATCGTCGTCGCCGCCGACAGCTGAAAACGCGTCGCGCGACGTGGTGCGCGCATCGCCGAGTTTATAATAATATTTTGATATTAATATTACAACTTTGCAAACGATAATATTGTTGTAACAATGATGATGATAATAATATATTATTGTCTCGTTCGAAACGACAGCAGATTATTATTATTATACGTAACATACAGAGCGGGCCGCGGGTAGCCATGGGTAAATACTTTGGGTGGGTATTCATTTGTGCGGAGACGGGGAGCGGCGTAAACTACTGACGATGCTAAGTGTGTGCCAATCGCCTAAATCCGCCTAAGTGTCGGATTAATAAAAAAATTTGCGTACGTTTTTTTAAAAGTCGTTAGAAACGTTTTATAAGTAATAAATTTTTCATTCTTGGTCGATAAAGAATTTTACGAGGTTAAATTTTCTTTGGGAATCGGTCGACTTACCCCGGGGGAGCTGACAATCGGCTGCTGTGACCCGACAGCGATCGTGTTTCTAAACTGCCGTATAACGTTTTTCACGGCTTCAGAGTACTTCCACACACAATTTTAGCGGGGTTTTCGACAAATACTTATGGAGAGTTATAGGCAGTGTCGAGTATTTGTCAACATATTACAAACATATTACAACAAAACTAACTATTTTCAAAATGAAAAAATAGAAAGAACACACGTTCAAACGTCAGAAAATTGCACGATCATACGCTTGGTGACGTAATTCTTTTGGTTTAGGGACTCATAAACACCATTATTGACTTTTAAATTTCGTCATCTTTCCCCGTGCGTTCATTCCTCTGTACGGAGGTGAATATAATTTAAATGTAAAATCAAACTTAAAAGTTATTTATGCTTAGGGTGAAAAATTTCACACCTATTTGGTATTTATCCCCATCAGTGGCAACGGGAATACGACCGAAAACATACAGGTGATATCATATTATAAAACTCGGTATACTATTTAGACGTATAGTGATGAGCAGTGGCCAACGAGTAAGAAGTGCTGCTATTTAAATGTATTTAAATTACCAATAGTATACCAAGCACCGAAGAAAAAGTATAGATACTCTCAAACGCGAATGTTCAAGTACCCTAAGATCAAATTTCAATACAAGTACTCAAAAAAATTATATGATTACCAAGGAAAAAGGCACTTTTTTGAAAGCCCGTTAAAAAAAAATTGAATGATTATTAAGATTTTCGTTTAGCGATTGAGTGTACAAACGCTAAACGGCAAACTTTCTTCGCACTAATATTACAAAAAAAAAAAATTGTTTTAATTCATATTTTATGATTACCTACACGCAACGCTAGTCTGTATTTTCACACCGTTGGCTATTATCGGCAATTATTTATAGTCGAACCAAAGTCGGGAATAAGATCGATTTTTTTTTTAAACGAAATTAATACGATTTACACAGCGCGTTATGCCAGATATTCAAAAGCGATCGCCGATCGTAGCGAAATGGTATCAATCAAAAGTTCAAATGGTAGTTTTATTACCGCGTTCCGAGTCACTCGGTCATTACGATCCGAGGCCGTTTTCGCGATTCTTCCGAGATTAAGTTTGTTTCATATACATACTGTACAATAAAATGGTAAATTCCGACCCGTAAGTCGTTTTTGCCGCGGTTTCGTAAACGTTACGCAAAAACATTGGAACGCATAAAAAGTACAACTGCAGCAGCAACGAAAAACACATTTAAAATTCGCAAAGAACGATAAACGGGAAAATTTCACGCTCGTCGCGATCGCAAAATTTCATTTGTACCCGATTCGTGTTGTCGGGTAACGGGCATTTTTATTGCAGAATATTATTTAGAATACAGCAGCCGTAACAAAAATAATGAACTCAACACTAGCGTCTTTCCGACTCGAATCATGTTAGCCGTACAAAAACCACCGGCTTGTGTAACGAGTTGATTTTTTTTTTTGTTTCTTCTAATTTAAACGAACCCGAGAAACATAGAGTCAGTTTAAAAGTTTTATACTGCGTGCTCGAACGATAAACATAATATTTTTCATACGATCACTATCGAAAATTTCAACTGATTTTCGAAAGTCGCAATTATTTCCATAAAAAAGAATCACGTGATAAAGATTATTCTTTGTTTTAGTACTCCAGATAACTCGATATTATATACGATCGAAGCATCGTCGCTATCGATTTATATTTTTGAGTTACACGAAGGGATGCTGAAGGCGTTTCTATAGACCATTTCGGGATGCTTTACAAAAGTAATTTTAACTATTAATCTGGTTAATCGTTGTACAAACTGTACTTGAAATTTATATTGTAATTATTCATGGTTAGTAATATTATTAGTAGAAAATAGTATTTGATATACTATTATGTGTGTAGATACAATAATTAGTGACACTAAACATATTATTCACTGAATAATAATACTTTCTTTTTATATTATTACATCGTCGTGGCTGAAAGGGTGAAATTGGCGTGATGATTTTTTGCTAAAAAAGACCGTTTAAAGATTTATCATTTACTTATATAATATATATATATATATCGGTTCTATATATCGGCAATATGGCGCAAACAGCTGCGAATAAACCACAACCCGTAAGACGGTTCAATCATTCCAAAATTATGAACCGATGAGAACGCGTAGAATTATTGAAATGTACAAACGCGCGTATTAAGATCCAATCGACGTCAATTAAAACAAAATGTTTACAAAATCGAACAAAACTGATATTAAAAAAAGCCGAAATCACAGCTCTAGACAGCCGTGAGTAGTTTAACGGAGTAGTGGCTACGTTTTGGGTGGGTTAGGTTAAAGAAATCGTTGCGGTCGAAAATACGATTCAGAATGAAATCTCGGCTCGATAGGACAACGGGAAGTGGGTTAAACGTTGATTGTAAGATTTGCGAATGAAAAAAAAAAAAAACCGAAAAAATGTTTTGAAATATTAGAAAATATTCGTATAACTACAGGATTTACAGTTGTGACGCCTTGTAGCAGAATAATTCCGTTTTATCCACACTGTTTTGATAGGCTTTCGGAAACTGCAGGTCGGATTTTTTCAAAATGTATTGCCAGTGATGGCGGCAAACTTTGTTTTACATATAAAATGTATAAGATTTCAAGCTATAAAATAAAAAAATGTGTTAGTAACAATATTAAAAAAAAAAACGAATATGATGATTTTTTATTTCGAACATTAAACGGCAAAAAAAAAAAAAAACTTATCGTGCGATGTTCAAACTGTTGTCAGTCACGTGTTATTCAACTGCGTGTATCGAACCTGTTGTATTAAAATGTGAAAACTTTTACTCGAAAATTAAACTTATTATTGAAGAAAAACCGCAAAAAAAAAAGGAAATATTTACAAATTTCCACGTTCTACCCGGATCATAAACGATTGAAATGTTTCGATTATTTTTTCGTATCAAAACCACCATCATCATCCAAACAAACATTGCGTAAAAGTTTCAGATCGCGGAAATCAGTGTGTGACCGCTGCAGGGCCCGTCAACATAAACATGGAAAGCACTCGACCGTATCCGAGTATCCGATCACGACGAATCGTTTTCCGATTTCGTTGTTTATCCGTTTCGAATTCGGGAAGATTGCGCGAGTAGAATTGCCTCGTATTCCAACTCCCCTTGGGACCGACGGAACGTGAGGTCTAGGGTACGACCGGGCGCGGTATAACGTCCCACAGATGGGTGGTGCCGATAATTTTCGTTCGGGCCATAAACTATACGGCACGCGGGCCGAGCTAACATCACAAACGGTCGGAAAAATGGATAGATAAATCGAATCTGGAGATGAACGTCGAAGTGGTAGAGGAAGACCAAAGACGGGGAGAACACGATATTGAAAACGATGCGAGGTGCGCGTGTGTAGGCGGCCGTGAGGGACGCGACTAACCGTGATCGGCGGAGGAATAAGACGGCCCCGAGCAGTCGGGTGGAGAAAGGCGCGAGGGAGAAGAAAGAGTTTCGCGCGGTTTTGGGCCATGGCCGTTCTTGTGAGGTGTTTGAGAGTACTCAAATAATACCCACTTTACGCGCATTTACCTTTCCAGAGTGTTCGCAGTGTTTACGTATTAAACACTTTTTCAAATTGATTTTTAGTCAAATATTTTTCGTGTTTTCGATAAATCCTTAAAAATAGTAGGAAAAGGGCCGGATCGAAATTTATCGTGAAAATCAAAAATACAAACGTACAATCAATGGTACGATTTAAAGTTTCAACGTTTATCTGGTGTTCACGCGTGTGTCGTTCAGACCACGATCAGCAATGTGTTTCTTGAAAAAAACGTGTATTTTTTTGGATTTGCTCGTTGAACCAAAAACAAATGGCAAAATAAAACTAACGCTGGAATGATATTAGGTGTACAAATTCAGTTCTCGCGACTTTCGTCAAGAGGCGTTTAGTAACTGTCGATTTTGTTTGGAGCAGAAAAATTGATTTTTCGCCATTGCTCACGACGTTTTGTACGTTTCGACGATTTAAGCTTTCAGTTTGAAAACGGACCCCGTCGAGTTCAAATTTATTTTTTTTTAATAAAATAACGTAACTATAATTACCGAGTCAACGTTGGCGAAAAGTAATTGTACGTAGTCGAGTTAGAAGCTAACTGGAAAATGTTACCGTTCTAACTCTCTGACTACAGTTGTATAGTTATTGGGTCGCGATTTTTTTTTTCTCTTACCGCCATACAATGGATTTTTGAAAAATCTTAACAACGCTCTCGTTTTTTTGAACATTATACGGTGAAAAAAACGAAACTTGTGAGAAAACCCCCGGTATAACCCTAAAACGGTGTCGCGCGCGCTGAGAACATAATATGGGAACGATCGCGGGTCCCGTTCGGAGAATTTGTGAAATTTTTAAGTAAAAATCATGCTTAAAGCCCGAAAACTGTTCTGCTCAGCTCGAAGAATGCAGTTTTACTACTCGCTGCAACTGTATCGGCCGAGTACGGAGAACTCGAGGGAAAAAAGTGTCGCAAAACCGAACGGGCATTATTACATCGTCGTTGTCGCCGATTGCATAAATCCGTACACACACGAAACCTCCCCGCGTGTATAAGTTACGCGCGAAAAGCGTTCGACTGTTTCTTTTCACACAGTGTATATTTTTTCTTCGCTTTACTTTTTCTTTTTCTTTTAAAACGCGCGAGCAGTATACACGTATTGTATATACTATTTCAAGCGGTGTATACACATTGTACACGAGCTCTCAATAAAACGTCAACCAGTTTATCTTGAGTTATGGCCCTCGCTTGTGTGCGGAATTCACCGCCGCCGAAGCAGCAGCAGCGTCCGCGGGGTCCGGGGCGCATACTATCGATCTCCGCGCCCCCCGCAGACCTTATACCAACGGCCGCGTCAAGAGAAAAACTTTATTTACATTCGCGTGCCCAACTCGCGCGTTTGTATACGTGTCGTCGTCGTCACGTTACGCGTATTGCGCAATTTTTGTTCAGCAGTAGCGAAGAGTCCACGTTAAAAACTCGTTGATCGTCCACGAGTTCCGGTAGTACGACGGTTTTAAAATAATCAACTGAACCCAACCTCTACACCACAGGTTTTTGAAGCGAAATTGACCATTTCCATCATAACCGCATAGGTTTCGCTCCAATTTTAAGTTTGAAAACGGTATTAAACATTTTACTATTTCGGACATTTAGTTTTCAGAGAAAAAAAAAAACTAATTTTTTGAAAATACTTTAAATCCCCCTTAAAAAAATAAAATTTAACGTGGCTCGATGGCGAATTCTAATCCGTTTTCAAAATCATTATCGGAGCGAAACTCGAGTCTGTGTGACGAGAGTAGTTTAGGTCCATTACTCATAAAATTGTAATATTTTACATAAACACACGTTCCAATACTAATGTCGCCCATTTACGGGCTGGTTGGGGGAGTGGAGCTGTGAAACTGTTTAACACGCACTAATAATGTTCATATTTACGTCAAACACAAAACAGTTTTAACGGTGCCAGATAAATCGCCTACACAACTTAACAAACGTTGGTGTAGAGAGACCCGTCCTTAACATTTGTACTCGAACTGTACAACACCCGAGTTATTTTTTTTATCATTTAAATGTGTTGAGTACAAGCGTAGGCGTAGGCGTATGATGGTCGCAATACGTTTATCATTTGAACAATTGGTCGACGAATCTATCGTATTAATATTATCTTAATCCAATAACAGCACGGTATAAACACGAGTGTTTGTCTCTGTGCTTGATGAAAAGTTGTGTAGAAAAACGTCGAGCTGCAATCTTTTATTTTTCAAAATAAAACATATAAATACATACATCATGTACAGTAATAATTTATAATACCGACGCACAAAAATAATACCTGTGAGTGACAAATTTACATCAAAGTGGCAAAAAAAAAAAATAGTACAAATCTGACGTCGAAAGTAAGTTTGATACAAACAATAAAACAGCGCGAAAAACGTACTGCACTAATTGTACAAACATTTGAAGGGGTGACTTTTAGAGTGAATTTGAATAATTTTTTTTTTTACAGTTTTGCTACGCGCGCGCAAAAACATATTGTTTAGAGATTTGAATTTTACCCCGATTTTTATAGTTCAAAAATTATTCTTATGAAACGAAAATTGTATAACTTATACTAAATATATTGCCAAAGCGTACGTACATGAAGGCCGCTTATTGTAGCGTCTCGTAAATATTGACAAACGTACATGTATAGTGTGCCAACCATAATAATAAATAATAATATAGTCGTGATTTCAAAATTCTTGTCTTACGATTTAGATTTTTGTATTTTTAGATTTGCAACTTGCCGCGGTCTTAAAAACGTGCGTCACTAAACAAAAGTTGTCGTGCGCATTCGAACTGTTTGAAACAAAGGTCACTCGATTTTCAAAAAATAGAAAAAAAAAGCCTCGAACATAGAAAAAATGTACTTACCGCGATTTCTGCAAACGCGTTTTGAAAGTAATTTTTTAACCGACTTTAAAACATAGAGATATCGGTGTCGCAAAATTACGCGGTATGCGAACTGTATCAAAAGAACGCGGGAAGCAATCGCGTTCCACTAAAAATTACGAAATGAAAAACAATTTTATTTTTAACCGACTTCAAACGGAAAAAAACAAGCGCTAAAAAGTTTAAAATAATAATTAAATAAATAGTTATTATGATACTTTTCGATGGAATCGGTGCCGACACGATCGACTTTTTGGACGTCAAAAAATAAAAGTTTTTTTTTTATTCATTTAATCACGGCGAGCGACACGCACTGCGGTCATAAAATTAAAATCATCATTTATTAGACGGGCGGAATCTTTTTTAGAAAAATGTAACAACAGTCAGTCATATAAAAGCTGTTTGAGTATATAGTTTAAATACGTATTTTGATGTACGTTTAAAAAAAAGTATTCGGAAGTAGTGTTTTAAGCACTTTTCCAAAGTGTCATCCGCGTTCAGAACTATAGGCACACGTTCTTTTTATAAAACTGTCTGCGATTGAAATTTTCACTCTTGTCTACGAATCGGGGGGGAAAAAGAAAAAGGTTCGACGTCTTCGAATTTCGACGACACGGTGTGAAATATGTCTACCCAAGTAGAATTATTATTTTTAACAGTATTGTGACGTGGTTGAAACATAACGTTTGTACGCGCATCGTTCGCCTCGGGCGCAAACCATTTAAAAGTAGTTATTAGGTATGAAAAAAAACGTTCTACAATGGAATTTTTATCATTTTTTCCTTAACAACACATATTACTGTTAATGTACGGCCAGCGTCGGTAAACAAAAACACACGTTTGTGCCTAATATTATGTTCTGTTGTTTGTACTGCGGCCCGAGTAGATTTTTCCCTGCCAAGAGACTAGTGCAACGAACGGCAAAAGTCGGTAAGAAACTAACTCTTGTTTCAAAAAGAAAATCGGTATTTACACTACGTCTTGTATAAGTACTACGTCTCGATATAAGTCTTAAATATAGAGTCTTAAGTATTTATAAGTAACACGTTTTCGTTAAGTAACCGTCCGAAAGCGTTTTTCGCGCACACATTCTTTACGGGACCGAACACGGTACGATCGCAGTTGCTTTTTTCTTTCTAATAATGATAATGAGTCCCGCCGACACCGATCCGTCGCGGATCTATCTATAGAGGCCGCGATCCGTCCCCGCGTTCTTCTTCCGGGTCTTCGCCGTCACCGCAATCGCCGCCGGATCCTCCGCAACAGCCTGACCACTTTGTACACGCTGATGGCGGCCGAGGCCACGGCCACCGAGGGCAGGCCCCAGCCGGTGGCGGCCGCGGCGATCGTCAAGCCGGTCATGCCGATGGTCGTGTCCACCACGTCGCCGGCGATCATCGCGTCTGCGGACAAGAATAGAAAAGAAAAATGATCATTTTTAAATCGAAAACGATCGAAATCGGGCTACGCGAGTTAAAAATTGGTAAAACAAAAAAAAAATTGTACGTTTCTCGATGGTTGAAAAAATCTCACTGTTGAACCGATAACGCATATGGTCGTCTTAAGCTCACAACGATAACCGCGCGTTCAAGTAAAAGGGATTTTCTGGTTTTAAATAATTTATTGCGTGAAGCGTGTGAAACCCCGCTTTTAAAACGTAAGTAGGCACACGGATAAGTAATACGTTTCTTCGAGCACACTATACCCGTGTTTTTGCGGCGGTAAGCTTGTGGAAACGAAACATCGTAACGTGTATTATAATAATGTCGTTCCTAATAGTGTACCGGTCGGTACGCTTTCATAATTGAAAAATGAGAAACGTCAGATTTCGGTCGCTACGAAACGAGTTTTTTTTTCAGATGAACCTGCAGCTCAAAGCAGCGTGAAACAACGACTGACGAGTAAACTGCAGCTCTGCGTCGTTTAAAAAACTCACGATTTCAGGTAAACGCTGCTTTATAGGTTTCGAACGAGACCGTTTTTTGACGAAACGCGGTACGGCAAAATAAAAATTGATAATTTTTACGGCGTAAATTTTTCTGTTTGAAAAAATTTCGATTTTCAATCGTTTGAAACATCACAACACGTCGATTACATTGTTTGAGTCAACTGCCGGAAACGACGAAAATCGGCACTTTGCCAAATTCGACGATTCGTGTTTTCGAGTGGACGGAGTGGATCGATTCGCTTTATAGCACAAACAATAGTTTTTTACCTGGGTAATTTGATTTAAATCGGGTATACTCGAAACAATTTTTAAAATTTTACACGTTCAGCGCGAGTTTTCATTCGAAAACACACAAATATTTAGACAGACACTAAAAAGTCCGGTCTTTTCGTGCAGTGCCTACGTAACCTAGCAAACGTCGAAAACAAAGAAAGAAACGGAGTGAATTGTGGAGGTCTTGGCGAGTAGTTGTTTGGCGTAGAGAATACGTGTCGTATTTCAGGTGGTATAATAAAACCGATCGATTTTTTTTTCTGTTGAATTTGGTTTTTACCGGGACGTTATGCATAATAGGTCCCAAAACTGAGTTCGCTCGGGATCGTTTTTTCGATTCGTCTGCTCTCGGACAATACACGTTTGAAGCACGATTTCCGAAAATCCAAACCAGAGCCCGCCCGAAGAAACGCGAGAAGAATGAATTGAACACGTCGGAAGAACGACTGCGGTCAAAGCAGTTCGTTTGAACACGATACGGAACAGTTTCGTTGTATAAAACAGCCACGAGAACATTCGGCTGCAACAGCTCGTGCAGGTTTTTTCGACCACGCGATTTTCTTCGCCGTTATCGATGATGAAAAAACAAAATAAAAAACAACGAACGTGTTTGGATCCAAGATGATAATACGCGCGACTTGTACCGAGAACTATTCCACAGTGTCGGGGTAAAAGAAGCGCGCCCTGATACGCGTCACGTTGATCAAGTGCACGATACAAATTCTTCGTTCTGTTTTTTTCACATTGAATCAACACGTAAAACGTAACGTTTATTTTTTTTTATATATTATTTTCAAATAAACGAGTTGAAATATTTTTTTCACGAAACAAAACAAACTGTGGTTTCATTTCGGAAATTATATAAACGAATGCGTACGAAAGAGGATAAGTGACGACAAAAAATTTATAAATACGAGTTCGGCGTTGAGCTGGAAATCACTGCGATGTATCGTTATTTTACCGCGTTACGGTTTATACTTACAGCGTAGAGGTGCACTCATTTTCGAAGAGTTTTCAAAAAACGGAACGAACAAAACCGATCAAAGTAGAGACAAAGGAAACGGGGTCGCGCGCGTATAAATAAACAACAGGACGTCGCGCGCGCGTTAATTGCGTCGCGAAACTGGCCGCAGCGGAGAACGAGTGCGGTCGTACTACCTATTTTATCCGAACAGAGTGTGTCAAGGACGACGAGCGGAAAAAAACATATGGCTAAACAAAAAAAACGCGATAAGCATTGTTTTGGATTCTGAGCGGAACGAGGAACTTTTAAAAAAAAAAAATACGGTTGGTGAAGGTTGCTACGCTCCGGGTGGGTCATTTTGGTCGCGGTATTGTTTAACATCTCAAAGCTTAACCTAACCACAACTTCCGAAACATTGGCCTACACAAAGAATCGACTCACTCCAAAGCGTAATCGCTACGCCAAACAACTATAATTTTCATGCCCGACGTCAAATTTACTCAATTTGTTTCCTTCCTTCCTTTTTATCGTTTTCTCCTTTGGGGCAAAACAATAATAACTATGGTCACCCAGATTCAGAGTAGTTTTTTGAAAAACATGATTGACATTTGTGTAATATACATGACGTATTTTGTTTATTTAAATGTGTTTAATTTTGTTATTCGTGACAATTTCTTTTATGTTAAACAGTTAGCTGCAGGTCTAACCTATGTCTAAACATACCGACGGAAAACATCACTGTAAAACGACAACAGTAAGGCAATATATTTGTACTTGATCTACTAATTTTTAACCATATACGTAGTATGAGTATGTTTCAAGTATTACCATATATATATATAAGTATGCGTGTATTTGAAAAATTTGTTTTGCGTTATTGTGGTAACATGAATCAAAATAACACTCCAATAACGCACGTAAATAATAATTCAAGGAATTGTATTGTTAGGATGAGCGTTTGAAATTCAATATGCGCCAAATTAAACAGTATGAGGCGTGCATATTTTTTAATGGATTATCTAAAAGCAATAAATTATTCCAATAGTTTACTTCAATATGAACCAGCTATTTGAACGCTTTACATAACAACATAAATATTTTTTTTCTTTGGCTCACCACGTGCACGCGTTTAAAAATCTGACGAAAAAAATAAATCGCCAATTATGATATATTTCCGATCAGTACGTACTAAAAACAAGAAAATAGCTCGTATATCGTATTATCAAACTTGTTTACACTGAACATCAATTTTAAAGTAATTTTATTAAAAATAAAACCATTAGCCTAAATAATACGTTTAAACATCGTTAACTCAATGAAATCTCAATCATAAATATATATATATTACTCGTATATAGTAAAAGGTCTTGTAGGTATTTTTTATGATTGAATAATTGAACCCTAAAGTTGTCAAAGCTATATTGTATATTCTTTCATTGCGAAAGAGTATAAAAAATAACACTGCGTGTTTCAACAGATTTTTAACAGTTTAATTATTTGTGCAAGAACTTATACTATTTGAAACGACGTTTGTTATCGTTCTTATAAAGTTAAAATTAACTAATGAATGTATAGAGACAATAATTTTTAGTTTTGATTTGCGAAAATCGAGCAACAACATAACAACAATTGTAAACACACGCCGTATGGTACGAACGAACAAACAATTTGGGGGAGCACGGCGACGGTAACTATAACTATTTTTTGTCCACACAAACGTGATTGAATAAATACAAGGTATTACAATAATTTGACGTCGTAAATGGGGTATATATGATCAATTGAATATTCGCACGCAAAAAATTCTTGTTTAGTATATATCTCCGTATTAAATAATGCTGTTTTATAAAACGAAGATTTTCGTATACGATTCGAACGCGCGAATTTTCTCGCGCGGAAAATAGTAATAATAATACGATCCGCTGCTATAACTGCTTCCGCCGGCCGTCGCCGACCGCCGAGGGGAGGAAAAGAAAAGTCACGGGCGAGAAAAAAAAGTAATCCGTACTTTTTTTCTTTTTTTGTATCCGACGACTATAATAAAGTAGTACGGTATAAACGACGTATGCGTGTAAAAGAAGAAGAAAAAAAAATATAAAAAATACCTTCGCGGCCGTGCGAAATCGGGCTGCAGGACGCGGCGTTCGGGAACACGCGTAAACGTGACGTCCGCCCGCGAGGAAAACCGGTGCCAACTTTTTGTCGAGCTCGCGTTTTTTTTTTCACTCTTTTTTTTTTCTGCTTTACTTTTTTTTCACCCCAGCCCGCCGCCGCCGCCTTCTCGCGTTCGGATATAATAACGTTATGCGCCCAAATACACGGCCGCAGGACGACTCCGTGAACTGATTCACAATTGGACCCCTCGTGTTTATTATAATGATACGGAAAAAAAAAAAAAAAGGAAATTTTCGTCGGTTTATCGTCGTCGCGTATTTTCAAAACGTACGTATCATATATACTGTTACTGCGGTCCCCTGCATCGTATGCGGCCCGCGCGCGTGGTCGGAAGATTTGTCGTGGTGAGAAGAGAAAGACTTTTCTTTTCGACGCTCGCAAAGAGTTATATGTATTCTCGTGCACGCGACGATATCATAATAATCCGCGTGGAATAATAACGGCGGATCTCGGGGCTCAGACACTGACACTGACACGTCCATTCTTGTGGCGAATCACAGCCGACTCCTAGTAGTAGATACGCCGGCCCGATCGCAGTCGTCGCGTAACGACACGGGTAGTAAGTAGTAAGCAGTTCAAACTTAAGCATCGGATCAAAAAAGTAAAAAGTACGGTAATAATAAATTAGGCGAGTGAGAAACGGTAGGTTGACACCGTTATTGTATCGAGGAGACGTAAAATGTACCGTCGTTATAAATGTGGACAAACTTCTCGACGAACGAAATAATAACCCGAAACGTTCAAAGTGAACTCGTATATTCTACAAAATAAAATATAGAATTTATGCGGGTACCGTATTGGAATTTCCGGAAACAAATAAGTCAGCAGACATAGCGACCAGAACCATTACTGACTTACCGGCTAAAGACGTAAATAAATCTATTAGGAATAAAATAAATGGCGAATTCCGTTCCGACGAATTAAAAACAAAATCAAAAGATGCACTAAAAAGTGGCGTTATATTCACAGTTTAAACAGACGACAAGAAGCGACTCTAACCCGACGGAGAATCGGACATTCCTTTTTTGACTCATTCCTTCATAATCAGCAAAGATCCACCACCGTAATAAATGCCGAGAAGATCTAAACATCCAACACATAGACTGCCCAGATTCACGAAACATCCGAAACACCTTATCAATACAACCAACAATTTAGAAGAAACTCGCCAGGAAGACAACACCATACAAATTTTAAACTTCCTTACAAAAACTAATAATATTGTAAACGATCTCTAACCTTTGTATTTTTCATTATTCCTATTATTTATTGTAACCCTAGATATTTAATTATTTATGTAACAAAACATGTACACAAGGCTAATAACCCCAGAAGCCTCATAATAATAAAAAAAAAAACATCGAATTGTTTTCCCCCGCGAGTTGATGTCAAAACAGTCGTGTCAGCAAAACTCGGGGAATCGAAACACGCCCGCGCGGACCTAT
The DNA here is from genome assembly GCA_017140985.1 of Hormaphis cornu. Lineage (NCBI taxonomy): Eukaryota > Metazoa > Arthropoda > Insecta > Hemiptera > Hormaphididae > Hormaphis > Hormaphis cornu. Next base: position 9,532,208 of record CM029360.1, on the reverse strand, counting down.
ACGCGCTTTGATACCCAGTCGCGAAAACAAACGTACACAGACGGCGATCGTGGAGAAATGATTCGATTGTTCCCGTGAAAAGAGCGCGTATAATAACGATATACACCTAAATGTAAACAAATCATTATTTTTCGCGGAAGAAAAAGTGTAAATACGATATTTCGTCCACGACTCGTGTCGCGCTGTCCGTAGATTAGGTTACAATATCGGTCGTTCTCCCGAGGTCCACAGACGATAGGGGTGCTATTTTTCCGTGTTATCCGTAGACTCCCCTCGCAGTTCTCCCCCTGATAAGAAGAATGGCCACACAGGATAATACGTGTGTCGGGGACATAACGCGCATAACGTCGAAAAAATTGAAGAACACCGACTTACCATATTAAAATTTTCTTTGACCGGACCCGACTGGAACTGTGTAATGGAGTAACCGAGCGGATATACCACCAAGGCTTATAGACTATAAGCAAACATATCCGCTATAACAGCCCCTGTTGCGTCCGAACCTAGACTTTGTCTAACGCTTAAAACGTATCATCCTAAACTGCTGAATTTTGGGAATTTTTGCCAAGCCGGCAATGTCGAATCACGCGTTTCCCGTCTTCCGTGCTCGTTATCTCCCGGTGGAGAACCGCAGCCCTTAGCCCGGTTTATATTATTATTGTGTCTGTGAAACGTGTTCGATAATTGTTATCGATCCGTCTGATTTTCTGAGCTGCGTTATTATATCTTGCCGACACGACCGTTCGGGGTTTTTTCTATGAATCGGGTTTGCTCCGCGATTTTCCCGGCCAAAACGTGTAAACCACGGAAGAAACGCGTCACGTTTGCTCGCGGAATTAGACGGGCCCCGAATCTGCCGTCCTCGCCAGATTGTCTAAAACAGAGTTTTTTATTTTTTCTATCGGTCCGCAAGAACACGCGTGCCACTGCATGCGGAACGATCAATAAACATCGCCAAAACTCCCTTTGTACGACACTATTAAGAGACCTGCACGAACTCGATATATGCGAGTCGATGTCGTTTAAAAACACCTCCAACAAACTACAGGTCTGTTTGTTACAACGGTCTTAAAACGATATATCACAATCGCGTTACCATATATATATATATGTATTAATAGTTTACCGAAAACGTTCTACGATGCGCGCACAATATTTATTATACGTCTTGCGTGCGCGCGTCGTTCGTTCCTCGATGTATCATTCCGCTTTCCGAGTTTATATTATGTAGGCAGGTTCGCGCGATCTTAGCGGGTCGTTTGTTTACTCCGAACGTACAAAGGAGACACGGTGGCGGGTTAGATGGTACCTACATAAATAACAGTTACCCGAACTCGACAAACGGATGAAATATTCAAGCTTACACGACTGGACACTTTTCGTAGTGGAAAAATACAACGAAAAGTCTGTAAAGTGTATTGTAAACATACCCGTCCTGTCTGTAATACGTTTAATTAAATTTGCGTTGGTGAAAAATTCCACGACCCTTCATGGTCGCGTTAAAAACGTGCCAACAACGTCGCGAAAATGGAAATCGAAAAAATCGTTGGTGAAGTTACGCGTGAGAACCACGAAAAACGCGAGTAAATTAAACGTGCGTAGGTACTGAGTTTTGTTTTCAAAACTGGACTCATAAACTTCTTGACCGCGCAGGCTATTAGTTAGGAAGCACGTTTAACAGAGTATGTCCAAATAAAAATGTTGTGCGATAATTGTACTCGTTACGAAATTTTTAAACTTGATTATTCTAAAGGGTCAGGTCATTTTTCCTAATTTTCCACAGCTCGAACGTTATGCAAAATATGCGCTGAAACGCTAACTTAATTTTCGTACACTTCAAAAACGTCGAGCGAAATGTACGTGAGATTACTGCTGAATTTTCAATCGATAGTTTCAAAGGAAGTTACTTTGAAATTTTTCAATTTTACCGCGGTTACTGTCCGTAAAACTTCTAGTTTTCGTGTTTGAGTCTAGTTTTACGCGTGTGGTCAAAAAATTTAGAAAATCGGTTTTTTCGGTTTGTAGCGGATTTCACGTTTTTATGTCGTCGTTAAAAACCCGTCATTCCGGGCGGCCGTGTATTTCTAACGGAGTGGAGACAGATAATTACGGGCAACGTGTTTTTTACACATCGATTGGACGGATTTTTTTTTTGTAACGTCCAAAACAAAGATCGTACCGAGCTGAAACTTTTACATCGTACTAAAATTGAAAAGACACGGAGATTCGATAAAAGTTTTTATTAAGTTAAACGAACGTTTTTACCGCGACGTAGACAACTGGGCACGCTCAGAATCGTGTTTTCGAATGCAGCGATTTACCGTTGCTTTCGGATATCGAATAATGCGTTCGAACTCCTAAGCTAGTGTCCCACCCAGACCATGAGTGATATAGGGGTTTTTATTTTTTTCTGAACGCCTTTTGATTTACACGAGCGCGTGTCGAAAACTTAACCGTTTTTTGTACAGCCGTCGTAGAATTCGAAGAAGGTATTAGTAACCTCAAAGGCGTCTCCCTTCATCGCATATAAATGATCAGTGCCACCGAATCCACTCTGAAATCGTAATAACCGTTCGGATGTGTATCACGCGCGATCTCAAAAACGATAATAATAATATTATCTTTAGAAACTCCTATCGGAGTGCCGTCGAACAAAAGTTTTTGGCCGCAAACGCCGTCCGAACCTGCAGGCCGGTAAAGGTTAATCCGAAAATCCAACACGACCCCGAGAACCGCGAAAGCGTTCGGTCGGAATTCAATTAAAAGAGGCATTAGACGCTGGAAAAAATAAAAGATAAGACGGTTTTTAAAGTGATTTTTCGATACCGAACAGTCAACAGTGCGCGGGGGAGGGACTCCGATGTCATTTCTCTCCCAAAACTGCGCGCAGGTTAGGTGTGCGGAAAAAGTCTTGCGGCCTCGTAGAGAATAATAATCGTACGAACGACTTTCTTTTTTAATCGACAGAGAAAAACATATTTTCGTTCATCATGTTTTGCAGGTTCGATTAAAAATATCGATTCTAAGACAATTTTCACGATTTAGATACCAGTGTTCGAATTTCAGGACTCTAAACTGAAAAAATAACCCCGAAATTCCACAAAATACAAAATATAAATTGTTGAACAAATCGTCGTCGTTCGTATCTATTAAAAAAAAAAAAAAAAAATGTGTTCAATAAATCTTTGTGCGAACATTTCAAGTAACTCGAAACGATTTCGAAAGATTTTTTCGCCTTTGGATCAAAAAGTTATCAAACTTTCAAAAAAAAAATAAATAACTTTAACCTAACGGCAGCTTGCCTATATTATAGTTGTCTAACAGCCAAAAAAGTGTTTTTAGAGAAAAAAGGATAGAGAAAACATCGTTGTAAAATCAATGCAGACCTCGATGCGCTCAGAAATTACATCAAACCACGGTAATTTTTTGCATTTTAAAAGCGTTTAAAAGGTCGAGAAATTTATGGGAGGTTTTTTTTTCGACAGATTCAATTCGGCTGCCGTTATAATATTATGTTCGCACAGGCTGACCGTCCGTTTTCATCGTGCCCGTAATTCATAATTGTTGGTCATCAAGAGGCGCCACTCAGTTGACGTTTTTATTTTTGTGAAATCAAATAATAAATATTCTCGTGACAAGTTCGAGAGTGTTCGGGGTAACTATAATGTATTATGTCATATACCTGCAAAAGCAAAAGTGATAACGCGTATACTGACCTGACGTTTGTCGGTATAATATAGTTATTAAATCTCGTTTTATTTTCACCATTTTGCTAGGCGTCTGCTTCCACAGACAGAATCGCATACAGGGTGTTTTCTACCGGACGAGAAAACAATTTAAACATGTTCCCCAGCCAGATATGCACTTCAAAATAATCATAAACCGAAATTTAAATTAATTGTACATAACGTACACTATATTATAGACAAAAATGTCCATAGATTTTTCTTCGAATAATATAACTCGAAGAAAAATCGATGGACATTTTTGAAGTATACGATATTTATAACATTTCAGCACATTACTAATGCCATTGGAACCTCTCATCGTATAAAACTATATTTCTGTATCAAAAACATATCTTAAATGTATAGATCCGTGTGTATACGAGTACCTATACATAAATACGATTATAAAAAAACTTTAAAATTGCGTGTCCGTCTACAGCTGAAATGTTGAAAACAGTTTTTCGAAATTCTACGAGTATACCTCCCGAAAATATTGTAATGCACTATCGTTGACAGACTGTAAAGACTTATAGTGAAAAAAAGAAATAATATGTTCGGAATGCGGCACGTTAACTTTCTTTTTGAACGTTTTTGCCGCGTTTCTTTGCACGCTCTCTTCAGAGATCAAGAATAATGCGTGCACGTTTACATTATAATTCGGCACGTTTTGTTTTCGACCAAAATCGATGGAAAAATAAAACAAAATATATAACCGAAAGTTCAGCATCGAAATAAAAATTTTAAAAACCGATAACATTCAGGAAAAATATTCTAATTTTGATGCGAGTGTTTCGGTTATTCCGGTAGATCAAAAACGTCACGGACATAATATTGACTTACGACGAAGGCGTGTGTTTGTAAAGGACGCTCTATGTTGATTTTGATTTTTAAACAAATCGTTTTTATTGAGAACACAAGGGCGTACTAAAAATACTTAAAAAAAAACGAACTATCGTAGCGTATTTTTGTTTCGGCTCATTTATATACTAACTATAATTTTGTGAAATATGATATTTTTTACTTTTAAGGACGTAGCGTAGGACGACACGCTCCGGATTATCCAGTAATTGAAATTCAATTTATACACTTGAACAACGTTAAATTTGAGAAAATAATTTAAAATGTTTCGACATTTCAAGGTTTTCCACTTCAAAACTTTTTATCAAATCATGGTGCCCTCGTTATCGAGCCGTCAAAGTGGCTCAAACGTTGTGCGCGCTGCATTTGTTAATGAACATTAAGACCGTCGGTTAATTTTTTTTTTTTTTTATAATCGGTATCTACAAGCAAATCTTTTTTCAATTAAAATCCTGGTTAGTTATTGACATTTATAAACCTGTACTGACGTATTACGTATATTTTACGATGTTCTTATACTTGCTAATCTCATCTCGCACTTAACAATATCTTGATATTTATCTAAACAATATTACAAAAACACAAACCGTTATCAATTAAAAAAACGGCCGTACAAGTTTATTGCTGAGCGTATTATATTTACACTGTAAGAAGTTTCGTAAGCGTGTGTTGAACTGCAGTCTCAGAGGTGTATTTCGAAAAACATAAATTAAATTTTAGTTTTAAGAAAAACAGAAGAGTCGGAAACGGTATTGATAAAATAATATAAAACTCGATAATGCGTTGTAGGAGTACAGTTGAAGTTCAGTACGAAACCAAACAAAATACTCGACTGCCTCAGCGCCGTTGATGTACACTTATTTGTACAAATTTTTGCTGCTTTTTTCGCTGAAACGGCCACCGCGGTAACGAAAAAAAAAAAAAAGCGTTAAATTTCTATAGGACGCGTGTGTAATTATTTAACAAACAGAGTAAAAAAGTTAGATATCAATATGTGCTTGTATTACATTTGTATTAGAAATCACTTACGAAAATAACGATTCTGAGCGGTTTATAATATTATATTTTGCTGATGACAGACATACAAATGCTATGTAATAAATTAATTTTTACAAAAATTATAACGTACTTTAGAAAAACGAACGTGTCGAGGGATAAACTAGATTACATTTTTTAAAGTAAAAAACAGATAGCGCCGTAGCACATTATAATTCGTAATATACACGAAACGTTTTCGAAAAATTTCAACGTTCCGTGCACACGAAAACGATACTGATTTTGTAAAAAAAAATTTTACCGCGCCCGGTAATTTTTACCGTTTTCGTGCGTATAAGCTTTATTGTTTTTTTTTCGGGTCATCGCGTTCAGAAAACGCACTGACCTGGGGTCGCGCTACGTGAAATCAATACGGCCGCCTGGCTCCGCTCAGAATGTAAAAGGAGGAAAAAAAGAAACGTCCGTTTAATTTCCCGGGCCCGAGAACGAACAGCAGTATAATATAGTAATCGTCTCGCCAGACATCCTCATCGAAATCGCGCGAAAAAAAAAGAAGCGAGTTTTCCACATTTTTTTATCCGACCACGCCGGGGCGGCACACCATCATGTACACAACATGTAAATAACAATATCGTCGCGTACACGCGATTACGTATCGTGCGACGAGGGTCGAACACTTTCCGCGCGCTCGTAGAAAGCCTTTTTTTACATTTTTTTTCTTTTCTCTTCGTACCGTCTCTACCAGCTCGTCGTCGTCGGTCCTTAAAACTTTTATAATTGCGCGGGAAGCGACCCGAGCGGCTCGGCCAGAGGTGGTCTCCTCACCCGTGTGTGACAACTAAATTAAAGTGGAAATCAATAGTTGTAAAAAGTCAAGCCGATCGCGACCCACAAGTCAGTCGACGACTCCTCCACCAACACAAGCAGTTCGTATTTGTCTCTCGCGGATTTTCAGATAGGTCATAGGCAGACTTCGGGGTGTGCCCGAGTAACATTTCTTAACTGTGTCGGAGGGAGCTCTGCCACGTGTCAAACCGGATAAAAAAAAAATGATCGATTCTAACCGGTGTTTTCAAATTTGTTTTATAAAAGCACGTTAGCTGATTAAAAACATCATCATACGCTCTGGAATAGTTTGCTTTAACCGGATGTAACTCGACCTGATCTTAGTAGACGAACGCGATAAAGAGGAGGACCGACTATGAGATTTGACTCAATCGAACGCAAAAATGTTATTTTTTGTTGTTTGATTACGAATACTTAGAGTCCGGAAACGGTAACAAAACAATAATCGTCTGGACGCCGCCGTTGTTCAGCGGTGTAATTTTATGATTTATTCGCGCGGTCGTGCGCATATTTTCACCGTTAGATGTACTCGGGATCACGGTTTTCCTCGAAATTTCGCACAAAAGAGTATTATGCGGTCAAGCTTCTGTTAAATTTTAGAGTATTGAAGTTTTTCAAAAATTTCGTATAGCTGCGAAACGAAACCCTGACGCATTATTATATAATTATGTTGGACGTATGTTTGATTTAAAAACAAACGACGCGTTAAATTTGCCAAACGTATAAAATATTATTGTCGTAATAACGGCGCGGTTCTCTTGGTGCGAGCGGTGTTTGCGGTTGGTAGATTTGGGTTTTCAGCGGCGACGAAAATCTCGAGATTTATTTCGATCTCGTACGAAAACGCGGGCGTGCGCCCTTAATTTTTTTTCGGAAAACGACCTATTTGCACAGGTGATAAGGACGAAAACGGTGGAGGGCTTACAGCAACCGAAGGTATAGTGCGGGGAAAGAGAAAAGATAACGGGCTCCTCGACACTTGTCAACAATAATTCACCTCCGCGGATATTGTTTCTTTTTTTCCGTAAATTTTCCACCTGGGGAGGGTATTATACCCGATAAATTATCGACTTCTAAGTCCTCTCCCTCGATCGGACGTTTTTTTTCTTTCTTTCTATTTTTTCTCACTTCCCCTCGCCCCCCGCCCCGCCCGCGGGGGTCGCCTTTTTCGTTCTTTTCGCGAGTCGGGAAAAGTTTCTCAAAAAGAAAAAAAAGAAATAGTATTGTGTTGACTTCGCGGCGCGGGGATTTGACGATATTATTATTTCACGCTCAGCGCCGCTCGAAATAATGAAAGTGCCATTTCGTCTCTTCCCGCCGCTGCGGGGAAACCTGCACGTCCCATGTACGATTCCGCACGGCTCTTATCTGGGCACGTTGGTTTCACCCGGTCCGTCCCGTGGTGCGCTTGGGTGGACGGGCGAGCGGGAAACTCGAGTCGCATTAGTCACCGCCATTCGATCTCGCCGAAACCAGCGAGGGGAAGGCGACGATTTCGGTTGAATCGCGGCGGCGAGGAGTAACCGACGGGGGACGCCGATATTTACAGCGCCGAGCTTCTTTTTCTCGCTTAAATTTAAGCAAATTTTATCACTGCGGCTATAATCGTACGCAACAGACGTCTGCAAGCGACGGCGGAAATTTTTTAAGACCAGTGACTTTCGGTCCTGGATTTCGCTCGCGTTTCGCTCGAGTGATACCCCCGAAGAAGCCGAAAACAAAACGAGAATTTTACGACGTCGAATACCACGAAAGTCTCGGCTTCGAATTACGTACACATCTTATTCCGATTTATATTCTAAAAAAAAAACCGCCCCGCTGGATCGGCGAGTATTCGTCCGATCGATCGACATCGAAATCGGTAGGACATTAGGTTAAAATTTCTCCGCACGCGATTTAAATAAATACATATTTTTTTTATACGCGTGGACACGAACCATTTATATTGTTAAACATACGTAGATTTCACCAAGACGTACACTGAGCCGGTCAGAGTCGTTTTTATCGTTATTTATTCGCGACTCTATACTGTTTGTCCAAATGGGCCACCGAGTTCGCATGTTGACGTTTTTTTTTAACAAGTCAAGCGAGTTTAAAAACCGAAAACGCCAAGAGTCATTAGATCAAAAATTAATATAAAATCTAATCGACTTAAAACAACACGCGGACGATAGTTCATATTTTTAATTCGCTTGGTGTCGTAAGGAGTTTTACGCAGTGTGACATTTCTTCTGTTGTTTCTTTCAAATTTTCCATCCGTAACACTTGTTAAAAAATTTGAACCATTACCGAAACAACGCGTTGAAAAGAAGTTGACTCGTTAAAAACGAGCCGGCGAGTTGATTTACTCAATTAAAATCAACTAAACTGTTTTAATTTTTAAAACGAGTCGATTGCTTTGCGTGCCACCTTTTTTGTACACAAGCGTTTAAAACGTCGAGATCGCAATTACGTTGGGGGGTCTGGGCGGAGGAGGAACACAACGAGAAAAACGCGGTGCAATCGAGCGGGAAAAACGCCACAGCGAATTTCATTTCTGACGTTCGCGAAATCCTCCTCTTCTGACCACTTGCGCGGAACGTACATCATAAACGCGTCCTATTAATCATCGTGACGTTTATAATGAAACAATAGCCGCCAAACGGTTGAATTTATCAAGTTTTATTACGTTATAAAGATATTAAGTAAATAATAATTGTAATAACATTTCGAGGAGCGATGATTCTTTTCGTTTACGGTTTCGAGGGTGTGCGCGCGCGGGCGAACGTGTTGTAGAAACGGGTAGAATTTTAACAAGGAATGATATACGGCAAGTAAAAACACGTGTGTGCGCGGGAAAAAGTTTCAAAACAAATTTGAACATAGTTTGAAATTTTACGATTTGTACGGACGTTTTCGTATGTATCGCTCCGATTTTTAAAATCAGCGATTTCGCCGATAGGTTTGTCATTGGCTGCAGTGGTAGTATTTATTTTGGAGTTTTTTCAATCTCGCTTACTTTTTTTGCCGTCCTTACCCCGAAAATCGAACACCGAGTTGAGAATTTTACCGCGAAAATTTGAAATTTTCTGGTTTGTGACGGCGTTTCGCGTGTAGTGTGCCCGAAATTTTTAAAAATCAAGTTTCTTTACAAGGCCGGGGCTATTCCCGAAAATTCACCGCAAAACATTATCGTTGGGACTGCAATCGGGTTGTAATCGGCGTATTTTACTATCGGCGTTTTAGACCTAAAAAACCTAGGAAAAATTCGCCAACTTGGAGTGATTCAATTTTAACGGTGAAAAAAAGTTTCGCCAACAGTGTTTCTACGCCGCCACTGTTCACAATCGATATTAGTTTAAACGCGTGAAAACAAATTTTTTCGTTTCTAAAAATTTTTAGAAAAATGTTCGCAAAATAATGATTGTACCTCGCGTTATTCCGAAGTATCTAAAAAAGATTTTTAAAAACTCGGCTTCCATTATGGAACCGAGGAAAAAAAAAAATGATTTATTTTAATATTTTTCAAATCGGTCGATTCTAAGCGCGTGTATTTGCAGGCTTTTTGGTCTGATTCGGACGAAACAACTGCGTAGTAGTTGGGCGATTTATAAACGCGTGCGATTGAAAAATTACAAAACGGTGGACTCGGGGATGCTTCGGGACGGTTATGTTAAGTTTCATCTGAAGGGTACTGGCGTTTGTTTATTGCTTCAAAAAAAAAAAACACAAACATAAAACAAAAATCGATGCGAGTTGTCTGTACTCGTACACACGTTGGAAACGACACGACCGCATTAAAATCGGTTGACGAGCGTTGACGCGGCGGGGCCGGGAACGAGAATACGCCGTCGTTTCAGTGGTATAAGTAATTATTACAACCGACGGTTGGGATTAAGCACAGAACGAGTGAATATATATAAAAACTCGCGTAAAATATTCCGCGATACGAGAAGAAAAATCCCCGAGACAGGCGAAAGATTTTGTAGATATCAATTATGCGTTATGAAAAGCACTTTCACCCATTAATTCGTGTCTCGCTGAAGGATTAAACGCGGGATAAGTTGGTGGAGGACGTCGTCGTCGAAATCGCTATACTCTCTTATATAGAATGTGAATATACGAATAGACGTGTGAATGGAAGACAAAAAAAAAGAAGAGGAGAAAAAAAAAGAGTACCTAAATTAAATTAAACAGGGTACTGTACAAACCCCCGTGGGGTCGAGAAGAAAGAACGGTGAAAACTCGATGACGGGATTATGACACCGTGATTAATTAAACGGGCCGACCGAAGAAAAAAAATACGTAATAAAGAGAAGAACTTAATGAAGTCTGTGTATGCGTGTACAAAACAAATTTTTTTAATGTTTTTTTTTTATTTCGTTTTTACCAAACACTTCATTTTTCTCTCGTCGGTTTTGAGGGGGAAACGATGCGCGCGCGCGGTAATTAGGACTTTTCATAAAAATAATCCTACGGGGCCGACAAACATAAAGCGCGTGATTCGCCGACGAGAAATATAATTGAGAATAATTACCGACACACTTTGTCGACGAGTTATCGACCCGCGGTAAGAGTGCAGCGTATTGAAAATAGGCAAAACAAATTGTAAAATATAACCTTTGATTTATAAGACCTTTGAAAAAAAGGCGGAATCTCTCTAGGTCTTTGGGTACACTGCAGGTTAGGAAGTCGCGTATTGTACTTTTTGAAAGCGATGATTCGAAAAAACGATTCTGAGTGAACTCGGCAGATGTCGAGCAAACGCGTCCTGGGTAAAGACAAAGTTTAACGATTATAATGATCCCAAAAAAACGTACCCGCGAGTGTAATAAAATATTGATTTAAACGACTCGTGAACCGATATCGATTGAAAAATGATATAATCGGATTGTTCCGTGAAAAGTACGTGACGATGAAATCTTGACGAGATCATTATTTTTCATGAGGGAACAAAAAAAATGTCAAAAAAAAATCTTTCATCCACGACTCACAATTTGTCACCCCTTACGATTTGTCGGCGACGTCTCTTAAAATAGGACGTGTGAGATACGCGCAGTCCGTAGGTACCGAGTTGGTACCACTGCGATGAGAATTGTGACACAAAAAGTTATCGTGTTGCGATTTTTTTTATTTAAACACACGTTGTACCTATTTAATTTTTACAAAATTTACTCTAAAAGTTTCTGCTCGATTTAACAATCGCATTTTTACTTCGTCCTACAAACTATGTACCTACAATTTCGGTGACCTCGACGTGATCGTGTTGTCTTCTTTGCGTTGTAACACAGCTCCGAATTGCACAGTTTGAAGCATCGATACAGCAGGCCACACAGGTCTGATAATAATCGACACCGTCTACAGGTTCTCGTATGTCTATGATTATAATAAAATACGATACTTACTGTTGTGAACACGGTTTTTTTTTTTTGGCATTTCGTCCACGTCGCGTGCTTGGCAGGCTCTTGGTGCAGACTGCAGTTTCCGCGGTGAAACCCGACTCGATGTCCGCGGCGAATCCTCGTGGGAGCTCGTGTCCGACGACTAAAAGTAGTGCGGACCGCGAAACAGAGAAGAGCGATGGAATCCGATCTTCGCGCGTTTTGAGTGATAAAAACGCGTTTTTGTTTTTTAACGCCACTCGGATATGGTCCGTGCGATAGTTTTTCATCTCGTGGACGTCCTGTTTGAAAATACGTTTGCAGAGTTGGTGCTGCAGGGCGAAAAAACAAAATATCCGTCTCGTTCGACCGCGAGAGAATCACGTTTACAGCGTCGTTTCTCATTAGTTTTTCAAAACAATTGTGCCAACACATAATATTCAGTGCGCCCCGAAGTTTACTGTAAACGGTACCGCAATACGTTTATCGTTAATTTCCGTTCGATTAAAACATAAAAATGAAGAGAGATATTATGTAAAAATAATATTTCGAAATAGAAACCAACAGGCCTACTGTTTGAATTTTCGATGACGCGTCAAAATAATAGCGATCAAACATATGGGTGTACGCGATTCTTTTCAAATTCACGTACTAAGAAATCGAATTCAAAAAACCAAATTTTAAATTATACCCACGGAGTTGTAGAAACGGCGAGTTTATTTAAAATGATGAATTTTCTCGAGCAATATCCTGATACGATATCATAACTGGTAAAATTGATACCGACTAAAATATATCGTACGAGGGACGTTGTTTTGTCGTTTTTAATTTTCTTTTTGTATCGATCCCATTGATCGC
>CM029360.1:9443022-9509562 GCA_017140985.1 Hormaphis cornu | reverse complement strand
CATTAATTACACGTGTTTTTGACGTATCGATTTAGTTTTTATGCCGTAACGTCCAAAACGATAATCGGAACAAGCTGAAACTTTTGCATAATATTAAAATAGGTATGATAAAAGTGTCAAGCGATTTCGAAACATTTTTTTCGCCAAGTATAGACCTTTGAAATTCTCGAAAACAGTACCAGGACGCGTATAATAGACAACTGAGCTCGCTCAGAAACGTATTTTCGAAGGCAACGATTCGTCGTTGTTTTCAGATATAAAACAATGCGTTTGGACGACAACTTCCAAACCAGTGACCCGCCCAGAGCGTGGTCGTTACTCCATCAAACTACAACACGCGACCAAGACTGATCCAGACTTTTTTTATTTATTTAATTATTGAATCACACGTTCAAAACTGTGTAAAATATGATACTGTCGTGTAAGACGTTACTGTCGGTTCAAAACATTCGTCATATTTTACCGTTTCTCTGGAAAACGTTTCATTCCGCCAGCTCGTCGGGAACACATACGTGTGTACAATATATTTTGAAGACTGTTTTCTGGGAAAAACTTCTGCGCACGGATAATAATCTATGCGCACGATGACCGTAGTAGTGAGTTCAAACTGTATGGCACAATAGGCAAGTCGTTGGATTTAAAATTATTGTAAAACCGGACTTTTATAATACACCAGACCGAAAAATCCGGGTTTCGCCGTCGGATTTTGAGAATAAACTTCGAATCCCGCGGGAACGGGAGCCCTTTTTTCCGAAAATTTCACAAAGCCGTTTGTAATTTTTCGGGACGTCTCTCCCCCTTTCGCACTAAATCATCGGCGACATAAACGGTCGGCGGGAAAACACGCATAATATCAATAATATTCCATCAAAAGTCTCTCCGTCGCCCGCGCACGTGTCGTCGTCGTCGTCTGACCGAGACACGTTTTTGCACTGGTCGCTCGGTGTGCAAAATGGAAAGAAGAAACCTCGTTTGCTCGGGACCGACGGTGATGAAATCGCATCAAAGATACTAATTTTTGTCAAAAACGACGTGCACTCGTTTGCGCGTTCGTTTGCGGCGGATCTCGCAAAGAACCGCGGACATTATTCATGTGTGCAGTGTACAAGCGAGCTCAAATTATTCAAAATGATCGGTATGTCACAGGTTGCATTCGAATCGATGGCGATTCTGATTTTTTCTTTTTTCTGTCAACACTTTTTCGGGTAGTGTTCGGATTTTTAGAGACAGTAACTTTTCTGATAGGTGTATGGTCGTGTTTTGGTGCTAGTTAGTTTATAAGAAGACTTAAGAAATTTTAGAAGAGTGTACTGTTTTTACAATGACGTTTTTTTTTTTTTTTTCTGTCGACATCTTTTCGGATAGAAAAAATGCACAGATTTTTATAATCAGTTATTTTTATGATAGGTTTATTGACTGCGGTGATACTTTAATCCTAGAACTATTTAAATTTTTCTTACTCTTTCAGTAATACCCCAAAAACCAAGTACAAATTAAGAATTTCACAGCGAAAATTTTAAATTTTCAGATTTCTGATGGTGTTTTCGTGTAAAAAGAGTGCTTCAACTTTTAACTTTGAACACCACAAAAAGTCGAGATATTTGCTTTAAATTATATCTTATTCCAAACAAATTTTTGAATTCTACCTATTTTACGAGTCCGAAAACACACACGTTTATACTAAAAAAACCCTGAGTGACGAGTATTTGTCCGATCGAACTGAAACCAATAATTGGTTGGCCATTTCGTGTTTTCACCCGTTATTTTAATTAACATTTTTTTTATATACGACTTTCGGAGTTTTCCGACCATATTCAACGGTTAAATTTAGTTTTTACCAGGACGTACACCAAATAACTGAGTTTGCTCAGAATCGTTTTTTCGAAGGCGATGTTTTATCATCGCTTTCGGGTATTACATTAGTACGTTTAAATCACGTTTTTCAAATCAGTAACCGACCCAAAGCGTAGTCGCTACTCCGTCAAACTACCCACGCGACTGATCGCGGCGTTTTTGAAATTTTGCTTAGGCACTTTTCGAGTTGAAAAAGCCAAAAAAATCGAGGATTCGTTTTTGAGGAGTGGCCCCGCGATCTTTATACGTTGAATGTCACAAAAAAAATTGAGATTTTGGTTTTAAATTATATTTTGACGGAAACTTTTTTTGTATATTTTTCTTTTTTCTGTGAACACTTTTTGACGGCCAGAGAGTTTAAAATGTCTATATTTATACATAATACGCAGATAATATTATCACATCAATGTTTAGGCGATAATAACGGTGACGTGAGCATTTTCGTTTGTAATTATTATCTTTTCTTCTTAACTGCGCTTAGCTGATCATGTTGACACCATTATTTCACGCCATCGGCCCCTATCTATCCTCTATTTGCGCGTTTTCACGGGTTCAATATTAGATGTTTTTCTATTACCATCTTTTTTTGAGGTCTTCCCAACGGTCTTTTCCCCACAATTCTTGCATCTTTAACACGCTTCTATACAGTCCTTCCATCCGCCGTCCAAAGCGTGCAGCCCATTCCATCCTGATCTATTACTTCGTGCGATTGTTAACCGTACGATTTCGTAACGTGTCCTGATTGAAAAAATTATATCACACGTGCAGCACGTCTCTCCATTATCGGTACGAAAACACGCGAAAAGCCTTAAAGCTGTGGGTAAACAATTATCATTATCGATGTCAAACGCAACGGGTACCAACAATTTCAAAACTTTTTCCGACAATATTCGAAGCAATTATTATTGTTAGGTACACGTTTGTCCTGCCTACGTTCGAGTAAAACGGTGTACGGTAGGGATGTCAAGCAAAAAACGAAAAAAAAAAAACGCGCCGGCCATGTAAAATTCAACGATCTTAAAATGCCCGTCAAATGTTTTGAAAACAAAAAAACGTAAAAGTGATAAAGAATTTATTATTTTTTAGCTTTCCAATCGCTCTGAGTACCCGCGGGCGTTATTATTGTTATAACGTCATGACGGAAACTGCAATAGCTGATTACCGAAATGGATTCCTTTCGCGCTCAACAAAACGTTCTTTGAATTTTGTAACGCGCGTCCGTGACGTGTACCGACCGCCCCCGTTTTTTCCTCAGCCGTCACGAATTTCGGTCGCGAAAACGATAGGAAAAAACAAAAACAATATAAAAAATAATTACGAGTCCAATTGACGAGAAGAGATTTTTCACTTCCGAACCTCTCCGCGATGCATTATCATAATTATTGTGTTTCCCCGATCTTGTATTGTCCGTCACACGTTGGAGGAACACGAGGACGAAACGAGATCTATATACAGACGTACGCGTAGGCGAGACTGGGCAGGTGAACAACTTCAGGTCGAGTTAAAAGTTTTCAATTTTTTTTTAATTCGTTAAATTAAAAGCCGACTAACGAGACAATAATCACCCAACTCATACACGTTGTTTTCGTATTTTCTCGTGAAGTTTTTTCTTCTAGCTAAAAGTTTTTAAGTTCTAAAGTCGTTTTAAAGTCTCGAATTATCGCGGCTCAAAACGAACGCGTTAAATTGCACGAAAATGCAACTTTTTACGTTAAAATAAGTTAACTAAACTGAAATCGACTGGACTCTTAACCCAGTCCAGCCTTGCACAATATATATTATACGCGGGTATTGGTGGCAATGGGTGGGCAAAGGGGCTCGAGTCGATTTTATGTCCGTAATATTCGTAAAAGTGCGATATTACAACAATCTCCGACTACTTCTTATAAGGTCCTATCAGCCGAGCTTGTGTACACGCCGCGCGTTTAGTCCATAAAACATATTGTTCAAAAGTAAAACTCGGTCATCTGTGTTGTAGACAGAGAGAACTGGGGGAAACTTTTCGGCCGTTTTTTTTTTTTACTCATTTGAATTCGAACGTAAAATGTGATTGAATCAATCGGTTCTAAACGCAGGCGAGCAGTTCACGCAGTACACACTTTGTAACTAGAAAAAAATTGAGTCAAGTACCCACAATCTCGTACCGCGTCGAAATAAATAAATACAAATCTTACGGAATCGAGTAGCGAAATGCTAGAGAAAAACCCTCGTTTCGCCGCTCTCTGTCGAAACCGAGAATTGGATTGCTCGCCGCCGCCGCCGCCGAGGTGTCGCACATCGTATTTCACTAAAAGACCGTTAATTATTCGAGCGATAATAATAATATTCTTTCGCTGCAAATCCTCCGTTTGTGTGCTCGTGTGGCGTATATAAAAACGAAAAGTTTAATTTCTTCGTTCGGATGGAGGGCCACCCACCCGACCACTCGTCTCTAACTAAACGCACGCCCACGCGCGCGGAGAGACCCCCGCGTTAATCCGAAAAGTGAGAAACAGTTTGGCCGTAAATAATCGTTAAGAGCCCAGTAGTGGGTTTACAACCGCACACCTATATAATACGCGGCACAGCCCGACGGATTAAACGTTTTTCGCGCTAAATACACGCCGCAGTGTTTACACCGTTTGCGTTTCGATGGATGGGTGGTGGATGGGTGGATGTGGGGTGTTTTCGATCGTTTTTAATTTCGCGCGGGTACACAACGATACTGTGTCGACTTTTGCGAGCAGAGAGGCCGCCGCTCTTGTACAATATCGTTACACAAAAACTTTTATCGGACGGCTGAAGAGAAAAACGGTCGAGAGCCGCCGCAATAACGGCGCGTATAAACTTTTTTTAAAATTTTTCCCGTGCCAACTGTTGGTGCACGCGGATGATAAAATTTATCGTCGGATACTTGTTCTGTATGACACTTCCCGTGGAACGCGTCGGCGAACTGAACAGCGGGCGATTCGATTTTTACGTGCCGGTGAGTTTCGCCCTTTTTCCTGGTTTGATTTTTCCGCGCATAGTCGGAAATAAATTTATAAATTGCAACGCGACGTATCTCGCTTTTAACACGCGAAATTACTCGTGTCGCCGACGTAACGTGAGCGGTCGTAATATTTTTTTGTTTTTTTTCCCCCGTCAAAAATACTGATTTTATCGAAATTCAGGCTCGCGTACTTTTCACGGTACGACCGAATCGGATCATTTTTCGTCCACGATTGCACAATTGCCGTTTATTTTGGCCACCCAGTCAATGTGTCTATGCCGTACATAAACAGGGTTGTGTCGACTTGTGGGGGGTTTTTTTTTTTTGATTTAACCCGCGTTCCTGTCGAACGAAAAAAAAAACCGCTTTGTCGTTTCGTCCAACGCACTCGTGTCACAAATTGTCATCGGACATTATACACCTAAGAGTAATTTTCGTGTGCCGAAAATACGAATATTACGAACTATGACATTTAATTATGTAACGCGTACAATAAATGCCCTCGTTGCCGATCGATTACAATTATTTGCGGACCGAATCGACTAATAAATTTGTTTTCGATTCGTTCGGTAACGTGCTCGAGAAAATGAAAAGCAAACGAAAAAAATTGGAGCACGCTGGCGGGATCGACGCGGAAAAAATTCATTTTTTTTTTTTTTAATCTAGATCGACTACATCAAAAGCTCGCGGAGTGTAACGTGCGTTAAAAAAAGTTTTCGACGATGTCGAACAACTTCTGAGGACACTGTTAGAGAGAACCGTATAAAGAGGGCAATCGTCCGTCGGCGTAAAGCGGCATTAATCAATCCAGCGAGCCGAAGTTTTTGAAACGCCAAACCGTTCTCCACCGCCTCCGCTTGAATTCCAGCCGGCGAACGTGTTTGAACACCGATCCCTCCTCTCCGTCTGTGTTCATCTCTCCTAACCTCGCCTCGTGAGCGTTTGTGTTTGCTCGGAAAAAAAAATAAATTAATCAAACACTGCAGTAGTACGTCAGCTGTACCCGTGTAGGGGTATTTTATCGACGCGACGGATATACCGTGGGAGAGACAGTGGTGTTCTGTGCTTTTTCAAGCCGGATGCGTATGTACGTTGAACAAACAGCGTCAAATATCTTGTAAAACGTCGAGGGAAAAATTGAAAAGCACTCTAGATCGCGTGGGTCGTGCGACGGAGTAGCGAGTTGTGGTCCGGTTCGGAAGTTTTGGTTCAAACACGTTATACGTAATAAGCGATCGTTGTTTTTGAAAAAAAAAACGATTCTGAACGAGCTCGGCTATCAGCGGCTAGTTCTGGTGAAATCCAAATTTTACGAAAAAATCGTACCAGTTCTATCTTTAAACTACCTTCCTACACCACGTGACTTTTATTAGGTAACGCCAAACAACAAACAACTTCTCGCCGACCACAAATTTACTCACTTTCTTTCTTTTCTTTTACGCGACACTACGTTTACCGTGTTGTATTATGTACGGTAATTTCCAATATTTTTCGCTATGACATTTTGTGATCGGATGTTCACAAAAAAAAAATATCAAAAACAATTTTAAACGGGTCATGATTTAAAGCCAAAATCTCGACTTTTGTGTGGTATCCAACGTACAGATCGGAGCACTCTACGCACGAATACGTGACCGGAAAATTTCAAACCGTAAAATTTTCAAATTTTTTTTTTTTTGGGTATAACTCAAAGAGTGAGCGAAATTACAATAAAAACTTGAACGGACATCATAGATCAGAATCGTTAAAGTTACCAATTTTAAAAATCGGAGCATTCCTCCTACCTCCAAAAAGTGTTCAGAACAAAAATAGTAAAAACAATACGCATTCTCCGTATTGATCTTCATTCTTTTTGCCGTCATCGCTTTTTACGTTCGTTTTCACGTTTATCAAAGGTTTTATAACTGGCTTGACCTGCGTAATTTTAGGTATTTTTAATCATAATCATAAACTTTTTTAAACAACGCTCTGCACACGATTCAACATTTTCTTAAGCCGTTTTAGTATTCACTTACAAACGAAATCGGAACGAATTTTTTTCATTATAGCTAGGTAGGTAGGTAGGAATTCGCAATCCAGAGGTACCTACCTCTGGATTGCGAATTCCTTCAGAATCGTTTTTTTGTTTAATCCGTTGCTTCCGTGTATTTTATACAGTATACACCATCCGAAATACTGATCGCAGTGGACACACAAAAACGCTCGCTGTTATTTTTTCGTCCCATTCGACATATTTTCTAAATACGCCACCGATCGCAGTAATTATAACGAATATCGCCAGCGTAGGGGTTATAATATCACATTTCTCTCGTCGATTATTACACATCATAGAGTACAGACTTTTTGCTCGAAATTTTAAATCCCTGTTTGGGTGTATAGTGGGTACGGCTGCTGCTTCTACGCGTATTATTTTCGCTCGCCGTGTTCAATGAATTTTAACGCACTTGTGGGTGTTATTTACGAACAAGTGTGCGAGTAGAGTAATAACGATAGAGCCTTAACAACATATTATTATTATAAATATTACATACCTACCGCGCCATGTATATTAACCACAGTTCGTTGTACAAGCGCGCGAGAGTTTACACACAGCTCTTTTGTTTTAACGGTGAAATATTCATTCCTTTTAATAACAATAAACAACTTTTTGAATAGACGTTTTACATTTTTTTTTCACGCGTTTTTTTTTGTTTCTCGCCGCACTCCCGTCGCCAGCGGTGGCATATTATATACGCATATTATACACCCATTATATTGTTTTTACGATTGAGCGAACGAGCGTAGTCGAAATATGCTGCTGCAGTTTCGTGCGAGCCGCAAAAATGTCATTTTGTTTCATTTTTATAAGTCCACGCGTCGACGGTGTAATCTGTAAGGATTAAGAATTACGCGTCTGCTTTACGCCGAAACGTCTCTTCGTTTCACGGCAAAAATATAATATCTGAAGTACGGGGGCGGCGGGTTAACGCGTTCGGAGGGTTGAAAAATTCTATTTTTTTTTTTTTTTTGACGGTGTAGCGACCGTAATATACACGCTTCGGGTGGGCAGGTAATCGTCGTTCCTGGAAGCACGTGGCCTTCGAAAAAACGATTCTGTGCGAGCTCGGGGTCGCGTCTAGTATGTATACGTCTTGGTAAAAACTAAATTCAACGGTAAAAATGGCCAGAAAACTCCGAAAGTCCTTTCCACGTGCGAAAAAAATATTTGTTTAACGTGTGAAATTTACGATACGATTATAACGGTACACTCTCCAGCGGGCTTTTTTCGGAAATTTGCGCGTTTTCGCACTGGCAAAACGTGTAAAACGTTCGTTTGGAATCGAGACGATCCGGATCTCAACTTTTTGCGAAGTAAATAAATTCTAAATTTGTCCTCGATTTTCGGCGTATAAAAAGCGAAACTTTAAAAATTCTAGGATCAAAATATCACCGCGGTCATTAATTAAACCGGTATCAGAAACGATTTTGAAAATTGACGCTGCACACCACCATCCGTACGAAAAGTTCACAAGACTAAAAAATTTCAAACTTTTCGCCGTGAAATTCTCCGAAATTCTCAATTTTTTTTTGTATAACTCAAAAAGTAGGCGAAATTTTTAGAAAAAAAAAAGTACCGCCGCAGTCCGCATACCTTTCAGTGGACGTACTGAAAATCTGAGCGTTCTATCTGCCCGAAAAGTTGTCGGCTGAAAAACGATATATACATTATGAGTAATCGAAACGTACGGTACGCGCGTATTAAACTGTACACACAATAATATGCAGATAATACCGCGAAAATTCCCTACTGAATCCATATTCTCGTGTGTTGCTCAACTTTTTTACGTTTTCATATTATTCTCGTATCACATAATAATATGCTTTTATATACATCGATATTTCATTATTGTAACGACGGTAAACATATCCGATATAAAGTTTGAAGGGCGCATGGGTACCATTATAATGTTCGAACACAACTCTTTACCGTGGACGCGAATTTGATTAAATTTCTACAATAGCGTACGGAACGCATGTAAAAAGATATTATTTTTTTCCCTCGCTCAAACTTGACCCGACGGAGACCGAATCAAATGCCCTACTGATAAAATACGCCTGTTCCGCCGACTCGTGTGTTTCGTTGCGAGATCTAATATTATCTATCTAGGTACTTAGGATTCGAACAAACGATAAAGTACGTAAAAAAGGTAGGTACCTGAGCATATTATATTATAGGCGCTCAATACACGATTGTATAGTTTAGAAAATTCCGAAAACCAAAAACAAAAAGTTAGTCGAACGTAACAAACAACGAACATTAGAAATTTAAAAAAAAAAATTCAAAAAAAATATTAATAATGAACAGTATTTCTATTTTTTTTCATTTGGGAAAACGCATCTGCCGCGTTTTTAGTACGCGTTGCATTTCGGCCATAATTAAATACAATTCGTTGTTTTACGATTTCGTCAGATATTACGCATTTTTCGTAATATCTCGTATTTGTTATAGTGATTTTGTATGAAATGCGACGAGAAACCTTTTCTTTTACCCACATTTTGAAACTTTTGTGCAGCACGGGCAAAAACATTTCACACAACACAATATAACTGTACTAAAAACCTAATGTAGAATTTTTTAATTTTTCTTATCTTTTGTAGATTAAAGAAGTATCACGTGATTTTTTTTTTTTCAAAGCGAATCGATGAATCGATTCGTCGATTAAAGGTGTCGTATAAGTTAATTTAGTAAACTTCCGTTTCGCCAACTCGTCTACATAATTCTCTTTCGTTTTCTAATTGCCTATACGCATTGACGGAACAAAATGTTTCGACAAATGCATGAACTTGCAGTCTAGTCCGCAACGAGAGCGATATTTTCTACACCTACTACGTTTGGACGAACGACTGAATTTATTTTTGGTTTTCTCAATCGACGTGTCGGTTAGGTTATTACAACGGTATGTACTTTTGTACTGCATGATTTCCGTGTAAAGTTTTTGGATTTTTAATTTCGTTTAAGACTGTATACGGATAACCATACAAAATACTCGTACATCACTATTCAAACGATAGTATATAATTGAACGTATCGGGATGAGTAGAGAATGTTTATAGAGGAAAAAGGCTGCAGCAAAGTCCGGCACGAATCTAACTCGTGTTGCTGCTTTAGGCCCTTTTCTATAATGGTGTGCGTACATTTTGTTGTATCGGCAGGTAACAACAAAATGTTGACTTATTCGGCTCTTCGTCCGTGAATACGAATATGCATCGAGAAAGTTGCTTATAAGGATTCAATCAACAAATTAAATTACGAAGACGCTGTGAATGTGTGTTGTAACTTAATTTAAACTTCCTAGATAGGTAACTGCGCGTGCAGTACCTGTAACGTTCAACCCTTTGTGCGGCCAATGAAACGTTTGTGCACAAACAAACTACAAATACGTGTGTACAAATTAGTGTGGGCCATATGGACACGGATAAAAATTTTTGTGAAAATTTTTGCCGAGACGCCAACATAAATATTATTGGTATCGAAAATAATTACCCTCGACTTGGTTTTAAAAAAAAAAAATTCGTGACTCAAACACGTTTCGAGATTTGAAGTGTTAAAACATGTATAACACGAAATTTGCAATCGGATAAGAAAAAATTTCAAAATATCCGTCCAGTAGAAAGCGTTTAAAAAAAAAAAAATATATATATATATATATTAAAAAATAGTGTAATTTGGTTACATCAATGAAATCACGCACCGAGTTCGTATCAACTACTCGAATAATAGTCCGAACGCGTTCGAAACGTTCACACGTTATTTAAATTTATATTCTTTGTACGTGGTACGACTTTCGGAATTTTCGGACCATTTTTATTGTTAAATTCGGTTTTTACCAGGACCACATATACTAGACGACTGAGCTCGCTCAGAATCGTATTTTCGGAGGCATTGATTCATCGTTGTTTTCAGGTATAAAATAATGCGTTTGATCCACAGTTTCCAAACCAGTTTCCCACCGCAAGCGTATACTCCGTAAAACTACCCACGCGACCTATATAATGATCCCGGATTTTTTTATTGACTTGTTATAATATTTTAATGAATAACTACATACAAGATTAATTATTGTTTATGAAAATAAAACAATATCGAATGAAAATCGCACAACTACCCATTTTAATCAAGTTTTAACACACATGCGCCACTGAAAAAAAAACTCTGTGATCTTGCTCAAAATTTACAAAAAAAATCTTCCCTATGCATATAGCGAACCATTTTCAAGATATAGCGTCCCAAATAAATATTTGACTTGACATTTTAAGGGCCGCCCTAGTGTGCGTACACGAGTAGGTATAAATAATTCGACACTAAATATTAACCAAACCACAATTATTATTATTATTATTCTTAAAACGAATCGACACGTTTTGTCAACGAGTCCTGACCAACTACAATAATAATTATTGTAATTATTAATATAATTAATATAATATAATTATTATAATATTTAATATCTGACACCTGACGTCAAAGTATTAAAGGCTGTAACTCCGAGAGACTAAATATTCTGTTCCAATATTGACGTGTATAAGTAATATAATTCCGGAGAAGTATAGCTGTAGACGTTGAACAGATTATTGTACAATTCACAGAATTAATAAATATAACATGCAGACGTATACAAATATTGGCTAGTAGCATTTTACCCTAGAAATTATGATATGATAATAAAAAAAAGTGAGTAATTTAAGAAAGTTGTTGAAAAAATAAAAAAATACCAGTCGTTTTGTAAGTTTTCTTGAAAACCGTTTTTCCAATAGAGTATACCTTTACATAATATATCATTATACACATAAATAATCATTTTTTTTTCTGAAATTTTAAATAATTTCTATTTTGTATTGAATATTCGTAATTTATACCTTTTTTTTTTTTTTTTCTGTAATAATATACATACTGATCACTGGTAGTAATACGCTATATTATATTGTATGCGTGCGTACCTTTTCAATTATTAAACCTTTGACTTTTATCGTAGATTTTTTTTTTTTACCGGATATTTTTTTATAATAATTATCAATACGGAAAATATGATTTTTCGTGTAACTAATCGACCCTTTTAATATTTTTTGCTCATTTTAATCTGTAGTTAAAACCATAGCGGTTATAATTAATTTTCAGATTCAGTATGATTTATTTCTATTGTACCCGTAATAATATTATATCATACACTATAATACAGTTCAAAGATGAAAAAATGATTTGTCTGGAAATTTGAAATTAACAACGATTTTTGGATGGCGCTATTGTTTAAGTGAAAATACGGTAGTAGGATCATGTCGTGTAAAGTATAAAAAATGAACGTTTTAAAATTAAATTTTACTTTAGTAGTTATAAATGTAGATATTACAATATTATGTTTTGTATAACAAATATCTATGATTAAAATCCAAACAAATTTAACGTTGTATAAGTATTTGAGTGGACTGCAATTGATGAAAAAAGAAAAATTTTGTTTAGGTTACTTGTCTGCCAAAAATTATTGTTATTTAATCAGACTAATTACTATTTGTTGAGTACCTATCGCCAGCATACAATGTAAAATTGTACGTCTGTATATAGTACTGTTGACGATTATTACGAGTGTAAAAATTAACATTTTACACATTAATTAGATATACGTATTCTTACTTTATGATTTATACTAATTACCAACTTGATAGAAAATCACCGACGTTTAAAAAAAATTTTTTTTATTTCGTACAATGATACTTTTAAATCGACCGATTGTATTAGTTTGAATAATCAACCAAAATTTTATACCTAGCACTAAAAACTTCTGTGAAAAACGTCCACAATCGTGTTTTACTCAGTCAACTAATGCTATTAACCGGTAACTACCTAAAATATTGTCCTTTTTTTCCGATGGTCTTTTTTTTCGAGGTTCATTCAGTATAAATAAAAGTTTACTCTTAGTGTCATTACAACCCGTTTCGTCGACGATATAATACGCGAGCAAAATAAGGTCCGAGAACAATTAGGGGTGTTTTTGAAAATATTACAAAATTGTAAATTTTACTGAAAAAAAAAAATGTATTCGTATGATAACGTTTTATATTATGAGAAAAAAATATTTGGAGATTTTCTGGACGAAAAACTAAACGTTGCGCGAGTGATGCCCGTTTTCGTTGACGAACTGCAGCTGAAATCGTTTTTGGAAATCGGTTTTCAACTGTAGGTATACTTAGAAATCTATGATACAGTTAAATAAATAAAATGTTTAATTCGCTTGAATATTTTTTAATAATTGTTTGTATACCGTGAAAATGCGCGCGAAAACGTAACCATTTGCCCTCGCATCAATTTTATAAAACGTCTGCAGAACAACAATCTTTGTATACAGCAATAACGAGAATGTCGAGAATCATTCCCCACTCGTCTGAAACAACGATTTTGATAGAATTCTGAAAATCAAAGTATTTGTACCGTTTCGTATTAAACAGAGACTAACAATATATTATGCAATCGCGTGGAATTCGTTTCCGTGTCTGTGTATCTTTTCTTTGAACCTTATTTCAACCCGTTATATACCCGCGATTTCAGTATTATTCTTTGAAACTGCAGAAATAAGCAAAAATAGCGACAATTCAATACAAAATATATTAGAGTCCATTCAATAGCTCCAGTCGTCTGCAGCTGCGGTTTCATATTATATTATCAACGCGTTTTACAGATTGAAGGCCGCATGGTAAAAACTATAGGTAATAGAAGCATATATCACAGCATAGAGAGAGAAAAAAATATTCGTCGATTTTTTCGTCGTATGCGATTTTCTGTCGGATACGATTTTTTGTCGCAAGCGATTTTTCGAGTTCTGAGGAAAAAACGAAAACGGTAAAATTCCCAAAAGTGCTCCGTTCGACTTGAAAATTATACGTGTCGTTAAAAAGAGTTTAATACTGCTTGGTTTTCAAACGATTTTGATCATTTTCAAGAGAGTTATGAAATTTTGAAATTATTGAATTTTACGCAGTTTATTGTTCCAAAACACCTCTACTAACTTTTACGTTTAAGTCTCGAAACTTTAATACAATCTGAACAAGATAGTTTTCCACACGTGGTTGAACAATTTAGAAAATCGGTTGACACAATTTCGGTTTATAGCCGATTTCACGTTGTTATTTTGTCGTAAAACTCGTCATTCCGGTTGTAAGTGTTTCTTCTGGAGGAAACACATAAACAAATACGTGAAACGTGTTTTTTCCACATCGATTTTTTTCGATCGTAACATCCAAAATAAAGATCGGACCGAGCTGAAACTCTTACACGATACCGAAATTGGAAAGGTACAGCAGATTTGATAAAAGTTTCTATCGTTAGAATAATGTTTTTACCACGACGTACACTGGACAATCGAGCTCGCTCAGAATCGTATTCTCGAAGGCAATGATTTATCGTTGCTTTCAGAAGTTAAATAATGCGTTTAAACCAGTGACCCGCCCAAAGCGTAGTCGCTACCCCGTCAAACTACAGAACTAAACTGTACAGGCGTATTACCTGAAATACGATTTTTGTAGACCTATCGCTAACAATTTCTCACCAACCTCGTGTTTAGTCCTTTTTTTTGACCCAAGTACCACCGGAGTCCATATCAGTTACTGGGTCGTTATGATATTTTCTCGACATAGGTACTATCGGCGGCTACTATTCGGATTAAAATAGTTATGAAAAAAACATAAAACCAACGGGAAACGCGTACGAAAAAAAATATATCCATCAAAACCTGAGATAAACTTATGGACATCTTGTCGTCGTCTCCAGCCACGTCTGGCCAACTTTGGTAACTCGTATAGGGCTAACCGAGTTTTTCATCAGTAAACCGACACGCGAACCGTCGGCCCGTCCAAATTTTCGCTGGCGAATTGTAGAAACGCGACCGCAGACGTGTCGAGTATCTAAGAAAAATAAAAGAAATTTTTTTTATTATACACTATTATCGCCGGATCGAGAAAAAAAAATCCCTCGTGACAGAGGCGTCCCCGTTATAGAATTTTTCTTTTGTTTAAACCCGTGACGACCGTTAAGAATAGATTTCTGTTTGCGCGAACTATGCGTAAATATTGCACGTCTCGTTTTGGATTCCGAGCGGAGCGCGTTTAGTTAAGCGAAATTTACATTCTCGCACCCCCGAACGGCTGTCGTACGTAAAATATACATCTCTGCAATCCAAAACGGCAAACCCGACCAAAACGACAACGTAATAGCTGTTGAGAATCGCAAAAAGTTAAACTGTTTTCGGAATCGAATCGTACTCCGTTCGAGCATCAAAATATTTATTTCCCGCCGAAATATTTCGGACGGCGGTGTAGCCTGTACACCTAAGGGACACTTTTGGCACGTAAACACCGGCCATCATTTTACCGATAGTTTTTATCGAACGCGCGAGTGCGTGTAAGCTTCGCCGACAAACGCGCGATTCACATTCGCTATGTATCGTCCGTTTGAAAAAAATTCTTTTTGTTTTCAAATTAATCGCAAACGTTTGCGAGCGATCCCCGCGGGATTAATTATTATTCTGTCCGTAATGCCTATGGTCCGCGCGACAGGAAAAGTGGCCCCTGCCCGCCACGAACCTAGCGGCCGTTTCGCCTCAGCGGTGCGTAACGTAATTAAACTTATTGCCGCGTTTTTTTTTTTTAATTAATAATTAATTTACTGAAAATTCTTACAATATTTTAAAAACAAATAATTTGTGTGTTCAAACCAAACAAAAAACATTAAAACAAATAATACAAACATTTTATTCTCTATTTCCTTCGTCATCATCTTGATCGTCGTCATCACTCCAGTATAATTTCTTTTTTGTTGTCTTCAATTCGAATTTCTTTTGCACGACGGACGCATTTCTACCGATCATCTACTGACACTGCATCCAATTCTCCTCATGTGTTAGACGTTCAATGTCAACCATTTTAAACGTGTTGTTTTTTTTCGCCACTTCGCCCGAGCCCAAATTAACTCTATCGGGTTATATTTGCAATGGTAAGGTGGTAGACGGATTACCTCATGACCTTTTCCAACGCGATTTCATCCAGCTCGTATTTTTTTTCTCGTGGCATTAGGTACTTAACTTTTTGACGAAGTTCCGCTAATGTTTCTAACGGATGAAAATCAACGTTTTTATCCGTTAACCATTGTTGGACGTCGGCTTTTCTCCAATTACTTTTTGGGTATGTTTCTTTGAGAGTACAATGATATGGTGCATTGTCCATTACAGTAACGGATGGCTCTTCAAGGTTATTCATCAATTGAATAAACCACTGCTTAAACACTACATCATTCATTTGGTCGTGGTAATCCATTGTATTTCCGCTGTTACTACAAAACACCAATTTCGACCATTCAATGAACCCGTAGCGAGCACATCCTGCGTGACATACAATAAGCCGACCTCCTTTCATCTGGTGTTTCTGGATCATCACTTTTTCTTGCTTTATTCGTTTTACAGTACGATGAGATATTCCACACAAGCTTGGGCTGTAATGACTTGAGCACTTTTTGAAAAAAAACAGCCATTAAATCTGATTTCTCTGACAGTTGTTTTAAAAATATATACACACTATAAATAAATTTTTATACTCCGAGTATCTTTATCGACAAACGACATTTTAAAATAATTATACAGTAACGTTAAATGGAGGAGAAAAAGTAGCGTCAAAAATTGTTGTTTACGAACGGACAGTGAACAACAGACTAAACGATAAAAGACGAGGGTCATATATGTATTATGTGCATCACTGTATCCCTACCACTGTACGTTTTGCAGCTGTCTTCCACACACTCCAGTAAAAACTGGTTTTTTAGTCTATATATAGTCTGGACAGCTGCTGTATAGATAGCCGGTAAGGTGCCCCAAAAAAACAAATCAACTATAGTCCGCGACAGGAAAAGTGGCCCCTGCCCGCCACGAACCTAGCGGCCGTTTCGCCTTATTGGTGCGTAACGTAATTAAACTTATTGCCGCGTTTTTTTGAATTAATAATTAATTTACTGAAAATACTTACAATATTTTAAAAACTTAAAAACAAATAATTTGTGTATTCAAACCAAACAAAAAACATTAAAAAATTAAAACAAATAATACAAATATTTACAAGTGGCGCAGCCACGCAGTATGCGGCATATGTTGAGAACCAATGGCTCACGGGTGAGGAAGCGGCAACGGGTCGCGCGGTACACAGGGGTGTAAAAAAATATCTGTACGTAGATAGCTGTCCCAATTCTGTCCATTGAATCGCAACGGTCTCTTTTTCGCCGTCGAGCTTTCTTTTTTTCCGGGGTAAAACTCGATTAATGTATAGTGGGCGACAAAAAAAAAACCGTAAAGTACCGCCGCGTCGGAGTCCTTGTAGAAAAGTTACCGGCGCTGAAAATCGGTTAGGCGTTCCTTATAATAAATATAAGGTGGTACGAAAAGTTGTTGGCGGAAAATACGGAAAAACGCGATTGTAAAAACAATATCGCCGCCGTCTTCGCTCGGAATCTAATCTTTACGCGCCTATGTCCGCAGTTTCGGGTGTTGGCTATATGATCGTTGCTGTTTTGTTGATGGCGTTCCGTGTAACAAGAGTTCTTCCGATGGTGACGAACTCCTAAGAACGATCCAAGATTCGCCAAACACGAAATTTCTTTCTACCCGGTCCTCTAACTAACTATCGATTTCGTAATACTTCCCTGGAGCAGTCCTTCTCCGTTTCTCACGATGTGCACGAAGATACGTTTCCGACATTTCACGGTGTCCACTAGTTTTAGTTCCGCGCGTCTTTCTTCGCGCGCCGCAAGACTCTCTCGTCGCAGGCGACTTTATCGGATACTTTCAGTATTCTCCTTAAACGGCCGGAGTTTAAAGGAATCTCCTGACAACGTCTTTCGTCATGTACACACAACAGCGCGAGAGTCCAGTATCTAGTACGTCGTATATAGATCGTGTGTTTTGAAAGTTCATTT
Source organism: Hormaphis cornu (assembly GCA_017140985.1). NCBI lineage: Eukaryota > Metazoa > Arthropoda > Insecta > Hemiptera > Hormaphididae > Hormaphis > Hormaphis cornu. Next base: position 9,491,755 of record CM029360.1, on the reverse strand, counting down.
TAGTGAACAGGCTTTCCCGACGCGGCGGTATCCGATTTCTTGTGCGTTTTCCTCTCTGTACGTCTCTCGTAAACCGTCGAGAGGTTTGACCGTTTAAACACTAAAAGTGTTTCGAAACTTACACGCATAAATTACGGAAAACAGCTCGCCTAAACTGCGGCGGCAATATTGTCTAATAATAATAATAATTAGCCGCTGTTTCGATGATCCTGGTTTTTGCGGCACAATAAACTGTGTGTTACCAGCTAGACGGAATCTGTACCTAAAAGCGAAGAACAATTGTTTTCACAAAAGATGTTTTTTTTTTTTCTTTCATTTTCTACGCGAACACGACTTTAAGGGTGAATAATGCTCGGATTTTTAAAGTCGGTAACTTTTATGAAAGGTTTACGCTTCGAGTTTTAACCCAAAAACCGAAAAGAAAAAAAATCGACGGCGAAAATTTTATGAAAAATCAGGTTCGTAATGACGTTTTCGGGTACTAAGGAGTGCTCCGTTCCGGCTTCGAATTTCATCATGTTTGACGAATTTTCTCGACGTTTTGATTATTTTCCGAGTGCCGAGAACGACGAAAGTGGCGAAGTGATCGTCGAATCCGGCGCTTAACGTTATAAAAACTATTCCTCCTCGTTTTCAAACTCGTATGTACTAAATTAATTTAATGTACGTTGCAAAAAATTGAAAATAGTTGTTTTTGTTAGGTATATTTTTTTTGTGTGTATAGTATACCCAGGACTTATTGGATCAGGTAGCTCGCTCATTTTTTTTCTTGTGCAATGATTTATCGTTGATTTCAGATATTAAATAACAAACCGCAACTTTGAAACCAACGACCCACCCAAAGCGCTATACAGCAGCACCGTAAACGTGGTACCGTTCTTTTTTTTTTTTATTTATCAATAAAAAGCACTACGCGAAATAAATACACTGCTTGATGTTGTATGATATGATCAGGGATCAGGTGGCATAGAGGAGTATAAACACCAGTTACTAATATTTTATTATTTGTTCGCTTGTTTCTGGCTGTTACTGTAATTTTTGAAAAAATAATAATGATTGGAAATATTATTTTTCAAATTCAAGCACTGTACAATATATAAAAACATAAAAGTTAGTTGCTTTTTATATTTTAAGTGATGTTTTTTTAACTTAATTTGGTATTTGAATCAACTAATTTCAAATACAACTATAGCTACATTATTTCATGGAAATACCAACTTAAAAACGTATTTAGTTACTTTGTTGTTTACAATACATTCTAACTCTGACTAGTTAAAAATATTAACAAACTCGCCCGGGCTCAGACTAAAAATATTACCTAATGTGTAGACAATCGACAATTTTTTAAAATTTACAAAGAACTATCACAATTTTCTAAAAACTAAAAATTCCTAAAAATAAATGTTTTAAACCGAGTATTACTAAAAAAAAAGTTCACTACCGTATCGGTTATTTATGTAAAGGACTTTTGCTATCTTTAAGTTGGTTGATCGCATGCAAAAAAAAAAACAGCTTTGTAATATTCACAAAATTTTGCAATACACAAAGAATCAAAAATGCCTGCAAGTAATGTTTCTTAATGCGTAGTCAACAGAGTACTGGCACATAAATATTAGCAAACAAAAAATTATCAACATATTTTTAATTATCCTTAAGCATGTAATAAAAGAATAAGTAATTATTATATAAGTTGACATAAAAACAAAAATAAATAATTTTATTACATTGTATATTCATGTCTATTTAAGTTCTACAGTTATCTTTGAATGAATTTGAACTAAATAAATGTTTGAAAATAGTAAAGCTGTTACACGATTTAGACGGTATTCAATATATATTACTACATAGCAAACAGTTTAAGACATTTAAATGTATATTACAAACTTAATAGGTGTAATTAAATCGTAATAAATCAAGTTTAAACTAAAAAACAACAAATTTAATCAGAATCACCACCAAGACCATCAGAGTCATAAACAATCAATTTTGCTTTCTTAGGAGATTTTTCTACTGACAACGTATAGCATCTAGCAAATACACGTCCACTGTCCGAAACCCCAAGAGTTAAATTATCATGATTTTCTGCAATTGGCTCATTGTTAACATGAAAGTCAGCTACCTGAGACAGCAAAACATCATCCTCCAAACATTCTTTTCTAAACTGTTCAATTATTTCGTTTGACCGATCAGAACTGGCTTTATTCAGTAGACTTCGGCCATCTAGAGACGTACGCGAATGTCTGCGTTTCCTTGAAATATTATCGGGATATTCTACTTGGACTCGCATTGGTGTTCTTAGATTGGAGGTCAATAACGGAGTGCAATTTAGGTTGGCTAATTCTTGACGCCCTTCACTACTCTGAGTAGTTTCAATTGCATTAAAATTTAAATTTAACGGTACGGAATCTGTACCTCCAGACAATGCATTCTCATTCATTGTTGACAGTATATATTGACATTCAAACGTCAAACCATTTTTAACTCCAAATACCATAGGCCTGATCAAACAAACAAATAAATTATAAGTTACATATTTCCCATTTCACAACATATAGTAATTTAGAATACATACATTCCAGGTGAACTAAAGCGAATAATTACTGGCAATGTCATATGCTCAGCAAAAGCCAACAGTGGTCGTATTTCTTTGAGACAAAATGTAATGCAGCTACCATTGCCAACATCGTAAATATCAAACTCCGACGATTGTAAACTTAATTCTGTTCTTAACATTTTTCTGATATCTAAAACACAGATCATTGATATTCATTATTACACAAAACTTCATTTCTATCATTTGTCTACAGTTGATTATTATTATTATGAAGCTAACATTCAATTCAAGCACCTCTACAAGATTCTGCATGGCTTTTGAATAAAACTTTTGTACGCGTTACGTCCATTGTAATGTCTATTTCACTGTTCTGGAAATGTTTTACAGCAGCTGACAATACTTTAGAATCAATACATATTACATGACTTGAATCGACGTTTTGATTTACCTTGAAAAAGACACGTCATTAAGTAACATTTTGAACCGATTGTAATAGTATATGAACATAATTATGTAATTAATCATTCTAGAATAAAATATGACCACTATACTGAAAAGATAAAATAATAAAAATACAGATTATTAATTAGATTCCATGGGTTGCAAAACACGGGTTATAGATGACGACTTGTTCACCAAATTTAAATTGGGGTCCAAAACCGCTTAGTTTTACCAAAAATTGTATTTAAAACTGTGTAATGAATAGGTACATCATAGAAAATAATTATCAATATTTAATACGTCAGCAAAAGATTAATCATCAAAGAGAATACGATTACAAAAAAAGAGCAAAATGTACATACATTATAGATTAAGCCTAAATACCAATATTGTTCATTTTTAATGATAAAATTAATATTTATTTTCAATTTATAATGTATTAATTTGTGTGTAATAAAATAGGGGTATAAATTATATTGTGTCTTCTACCTATTTTTCGCCTTTCTCCCAACTATTTGGGGTTGTACACACTTGTCCTATACCTCCACACACACAGAATTATACAAACCTCATATCAATTTCGATTACTTCCGTCCATCTCTGTTTCGGTCTTCAACCTTTTTTTCCTTCAACGTTCATTTTCATAACCGTTCTTCTCCACTGCTTCACTATCCTCTCTCCTCTTCACATACCCAAACCATCTTGGTCTTTCATCTTGTCCACTATCGGTGCAACACCAATACTACCACTTACACGATATTACTATGCATTCTGTAAACTATAATTTGAAGTACAAGAACGTAGGTGTCTATTTATTATTTTTTTTTTAGTCTCGGTTCGATTTGATAAAACCATAGTGATAGATCTTAATATTATAAGTTTGTAAATACTCTTACTTGTAATGCCGAATATTCCAGTACCGGTATCAAATGAGTTCTAACGCAAAAATTTGAATATCGTAGCTGTATAGTGATTGTATCCGCGTTACTTTTGATTTCTATGTGACAAGACTCTAAACAACGAGATATATGTGGAGATTTGAATATCGAAATGCACGACTAAACAAAAACGTGTGTGATTTAGATTTCAATAAATTGCACTGTTGGAAGAACTAACAAGAGCATCGATCAAACTGTAATACCTTTAGTGATATTTTGCACTTCAACGAACTCTCGCTGTTCTGTTCGTCGTCTTCGGCGAAATAATAACTAGAAAAAAATGACGCGTTAAACGTGAACCATGCGTACACGGTATGCCAATGGTTGGTCGTGTGCATCACCAGTTGTGTGGCGTTGGGCTCGATGTACAGATCTTCTCCGATGCGGCACATGGTGTTCAACGCCCGTGACAAAACTGTAAGACGATCGAAAACAGTTAATGTAAAACTAAAAAAACGTCTATTGTTCGAGTAGGAACTCGGAACATTTTACATCTGTACGTGAGGTTTTATAGTTACACGTGGGCTGTTTGAAAGAGCCAACTGTTATTATAGGTGGGTATCCGAATAAACTCACGACGTAAGTACACAATATTTTACTAGCTCGTAAACAAGACATTTTTATAATTTATTTACTTTTCAAATTCTGTCTGGGTATGACACACTTCATTGTTGATAAACGTAAGATATCGCATAGTAGGCAGGTATAAATTAATTAGTACACGACATCGTTATGGTGGAAAACGTCACGTTTGTAAGTCCGTCGTCATCGCCGTGATGCGAAAATGAAAAATCGGCTGAACCTGCAATTCGTCGGGTAGGTACTTATATTACACTTTTGTATCGAACGGCACTGAACAGCTCTTAACGTACATCATATTAATTAAGTAGGTAAATCGCTCGAAACGATTCGTTAAAAAAATTTAACGGTGTGTTCGTGTATAAATTTGAGAGAGAAAAAAATCGAGTTCAAAATTTCTGGGGAAAATTAATATGCGCGAGAAACTCGGATCAAAAGTATAATCATTACGATCCGGGTTATCGCCGACCGGCTATCAGTAGATAACATTATCAGTGAAAAAATTTAATAACAAACGTGAAAAAAAAAAGAAATTGTTAATTTAACTCGTTACTGTGTGCTAAACGAATATTGTTTTGTTAGAGAAAAAAAGAAACTAATGAAAAAATAATTGTACCAAATTACACGATTGTCGCACAGAAATTTGCTATATAAATATTTGACGTACTATTTACGCGGGGGGAGGGACCGATTGCCCCTCAACCATATTTCCGAAATCCTTTGGTTTTTTATTCAAATTGTTTAACAGAGTGTCGTTTTATTTTTTGTTTTTAAGCTTCCAAAATTATTGTTCGTCGTTTTCAACAACACGAGGTGGCCAGCAGCCGAACAGCAGCTATACAACGGGGGGACATTATCGTCCGACCGCAGCGTGTCGCCTGTGCGCTATCAGCTGATCTTATCGCTCTAATCCCCCGTCGTCGTCGTCGTCGTCGTCGGATGATAGTAATAAATTGTTAATTTACAATTTTCAGAATCCAGTACCGTCTCGTAAGCTACTGTGCGTCGTTAACAATTGATTACTACTTTATATATTGTGTCAAATTAATTACCTATTTACAGTTAAGAACATCATCCACTCGACCAGTTCCGTTTTTCGTCGTGCAGCCCAGTTCTTCCGCCCGAGTCCGATCATGGTCCATTTAAACGGTAAGTTTTTCACTTCGCGATTACCACAGTCCGCTCGTTCGAATGCAAACTGATGAAAACGTTTGCAGAAGCTCAAGGAAAACTTAAAAAATACAGGGAAGATAACGAACGGAAAAGCAAAGAAGTTATAGAACTTTGGGAATCGTCCGTCAAACACAAAGTCAAGCAGTTGGGAAACGACCGTAAGTTATTTTTGATGTTTTAATATTTATCTCTGCCGTCCGTTTTATTCGTATTTTGTGCTACGAGTATGAGGTATTACTATACGATTTTCACACATTTCACACTCTGTACTTTTATAGTTTGAGTGTTTTTTAATAAAATTACGGTAATATTTTTTGTTACTCTTTAGGTTTCCTTATTCTAGAACAAGTATTAATAGCAGCGTGTGATTGTAACCGTATTGATGTTGCCAAAGTGTGTTTACAAATGCTTCTTAACAAATTTCCCGACAGTCTTAGGGTGCGCAGATTGGCCATAACAATATTGGAAGCTGAAGAAAAGTAATTAGTACATACTCTCTAAATAATTTAAAACACCTGTCCAAACTAATTCAATATGATTCTTATGCTTAGATTAATTTTAAAACTTTTGACTTATTAGAACATCCGAATTAGAACAATGTACACCTATTTCATAAACGACAAACGAGAAGAGAAAATGTGAGATTAATTGTTTTATTACTTAGGTACGATGAAGCGTTAGAAGCACTCGATAAACTGATCAAAGCGGATGAAACCAATGCTCAGACTCGGAGACATAAAGTGGCAATTTTAAAAGCTAAATGTCAGATCGGTGAAGCCATAAAAGAACTTGTAGAATACCTCAAAAAGTTAGTAACTTAATAAAAAAAATGTATTTAAATCTTGCTGGTGAAGTACATTACAGGTTTGGGAAGAGTTATTAGATGTTATGTATTAAATTTGTGTTACAATTCAAAGCAAGCTCAGTGAGTAAAATACTCGTTAAGTTAAAAATTTTCAGTATTTAGCCCATACATTTTGAATATTTGTTTGAACTTTATTCGTTCCAATATTGCGTTAAGTTGAAATGCGTATAAACTTTTGTGGCAGAATAATTTGTGTTTAGTTTAAAATAATATTGTTTAGATTGTATAAGTTAAACTGAAAATTAAAGCTTTTAAGAAATATTTACTGCAAAATTAACTACTTCTAAAATTATCTCACTTTTCAAAAATCATTCAAAAACTTCTAAGTTCAAATTTAATATTTGTGTTTACCCATCCCCACCCAACACTTGCAAATTTTAAGTTATTTGAATTACTTTTGGAAACTGCATCATTTTCAATGTTGAACCATAACATTCAAAATAAAAATAAAAGAAATTACCATCTCTGAACAATTACCTTTAAAAGGTATCATGTCGTGTGAAGCTTGGAAATATTTTACCACCTGAAAGTGTTTCAGAAAAAAAATATGCTCTCGTAAAATCCATTCATCTCTAGCTACACTCAAAATCTATGATGGATTGTGTCAAATTATTTTGAACAAATAATAATTTATTCTTGTTTTGCAATAATTTCAGGTTTATGGTTGATCAAGAAGGTTGGCAAGAATTAAGTAACTTATACTTGTTGGAAGGAGAGTATGCAAAGTCTGCATATTGTATGGAAGAAATGATTCTTCATAATTCTCAGAATCATTTATATCATCAACGTCATGCTGATATTCGATATACACAAGTATTACAAAATTGATCTTCTCTAAAACCTATGAAATGCATTCTTTATATTCTCAACGAGTTGTATAATATTTCCCCTTGCAGCTTACGAGTCCAATTTATTTATTATTTAATATTCTTTATCTAGTTTTGCTGATTATAAAAAATGAAAATGTACATGTATTTTTTACTGAAATATTGGACAGATAAATCACTAATTTTGAGCCATTGTATTTAACAAATTGTACATGCAGTTTAAATTGTTTCTTTAAGAGAACTAACATTGTATAAATATTTCAATTTCAAACCAATGAAATAAACCCTGATTGTAATCTAAAACTAATCAGATTTTATTAGTTTGCATTATTTCTATTTTTTAATAATTAATATTTTTTTTTTCTATTCAATGTTAACAAATTTAGACTATTTGTATGATCTTAAAAAGTTTTTAATAAACCTAACTTTAAAGTAATACGATTTTCCTTAACAAAAAATATTAAAATATTATTATTTTTTTTTTTTTTAACGTATGATTTTGTTGAAAGACTAAAGTTATTTAGAATAAAGATACTTCAAATTATTATCAAATACCCTTCATAAATCATAAGTAATATATATTATACTGGTCATTCATGATACAATATTAACTTTTACTTTTTAGGGAGGTATGGAAAATTTTGAATTAGCCCGAGCCCATTATTCGTATGCTATTCTTTTAAATCCTAACAATATAAGAGCGTTGTATGGATTATACTTGGTAAGTACAAACAAATATTAATTCTATTTAGTTTATTTAAAATGATTCATTTCTCAGTTGTCATTTTAATTGTGACTAAACTTAGGGTGGTTATAGAATAAAAGATGTTGTTGTAGAAATGTAGAATATATTTTCTAGGCAATTATTTTAAAAAATTTCTTCATGGAAATATAATATAAGTAGTACAATTAAATGGCATGTTTAAAAGAGTGGCAAAAAACCCTTCCTAAACTATACTATTTGCATTGGAAACATATTATATTTTAGAAAGGCTCTAGCCCCAAGAAATTCATACCTTCAAGTTTTAAAATTTTACCAGTCCATTTCAATAAAATCGGCCCAAAATTTAAGGAGCGCTTAAAATATTATTGAACACTTAACTTTTAAGTCCTAGCATGTAGTAATGTTAAACACTATTTTTCTGACGTACATAATTCAGTTGAAGGTAAGTATTGGTACACAATAAATCAGCCAAATAGCTGAAATTGGCATTTCAAGATAAAATCTTAAGAACTCGTAGGTTCCATCCGGCCCTATGAGTGGTGGAGGAAAACGTATAAAATATAAAATCTCATAAATAAAAGCATCTAAATACTATCCTGGTACAGTGTATTGCTCTTTCAATCAAACCTGCAGCTATCTGTTTAAATTATAGTAATAAATATAATTAATATTTGTTCTTAAATGTTTCATGTTTATTTTTATTATTTCTAGACTGCTCGAAATTTAATGTCGTCCCAAAAAAATAACCAATCAAAGAGAGCTACCCTTAAGAAAATAGCTACATTGTCTTTAAAAAGAGTTGAACACATATATAGGTAAGTAAAAAATAAACTGTGTAATACTTTAATTGCCATTGAATAGTATGTTTAAAAATAACTGACTTATTTGCTGATTTATATTTCAGTGAGAGAAAACAATTAAGCAAAAAAAACCAGTTGTACATGCTCGAGACGTTAATGGGATCACTGCATTTGAGCTTGAACTAAACAACTAGTTTTAAGTGTTAGGTGTTGTTGTATTATTTTATAATTTGTTTATTTCACAACATTTTTTTTTCTAGCATTTATTAAAATTATGTCCGGACTTCTATAAATGGGATGTTGTTCTTCTTCTGGGACATAAGACAATGTAAAATGTTTAACCAACATGTCCGTAAACATTTTCCACGTGTTTTTTTGATTTTCGGTTTCTCTGAGTTCTTGACATATTAATATTACTGTTTTTAGAGTGGTCAACTCTATTATTGTATTCACCAACGCTTCTATTGCCTTAAAAAAAAATGCTTCGATAGTAAAGTAATTCACAATTTTAAAAGTTGTTTTTTAAAAAATTCATCCATACTTCCGGATAGTAAATACAATCTGCCATTAACAAATAATCAAACGGTTCCGACTCAAAGTTAGTACCCCATTTTAATGCAACAACTTTAGCACTGCCTTTAAGATAAGGCATGTTTCTATCAACATTTTGTTTCAATTGCTGCAAATTTTCAGGCAAATCTGTGAGTGTTACTCTTCCCCTAAAAAAAAAAAAAAAATTGTTTTATAAAAACACTTTAAACGCCAGCGTTCATAACTCAAACGAAGACAATTTAAAAAAAACAATTTACCATTTTCTGATATTTATCAAAGATTATAATAGTATTGTTTTATTTGTCTAGCTTTACTTTTTAAGTTAAAATAATTAAGATATTATTTGGATGTAAAATGTATTATGATTTTTTGTTATTTTATGATTGCACTTATACTTAACGTCCTCAAGTGAAACTTTATTACTTCAAAAAAAAAAAAAAAAAAATGTTTTATTTCGATATCGATAAAAAGTATTCGTTTGTTTAATTACAGTAAATAATGATTGTATCGTAATCTCCTGATGTTATCCTCACCTGTAATATTAACCCGGGTAAAATGTGAATAATTAAAAGCGTATTTATATTGTCTTGGTTTTTAAACATACGGTCCGTATTTACCCAAAACAAGCAGCAGCCAGGCCAACGCATCCCAATCCCGATCCTAGTTCTATCACGTTTTTCGACTCGAACGTTTTATTTTCTTTTACGTATAACGTTTCTAAATATTTGGCCAACACTAACGCTGCATCCCAGACTACGCAGTTGACATCGCCGCACTCGTACTGACAGAAATTCAGTGTGACGTCAATCGATTCCAGATCGAAATGTCTGAAATACGTGTCCGCGGTCATGACTTATAAAATCAGTCGATGCGAGCGGAAATGGCGTTTACACTTGTAGATCTCGTATAACAACTGCAGACGAAGTCTCAACTGGTCTGTTAATCGTCTATAACTGAAAATACAATACAAGACGCAGTTGATAACAGTATCGCTCAACTGAAAATTGACAATAAGCTGATCCTCGCGCAGGAAAAAGTTCCGTTCAACGATCGGGCGGTGCACTCTGGCGGATAAATCAGAAACACCAAACCGAAATTAATTTTCATCATTAATTTTCATGTACCTACCTATATATTTTTTAGATTCTGGCAAAGAACGAATTGGTTTTACGATGATGTTTTTTTTTTTTTCTGCGATCGAAAGTTCTTATAGTAAACCAATTTTAACGCGTAATACCTTAAAAGAAAGATCCGAGATGGTACTTTATTTGAAGCGTTTTTTGAAATTTTTATTATTTTCCAAGTTCTGAGGGAAACAAAAAACGGGCCAATTTTTCGAATTGCTCCGATCGACTTGATATATGCCATTTAGGAGGGTCATACGAGCGTTCCGCTGAAATTTCAGTCGATTTCGATCGTTTTTGAGGAAGTTATGAAACTTTGAAATTGTCGTTAATTTGAACGGCCGTGTATTTCTTACGGGAGGCCCAAATAATAACGGCACACGTGTTTTTTCCACATCGATTTAGATTTTTTTGATCATCCAAAATAAAGATCGGACCGAGCTGAAACTCTTACACAATACCAAAATTGGAAAGGTACAGCAAATTTGATAAAAGTTTCTATCGTTAAAATAATGTTTTTACCACGACGTATACTAGACAACCGAGCTCGCTCAGAATCTCGTATTTTCGAAGGCAATGATTTATCGTTGCTTTCAGAAATTAAATAATGCGTTTAAACCACAACTTCTAAACTAGTGACCCACCCAAAGCGTAGTCGCTACCCTTCGCGAACTACAATGATCCCGGTGCTAACTTTTTGATTTTTCAATTAACGTTTTAGTAGAGCATTTTTACGCGATGTGTAAATATGTTTCGTTATTAATTTGTTTATAATCCTTATCATCATGTGAGTAATAAACAATTACGAATACATGAAAATTTCCCCTTAGTTTCAAGGCTGTAACTTTGTCTATTGTGAACTTTCAAATTTAAGACCCCTCTAAGTACCATGAGAGTTCATAGACTTTTTACTAGAGGTACTGACTTTAAAAACCTGAGCACTCCTCATATACTTAAAGTTGTTAAGTTGTTCACTGAAAGTCAAAAAGAAAACAGTAAATTTTTCGAAAATATCAATGCTCTATACTTGGCTCAAAATGTTTCACTTAAAACTTTTATTAAACTTGTATCTAACCTATTTTGATATTATGTAAAAGTTTCAGGTTGTTTCTTTTTTTGCATGTTATGGAGCAAAACAAAATTATCGATATTATGTAAAAATCACGTTTGCCGTAAGGTTTCAAGGCTGTAACTTTTTCAATTTTGTGTACAGAGTTCAGAGACCTTTATTAGAGGTGCTGTCTGTAAAAATCGGAGCATTCATTATATCCTTAAAGTTGTTTACAGAAATAAAAAAAAAAAAACATTGTAAAAATAAGACATTCTTCGCTGACGCTCGGAATCTAAAAAGTTGTTAATTTGCCCAGCTTTGGATAGTAAATAATTGTCTCGTTAAAACAATAAAATATTATACAACCAATATAATAAAGACAAGTAACACGCGTCTAATATTTAGAAAATATTATTGTTACGATTTATACAGGGTTACTAGTTACTGCAGTAATACTGGGCTTATATTTACTAATCTCAGAGTATAAAATATCTTCATATTATAGAATAGTATTATTTAATACGGAGATATACTAAACAAGAATCTAAATTTTTTGCGTGCAAATATTCAATTGATCATAAATCCCATTTACGACGTCAAATATTAATTATTGTGATACCTTATATTTATTTTATATATATTATAAATATATAATATTTTATTTTATTACCTTATATTTTATTTACGTTTGTGTGGACAAAAAATAGTTATAAAAAATATAGTTACCGTCGTGCTCCCAAATTGTTTGTTCGTTCATACCATACGGCATATGTTTAGAATTGTTGTTATATTGTTGCTCGATTTTCGCAAATCAAAACTAAGAATTATTCGTTGGCTTAGAGCAGAAGTATCCTATCTCCAAAAACCTAAAAACTAACACATGGGACATAGGATTCTTCTACACCAAATGAAATAACATTATGGACATAGGCTAATTCTGTTTTATTGGAAAATAAAGAAAACTAATAATATTGGACATACAATACTTCTGCACTATGAAATTAAAACCTAGAAGAATGTTTTGCCTAAATAACCTCAAAATGGCAATTTTTGGACATAGGCTAGTTCTGCTCCAAGCCAGCGTATTGTCTCTATATATTTATTAGTTAATTTTAACTTTATAAGAATGATAACAAACGTTATTTCAAATAGTATAAGTTCTTGCACAAATAATTAAACTGTTAAAAATCTGTTGAAACGCGCATTGTTATTTTTTATACTCTTTCTCAATGAGAGAATATACAATATAGCTTTGATAACTTTAGAGTTCAAATATTAAAATTATTCAATCATAAAAAACCTACAAGACCTTTTACTATATACGAGTAATATATATATTTATAATTGAGATTTAATTGAGTTAACGATGTTTAAACGTATTATTTAGGCTAATGGTTTTATTTTTAATAAAATTACTTTAAAATTGACGTTCAGTGTAAACAAGTTTAATAAGTTTGATAATACGATATTATGTACGGGCTATTTTTTTGTTTTTAGTAGGTACTGATTGGAAACTACATTTTATCATAATTGGTGATTTATTTTTTTTGTCATATTTTTAAACCCGTGCACGTGGTAAGCCAAAGGAAAAAATATTTATGTTGCTATGTTTGTATAGTCGCGTTCAAATAGCTGGTTCATATTGAAGTAAACTATTGGAATAATTTATTGCTTTTAGATAATCCATTAAAAAATATGCACGCCTCATATTGTTTAATTTGGCGCATATTGAATTTCAAACGCTCATCCTAATAACACAATTCCTTGAATTATTATTTACGTGCGTTATTGGAGTGTTATTTTGATTCATGTTACCACAATAACGTAAAACAAATTTTTCAAATACACGCATACTTATATTTATGTATATATATGGTAATACTTGAAACATAATCATACTATTTTTAACCTATATGGTTAAAAATAAGTAGAGTAAGTACAAATATATTACCTTACTGTTGTTGTTTTACAGTGATGTTTTATGTCGGTATGTTTAGAAATAGGTTAGACCTGCAGTTAACTGTTTAACATAAAAGAAATTGTCATGAATAACAAAATTAAACACATTTAAATAAACAAAATGTATCATGTATTTTACACAAATGTCAATCATGTTTTTGAAAAAACTTTGCTCTGAATCTGGGTGACCATAATTATTATTGTTTTGCCCCAAAGGAGAAAACATTATAAAAAGGAGGGAAGGAAACAAATTGAGTAAATTTGACGTCAGGCATGAAAATTATAGTTGTTTGGCGTAGCGATTACGCTTTGGAGTGAGTCACTTCTTTGTGTAGGCCAATGTTTTGGAAGTTGTGGTTCAAACTTGTTGTTTAATATCTCAAATTGCATTGGAAAAAAACGATTCCAAGCGAAAAAAAAGCTAGCAATACTTGAAAGGAAAATTCTAAGACAAATATTTGGTCCCAAAAAGAATGAGGAAACCAATGAATATGAGCGTAGAACTAACGATGACGTATATGAACTATACAAACAACCGGACATAGTAGCAGTAATGAAGAGCAAAAGAATCGGATGGGCAGGATATGTCTGGCGTGCTGAAGGAAAAATACTAAATAAAATAACCTCATGGAAACCAAACAAAAAGAGACCCCTCGGCCGACCGAGACAACGATGGAGTGACCGATGTTGATGAGATGAACAAAATACAGAAGAATGGAAGAGGATTTGTTGTACAGCAAAATGGTCTCAAAAACCTAAAAAAATTTTTCTAAATAAATGTTAAATAATCAAATGTTGTTGCGTAATATTTTAATCTTTTATAATTAATTTTTTTAATTATATGAGACATGGTTAATTCCGTTTTCTCATTAAAGTACATGGTTTTTACATAAGTTGATAAATAATTTTGAGTGTTTTGAAAAAAAAAACTCCTCTCCACACCCAGAACACGTATACATAGGTACGTGTGCCTGCAATGAAACTTAATAATATTTATGCATGTATCAACGGGGAAGTTATTTTACATATTTTGATTAAAATAAACTGCTTATTGATTTACGAATACAAATTTAAAGCCATATAAGCGTATTATTATTGTTTTTTATTCATAGAATTAAACACTCATAAAAATATGTGTTAAGAATTGAACATTTTAAAATAATAAAACAATGACATATATTTGTGTTAAAATAAATCATTTACCATCTTTTTTTATGGAAATAACAACGTTTAAACAAACTTGTTCTAGTTTTAATAGTTTTAAGATACTATAAATATTGGTATCAAACGTCTCATACGTCTCCTCTATCGTGTAGCTTTTTACATTAATAGTACACTCGTTCGCTTCATACGTAAATTAGAAAAATTACAAAAATGAAGTTTAACATATTAACGATTTCAATAATATGTACCATCACCATTTTCTTAGCAAAAAAATTGAACGCAGAAGGTAAGTGGAAATTGATTTACACTTCAATGCGTGATTTAAAATAAAATAATAACCCTTAGGTAAGAATTTCGTGCAAAAATATTGTAAAATTCTGAAATAATGTTTTTAATTCAAACCTTTTTATGTTGTTTCAAAGAAACATTTTGTGTGAGATATACACTTTATAAGGGTTTGGAATAGGTAGTCGTTTTTTTTTTTCCTGTGTCACATTTCTCATTAAATACAAAACATATAGGAGTTCAAACGTTTTAAACATTGACCTAATGCAGATGTGATAAGAATTTTAAAAACACATTAAGATTGGTTATGCAATCTTTTTGAAAATGATTTTCTTACGTTCTTTATAAAAAAAAAAAAAAACTTATAATAACTTAGATTTAATATTGCGTACTCGCACATATTTACGCTACATATTATACTATTAAAATAATTTAATATACTATTATAACTACGTCGTAAACAGTAAAAACCAACCGGTGGTTATTAATTATTATTTTCAAATTATAGCTGATAACAAAAATGATTTATGCAAATTTTGGAGTAAGTAAACGATTGTTTTCTGTAGACATCAAAAATGTAACTATTATAAGACTGCAAATTATTGGAAACGTAAATATTTCATTAAAAATAATCAAATAAAGATTAGATTGTCGGTAATTGCCTACACTAATATTTTATGTCGCTTAGTCCGTTTTGCTTTTTACCCGTCCGTATTATTATAATAAATTTGTTTTCTTTCTGTAAAAGGTTCTTGCACGAGTATTGATACCAAATCTGTTAATAGTGGTAAGTTATACATTTACATAAATATATTGTGTAAATCAAAACAAAAATCAAGAAATAAAATGACCTGCAGCTATACGTATTTTGGTTAAATCATTGTTTTGAGAAGAGGGATTCAAATCAATGATACGTAGGTAATAAAAACGATAATTTAGGTATAACTATTCACAATAATTATTACTGATGAGTATAATGAATTTATTATGTTTAATAATAATAATAACTATATTAGTTTTTTTTGCAGCTACTATTATTATTAATATTATTTATTAATAATAATAGTAGTACATAAAAAAATAAAGATCAAATTTTTAGAAAATTGAGATCAAAATCATTCTTGATTTTTAATCGAATTCATTTATTTATTATAAAAGTATAAAAATTTATTCAATCATTGTATTTAATATTCAAAAACAATACGAAACATTTAAAATTTAAATTTATATTATTATCAGTGAACGGCTGTGTTAATGGATTAGCTGGTTGATGCAGATTAACTCAATAATATTATTAATTTTTTTTTATGCTGTATACGATTAGCGGAAGACCGATCGTATATTATCTTATTTTTATTTAGGCTCGTTTGAATTATAATAATTTTAATATTAATTATTATATAAAAATTATCATATTATTAGTATAGATTATAATAACTATAATTGATTAATAAAATGTTTAGATGGCGAAACTCCAGAGCACGACGATAATGAAACATCTACAGGTAAAAAAAAAATTAAAATTAAAATTTGAATACTCATTTAATTATGAGGCAATATGGCTCTTTAGAAACCGACAGTGCCCGAGGGCTGAGTCAATTAAATTGCTAAGTTTAACTAAATAATATGTTTTTTCTCTCATCGCTATTGTGACCTGTTCATGTAACAATGAAACTTTGCAAAAATTAGATTTTTTAACCATAATCCTAACATTATCGTCTACTCAACAGTAAGGTTGGGAATTGATGATTTTGCATAGTTATTGAAAACCGAATCTCATATTCAATTATACAAGACTAGACAAGAACCGACTATTATTTTTATATTTGTTGTTTAAAGTTGGTAATACTACGCTTGAACAACATTTTTACTTGGACGACCTCAGAAGTGAATCTGAGCGAAACTATGGCAATAGAACAGGTAATCAATTTATTTTTAACTATCACAAGATTAGAAAGCTTTGGACAGGGTTCCGTATTTTGGAAGGGTGTAATTTGAAATTTCACATTAAATATTTAAACGCAATGATAAATCTTTATTAAAAAAAATAACGATTCAGGCCGAACTCGCAATGAGTCGATTACCATAACGTTGAAAATTTAGAAGTTTATA
This sequence comes from Hormaphis cornu, assembly GCA_017140985.1. Lineage (NCBI taxonomy): Eukaryota > Metazoa > Arthropoda > Insecta > Hemiptera > Hormaphididae > Hormaphis > Hormaphis cornu. Next base: position 9,474,607 of record CM029360.1, on the reverse strand, counting down.
GAAATTAAGAAATTTAAAATTTAAATTTATATTATTATCAGTGTACGACTGTGTTAATGGATTAGCTGGTTGATGCAGATTAACTCAATAATATTATTATTTTTTTTTATGCTGTATACGATTAGCGGAGGACCGATCGTATATTATCTTACTTTTATTTAGGCTCGTTTGAATTATAATAATTTTACTATTAATTATTATATAAAAATTATAATATTATTAGTATAGATTATAATAACTATAATTGATTAATAAAATGCTTATATGGCAAAAATCTAGAGGTCGACAATAATGAAGCAGCTACAGGTAATGATTTTACTATTAATTATTATATGAAAATAAAAACGGGCGGTTTAAATTAAAATTAAAATTTGAATACTCATTTAATTATGAGACAACATGGCTCTTTAGAAACCGACAGTGCCCGAGGGCTGAGTCAATTAAATTGCTAAGCTTAACTAAATAATATGTTTTTTTCTCTCATCGCTATTGTGACCTGTTCATATAACAATGAAACTTCGCAAAAATTAGATTTTTTAACCATAATCCTAACATTGTCGTCTACTCAACAGTAAGGTTTGGAATTGATGATTTTGCATAGTTGTTGAAAACCGAATCTCATATTCAATTATACAAGACTAGACAAGAACCGAATGACTGCTAAACCATTTATTAATCGACATTTGGATTTGAGAAAATTCCATTCCAATGATAACTATTCGCCGATTGTTTTTTTTTATAATTGAAGGAAAACTTTTGTTTTTTTTTAACATCACCTGACACGCCCCTGAAAATCATATAAACACAATTTTCATTCATAAGTGATGAGTGATCCTCTCAATTAGTGAAAACTACACCGTTGATCCCCTGGGGATTTAGGGGGAACTCCTGACTTTAGCGACATCTAGTATAAAAATATAAAATCTATGTATCATAGAGCGTTATTAATCTTGGTGACTGAATCCATTCCAAAAAAATATAAATTCACGTATATTTGTGTACATGCATAAGAACGACACATCGAAACACCTTAGGTATAAGATATGAACAACAGAAGCAGAAAATGTTTATAGTGTAAATAAATGGTTATTTGTATAAATGACCATTATTAATGATTTTATCACTTTGGAATACCTGTGTGTTTTGAAACTTGTGAAGTTTTTATTCTTTAATATAAAAACTACATACCTATATTATTTTGCTAAACAATAAAATACAAAATATCTCAGATAAATGTAAACATTTGTATAGCCTACAATAGTACCTATTATTTTTATATTTGTTGTTTAAAGTTGACAGACGTGAATCTAATCGATACTATAGCAATAGAACAGGTAATCAATTTATTTTTAACTGTCCGTTATAAAAAGATTAGAAAGCTTTGGACTGGGTTCTGTATTTTGGAAGGGTGTAATTTGAAATTTCACATTAAATATTTAAACGCAATGATAAATTTTTATTAAAAAAAATAACGATTCAGGCCGAACTCGCAATGAGTCGATTACCAAAAAGTTGAAAATTTAGAAGTTTATAGAAATTAAGAAATTTATAGTCAAAATCGTGTGAAAATGTAAAAAGATTCCACTATCATATTAGAAGTAAGTATACATTAGAAAATAATAAGTTTGAGTAATTATCTGCCTCTTTTTAATTTTAACGTAAGTCCACACAAAAAGCTTTACAAATGGTTGTATGCAATATAATGATTATTTTTCATTATATATTCAACCTCAACAAAGCATATGAAGAAAAGTCTAAGTTTTGTTTTTTTAATACCTATTCAAAATTTTCTTTTAAATACTCGTTTTAAACTTTAGAGAACAACTGGTATTATGATAGGTATAGTCTTAAAAAAGTTGATTTAATATCATTAAATTGTATGTGTATCATTCTATATTTTATGCAAATCATTCTGTGTATATTTTATTCTAAATTGATATATTTCATTAAAAAAAACAATGATAGCTAGATGTAAAATATCAGTCTACAATCTACATATCAATAATAGTTTTAAAAGTCAATATTGTGGTTAGCCATGAATTAAAATAAAGTTATAAACATTTCTTTCTGATATTTAGATTTTAGTTTCACCGATCCAAATATTTCATCAGGTAAAGCATTTTAAAATGTTTGTTTTTACGAGGATTGGGCACCCAAAAATGATTCTAAGAAGTTATGTTATACAGGCAACTTATTATACAACTATTTTTGTTTTTAAAAGCAATAATCAAACGCCAGTACCCTTTAAATCAAACTTAAAATTATCAATCTACAGCCCCAAAATATTAAACAATAGTTATTTTGTCCAAATTAGACCTAAAAGCTAGAGTTGAATTTGTTCATTTAAAATGTACCGAATTTAATTCTGAAAAAACATTTTGATTCATTAACTTTTTTCTAGGTAAATGGTGAAAAAGATTTTTTATTTTATATGTCATATTTATATAAAGTTTACCGAAAATTTACTCAAATTTTGAAAAACTTATATGATATATAATGTTTATTGAATTAAAACATTAAAAATCGACTCCCACAATAACCTAAAAAAAAAAAATTAAAGAGTCAAAATATTTTCAAAACAAAGGTTCATTTTAAGGGATAGAATTCGACTCTAGCTTTTAGGTCCAAAAATGTTAAAAATAACTCTCCATGTCCAATCTCGCCTATATTAAACATTATACCTTGTATTTTGATTAGTAAAACCTTTAGGCTATAATATAGTAAATCGTTTTGTACGAAAAACGGGGAACAACACAATAATTACAGAGATCACTAAATCCGAAATTTTACAAACATTTTAGATTCTGAGCAAAGCGAGGAAACTATATTGACTTTACAAAGATGTGCTTTTTTGTGTATAATGCGTATAACTACTTAAAAATTACTATACTTTCTTTACATGTATACCGTGTTTCCGGTAACCTAACTTATATCCTTGGTAAATTATATTACCAATTTTTACAAAATTTTCAATACCGAAAAGTTATACCCACTCAAAAAACTCAAAAGAAAAACAACTTAGAAAAAAAACGGTAAATTATTACAAAAAACACCTTTTTTGAAAAATCGATTTTGTTGATTGGTCGTATAACATCCAAAATAATGATTTAAAAGACCTGACATTTTCACACAATGTTTATATGATGGGAAGATACGGATCTGGTACAAATTTCAAAATATTCCGTTCAAATTTGATCTAATTATGGACTTTTGAAAATTTCAATTTTTTAAGTATTTTTTAAAAAATTTTCGACGTTTAATACAAGCTTTGGAACTATATTGGTTTTGTTTGTGACAAAACAATCTCAAAAATTGTTAGTCTCAAATTTCTTTTCCAGTCGTTTAAAAATGGAAAATTAGTCATATTTGTGATTTATTTTTTGAAAAACAATTCGTAACAAACTCAATCTTATGATTTAAGGTGTGACAATGTACTATGTTTTGTAGGTAAAACAAAATTTTTTGTTTGCGTATATTAGTTTCAAAAAAATCCGCTCGGTATTGATTATACTGCAGTAACGTATAAAATGTATAAAACGATATTATTTTGTTACAAGGTGTGACAATTATATTTTAAATAATGCTTGGTTGGTATGGCCGGTTCTAATCCATACTACTTTTCAATTTTTTTTTAACTGTCAAATCTAATAGTTAACATTTAACCCACTTCTCGTTGTTCTATCGAGCTGAAATTTGGCACACAGCTTTGTTTATTCAGTACATCAATCATATAGTATAATATTTAAATCTAAAATATTTGAAACAATACTAGACCAACATTTTTGTATTATTATTATCCATATACACAACAGTGAACAACAAAGTTACAAGAATTTTTTTCATATTCCTTGTAAAGGTGATGATGAATTCGGTAAGTGCGAATATATAATAGTATATAATATATACATGTTATACCTGGTATGCATTTAGATGATAAGCATACATTTATTCAAAAACTAATAGCATGTACATTGTACATAATGTAAACATACTGTAGAGTACCTAATATTGGACTGCAATTACTTACAAAAAAATAAACCAAACGTTGTAACTACATTTCTAATGCCAGACCTTTGCAAATGAGTTTTTAATGATAAGCTCGGAAGTATTATAAGACGGTCTATGAGACTCGTATAATATTGTAACATACTAAACGTGTCGAGATTCAAAAAAAAAAAGCTTATAGAGAAAAATATTTCTCGAGGAAATAAATAATTACAGCGCTGTCCGTAAAAGGCGGGAGAAAACTATATCTAATCACAAACGGGGAATGTCTACCTGAGGATTCCAAGTAATTTGATTTGTTACTGTTGAACAAAATAAAAAATAAAAATACAAGTTACAAATAAATGAAATAACATTATCGTTAAAATCTTATACATATAAATATGGAAAACTCCAGAGTAAAAATTTCACAGACAAACCTATACCAACAATATATTATAGTATGAGATTAAATGGAATCATATGTTATTTTGCAATACAAAACTATTGAGGGCATTAATCGGGACAAAACCTATCCTGTGGCCTGAGTTGGATTAAATTACATTCAGATTTTTCTCATTTTATTGAGATCGGTTAAGTAATCTCCGAGTTCATCTCGGACAAACAGTGCGATATGAAATCTTTATATAGATTTGTATGTAATGCGCCTTAAGGGTTTATGTAAGAAAGCTACTGGATACTAATAATTTTTTAATAACATACAGAAGTGTAATTAATTGTTCAAAACATTTTTATTTTTAGTCCAAAGTCCGATCAAAGCTGAAGGAAGTAATTAAAATTTCATGAAAATTATTTTTTAAAATAAACCATTATAAAATACGTACAATGTACCTATTTCATTTAAGAAAAAAGTAAAAAATTTTAAATTTCGGTTAGTGTTGGGAATTGTAGGCAAATTCTACCACTTTCAATGCATTTAAATATGGATAAAATTGACTTAAAGGGAAAAGTTCTCCCGCATATCGTATAGAATCAACGTACGTAACTGTATAATTTTTTTAAAGAGAAGACAAAAAATTCCTGCAGGTAGCATTGGATCTAGATTTTTGATTTTATAGTTATAAGAACTCCCTAAAAAATAGTTAAAACTTATACAAAAAGGCCTTATTCAAGCCGTTATTATAAATTAAAAAAAATAGCATTGGAAAAACCAAAGTACAATGCCTCCTATAAGAGGCTTACATATATATTACATTTCCAACAAAAAACAAATCATACAAAATTCGAACCGTTTTACGATGCGTGGAAGTATTTTCAGCAAAACTTGTTTTTGAGAGAAAAATAATTAGTCACGTACAGACCCCTTAAATGTACTTGATTATCTAAAATTATTTATATATTTTTTAAATAAAATATCTATAAATTAAAATTCATGACGAAATTTACACCATGAAGTATCTATTGATAAGTACCTATTGTTTGAAAAAATTCTGTGTTGGGGATGCCAAAGGGTCACATTTTAAATATTAAGTTCTCTAAATTATATTGATGAAAGTTCTGTTATCTTTTTTTAGGTAATACGATATCTTTTTATCTAGATAACTATTCCAACTATATTAGCATAATTTTGTCTGTTCCCAACACTGTGATTTCAGTGAAATTGGAATGTTTTTTGTTTCATTTACTATATGTAGGTGTGGTGTTACTCGGAATACTTATACTACTTATACTAATGAAAACTATTCTATAACGAAATATTTTAATTGACATGTATAAATTGTTCTTCACTTTATGCATATCATTACGATTTGGTATGTGTCATTAATAAACCAATCATATTCTATGTGATTTTATAAGATTAATCTAAATATAAATATCAAGAATTCTTTGTAATGCTTTATTACGTTTAACCATTAATTAAAAAACAGAAATAACAATTTTTTCCGTGGTATTAAGGTTTTTGTTCTCCTGTATTAAATGATGATGATGATTATTACACCCCTGCGCCTGCATCACCTGCGCCTGCAAGTAAGATATTTTGAAATGTTTGTTTTTAATAATTTTTTACATGAGTATTTTATAGAAAAACATTTATGTACATTTGTGGTATACGGCACAAAAACTACAGAAATCACGTATTTTCAATTATTTTTAACTGTACTATTTCTTTATTTTGTGAATTTGTGATGTAAAACTGTAATAACTATTATAGAGAAGACTGGCAATCAAGTCCTATACACATAAAATAAAATAATGTAAAAAAAAATATTAAGTGTGAAATAACTATTAGAAAAAAATCACAGATTCAGTAGTAGAACAAACTTTTACTGAAAACATTTTCGGTATAAAATAAAATAAATTTTTGGTTTCGAAATATTTTTCTAAGAAATAATGACCGTTGAAATTAACGGGTCTCGCTTAGGGTCTTTCTAACCTTTATACGTAGTTTATATTAAAAATTAAAATTAGACTGACGATTATGAATAAAGGAAATATTTCATAATGAAATATTATCAACCTGATATCAAGAAGATTATTTATACATGTTTTATTTACTTGAATTTGTATGTATTTTAGTTGAGTTTATCGATGATGACGATGACGATGACGATGGCGATGACGATTTATTCGAAATCGCTATATAGCGATTTCTTTATATATATATAAAGGTTGGTAAACTAATTTTAACGCATTTTCATTAATTAATAATACCTAACTTTTTTATATTTTGGTACCTACTGTTTAATATCCATAAAAAGAAATAGCTTATATAATCTATACGTGATTCATACGAAAAAATATTTTACCGTGATATATAGACCTAAAATAACATTAACTATACTTAAAATTATGTTTTACTAATCGAGAACAAAAAATAATTAATATTTCGTAATTCATAATCGGGCAAGAACAATTTAAAATTAATTCTAAAAAACTATTTAACTTTATTTAGAGTCAAGAGTAAATATAATTTTTTAACAAAAAATTATAAAACGTTACAATCCGTTGTAACTTATTTTCGATGTTTATACTTTTAAATTTTATTTTATCTTTATATATGTGTGTGTAGGTACTCTAATCAAATGTAGAAAACTTTTAATTTTTGTCATTAAAACGAGCGTAAAAAAAGCCGGAAAAAACACGCAGTAATGCGGCCAGTACATAAACTGTTTTACATATTTATATTTTTGGTAGGATTATAATTGTTATATTATTATTGTATTTTATTAACAAATAACATAGCTGGTGCCAAAAATATAAAATAAAACATTTTCAGATTTTTCCATTAGGTACTAATTATATTATATTATACGCTAAAGTATGTGACCTAACTTTGTGCTTATTTTCAAAGTTTGCTACCTACGTTAATGTGAAGTTTCTTTAAGGATTTGATGAGTGAATCAGGATAATAACAACAATGTACAATTTTTAGGCCACATATTAAATACTTGTGTAGTGTATATAAGTACTGCACTGCATCAAAATATTAATCGCTCTACCAAAATTTTTTTTTCTAGGATAAGAAGATAATAAGTAGTCGAGTCATTTCGAGAAGATGGATTTTCGGACGACAATGATTACAACATTATTTACTTCGTTTACAGGCAATCTATGCTTACGAATTAATGGCCATCAATTATTGTACATTATATTTTACGTTAACTTCTTATTAAATACATGTTGAGATCGAATCCCACTCCCGAAAAAAAGGTTTTTTGCGTTTTTTTCCAAGTATTTTTTTTATTTTCAAATTTTGTAATTAACATTTAGCCCACATTGTCCATTGTCCTATCGAGCTGAAATTTTGCATACAGCTTTGTTCAGGATGACAACACGTTATGGAAAAGTCAGTAAAGGGATACCCCTAGGGACTAGGATTAGGTTTTTTTTTTGTTTTTGTCATCACTTTTTCTAGTAGAAAAAATGCTCCAATTTTAACGTACAATACCTCCAAAGATCGATCCGAGATGGTACTTTATTTGAAACGTTGATTATTTTTTGGTTCTGAGGAAAAAACGAAAAACGGTCAAATTCCAAAAAGTGCGCTCCGTTTGATTTGAAATGTGTCATTAAAAAGGGTTTAACTGCTTAGTTTTCAAACTAATTTGATCATTTTTAAGGGAGTAATGGGACTTGGGGGAAACAAATAATTACGGGAAACGTGTTTTTTTCACATCGATTTAGAAGTTTTTTTATCATAACATCCAAATTCAAAGATTGGACTAAGCTATTATACAATACCAAAATAGGAAAGATACGGATTTGACAAGAGTATTTCTCGTTAAATTAATGTTTTTACCACGACGAGCTCAGTTGTCTAACTAAGCTAGCTCAGAATCGTATTTTCGAAAATACGATTAAATAAAATTAAATAATGCGTTTAAACCACAACTTCTAGTGACCCACTCGAAGCGTAGTCGCTACCCCGTCTTACCGTTTTTTTTAGATTCTGAGCGTCAGCTGAATGTTTTTAATGTTTTTTTTTTTTCTGTGATCAAAAGTTCTAGTGGAAAGACTGCTTCGATTTTAACGTATGATCCGAGATGGTGATACGAAGCGTTTTTAAAAATTTCGATTATTTTTGAAATTATGAGCAAAAAACGTACCGAAAAATCGATCCCGGCTACTTTCCATCTTCGCCCATCTGTTTAGGGTCGGCCGCCCATTTTTTCGCTCACAACTTCAAAAACAATCAAAACGTTTAAAAACGCTTCGAACCCACCGTCTCGGATCAATTCTATCATACGTTAAAATCGAAGCAGTCTTTCCACTAGAACTTTTGATCACAGAAAAAAAGTCTTTTAAGTCGATACTTGTTTGTTTTTATTACAATGATCCAGCCGATAGGAAGGTCGTAACTTGATGCACAGTGTGTGCGACGTCGACGTCATTGTACCCCGCGGTCGGGACGGGGGAATTGCGCGCGGCGTCGCGACCGGTCACACTGTGGCGATCCGGCACGCGCTCCCATTGGTCGGAACGCGCACGCACCGACCGAAATGTTACACACACACGCGTACAGTACACACACACACACGCGCGATAATAATATTTATAATTTAACTATATAGAGTTATACAAATTATACAAAAATCTGGATAATATTTTTGTCGCCCCGATCGCGTGTACATTTTATTTCGCCGTAACAACAATATCCGTTCTGTAACATTCTCCTCGTTCCCGGCGTAGACGCACGTGCCCCGTTCGCGCCTAACAGCACCACCGCGGTGATCGGACCGCCCCGTGAGCGCCGCACGGTCGGAGTGCCGGAATACGGCCGGCCGCGAGTCAGCGGTGTTGTCTCCGTCCACCGCCGCCGCCGCCGCTCCCCGCCGCCCAACGCTCACACCCCCCCCCCCCCCCCGCGACGCCACCGACGACGATAACGCACACGCAAACAACGCACGCTAGCGCGACCACCAGGCGGACACACACGCGAACGGGACGGGACGATAAAAATAATTTTTTCGAATTTGCGAAAAATCCTCGACGAAATCCTCGTGCTAGCTCGCCGCGGGCATCCCATCCGCCCGTCCGTAGGCCGCCCCAGTCGGTGTTTTTATCGTAGTTTTTTTTTCCGGCCCGTTTCCGACTCCGTGGTGACGGGCGTCCGACAGATACGCGCGACGTACGCACGCACGCACACGCGGCCGTGTATATTTTGTAGCCCCGAACGACGGAAAGTGTGCGCTCGGCCGTTGTTTTTGTCGTCGCGCCGCAACAGAATCGTCGCCGCCCGTGTTATTATTCATCACTACCGTCGCCGCTGTTTGGCATTCGGTGGCAATCGACGACATCGTCAACATCATCATCGCGCGCGACGACGACAACGACGACGAGAGAAAGCCGCCTTCTGCGATCACCGGCAATGGACGATCTAAAAGTCGAGGTGCTGTTCGAGAACGGCGCCTACTACGAGGTGAGTGCACGAGCGCGCGCGCGCGTTTCTTCTTCCTCCCGGTAGGTTATGGCCGGCGGCGGTGGCGGTGGCCACGCGCCCGCGACGTCCGCGGCGGCCGCCCGGCTTTGAGGTTAATCGCCGCGTCCTTAGGTCGCGTTTTCCGTGTAACCACCGTCCGTCGAAACTTGCTCTCCCCAACCTTTCCCGGAAGGCCACGAACGAAATTCGTATCCGGGTGTGATGGGGGGTTGGGGGGGAAGGCAACGTACCGCAAGTCCCCCGGGGACGAGGGCAATTATGAGATGTCGTCCCCTTACCCGAACGGACGCCGTTCGCCTCAGATTGTTTGGTACGGTCTCTTGGCGGTCAGACGTGTAGTAGCGTACAACACCTCATACTATTCATTATTGTGATCCAAAACTTACCTTTGAGTTTGTTACGTCCGCCTGCCGTCTCGGGATACACCGTTTCCTGTGCATCGGTGGTAGTAGGTAGCTGGAAATCTGATTAGTCTGGTTTATATCGGCGACCGACGTGTACTTCAGTTAAAGAGTAACAATATTCAATTTGAAAACGCGACGACCTGGCCAGTCCCAATTTTTCAAGAATATACTATTTTTCCGTGTTATTATCGCATTAGAGTAGATAGTATCTGGCCATTTTTTTTTTTTAGTGCAAAAATTTAGACAAACGCCACTATTTGTAACAAAGTTAATTAAAGAAGTTTGTAGATGTGCCTAGGTACAATGCTAAACGATTTTTGTTAACCGAATTTGTCAGGTTGTTGCACCGAGGAGCCCCTTTCAGTTGGCAGTTCTGCAGACTTGCTCTTGGTGTAATTTATGACTTTATTTTCCTTTAAATCATTTTGAATCCTACGTGTTCTGTTGATCTGTTGTTTTATAAGTGCTAACAAATTTGACACTAATAATAATAATGATGATGTCTAAGGTCTTGTAATGTTCATCAAGCTTGAGGTATTAATCAAATTATTTTTAATTAAGTACCCAATTATTGTCGAATACTAGACAACATATTATTTCAGATATTATCTTGTTTATTATTATGTAATTGGGTATCTACAATTTTTATGATCAATTTTTGTTCCCGAGATCCGAATCACCGTGTAAGGCCACTACCTAGGCACCCAATTCGTTTTTTAATCAACTTCTTGTTTGCGCGTTCTTAAGTGTAAATTGAGTACATTTGTTCAAGCGGCGCATAGTTATATTTATGAGTTAAACACGGATGTTGTTAGAAAGTTAGGTGTTACCTTTGTATTTAGGTCTGTATAAACTGCTGTTTGTCTTGCACTCTTACCTGAAATTGTGATTTTGTTAAGTTATTAATTATTTAATCAAATTGTTGGACAAATTTTATTTATGTTCGAGTTTATTTGATTGCAAATAATTGGTAGGTAACTAGGAGGTATTCGTACAATGAAGTTTGTGTGTGGCTTAACTTGTGTGTTAACAAGTCAACTTTATATTATCTTTTTAAAATCTGAAATATAAATGACAAAGCATTTTTTTTTCTTTCATAACTGTTTCGTTTTAATATTTAATTTTATTCTGCGTGTCAGCTACCTATTTGCATGCTCTACATTTGACTAAAACAATTAAGTTAAGGTTCCTCATCTGATACCGAAAACAGTGTCGCAGGGATGATAGGGCGGTGTCTAGATGCGCGTTATACTATTATTAACCTTTTAAAGCAGGCTAAAAACTTGTAGCTTTAAGTATTGAATCGTAAGATTTGGTAGTAAATTTCTAAATTTTGTAACTGTCTATTATATAAGTATTGTAGGTACCTACTTACTATTACTATGTATCGACTTGAAATTAAATGTTTATTGTAACTAAGTAGTTAAAGAAGTATAAAAATTTACTTGAGTGATGTAAGTAGGTACCTACAGTATGATGACGTGTATTACTTATTATAATATAATACAGGCTGTAAGTATAATGTGTACCTGTGAGTTGTTTTAATTTCTAAAAGTACTTACTAATTTTATAAAACCATACAAATTATTTGTTTATTAGGCTTTTACCTAGTTATTTTTATTTATAGAGTTTAATATATTTATTAGTTCTAATTTAACTGAATTTTTGGTAGGTTCTGCCCAATGTTTTACCGTAGGTATGGCAATTATTTGTTTGTTTTTTGCTCGGTGTTAAGCTTACTTGCTTTATTTATAAACTTTTAATATAAAACATAAAATACTCAATAAATATTGCAGTAGGTATTTATGAGATTCAATTTTTAGGATTTTGGGTTCAAAATTAGTTTCATTTTATTTACCTATTCTAGTACTTATATTTTTTTTTATTTTAAAAGTTATAACCAAGATTAATACTAAGCTAACTCAACACTAAGTATTGAATTAGGTATTCTTGATTTAAGTACCTACTTGTGTTTAAAATAATATGTTTTAATGATATTTTTATTAGAATAATTTGTAAATATTACGTATTTTTTATGTTTTCAAATTGTTGTTGTATTTTTGATGTAAAAAAAAAAAAAAATTATTTTTACTTTTAGTTCATTTTATTTTCTTAATTTTTTTTTTATACATAACTATTTGAATTTTTTTTTGTTAAATTATAACTTGTACAAATATTAATTTTTGTTTAAGCATTATTATTAAGGGCAAATATGGAAATTTGTAAATGTTGGTAAATTTTTATGATCCATTTTTTTTCGCTTTAATTTGTTAAAAGTTTTAGTTTGATGTTTTAAAGAATTTAAAACTAATAAAATTAAAACTATTTAGGTGGGTAGGTAAAATTATAATTGTTAAAAAAAAATTATTTTGGCTTTTGGAATTAAGTTCATTTATTTTTCCCCTCCAAACCATAACTACATAATTCATAATGGCTACTACAAAAAAAACCAATTTTAAATTGCTAATTTTCTTATTTTTAGTTAGAAGTACTACTTTACATATTCTAGTTACTAGAATCTAGTATAAGAAATATTAAGGACCTATTATAATACTTATGACCTTGTATAATACTTAGGTATTTGTTTAAATTTTAGAAATTTGTCAAGATACCTAGGTAATAAAATTAAACATTTCTGTATTCCGTGCAGCAGAGAACGCAAGTCTGCAGCGACCAAATAGCATTAAAAACTTGCTTTCCCAAATTACACGCTGTTTACATCAATCGAATGTTGACATTGTCCCACCATGACGCTTACTATTGTCGATTCTCTAGTGACCTGCCACTGGTCAAAAGCCACACTGTTGCTGCTCAAGGGGAGAATTAAGACCCCTGTACATGGCAGATAACCATCATTTGGATACGCAACTGACTTGCTTTGTTTTGCTGCACGGAGTATATAACAAATAAGGGCTAGTAGTTCAGACATTTTGGCATGCTATTTATAGTTTTAGTTTGTACGTTTTTGTAGGTACCTATCATGTTACTCATCCTAACATTTTTCACCGCCTACTTTTGAAAAGACCTATAGAAATACAATAGGTCTCAATATGCACGTCTTAATTACTAAATTATTTAAACTGTATGTTTCAGGGCGTTGTTACTGGTGTACAGGATAATGATGTTATGGTTTCCTTTCCTAATGAGTAAGTAGTACTACCTGATAAGTTATCATTCACCTACCTGTTTATTATTTTTTCTGTGCTGTTAGTTGATGATTAAAAGCAATAAACGCATCCATGTTTTAAAATATAAAAATTTTTAATTAAAAAAGTTTTAATTAAAATAAATTACACAGATGCAAAACATTTGTATGGCGAATTAATAACTGGAAAAAAATCTTTGAATAACGATTATGTATTTAAATTATTTGAAATTGAGGCTATATCATATTACAAACCAACTATTACCTAATATTATTACTATTTTGTTTGTGTAGCACATTTTGAATGGGAATTTATGTTAAGTAAAAATAAGTATTATTAAAAACTACGTGTAATATTTTAGGTAATATTTTATATTATTTGTTTATATTAAAAGAAAAAAATATTAATACAAATTTTAAAACTGTGTCTGAGTGAAATTATATACGGCAATGTAAAGCGCACATAAACATGTTTGGAGTTGCAGACTATTGACTAGTTACAGGAAGAAATGAGAATGTAATGTGTAATCAGTTTAATAAAATGACATAGAATGGAATGAAATGGCTTAGACATGTTGAAAAGCCAAATGTTCCTACATGGTTGAGAGACTAGAGAGAGTATAGCAAAGAAAAGAGAGATTAAATTTTGAATAAAGAAAAATTTAGAATATTTAAATTCTAGGAATAGAAGAAAACTTGATTGTTGCTGCTAGTGAAACACGATAGACTTAATTTACCTAATAGTTAATATATAATAATATATGTACTAATTAATATTATTATTTTTTTTTTTTGTATACGATTTATGAAAATTATCTTATGGTTCTTTGCGTTAAGTTTTGACCAAGGTCTCAACTGAAATTTACTAAGTCTGATACCTAAACTGTTTTCAAATTGAATTAAAATAAAATATAATTTTTATAATTATTAAATATGATAAAATAGGTACTAATTGATTTAATATTTATACTTAATACCTACCTACCTATTATGTTTCAAAAATATTTAATGAGTTGATGTTGCAATCAACTAGTTAAATTAAAAATTTAAATACCATCTCAGCATCACCTATACCAAGATAATTTGTATCACTGCTACCAGTTATTTTACTATAAATTATTATACAGGGATGAATACTTATTTTATCTTATCTTATCTACTTAAATACTTGGTGGATAAGTAACCAACCAACTGATACAATGTTAAACATAGTAAAATTAAATAATTTTAGTTATTTTTTATTATTATTATTTTAGGTGAGAAGATTAATATTTGTAAATTTTGAAATAACTTTGGATAAAATATATATACACACAAGTATCTATATTTTATTTTTATTTTTTCTTTAAGTATCTACAAGCACATGTTCTGATTTGTCAAACATAATCATCGGCATTTCTAAATTCTTGACTTGGTTTATATTTAATTCCAACGTAAAATTAATACACGTTAATACATTTTTAATTGTGTTTAGTTGGTATCCAGAAACTAAATTCAACTGTGCCAGTGTTCGTCTCCCTTTGACTGATGATCAATGTGGGACTACAGAGTTTCAAGTGAATCAAGATGTAGATGTAAAAGTTATCAGAGACCCTCATCCTTGTTTTGGATGGCTTAAAGCAGTGATAAAAATCATCAGTGGCAATCCACCATCTCAGTTTGTTGTTCAATATCTTGATACTCCTATGACTGAAATTATCACCCCAGATAGAGTCAGGTGCAGGAACTCCAATGCCCATATTAATGGCAATACTTTTTTTAAGTTTGATATTGAAGTACCTGAAGATGTTAGAGAGTCGTAAGTATACTAAAAAAATTTATGTTATATTTAATTATCTTTCTAATTTCACTAATTGGTGATTAACAATTGAATTTTTTTTTTTTTTTTTTTTTTTAGCGCTAAAATTGATGGTATCCATAAAGATCTACAAAAAGCAATTGGTGCATCTCTAGTCATATATCACCCTGACCAATCAGTGTTAAGTGTTATATCTCGTTCTCCTTTAACCAGTAAAAGGGCGCAGATGTTAGCCGATATGCATTTCAGAAACCTTAACCAAAAGGTCATGTTGCTTAAAAAGACTGAAGAGTTAGCTAGACAACTGGAAAGCTCCAAACTGCAAATAACATCATCATCTTACACAGATGAATTTAAAGTACGTGATGATCTTATGGGTTTGGCGATTGGTGCACATGGCACTAACATTCAACAAGCTCGTAGAGTTGATGGTATTACAAATATTGAATTAGATGAACATACAGGCATATTTAAAATTTACGGCGAGGTATGATAATTTGTTTGCATTGCTATTAGCTTAGTCAACATTGATAATTAAATTGTATTTTAGAATAAAGAAGCAGTATCGAAAGCTCGAGGAATTTTAGAATATAAAGAAGAATTTCTTCAAGTTCCAAGAGATTTTATTGGGAAAGTAATAGGCAAAAATGGTCGTAACATACAAGATATTGTTGACAAAAGTGGAGTGGTAAGTTTGTTTTTTTTTTTTTCAGCGCTCATTAAAATAATGTCATTTATATTATAGATCAGAGTAAAAATTGAAGGTGATAATGAGCCACAACCTACCATTCCCCGTGAAGAGGGTCAAGTTCCTTTTGTATTTGTTGGCACGGTAGAAAGCATATCAAATGCTAAAGTTCTGCTTGAATATCATTTAGAACACCTTAAGGTATTTAAATGCGTTTTTTTTAGTTTTTAAATATTTTTCTTATATTCCAAATTGTGTATAGGAACTTGAACAAATCAGGCAAGAAAAAATGGGAATGGAGCAAGAGTTACGTAGTATTCACAGTACTGGACCATCTTACCCACATACTATGATTCCTAATTACACAATGCAAAGGCGAAGTGACAGGTAAGATTCACAATCTTGACACATATTTTATTATATTTAACATAAATTTGTATTCTTTTTAAATTCAAAAACTTTAATTTATATTACAACCTTTTATCAAGGTTTGTTTGGCATTATAATCTTCAGTGTTAATTTTTTGTACGTATCTAATTTCAAAAACATACTGACAGTTGAACACAAAATGTTTTGTAATTGTGCTGCATTAGTTTAGTTTAACTTAAAGAAAATACATCAGCTTTTATAATTTTAAATGTATTGGCCATAGATTGATAAACTGGTTAATTGGTCATGTTATTTCAACTTTAATTTTAAAACTAGAATTTTCTATTATTTTTTTTAGTAAATTGGAGTTAGTGTTACTTATCTTACCAGTTTTTAGAATAACAAAATCTTTTCATCATATATTTATGAATTGCATTTGATTTGTTTATTAAAAGATGATTTGTACGTTTGTGTAGAAACTTTAACGCTGATACTGAAAATATGAACAATGGCATGAGTAACTCTATGAGTAGAGGTAATAGTAGACCTAGAGGAACTTCTGGCCGTGGAAGAGGTTCACGACATGATTTTTACAATAATAGTAAGTGACTTGCATTTCTTATCTTTTTTTTAAGTTCAAATAGTTAAATACATTTATTTTTTTTAGGTGGTAATAGAAGTCAACATCAAGACGGAGTTGAAGACAGACTGCCTCCTCCATCTCAACGCTCAAACCAGTATCAATACAACCGATCAGGTGGTCAAGGAAATGTACCTAGAGAACGTCGTGGTGGAGGAGCTGGTGGTAGTAATTCAGCTCCTAGAGGTAACAGGGGTGGTGGAAATAGGCGAATGGACGATAGAAGAAGAACTGCTGATGATGAACATACAGTACTTGATAATGCTCAAGATAGTGGTGATAGAGGTAAATTCAAAATAGTAAATCATTTTTTTTTGTGCTTTTGTTTGTTTGTTTGAATAATTTTGTTTTCAATGTGTTTCAATGCTTCATCAATTCTAATAAAACATGAATAAGTAAAAAAAATTAGTTAAGAATTTTTGAATGATGTATGTAGATTTTGTTTGCTTTAATTTTGGTTTTTTTTTTTTTTTTTGCACTTGGCTGACAACATTGAGTAATATAATGTTAATTATTATTTTGTATAACAAACATTTTGAATTATCGTTGAAATAATCAAATATTTCTTTTTTGATAAGATAACCCCTTAGTTTAAGAATATTATAAAAAAAAAACTTTATTTTTTGTTGGTATTTAGATTCTAAGCGTTACCAAAAAATGTTTTTATAATGATGTTTTTTTTTCTGTGGACACGTTTAGGTTAGGTAGAAAAACAGCTCCATATTTAACGAATGATGCCTTTAAAGATAAATAATTGATCCGAGATGGTACTTTATTTGAAGGGTGTTTTAAAATTTTGATTATTTTTTAAGTTCTGAGGAAAAAAGAAAACTGCCCAATTTTCGAAATTGCTCCGTTCGACTAGAAAGTATTTGTGTTTACTGCTCAAATTTCAGTTGATTTTGATCATTTTTGAGCGAGTTATGGAACTTTGAAATTTTTGCTATTTCAAGCGGCCGTGTATTTCTTGTAGGGGGCAATTAATGATTACAGGAAACGTGTTTTTTACACATTGATTTAGATTTTGTTTTCGTTTTTTTGATGATCCCTCAAATTAAAGGAAAAGTTATTTATAAGGTTAGTAAAAGTTAGAATTTTGGTTAGGTAATTGATGGTTCTTTAAATGAAGCGTTTAATGAAATTTTGATCATTTTTAAGAGAGTTGAAGAAATTTTTGAATTTGTTATTTTACGGTAGTTATTATTCTATACAATATGAATACAATCTAAGCAAGATAGTTTTATGTGCGTGGTTAAAAATTTTAGAAAATTGGTTTACACAATTTCGGTTTATAGCCGATTTCACGTTGTTATTTTGTCATAAAACTTGTCATTCTGGGCAGCCGTGTATTTCTTATGGGGGGAACAAATAAATATGGGAACGTGTTTTGTTACGCATTGATTTTGATTTTTTTGATCATAACATCCAAATTAAAAATTGGACCAAGCTAAAACTTTTACATAATACTAAAATAGGAAATACAGATTGTTAAAAGTTTCTATTCTTAAATTAATGTTTTTACCACGACGTATACTAGACAACTGAGCTAGCTCAGAATTGTATTTTTGAAGGCAATGATTTATCGTTGCTTTCAGGTATAAAATAATGCGTTTAAACCACAACTTCTAAACTAGTGACCCACCCAAAGCGTAGTCGCTACCCCGTCAAAATACCCACTCGACCTTGAGAGTAATTCTGGCTTCTTCTGTTTGTTTTTTTTTTTTTCTTGTCAGTGGTGTAAAAGTTGTGAAAGATCCTCCACCTTTTTTTTTCAAAAATAAAATTCATTACGTCCCGCCCGTCACACCTTGATGACATTTTTTTTCTAGGTAAATCTGCCTGTATCGTTAAGTACATAATTTGTATTTTTGCCAAACAAATATTAAAAATTAAATAGTTTGTTTCGTCTCATGTAGAAAGTATCACTCACCTTGTGCATTTCGATTAGGTTCAACAATAACTGTTGACAGTGACAGTTTAAGACAGAAGGGATCTGAGGAGGTCATATTAAATTTTTATCCACGTGATCCATCAAAATGTTTTCTAACACATCTCTCCCTCACTCCCATGTAAAACCATTAGTGATAGCTAGGTAATTTCTTGGTTATAATTTTTCTTGTCACAATATATTTTATTTTTGTATTAAATGTTATTGAAAATGAATAGAGACGCATAATACAGTAAACAGATAATTTAATTTGACTATTGGAGAATCTCTTGACGCAGTCTCTTGTGAGATGGTCAGGAAAATATCAAGAAATTAGTTCAAATCAATTAATCACGGAGATCGGCTCTAACCCTAGATATAATCTCGTCTTAGATCTAATTCGTCAAAGATATGTTGTGCAAATCAGTGGTTAACCGCAAACTGATAGCTGAGCTTGTGATTCTTTTCTATTCATGTGAGTGATGTTTTGTGCCCATTTAATAAACGGTTGAAGAATCAATCATGGTGCTTTAATCAAGCCCGGTGTTACTCGGTGTCACCACGTAACTTATGTCGAGTTTTTTTTTTTTTTAAATAATAGATATTTAAAATTTTAGTAAAGATAAGTTAGGAGTTACAAAGAACTTGAGATTATAATTAGTCAAAATAATTAAACTGAACTGACAGTATAACAATGCTTGATAACCTGAAAGACTTGAGAATTTAGATTATTTTTTTTGAAATGTTTTCTTTGTTGTTTGTCCCTTAAAAATGAAAAATTGCATTAGTTTATGCATTGCTTTCATCTGGACCAATGAAAAAGTATTAGTTTTTTGGTTGATTTTTTTAATATTTTAGTACAAATACAAATTAGGTAATAGGCTCGACAATTAAATATATTTTTATTACTATTTATTATTTGTCATTGTCATTATTATTATTTTTATTTGATTTATTTTTTTGTCATTTTTCTATTATTTTTATTTTATTTTGCGCTAGAATCTGTATCTAGTGTGGACGCGCAAGCACCAAAGTCAAAAAGCAGTCAAAAACGGAGGAATCGCGCCATAGCTGCTGCCCAAGGTGAATTTTTTACTAATTCTAAACCTGCTGATAGTAATAGTGATGAAGTGAACCACTGTAAGTATGTGTTGAAGAATGGATGTATGTGTGTTTAGCAATGGATGTGTTTAGAGATGGACGTAATTATGTGTTTAGAAATGTATGTATATTTGTGTTTAGAAATAGATTTATATGTGTAAAGCTTGGCAGATAAGTTATTGTTTTTTGAAAGATAACAAAAACAAACGCTCCAGGAAGACTCAATTTGTCACTTTGTAGTTTTGCTAAACCACTAATATTCCGCCATTTGTTGTTTCATCTATTAATGTAGTTTGCATGATTTTTAATTTGTGTACTAAAAATTAGTATAAGGTAGTAATTACTAATTTGTTATCATTTTTTTGTTTCTAAACGTATTATTGTCTAGTTAGCCAAACTCATAAACAAAAGCACACAAGATACCGTATATAATAATATGAAGTCTAAACTTTGTAGATACTTAGATGCATTTATTACTATTGCATCTCTTATTATTATAGTTTTGATTACTTCATCAAGCCCCACTAAACAAAGAACGTACATTTAATTTTTAATTAACGGTTTAGGGGACTATGATTTCACTAAAGACAACAACGGTGAAGCAAACATTGCACCTCAGTCCAATTCTACCAACAATAACGGAACTGCAAACAATGGAAATTCAAACAACAAACCGACGAAAAATCAAAGGTCCAAAGGTCAACAAAACAAGTCTCCGACAAAAAACAAGGCCAACAACTCTACACCAGCTGCTAATGGTCAGCAAGTCGTTGTTAACGGCTCTGCACCAGATGCTGATTCTGCTTAAAATCGCAAAAACCCATCTTCTTAACATCATAAAAGAACATGTAAATTTGTTGTTACTTGTTTCTATAAAAACCAATTCATTCTTGTGGTACAAATATTCAATAAACCACTACTAATGTTTCATTTGAAATACTAAAAATAAATTTAACAACCAATGGCGTCTTAAAAAATGCGGGAGAAAATGTAATTATATTAGAAATCTTTTTTTTGCACTTAAAGAAATTTTTATTTTTTCAATTTATAATCATGTATTAAATAAAACAAAAAAAATATATATATTTATATATATATATAAAGTCTGCTTTCTTTTATTAATTAAATGACATAAATAGTGCATAATACGCAACAACTAATTAAGTTTTTTTTTTTTATGAAAACCCAATGTTGAGTTAAAAGTGTTAAAAAGAAAAAAAAAATTGAAATAAATTTGCTGCGTTTGTCCCAAGAGTAAATGTACTTTACACAGACTCTTTTCTAGCCAATTTTATTACAAAAAAAAATCATTAATTTTCTATTAACATTATTTATTGTGTATTTATTTATTTGAAATTTTAATTTCAGTTAAGGTATTTTCCTAATAATGATTTTTTCTCAATGCTATATGTTCTTATTATTAGTATACATTTTATATCTAATTTTCGTATAACCCGATTTAAAAGTTTAAAATATATAATATTATTTTGCAAAAAAAAATTAAAACTTTCTTATTGATAGTTATTATAAATATATATACACATACATTATATGTTAATGATAACAATAACAATTGAATATTTTATTTATACTTTAAATAAACAGAATTTTAGTGAATTAGAAATGTTAAATAACTGTACGTCAAAAAAAAAAAAAAAAAAATGTGTACGCAAAACAAAAATATGATATGAAACTATTTGATTATCCTATGATATATAATTTGTTCATTTGTACGAACTAATCTGCACAATTATACGTTTGTTTTGTGTACACTTTTTAAGTAAGTCCCATTGTGTATTTGGCTTGACTATACATTTAATATTTATTTATTATTATTATTATTTTTTTTAAATTAATATTAGTAGTTCTATAATGATTTAATTAATAATTATGTTGATAGCATTTTTTTAATATATGAATTTATAGGGCGTGCAGTTGAAATGTAAAATTTGGGTCACTAGGCTACTTTGTATGTTCCGATACGTAGCTTAGAACGGTCGTAAAATCATATTATGATAATGTATTAAGATACGTATACTAGAATGTGTTGTCACAAGGAAACGGACAAATAATATGAAATTTTTTTTTTTTTTCGATTGCGTCTACTATTGTAAAACTTATCTGCGAGTAGAAGATCACTCATTATATGTCGTCTTTAACGTCTAATTATTATGTTTCACCAAGCGAACGAGTAATTCTGGCACTTGGTTTAGTGGAATTCTGCTGGGGTCGTCCCCAGCGTTATTGTGACTTTTTTTTCCATTGTTGATGTATACATATACGTATACAATGCGACCATAACAAATTATAAACATACCTGTCTCTTATAATATAATATCAATGTTTATAAATGTATTTATAGATTTTAATACGTGGGTAAACGCATAATTACACACATATTATTATACTATTAGTTATATAGTATAATCTAATGAAATAAACTATTATAATTTTTTTTTTTTTTTTTGCATAATAAATTGTACATTTTTAAAATAATATATTGCGCTTTGTCTCTAAATACCTTTAGAGCCTCTTACCGGCTTGTAGTTACTACAGTCGATTATTATTATTAAAGACGAGGAAGTTTGTTGGGCGGTTGATTCCTCGGGTCGTATTGGCGGCAGGGCATGCTTGTCAGCTGGGTGAGTAAAAGGAATATACGTACGCACTAGTCAACAAATACGTGTCAGCCTGCAATCGTTTTAATAAATTAGCAAAATAAAGAAGACTCGTTTTTGAGAATATTTGGCCTGTCGAATAGAAGTCCAAATTTTTATTCAATTTCTAGAGACAAATTAGCCCGGCAAAATTTTTATTTTTTCTTATAAAAAAATCTTCAAAATTTTATAATGATGAAGAGTTGTATGACATGTTTTTGTTACTATTGGTTTGGAATTCAGACTCCCAAAATTCAGCTCAACCTTCATCACTGGTGAGTAATATCATATAAATAACATACCAGTTATAATTAAATTATTTTTTTTTTTTGTAGAGTATTTGAAAAATCAATTAATTAATTTTAATCATCAAAGAATAATAAAAATCAGGTTTTTGAAATTTGCTTGGTATTTTACTTGTCACTAAAACAAAAAAAAATGTCATATCCGGTTTTGTTTAGTTTTTACTTTTTTCAAACCACAAATCCTCTTCAAAAACTGCTAAAGTAAATCACTTAAAAATGGGCACTTAATTTACAATTATTGTTTCAAGCTGTTTTGACCACCTACCTAATCAATTTATGAAGTATCGTACAATTTTTTTGTAAAATAAAAATGTTGTTAAAATAACATCAAATTCAATCGTCGATGAGCACATATTTTTAGTTAATTTTACAATAAAATAGAGAAATTAATTATACTGATTTTTAGATTGTTTTCACTTTTTTTTTTTTTTTATGAACACTTAGATTTTATGAACACTTTTATGAGTACCAATAAAAAATGCTCCAAAGTCGGTACCTTTTCTGAAAGGTCTTTGAGCCGGTACTTTGATGGGTCTAAAATTTGAAAGTTCGAAATTGAAAAAGTCATGAAACTAAGGAGAAAAACATCGACGACTGCAAACGTGTTCTTGGGTTTTCGATTTGGCCATAACTTCCAAAATAATGATCGGAACAAGCTACGTAACATTTTTATATACTATCAAAATAGGTAAGACACGGGTGTTTGATAAGAGATTTCGAAAATTTTGAGCTAGCGTAGAACTCGGAAATTTCCGAAAAATTCACCATAACGTGACAAATATTGTTGAGTATGAGCTCGCTCAGAATCGTTTTTTCGATCATTCCTTTTATAGATATTAAATAATAATACCATAGACAAGAACGATACGTTTGAACGACAACTTCCGAACCCGTGTGATTTGAACCACCCAAAGCGTAGCCGCCAAAATACTCACGTGACTTATAAATATAAATTTTTATCGAAAAAAAAATTTTGCAGAGAGCGAGCAACGTCAAAGACGTTCTAAAAATGTACACGACCGGCACTTATTTTTATTGATGCTCCCTGAGAAGTCGTTGTCAATCCGTCATATCACTTTCTTCCCGCGTTACGCCGTGTAGCGCGTTTGTGACTATAGTGTTCATCTTGGGGTTTTTGATTTCGGGCAATTCACGAGACGTTTCGGAACGCCGTCTCCCGTCTCCGAGTAGTTACCACTGCTAAAATTATACTGCATTTTGTTGTCCGTTATTTTAACATTTTAAGTGTCGGTGTTTGTTATTTGGTCGCCAGCGTTTTCCACGACTCCGAACGCTTAACTTTTGTCGTGAGCATCCGTGTACACAGTATGGACTTGGAGTTCCAAGATGTACGCGCCGAGGTCAAAGGCTCTTTGGTGAGTTTGTTTATATATTTTAAGAACAGCATTTTTGGTAAGTATTAAATATTTTTCGACTCGTAGTAGGTATTCTCCTAAATTTTAATTTTGAAATCGGCGCCTAGGCAGGCAGTAGTATAGTCAATCAATCCACTAGTAAATTGTTTGATCAAAGTGTACGTGTTGTAATGGAAATTCCAGAGCATTCTAATCCATCGGCTAGTTGTAGTCATGTCAATAACGATTATGCAGTAGGTATAGAGGCCCAACATTGTAAAGCCAAGATTATATAAGTTTACAGCGATTACAGTGGTGTACAACAACACAGGTACGGAATTTTAGGGTAGACTAATTTGCTGTGAAACTCGGCTATTTCCTCGTTAGACCCCAGTGGCAAGTTTAGAAAAATTTGAGGAAATAATTTTGAACCACAGAGCCGTGAAAATTAGCCGCAGACTGTCACGAAAAAATTAAATATTTGATTTGTAAACACAAGTTTTCTACTGGTCCAATACATGAAAAATTAATATTGATGAAAAAAAAAAAAACAGTCGTTTGATAAAAATTCGATTGCCTAATAATCATAATTCACACTATGTTGTTAGTTGTTTTCCTCTCAATTCAATATGCAGTGGTTTTGTTCAAATTGTTTTTTTTACATACTTAATAATAATTGTGCCTAGGTATGATATTTGTGTTTCTTTGTTTTAAATGATTATTGATAATGTTTATTTATTCAAGTGTACTGGACGTCTTAAGTTCACCAATCAAAACATTGCTTTTAAAAATGTTAAAACTGGCAAAGTAGAGCAGCTAACATCTTCAGATATAGAATTTGTTAATTGGCAAAAATTAGTTGGCACGTGCGGCATCAGAATTTTCTTGAAAAACGGTAGTCTTCATCGTTACAGTGGCTTCAACGAATCTGTAAGTTTAGTATTTGAATTAAGTCGATGTTCCGTTGTAAAGTATGGCAATTTATTTCACAGGATCAAGATAAAATCGCCAAATATTTTAAAAACGCCTATCAATTGGACATGTTGGAAAAAGAATTAGCTCTGAAAGGCTGGAATTGGGGCAGTGCTAAATTCAATGGATCCATGTTGAGTTTTGATGTTGGAAATCTGACTGCCTTTGAAATTCCTCTAAACAATGTATCTCAATGTACTACCGGCAAGAATGAAGTGACTTTGGAGTTTCATCAAGTAAGCTCTTGTACACATACATTTTAACTTCAAGTGCAGTGTTGTAAATTTTTAAATGTTGGATCTATTATTAAGTTCTTTTGTTTTTTTTTCACTTTTAAACTTCTAAAAGTATAAATTATCGTTATAGAACGACGAAACACCCGTCAGCCTTTGTGAAATGAGATTCCATATTCCGTCAGCTGAACTTACTGGCGATCAAGATCCAGTGGAAGCTTTCCATGATCAAGTAATGAAACAAGCCAGTGTTATATCTATATCTGGTGACGCAATCGCTATATTCAGAGAAATGCAATGTTTAACTCCTCGGTAATTGACCCTAAAAATAGAGCGTATTTAAATGTATCGTTGTCCTAATTATATGATTATTGTTGAATACTATTTTAGTGGTCGATATGACATAAAAGTCTTTCAAACATTCTTTCAATTGCATGGTAAGACGTTTGATTACAAAATTCCAATGACTACGGTTCTTCGACTATTCATATTACCACACAAAGATGGTCGACAGATTTTTTTTGTAGTCAGCTTAGATCCGCCTATTAAACAAGGTCAAACAAGATACCATTATTTGGTACTATTATTTAATATGGAAGATGAAACGTCTATTGAACTTCCATTTACTGAGTAAGTTAATAAATCATGATTTTTTGTACAATTATAATTTGTAGGTACCCGTCCATTTACAAAAGTAATTGCATTTATAACAAAATTAAATTAAAATAAAAAACAACCATTCAAGTAAGTTTTTTATAATTCATTATTTAATTTTTTTTTTTTAGCGAAGAAATAGAAACAAAGTATGCTGGAAAGTTGTCTAAAGAACTTTCCGGTCCTACTTATGAAGTTCTTGCCCAAGTTATGAAAGCTATTGTCAATAGAAAAATAACAACACCTGCTAGTTTCAAAGGGTAACTATTAAAACGAGTGTTAAAAACAAATTTATTTAATTCAAGATTTAACTATATGATACAAAGTAAACAAATTTATATTAATACTGCTGCTGCTGCTATTTAAAAAAAAACATTTAATTGTTATGATAAAGTTTAAGTAATTAATACTTCTGATTTTATTAGAACTTTAACAACTTATGTTAATTCTGTCAATAATTTTATCATCTCATCTAGATTTTAGTAAAAATTGAGGACGATCTACTAGCCACAGAAGTTATAAAGATAAATCTTTATATTTTATATACATATGTCATACATAGTATACACCAACATACAAATTAATATAAACCAACCTTAAAATGAGAATTTGTTATAAACTTGAACTGATTACTGAATGTACTGAAAAAACTAAAATGTACTAGATGAAAACTTTAAAATGTATTGTTAATCTACAAGTTGTGTCTTATGGCAACATGTTGGCTTTGTTTGTTCACTGCCAAATTTAATTGATATTTGCTCTTATAAAAAAAGTTTTCATTATTATGTATATGTATAGATATTTACTTAATATTTCAGCAGACAAATTGTAAATTTTTAATTAATTAACGCAATTTTTATGAATTTTTGTTGGTATTATTATTTGAAGTTAATAGTTATAATATAAAATATTTATAAATCTATTCATTTCATATCATATTAATTTATTATGTTTATTTTCTTTATAGTCATTCTGGCACGTCAGCCATTGGCTGTTCCTATAAAGCAGCTGCTGGTTATATTTACCCTCTCGAAAGAGGCTTTATATTCATTCACAAACCTCCAATACATATCAGATTTGAAGAAATTTCTAGTGTAAACTTTGCAAGAGGTGGTGGTAGTAATAGATCATTCGATTTTGAAATTGAACTGAAAAATGGAGTTATACATACATTCAGCAGCATAGAAAAAGAAGAATATGGGAACCTATATGATTTTATTAATGCCAAAAAGCTGAGAGTGAAAAACACTGGCAAATCGGTAATGAAATTTAATATATTAATGCTCTCTCAATTATTTTTATTTAATATTTTAACAACCAGGATAAACCAGCTTACACTGGAGACGATTATGGAGATTCAGATCAAGAAGGAGAACCAGATGCTTATTTGGCTCGAGTTAAGCGTGAAGGACAAGAACGAGATGATGATTCAGACGAAAGTACAGACGAAGACTTTAATCCTGAAGGACAAGAGAGCGATGTCGCTGAAGAGTATGTAATAAGTAATGGTTTTTTTGAATTTTTTAATGAATAACATTTCGTTTTAGGTTTGACAGTAATCCATCAACTACAGAATCTGAATCTGAGAATGAGGAAAGTGGTGATAAAAAAGAGAAAAAAAAGAAGAAGGATAAAAAAGCTAAAACAGCTAAAACTATTGTAAGTTAACATAACATTAAAAAGTTAATTATCTTATCAATAGGCAAGGTTTTGATACTCGTGAAAGGTCTTATAGTACTTGAACAATTTTTCATTGTTCGTGTTGTTTTACCTTGTATATCTCATTTTTAAGAGAAATCTTGAAGGGAACAACTAACAAATGAAGACAGAGAGGTAAATTGAGGTTTCCTACTGTTTTATGTCATCCCTGAACAAAGTGTAATGTGAAAAAGTGATATTTTCAAAAATTTTATAAGTATATATTATATCATCATGTTTTTTTCTAAATATTAATATTTTTAACACTTATGTTTTTAGCTATAATTTTAAGACATAATAATTGTTACAGGGTACAGCTATTTTTAATTTACTCTATACATATACATATGTTTGTAAAGTAACTCTTATAAAATAAGAAAATAGTTAAGGGGCCTAAAGGTGCCTATTTCTTAAGGGGCGAAATTCAAGCAATTTCTGCCACCTAGAATGCATTTAAATGGACAACATTTACTGTGCGAAAAAAGAATGGTCTGATTTCAATAATTTTTTTTAAGATGAATACATTGGAATGTTTAATTTTACTGCTAAAATCCTCCTCCAAAAAAAAATCAATTAAAAAACTCATTAAAATAGGTCTAATTTAAGCTATTTTTATTTTTTATAAATTAAAAGTACAAAATTTAAAAAATCAAAGTCTAATATGTCCAAATTATATAAAAGCTAAAAATTTCTGGGTCGTGTCACAGGTGGATAGTTAGAAGGATTAGCAACAACAATTGTACAGTGGGTTACAGTTTTGGAATGTTAAGTTAAAATTTATGTATTAAATTTGTGAGCAATTATAAATTGTTTTCTTAAATAGCAATTCAGAGCAAATTTTGGTTTATTCTATAAATATGTTGATCGTTACAATTTTAATATTTTATTTACAATGTACATAATATTATAGATAAACAAAACTATAAAATTTTTTTTCTTTTAATTATATGCAAAAAAATATGCTAACCATTTTTACAGACAACAAAAAAATTAAATTTAATCTATACTCAGTGACGGAACTAGACATTTTAATTAGACTGGGCCACTCATGAGAGTCAATTTTTTTATTACATTTAAAACAATAGATTCTTAGCAAATGTATACATTAACACGGAACCAATTAGCCTGGGCCATGGCCCAGTTGGCCCAGGCCGTAGTTCCGCCTATGTCTATACTTAAAGTAAATTTTTATCTTGTTGATTAAAATTTATTAACTTGTCAAAATTGTTTTAAGTTTTAATTTTAACACCATGACACAATTATTTTAAACTTAATACCAAAAAAAAAACCCATAAAAATATATCAAAATCCAACGGGTAATTGAATGTTTTATTTTTAGAACATATTTAAAAATTTTCAATAATATTACATGTATCCATATTAGAAATATGTAGTTTCATTTTATTTATATGTCTTTTTTTATTATAAAAAGTAAACATACATTATTATTTTGTTATTTTACAATAATTATGTTCTGAGAATGCTTTACAAAACATTTAAGTAAATCTAATGGCTTTTATAAAATTTGTTATTATAAATTATCATTGAAAGGTTTTAACATTCTAATTATTTAATATTGTTATTTTTATATTTATTAATTATCTGTTTTATGTGTTAATTTAGTCTGAAAAAACACGAAAACCTAAAAAAGCCAAAAAACCAGATGATGGCAGACCTAAAAGGGCAGCTACTGCTTACATGTTGTGGTTTAATGATTCTCGTGAAAAAATAAAAGCTGACAATCCTGGGATTTCATTTGTAGATATTGCCAAAAAAGGAGGTGAAATTTGGAAAAAAATGTCTTCCAGCGAAAAAGCGGTAAAGTATTTCTCTTTGCAATTAATGTAAAATTTTTAGTTACATTATTAACTAAAAAAAAAAAAAAAATAAAAATAAAACAAAATGATGTACTCCTTGTTGAGAAAGAAAATAATATAATTTCTGTATGAAGAATGTCCAAATTCTCATGCATACCTATTGCTATAAGTTGGATTTACATTCTCTTAAAATCCTTAAGTATGATGTTTTTATATAATGTAGTTTTACACAACAATATGTATATTATGTGTTAATATTTTGACTTTTGTGATCGTATACAATTTACATAGTGTTTTGAATAACTTGTATGCAATTGTGTATTATACATAGCTATCAACTCTATGACTATAAAATGTAATAATGTGTTGTGTTAAATGCATTTCTCTAGCTCGTGTATTTACCTTATTTTATATAATACTGATAATTTTAAAGTATTGTTTTCATTGATATGGTTATTTTTGTAGAAATATGAAGAAAAAGCATCAAAAGCTAAAGACGAATATACTAAAGCAATGAAAGAATTTAAAGAGTCTGGCGGTGGAGCAGAAACATCCAAGAAATCGTCTACAAAATCACCAAAGAAATCACCTACAAAATCATCATCTTCACAGAAAAAAGTTTCACTTCCTTCAAAAAGTGGATCATTTATTTCAAAAGAGTTTATCGAGTCTGACGATGATTCGTCTCTGAGCGAGGGTGACAATAAAAGCAAGTCTAAAACCAAACCTAAAAAGGTACATTTGCAGTTGACAGTATTTTTTATTTTCAACTGTTTTAAAAATTATGCGTCAAATTTAAATTCATATTAAACCTTGTTTAAAAAGTTGTAATTGTTAAACAATATTATGTTTTTTCATTGATTATTTTATGTTTTATATGAAATCGTCTTTATTTAATAAAATGTTTTAATTTTTTTTTTTTTTTTCTATAGTCATCTTCGAACGATTCAAGTGATGGTGGCAAATCGAAATCTGAACATTCATCAACCAAAAGAACAGATGACAAATCTTCGAAATCCAAGAGAAAGAAGGTATTTCCAATTAAATTTTAAAATCACTAAATTAATTTACAAGCATAAAATAAATCGATGTGTTAATAATGTATAGGAGTCGTCTGATAACGAATCTAGCGAAGAAGAGCAAAAGAAGTCCAACAAAAAAAGTAAAAGTGATTCAGAAGATGACGATGATGAAGATGAAAGTAGCGGCAGTGCTTCAAATGTTAGTGATTCTGATTAAGTGCATTAGTTTAATATTATGTAATATATATTTTTTTTTTTTTTGTACACCTAAACAAAACGCATTGTATTTGCATTCGCTGTTTTATTATTCTACTAGATTTATTTTTCGATGTAAATGTTTCTTCTATTTTTTGATGCCAGATTCATAGTATGTAAGTACAACTTAATGTAATAGAGTTTTTTTTTTTATCGACATGCATTACTAATATTTTCTTTGTATTAGTCGTTGATGGTATGAAAAAAATATGCGTTGTGGTACCTAAGCTAAGTTTTATCAGTGTTTTCACCATCAGAGTACTTAATAATATTATACTGTCGTGCCAGATGTAGTGCACGAGAGTTAAAATTCACGGGCAAGTTATAAATATGAGCGGTTCCGAATGAATTCTTGAAAGAAAGCTGTGTACGTTATCGAAAACTCAATCATTAATTTATACTCGAAAGAAAAATAATTTCTCATAAATAACGCACTGCCCGCTCTTATGTTCTTTTCGTGTGATAGGATCAGTGCGCCGGGCTTCCGACTTTACGTTGGTCTCGTCTGACCGTTTACGAAAATTTGGTTACCGATCTTGTCATTTTTTTTTTTTTTAAATTTTTATTCGAGCGCATACAATCTGTAAGGGTATTTACAGTAAGCGTAATACGAGCGCACAATACGTTAATATCGTGAATGACAAGAGGAGAGGAGTTGC
>CM029360.1:9422597-9438022 GCA_017140985.1 Hormaphis cornu | reverse complement strand
TGATCGTTATAATACGACGAGTAAGTAAAAATACATTGTGTATAACGTATTATTTACTAACTCGTTCATAAAATTTTCAAGTTATATTGTAAAATAGAAAGAATTATTTACGTTCATTATAATTAGATAATTAGTGTTTTTTTTTTTTTTCGGTATAAATCGTCTGTGAATATAGATTAGGTGTGCTCAACTAATTAATCAATTGTATATTTTAAACGGTTTATTTATTTTAATTAAATGGTTTCGATGCGCATAGTGTCTATATTTATATAATGATCTGGCATTAACCGTACCTACAACAAAAATAATTATAATACCTATGTATGAATACCACCGCGGTGCTGCTGCAAGTTTGTCGGAATTTTTTTAATGTTTCAACATTTTAAAATTAAAAACGATAACGTTTTAACGGTGTACCAATAAATGGATATCAACTGTACGACTTTACTTTCTGAGCGCGTCGAAGAATTTCAATTGAATTTTTTGATATTTTGATTATTTTTTGAGTTTTCTGCCAAAAAAAACGACGAAAATCGGAACATCACATGACGTACACTGATTACTGGATAATTGAGCTCGCTCAGAATCGTTTTTTCGAATGAAACGAGATTTATCATTGCTTTCAGATATTAAATCATAAGTTTGAATTACAACACCCGAAACATACCTAAAGAAGTGACCAATTCTAAACTGTAATCGTTACGCCGAACAACTTCTCGTTCGACCTCAAATTTACTCTCTTTCCTTCCTTAAAAACAGAAAACTAATTTTTTTGGTACAAACCGCTGTCTTAAATTTTAGTAAATATCTAAAAATACGTACGTGCATCAATATCGCTTTTTATACCGCTTGTACGAGTTTGATGTACCTATGCGTAAAAAACTTGGTTAGATGCTTGCAATGTAATTCATAATATGTAATTGTTTTTGTTTAACGAGTGTTTGTGTTTTAAATGTTTGTTTTCTGTTTACATTATTATGTACAGTTTTTATTCACAGTTTACGCGAGGAACAGCGTTTTTATCGTAGGACACTCGTCCACACATTTCTACCTATATTGTTGTCGCGTGTTGTTTAATTTGTTTTTATATTATTATTTTGCACTGTACGAAAGAGAACAGTAAAATAGATAGTATACCTACCTATAGGTACGTGTTTTGTCAACAAATATTATACTTTATGGCAGTTGAGCATTATGATCGTCATCAGAATATATAAATTGTGTTCGAGCGCGATCGAGTTGCTTCATTTAATACCACAATAATACAATTTAAAAAAGGGTTGAAGGTAAAATGCGTGCACAAATCTACTAGCTCAGGAAACAAAACTTATTCGTTTTTCACAGACCTCGTTCGTCGTCGCCTTATCGCAATGAGACCTCATTATAATAGTCTAACCTACTTTCACAGGCGTTTGGCCGTGACAATAGTTTTCATGTTTGGAAACGATAATAATGATAAAACGTTTTTCCGAAAAGTAACACTTAGGTAACCCATAGATATTGTTTCAAATAGACATCCCATCCCAAAAATGTGTTCTTTTCAATAAAAGCTGTGATTTTTTAACACGTAGATATTGGATACAGGCAATCATTATCAACCGTGTATGAATTAGGCTAGAGTAATTTTTAAAATTTGAACCATTTATAATACTGACGATTCGTTATCCGAAACGCTGATGCAACCGTTTAATATTATACAATATTGCTACTCGGCGATTTTTTTGTAAAATTTGAGCCCAATCTTTAGTTTTTTCAACTTACGCAGTTGGGAAAATAAATGATCAAAATAAAAAACAGTCAATGAATTATTTGTCTTTGGTGCCGCTTGACCAAACAAAAAGAAATGTAAAAATAAACTGAACTTTGCAACCATATAAACGCGTGTTAAGATATGTTGTTGATACGTCTATGTTTGCAACAATGATACAATTAACTATAAAAAGTTGAATAAATGCTGTACAATTTTTAACCGAAAGTTAAAAACACTAAATACTTATAACTAGTTAAGCTAAAAAGTTAAAAATAATTAACTTTTTTTTTAACCATAGTTAATGCCCATCAACGGTTAAGTACATTTCGAATTTTCCTACGTATAAAACTATAAATTATCTATTTTCACGATTGTCTGTATCGTGACGTGAAGTGTACAATTACGTAATTGAATTGGGCAAGGAACCATATTAATAATATATGCGTACTTCACCAAATAATGTTATTCAACAGGTACTGTTTTGTTTGATTAGTGACATACGGACTATATATATAATATACTGAGTATTTTAAAAAGATAAGAAAAAAATTGATAAATCGCCTAGACAATAATAATATGATCATTGTTCATCACAAACGCGTGTGTACCTTAACAAAGTGTAATACCATCAATCAATAACACAACGCGCCGTGCAATGACCATGCACAACTAACAAATACGATCTTAACGTATGTTTTCATCGCACAATATTTTTATCGTATCAAAACACGTTAAAACTATATACAGACGAAAAGTTTTATGATATTACAAAAAAAAAAAAATGTTTATTTTTTGTACGGTTGTGGGACGAAATTCAAAAATAAGCAATAACTGTTGAGTTTTTAAACTGTTGACAGCTGCAGTCAAGGTTGCCACAAGTATCTGGAAAACCTGGAACACCTGGAAATGTCAGGGTTTTTTAGAATAGACTGGGAAATCATGGAAAAGTCATTTGTAGTTTTTCTGGAATTTTTAAAATCCGTATGTTTTTATAATTGTACGATGTAGCTAGAAATTATTGTAACATTTATTATTGTACTTTGAAAAAAACATTCTTGTCGGATGACCTATCGTTATCAAGAAGAAAAAATTGTTGCGAAAAATAAAAGTTATGCGTTGACTGTGTTGAAAGCTTGGATAATAATACTATTATCTAAGTTTTTATTGTGCTCCTATTCGTGAATGTTATTCCTGGCATAAATGTATTATTGCGGATTTTTCATAAAACTATCCTGCAATTGTTTGGCTCCAATTTTTTTTTTTTAGAAATTACGAACTTATATTGTTTGTTTTTTTTTTGTTTTACGACTGAACATTTTTTAATAATAATCTGTAAAACATATGGAAAAGTCTGGGAATTCGAAAAATTATAATTTGTGGCGTTTTATTATTAGATGTGACGTACTTATACTATACGCATTGTTTTGAATCGATTTTATGCAGCGGCGGCGCCAGACATTTTTACCCGTTGTATGGTATACTAGGACGTATTATAATAATATACATCGGTTTATATATATAGAAACACTTATGATTTTGCTAAACAAACGTCATGCAAAATCATAAACATCCGAGTTCCAATACGAATACTATATAGCGAGGTGCATATTATTACTAAAGTTGTAGTTGTAACATTTTTATAGAGATACGAGGCTTACAGAAAGAAAAAAAATTATCGGTAAAAAAAGTCAGTAGATGTTTTTATTTTATGAATGTTGATTATATATTTACTAAAAACGTCGGGGGTTCTGCGTAGTATGCAACGGTTTACTTTTTATTGAGAAACGATTTTTGATAATTTATAGGTTTATGCGTACATTATATAAATAAGACAATAATAATAATAATATGTAGGATTATTAGTAAACCTATAGCATTTCGGTTTCAAACTGTGTTTGACGACTGTTGTATAGATTCGCTTTTTTCTGTTTTAGTTGGGTATCTTTTACATTTTACCGAATTTTTGTAACATATTAAATTATTTAACGATCAAAATTAATAACTGCAAAGGTATAAACAAACGAGTAAACCGCAAAGTTCAGCCTGTGTGTTCTATCGTGTAACATTTTAATGTGATGACGTTTTTATGCAAAATTGGCAATCGCATATGAAAATCCATCCTTTACGATGGATGATTCGTATCCAAACCATTTACCAATAGTTGTACTAATTTTCATGGTTTTAAATATTATACAGTGGTATCCGATCATTGTTATATAAACTCTGACTGCACTTATCGGATTTCGGTTATTTATATTTTTTTCTAATTGAAAGATTAGAATATTTTGCAGATAGGAATGTTGACGGATGGAAGTTCGAATTTTCGTTTAACTTTAATAATAGCAATCGGAAAAAACAATTAAAAATTTCGAAATATCGCCGTTATTAAAATTAATATTATAATTGTTGTTATAATTTTAATAATCGGATTGCTATCCGACTTGCTAAGCGTTCTCTTCTTTTTAAAAAGATAATCTGATTATTTTACACTTTTACAGAGCACGATAGTGATGTAATTGATATTTTACCGTCCCAAGTAGCACATAGACAATCATAAAATTGTCATAGAATATCCACGAAGAATACATGTAACGTTCATAGATTAATTGTGATTGTTCCATAGATCTTCTATCAGTGTGCACGCGTCATTCATAATGAGCCACGTAATGAATATTGTTTAGGAATATTCATTGCATGTCTGTAGGTGTTCATAAGATAATTGTAGAACTATTGACTAAAAACCTACTCAGATGACCATAGGACATTATTGGAATTTTCGTCAAGTATACCTATATAAGTAATGTGTATAGAATATTCTTGATATTTAATTCCCAAAGCGATATTCTATTTGATGTGATAAGTATATAAAACTACAGTGAAATAATACATCACAAAATGTGATTTTGAATTCTGTGTGTGTGTTTTAGGTGGCAAAATTCCGGGCGTCCGATACCTGCAGAGTTTTCTATTGTTCCTATGTCTTTTCTCAGCCTACTTGTTGCGAGTCAGCATATCCGTCGCGATCGTG
Source organism: Hormaphis cornu (assembly GCA_017140985.1). Taxonomy (NCBI): domain Eukaryota; kingdom Metazoa; phylum Arthropoda; class Insecta; order Hemiptera; family Hormaphididae; genus Hormaphis; species Hormaphis cornu. Next base: position 9,433,244 of record CM029360.1, on the reverse strand, counting down.
GCCATGACGCCGGACAAAGATTCAACGGATTTCATCGCTGAAACCCATTATCACATTCCTGTTAGTAAGAACATAATACATAATGTTTATAAATACTAAAAAAAAGTTTGATTGTAATATTGTATACTATATTCGGCTGATTGGCTTTGACCGGGCCGCAGAGTTTAGGCCACTATATATTTACACAACTCTGATGGTAAATTTCAATTTGGGAGAGGTTTTGTAGGAGGGATTGATACCAGGTTAGTATATATTCTTCAATGAATCTCATCCAAAAAAGTGATGTTGCTCTGTGTTAAAATCCATATGGGAGCTTCGAATTTTCGAAAATTGAGAGTGCAGGGGATGCCGTTTTTGGCTCCGACGCTGTTTTCTTTATAAAACATAACGTTTCTCGTACTAAATGTCCTGATATGCGTGCAAAATTCCTCGCTTGTATCTATACTTATGACACTCATGAGTGCCTACTTACTAAGCTCGTGTAAAAACACATTTTTACCGTTCTCTATATGCGAATATCGAACTGTTGCGCAGGTATTCGAATGGACGCCGCGCACGAAGAACTTGATCCTGAGCGCGTTCTTTTGGGGCTATCTCATCATGAATCTGCCCGCGGCCATGATCGGTCGTCGGTACAACAACCAAACGCTGTTGGCCATGAGCATGACCTTGACCGTGGCCCTCAGCATAGTCACGCCGACTTTAGTGGTGGCTTTCGATTGGCCAGTCCTCGTGCTCATTCGGTTCCTGCAAGGAATCACCCAGGTAAGCGGTGCCATTCAGTGGCGTATTTACGGATTCGTGGAGCAGGAGACAGACGCGAAGAATGCGCGAAAGTTGTATAAAACGAATTGATCGGATCGCTATCCTTCTTCCACTGGAAATCACGAATAATAACCGATTTTCGTCGTTTTCGGCGGATAACTCAAAAAATAATCAAAATATACAGGAAAAAAAAAAATGTTTTAAATAAAAATGTACGTTTAAAAACTAAATTTTTTTTTTGTGGTATTCAACGTAAAGATTGGAGCCTAACAACTCGTTATTTAGAGTGATTACAAACGTCGAAATTTCAAGCTTTTTTCCGAAAATTATAAAAAAAACTTTTCTGGTTTTTTGGACGTAAGTCAAAAACGAAACGAAATTTCAAAAACAGTTTCAAGTAATCTAACAGTTCACTTGCCAAATATTTTCGCGCCGTGACATTTTTCGATTGCACTCGCCCTCTGGCCGTCAAAGTGTTCATGGAAAAAATACAATATCTAATAGAAATTGGAGCGTCCTTCCAAACCCCTAACGAAAACTATTCATCACAAATCTTAAAATTTCAAACTTTTCGCAGTAACGAACCCCACAATTTTTATTTGGTTTTTAGTGCTATAACTCAAAAAGTAAGCAAAATTACAAAAAAAGTTTCAACCAAAGCACCACCGGAAACCATATCGGTAGATATAAAGATTTAAAACTGTGAGCTTTACTTCTAATGGAAAAGTTGTTGACAGAAAAAAAACCATCATTATGTAAAAACAAATCTCGTTCTCCGCTCAGAATCTAAAAATGTATAGTGACGTTTAATGGTTTGCAGTTGAAAAAATAAAACAAACTGCAGGTCCATATTATGAAACGAAACATCTGCACATTCACGATGTGAATACATTTAATTTGAAATAGACTCTTCATGAAAATATCAACATTTTCTAACCGTAAATGTGACTTATAAATTTTTATGTTCTATAGGCGTTCACCATGCCAATGATACATGGCATTAGTGCCAAGTGGGCTCCTCCAAACGAACGAGGACGTCTCGTCGGATTCGTATTGGGAGGTAAATCACCATAAACTCGCTACGCACTAGATCATCGTAATAAAAGTAAGATCTACTCGAAAAATAGCGTTGATCACTTTCGATGTGTATAATATCGATCAAATATTTGACTTATGACGACGAATGATGAACTACACGAACAAATTTTGGAGTTGAAAAATTTATAATACGTACAGAAATAAAGATTGGGGATTTAATATAGATATATATACTCGTATTATGGTGCACACAATTTGTAAAGGTGTTAATTTTCGTTAGAAAAAAAAAAAAAACTAAGTATAAGGGAACTCTAAACACGCATATAGACACTACATATCTCCAAAATTGAGAAAATTCAGCTACTATATATTGGACCTAACCTCACCTCCGTTGACGCATTAAAATGGATTACGTGTATTTGATCTCGCTAGATACTACTAGATTTACGAGCAAATGGAACCATTTATGGATACATATTCATATTCAGTAAACTGTATAGGTATTTTCTATGTACTCTCGTCATAAAATATTTCGGGTAGTTTTCATTCTGATTTTTTACTACTAAAAGGGAAAAATATAACTAAGGAAGTCATATTCTACGGTAAAAAATATATCATTGAAATTGAAGTACGTTTTCAGACAATTATGATCAGATAATGTAAATTTACGCTGATAAACATTTCTTCCTTGAGTTTATGTAGTTTATTCAAATTGTCATTCATTTATTTTCACACACACGTTATATTAATAATTACACATATTTTTCTTTACTCGTATGATTGACAAGTATGGATTCATTTAGGGGCTCTAACCCCTTCGATGGACGCTTTGTATATTATTTTTTACTAACCGTAAGAAACGTTCAAGATGAAAAGTTTTTTTTGTCTATTAAATAATTAACTTTTAATCGTGTCATTATAATTTTGAAGTATTTGACTTATTATTCGATAATACCACCAGTGATCATTTTAACGAACAACACTTGTAAGTGTTTATCATTTTTCCAGTGCGATGGAACATTAAAATTAGTTAAAACGCCTATCCGGAATCACTAATCATTAATGCATACCAATATCCCATGGAAATGATGAAATAATATTATTTTATCTAAAACAAACTTGTTCCTATTTATTTTGATTCTATTGCAGTTCTTTAGTACAATAACATGTAAGTAAATGCGATATCACAATGACAATGTTATGGGTTGCTACAGATCTACGCCAGTGTATATTTTAATGTGTGTATTTAGTGTGTTAAATGTTCCGTAGGTAGTTAGTCGAAACGGTCGTTAAAGATACAAACAAAACCTGATTAAACAACTTAAAGCAGTGGTCCGAAAACTTTTGCGACCACGAAACTTTTTTAAAAACAGTTTGCTGAAATTTTTCAACTATTGACTGTAAATATTATACGATGTAGGGCCTACATCGTATAATAATACAATTAGTTATAAACAAAATTAATTTAAATGATGGATGAGCGTCTCCTCATAAAAACGCCTCCTTGAAAATAAAAAATGCCCATAAGGGGGTGGTAGCGCCTACGTTGGGAATCACTGATGTAGGCAATATAAAATGGTGAGTCGCAAATAACAGATTGCTGAACAGATTACGTTTGCGTTGCAACTCATTATATATTAATTATTATAATATGTGTTTTTACAACTGTAAAACGTGCAATGTATTAAACCATAATTAGAATTTTTAATTTTGCGTTCGTCTGAAAAAAATAATTTTAACTTGTGGAACCCACTGCGCGAAACGCACTTTGGGAAACAAAGTACAACCGATCGAAAATCAAACAAAAGTTGATAAAGGGTAAGAAAAAATATTTTCATATTAAAAATCCATAATTGATTCGATTGTTTTTACAAGTATACTGCGCATTTAGGGTCCTTAATGTATTATATTACTCTACTATTTTTTTTTGTATAGTTTTTACTAAACAGTTTAACAGTTTTGTGGTTACAATGATACAGTGCTCTAATATTCACTATAGTGCTTCTATACATAACAATATTATATCTACATGCAGAACGAAATCAAGCACCTAAAAGCTATAAAAAATTCTAATTGTTCCTTAAAACATTTTTTTTTTTTTTTTAGTTATAGTAGTTACATAATTTAATATTTATCATACGAGTTCAATGATTGGGAATTCATTGAATATTTATTTACAATTTATTTTTGGGTTGGGGGTGCTTATTCCCTGTTCACTTTGTGTTTATAGCCTCTTCGTAAGGTCTCTCTTTTTTTCTTTTTTTTTTTTGGGGGGGTGTTAGCGGCCTCTAGACTGTCCCGTCGTACAACCATCCCGGTCAGTTGCTCATGCCCTCCAGTCTGTTCCTCCTCTTAGCTTTTCCACATGATTTCTTCACTACATCACTCTCGGTATTTCAATGGGTCTACTTCCTGTTGGGTTCGTCTCTGTAGTACTGTCCGGAGTAATGGGTTTCGGTTTCTCCAAGCGTGCCCTGCTCATTGCAATCTCTCATGTCTGATTGCTTCAACAATGTTTGGTTTTGGGTAGAGCGATTTAAATTCTTCGGTTTTCCTAATTTTTCACTCGTATTTTGTTGCACCATCCTTCATAGATTCAAAGATTTTTCTCACGATTTTCCTTTCAAAAAAGTCTCTGCTCCATAATAATATGTAACGATCGGTCTTGTAAGAGCCGTGTACGACAGTTTTTTTTAAATCCCTCGACAGGGATCCTAACAGCTCCGCTGGACCAAAAACGCATTTGTTTCCAGCCTGGGTTTTCGATTCTATTTCTTTTGCCGTTGAATCCGATACCCAAACTGATCCACTCTACCAAAACTATAATGGCCCATACTTTTAAGGTGGGGCTCAGTTTTGTGTTGTCTCCGTGTACAACCATATATTTTGTTTTGTTCTCGTTGACGCGTAAACCTATTTTTACCGCAGACTTTTCCAGCCGACCGAATAGCATTGACTTTAGTTCATTTTGCGACAACAGAACTAGGTCGCATCCGCGTGCGCCAATACTCTTACGTAGTTTGTCCCTGTGGGTGTTCACTCCTTCGTTCTGTCCTATATTCATTTTTTTTTCCAGTGCAACGTTAATAATAATAATAATATATGCGATATAGTCTCCCCTTGCCTTCCCAATCGATGTGTCCTCAATCGGTATCTGTTCCGATTTTGTGGTTCCCGTATTCCGGTTTTATACCGTCATTATTATTATTGTAAGGGTCGTACAGTTTGAGTTATGAACGCACTCGATGTCTCGTTCGTTCCGTTCAAATACGAACGAATTACGCAGTACTGCAGCAGCAGAAGAACCGATTTCAAAAACGTTTTCCTCCAAAATAGGTCTCCAGTTCGGCACGGTCGTCACGCTGGTCGGCTCGGGGATACTGGCCAGCACGCGTTCGGGATGGCCGTCCATTTACTACGTCAGCGGCGCGTTCGGCATCGTGTGGGTAGCGCTGTGGCTGTCGCTCGGGTCCGAGTCTCCGGACACGCATCGGCTGATCACGCAGTCCGAGAAAAACTACATCAAGTCGTCGCTGACGCAAACGATTTCGGACAGAAAGGTAGGTACGTGTTGTTGCAGTCGCCAGTTGTTGTTGTTGTTGTTAGATTGTTTGACGCGCTGAAAAAAGATGAAAGTTCGGCAAAAAACGACGTATCAAGAACAATTATTTGTTGTACATTACTTGTGCCGGTTGTGTCCCACGAAAAAAAAGAAAGTCTCGGCCGAATGATAACGCTGCGAAAATCTGTAATAGTTTACACGACTTTTTCACTGATGATGAGCATTTAGGTTTGGCTCGTGATTCAATTTTTTATAAATAATATTTTATCTATCTGTTTCAAGACTTAGTAAAATAATTTCAAAATAAAATTAAAAAAGTCAGCGCACCCGAGTTGTATAGCTCATTGTTTGAGCATACCCTGCCTATTTTTTTTTTTTTTTGATTCCGAGCGATTGTTTTTACAATGATGTTTTTTTTTTCCTTTCTGTCAACAACTTTCGTACAGAAGGAATGCTCCGATTTTCAAAATCGGTAACTTTTCTAAAAGGTTTATGAACTCTGGCGGTAATTCGGTCGGAGTTTTTTTTTTTTACCCCGAAGCCGCGCCCCGAAAAGAAAATCAAGAATTTTACGGCTAAAAATTTGAAATTTTCAGGTTTGATACGACGTTTTCGGATAGGAGGATGCTCCCGTTGTTACGTTGAATAACCGCATAAAAGTTGTGATTTCAGCTTTTAGTTTTATTTTATTCGAAGCTTTTTTTGATTTTTCCATTATTTTCTGAGTTATGTGCCCCGAAAACGGCGAAATCGCTAAAAACGGCTATATCGACAGTTTTGTCGTTATAAAAAATTATTTCTATGTTTATTTTCCCGGCCAAAGACTATAATGTTAAAACCGTAATGAAAAAAATTATTCCATGTCGTTTTCAAACTTTTACATATAGGTATTAAATTAATTTAATACGTCATAAAAGGTTGAAAAAAAAAATTTTTGCTTGGTATATTTTTTTTTTTACGTAAATAAGAGTAATTTCGTGATCTTTATTATTTTCACCCACGGCTTATTAGATTAGACAGCTTGCTCAGAATCTTTTTTTTCGAACGCAATGATTTATCGTTGTTTTCGGAATGTATTAAATAAAACACGAATAGAAAATCTTCTAAAATACAAAACATCCTTTAATATGATAATAGAAACACCGTAGAAAAACATAAAAAATTGAAAATACTTAATATAAATGGTTTTTCGCTAATTTATTGCGATTGGTAATGGTGATTGGAAGTATTTTATTTTCCTGAAATTTTGGTGGGAAGGGGTCGCCCTCGGCAGCCCCTGCCCATAAATACGCCACTGGTGTCCGCGACAGTCATTGAAACTGAACGATGGTTAGCCGGGCTTTCGGTCTCGCCAATTCTCCGATTTGATAGCGTGGATGACTGAGGCTCGGGGTCACCTATATTTTAAAATATGAATTTTTAAAATTTTCAAATATTAAGAATGAATTAAAGAAATTAAAAAATAGCATTGATTAATCGTTAAATTTAGACATTCAAATTTAAAAAAAACACCTTATTTTAACGAGCTATTACTATATTATGAGTCGTTTATAAACCGTCTTTTTACTTTGTGGTAATTAAATTGCGTGTTATCTAAACTGGCGAGTTAATCAGAGTTGTACATTCGAGTTCAAACAAAATCGAACAATTTTCGACGAACGTTTTGTAAACTAAAAAATAATTTGATTTACTGCATATCTGGTATTAACTATTAATATGCGGTTTAGAGAGGATAATTCCCGAAACTAAGTTTAGTTTTTTTTTTTTTTTTATCATGTATCTCTTTCGTCACTTTGGAATAAAATAACAAAATAAAAAAAAATAAGTTCCAAGAGTAGGTAAGAACGCTTAGTAGGTACGCTTTTTTTATCACAATTAGTTTAATTTTTTTAGATTCTGGTGGTCAGATGTATAATATCAATTAAAATTTTATTTTTACGGATAGTAGAACAATTACTGCTCCGGATAATTATTAAACACTATTATAAAGACGTATGTGATTGATTGGAGATGGTTATTATTTTTCGAGTATTGTCATAAATGAATGCATTGTTAAAACGGGAGTTTAGTAATGCTTTGATTATTTTAAAACAAATAAGGTTCATATATTAATGTTATAAAAAAAAAAAAAAATTTTAATTTTAATGAACTTGTGGCGACGTAAACAACGCACCACCCCACGAGTCGTCCAAGTTGTTTACGATATTGTCAGTAAATTAAGGGAAATCCCATGTTCTTAGAATATACTATAATTATCTCGTTAGGGTAATTTTGAGAAAGTTCTAGAACAACCGACGCTTATATATATACCGGCTGGTCAGACGCTCGGTCGGTCAGTCAGTCCGTGAACGCCCTCCGCGACACACCGTTAATTACACTCCGCGACATTCTCCGCGATATATTCCGCGATTCCTCCGTCGTTGTGTAACGTATATTGATATTTGTTTTTTTCACATTTATACGTATATTTATGTAATATAGTGTTTATTTCAAATTAAATTAAATTGCGAGTGATTTTTTTTTATTGCGTAAAACTATTCTTCGAAACTAAAATAAATTTGCCAAAAACAATATTGAAAGTCGAAAACCAGTTGTCTACTTCCACAATTATCTTAAAACAGTATATCAGATTGCAAAAAACGATTTATTCCACAACCAATAATGATTGATCACTGTTTATTTGTTGTACAGAACTTGATTACTCCTTGGAAAGAGATATTTACTTCAATGCCAGTATGGGCTATCACCGTATCGCACGCTGGTCACAACTGTGGATTTTGGCTCCTGCTTAGTGAAATGCCCATGTACATTAGTTCCGTATTGAAGTTTGACATCAAATCGGTAAGAAAAATCACGGTTTTTAAAATTATTATTTTCTTCGTTAAGTATAAAAATGTAGCTGGTATTTATACGGAGATCTTTTCTATAACTCGTGTGTGTTAAGTTAACACTGTTAACACACTTAGTAATATTGTTCGTCCGGATGGTTATTTTAAAAATTGTTAAATAATTATTATTTTCATTAACAAATTAGTGCAACACATTCGGCATTTGATATTTTTTTAAATATTGTACAAAAAGTATAGTAAAAAAGGCGAAATAGAAATGGTCAAATGATCTCGTATAAGATGTTGTACATGTTAACTCTTAATAATTGTTTATCGTCCGTAATCCGAAATAATATTAAGCGAAAAACGTGAACGAAACACGCCCAAAAATTGACCAAACGGCTGTTTTTTTGTTAAATTATAATTAATATTGATAATCAGGTATGGTATCAATTAATACCAGACATGAAACATATGAGATGATTCGATTCTGCAATGTGGTCGTATATTTTCATCAATTTCGTAGAGATGACTTAAAAAATTCATTTTCAACAAATCATAATAAATCAACCGATTTTTTTATTTTATAAAAAGTTTGTAAATTATTAAAGATTTTAAATGTTTGCAGTGTTATTTAATAAAATATGCCAGAAAATATGAAATAAAAACAATTCAAAATATTACTATGTGTTCGATTTGTGATAAAAACGTTATGTAGTACACAAAATATAGAGGTAAATTTTCTTAAAAAAGTACCTAGCTGACTTAATGTCAGCAAAGGATCAACAAATTTTTCACATTATGGATATAAATTCATTAAAAAAATTTAGCCAAAGGCCAAAAAGGATAAATCGCTCCATTAATTAATTTTTTTAAAACAGCTGCTAGTTGCTACCGTATAGTAGATGATCGTATAATAATGACCTGCAAATTCAGAACAATATCCCGTTTAATCCCGAACCATAAGATAAAACGTATCAAATACTACTTAGATTGATGTGACAAGTGGCTTTTATTTTTATATTTAAGAACGATTCAATTTCACGTACTTCAAACTTATAAAATTTTGGCGTAATCAGTAATATTGTGTAACACACCTATCTGTAACCGAAAACAAATAATATTCAACCGACTGTATTATGGCTGTATTTTAAGTACGCATATTATTCCATCTAGAAGGTAATAATTATAAAACAAATATTTTGTAGGAAATAATTTTGCGTATTATTATTTATCAACAGTGAAATTAAATTAATTTATGTTATATTAGTACTCCTTCTAAGCCTAAGATTAATTAATAGCCTATATATGTTTCAAGGATCGGTCTATTAAATGCAAAAAGGATTTTTCAAATCTGACTTGTTAAAAAAAAACAACTATCTCATTGGAAGATTTTTTCCTAAATATATTTCTATTTTGACCGCTTTTCATAGAATAGAGAGGGAAAATCTAAAACGACAAAAACTCAACTCCGCGGGTTACATTGGAAGAAATTAAAAAAGTAAAAAAATCTTGAGGTAACTCTATAAGACGATATTTTACCACCCTCTCAGTCTACAGATAATACTGGCATAATTTTATGTTAATCGGCACAATAGTGAAAACGGTACTTACTATATTTATACGAATAAAATGTTAAGCCCAAATTGTAATTCGTGATTTACATGATAATTCTGAACTAAAAAAAATCTCAAAAATTATTTTCAGGATGGATTCGTGTCTGCGCTGCCATACCTGGCCATGTGGTTGTGTCAATTTCCGGTCACATGCTTTGCCGACCATTTGAACAAGAAAAATGTGACTTCCATAACTTTTTCACGCAAATTTTGGAACACTATAGGTAATATTATTACTTAACATCAACAATTGCTAGTTTCAAATGTTTAAATGACCCGTGTTTAGTTGTTACAATATCAAGAAGATGTTATAGCTCATAACAAACATTTTATAATTACAAATATTGGTCAAAGACGCCTATGCACCGAGGAACTGTTGCGAAATATTCGGTGACGTTTTTTTTTTTTAAAATCGACTGTAATCTGTTGAAAACACAAATTTAATATTTCTCGTAAACTACTGCGCCCAAATCGGACATCGCGCGCAAAGCGTTATAGCCGATAAAATACGATATTAATTTTTTTATTTTCAAACAAAATGTTCATTAGATAAAAGACCAGGGGAGGTTGTAATCTGACTGGCAAATACAGTACTCGTAGTTTTAAGATCGAAAAATGTTGTAGCACTAAAAAGTTTGTACAGTGTGGAGACTTAGATTGTGCGTTAATTAAAGCTTTTTTTGAAATTTTGTTTTTGAGTTATGGTCCGAAAATCCAAAAAAAGTATTGACCATTTTCTAAAAAATGCCTGAACATTCGTAATCACTCTTACGGGTAAGGCACAGGTGACTCAGATCTTTACGTTGGGTATCACAAAATTCTTTTGATATTTTGATTA
>CM029360.1:9375431-9417597 GCA_017140985.1 Hormaphis cornu | reverse complement strand
GGTCAGATCAGAATAGCGGTTATGCCGCCCTCTCGGTCGTTCTTAAGTAAGAAGGTTAGGGGACGGTCACGGCTGTTTAAGATTAAGGGGCAAAACTTGCAATTTCTACACTCCGCGCCCCGATTGATAGCGCGCGGTCGATCCGACTTTTTCCAGAACATTGTGTTTCGTCGTACGGTCGCCCGTCGGGGTTTTAACACCAAGTCGTAGAAATCGATAAATTGATTTGATTTTTGGTTGAAACGCGTCCGGCTAATCTAGCGTGATCTAGCCGCGTATATTATACACAAAACTTTGTCGAAACCGCACGGTAAAATGTAATTTAGCGGAATTTGTTTTTCTGACTTACCGCACTGAACGTATCCGAGTATTTACGTTTTGTTGGATACGTCAAAACGTCTTGGAGGGCGCTCGTTTTGCCGATTTTCAAATTACGTACGACTTTATCCGAGAGTATCGTAATTTTCTATAACTTCCGAACTGTAAACGTATCGCTGCAAAATCGGGAAATCTAGAAGAGGTTTAAACAAATAAAAAAATTTCAAAATTGGACCATTACATACTTTTAAATTGTGAGTTCGCGGTTTGGTATTTTTTCATACAAATTTTAGCCACACCCTTAAAGTATCGTCTTCTTCTTCTTGGTCTTCCTTTTAACTTTCCGGGGTCATTCTTTTATCACATAATACACCCTCGGAAGGTCGCCTATACGTAACTCATAATTTGAAGGATTTTATATTAAACTACGCGTAAATTTTGAACAGTTATTATCTGAAAAACTATTACATAGACGCTCAGAATGTTTGACAAGACACTAAGCTGATAAACAGTCGGAGAATGTCGTTCTAAATAACTTAACTCGTATATTGGTTATTTGTGTCAAAATTATTTTTAATATTCGCAGTATGAGAAAATTGTTCCAACTTCTAACTAAACCTTCCGAATCAGTCACTACCCACACTGCCAAACTACCTACGCGACCTAAGCATGGAGGGGATGACTGGAGCACACTTTCATTCGTTTACGAACCATAAAAAAGTATTTTAAACAAAAGAAAAAAACCACAGCACGTTTTTTTTGCTCCAAATTACAACGATCGTGTAACAATAAATTTTAACAAAAAACGACTTCAGTTGTTACTTTTTGTACTTATATAATATTACGTGTTGGAAACGATTTTCACAAAGATTATTTTATAAGCTAGCACACGTCGTCTGTCTGTCATTGGAATTAAAAACACTCTTACACTGCAACATAAAATACTTCAAAACAAAAAAACTTTTTTTTTCCACATCTCGTTTGCTACAAACACAAGGACAGTACGCTAGTGAGTAGGAATAATTGCCTATTGCCAACTCCTTTTACTCAAGATCGGTTGTAAAATGTGATTTTAGTGATCAAGAGGAGAGAAGAACCGCCGAGAGACGACCCGTTAAATTTATTTCACGCTTTCAAATGTACCGCCACTTCTGGTGATCTGGTATACCTGGGTAAATTAACTGACAAAAAAATATTATTTTTAATTGACGGTGTATGGTTTTGTACCGAAAGTATGACATTTACGCGGTTTCAAACAATTGTTTTCGGATTTTCTTTTGAAATTTTCTTCATGCCGACACATCTTTTAATGAAAAAAAGAATAAAAAAATTAATTTAATAAATGGTTGACACGTTAAATGAAAGAAACTGTTTGGTTGACGAGAAAATAAGTTGATGAGTTAATTTAATTAAAATCGACTTGACTTTTCAAGTATTAACCAGTTAATTTCCAGCCTTGAATTCAAGCGCTGTAATACAGGTACTATAGCAACAATAATAGCAAAACTCTGCAGTAGTAATATAATACGACCGACTCAATTCGCGTACCAAGGTTATATATTATATCGTCACGGTTTATGTCGATATCTATAGCGTTATTATTCGTAATAATTATTATGATTAATTTTGGTGTTTTTCACGAAACGCGGCATGTTTTCGTTTGTATTATTACAAGCACCACTAATAACAGTTCGACTAATTTTTTCAAACGAACAGAACACGGTAAAGTCAACATATTGCGGGACGAGTTCCCCCGTAGAATCGACGTGTAATATTAGTTTGAACAGTTTTTTTTTTTGTCCCCTACAGAAAAAAAGAATAATTTTAGATTCAGAGTGAAGAATGTCTATTGGTTTTTATGTGATTTTTTTTTTCACCTCCACGCAATCGCGATTTTTACCGTCATTAATCACGGTTTCTGGTAGCTGTCAACTTCGGCGTGGGCGCTCTGAAGGTTTGTTTTTAAAATTTCACCGAAATTCGAAAATTCTTAGTACGCTGCGAAACCTAACCGGGGAACGAGTTTTTAACAGATTTTTCTCCGCGACCAGTACTCCTGCGCTCGTCCGGTTCTCGACGGTGTTTCAATCGATATTATCAGCTCTTTACCGTACTACGCGAAGATTTTCGGCGGTTTTACCGGTTCGACGAAAACTCGAATTTTTTCTAAGAAAAACTTTTGAAAATGTTTTCATTGTACGCTATACGCGCGTTCTACTACGTTTCCACGGTCGTTCGGAAATCCGGTGAGATCGCAGTCAAATTTTCATGATCGTTTGTAAATATTCGAACGAAAATTCGTAGCCAAGACAGTGCTTGAGACTCGAGATTACGAAAATTTCATAAAAAAAATAAAATCCGCCCAATACGAAATCCCGTGTTTGGTGCGAAACGAAAACTTTCCCCCATTACGCCTCGCCCTTGAACCCCGACGACGACGTGTTGTTGTTGTTGTTGTTGTATACACTCGATTTAAGTGGCGAGAACGTTCTCTCAGTAACGGTACGGCAGTCGCTCCGTCCGGATACAGCTCCGTCCGGTTCGCCGAAAAATGATCGTTTCTCACCTCTTCGACTGCGGCGCCGCGACGGTCCCGTTCCTCGCCGCGATCTGCGTCGGCTCGCTCCTGTACTACTATTACTACTGTTCCACGACGTCCGCCTGCGGCAAATGGCGACGGTGGAACGTGCCGCACGTGCCGCGGCCCAAGCCGCTGTTCGGGAACACGTTCCGAATGGTGCTGTCGATGGAGAACCAGGCGGACGCGTTCGACCGGGTGTACCGGCGGTTCCCCCGGGCCAGGTACTGCGGATTCCATCAGATGAGCACGCCGTTCCTGATGGTCCGGGACCCGGAGCTGATCGCCGCGATCCTGGTCAAGGACTTTGCGCACTTCACCGACCACGGCGTGACGTTCGACGAGTCCGTCAACCTGTTGGCCCGGAGCCTGTTCTTCGCCACCGGCCGCAAGTGGCGGACGATGCGGCAGAAGCTCAGCCCGGCGTTCAGCTCCGGAAAGCTGCGGGCCGCGTACGACCAGATCCGCGAGTGCGGCGAACGGATGACGCGCGGTATCGCGGACAGGTCGCAGAGCGGGACCGCGGACAGCAGGGCCGCCATCGAGGTCAAAGAGACGGTGGGCGCGTTCGCCACGGACGTGATCGGCACGTGCGCGTTCGGTTTGAGTGTGGACGCGATCGCGTGCGACGGCTCCGAGTTCAGGCGGCACACTAGGAAGCTGTCCGACGCGGACGGGATCCTACGGGTGTTCAAGATCTTCGTCGCCATGCTCTTCCCGGGTCTGGCGAGACTGCTGAAACTGGAGATTTTCCCCGCGGACGCCACCGAGTTTTTCCGTTCCGTTTTCAAAGACGTGGTCGACTACAGGACCGCGAACAGCGTGGTGCGGAACGACGTCGCGCAAACTCTGATACGAGCGAGAGAAGATTTGGTTCTGAACGGTCGCGGTCCGGACGGAGGTGAATGTATGACGTGTGATTAAAAGAAAAAACATCAAATATCCAATAATCTACCCGTGTAAAACGGCCAACACTCGGTGAAGTTTTCGCTTCGTTTGCCAGAATAACCCACGAAAAAAAATGCAGTATGACCCGACTGTCGTGTGCGGCTAAAACTGCAGGCCCGTGTAACCTAAAACTTCTCTCCAGCCACTTGTGCGCCCCCTGTTCCCTGATATTGTGGTACCGCCAACGGCCAAACAATGCTGAAATTTTTATTAGAACCATTTTTATCAGTACCCCCCCGGTCCAGCCCATTTTCAACAAAATGTAATCAAAATAAGGTCGTAGCTTTTTTAACAGCCAGGGATGGGCAAATGCGTACCCCTGCCGACGCCTCCCTCCTCCAAATGACGCCCCTGATTTGGTCACAATCTCGAAACATTGCCGTAGTCTTGTGTTTTGCGAGTTTCGAGTTTTTTTACGAAACGGCACGATATCGAGTCCTTGATTTTTGTTGCCTAATCGTTATCGTCAGTTAACGTTGATTCGGATTCAGAGCGTAGCAGCAAAAATAAAAACGTTTTTCCAAAAACTATTTAATAACGCTAAAGAAAAAACTCGTGCATTGTTTCCGTAGACGAATATACCGACTTGGACATCATCGCGAACGCCGTAATGATGTTTAGCGCCGGAGCGGAACCCGTGTCCATCACAACGGCTCTTTGCTTGTACGAACTAGCCGTGAACGAGGACATTCAGAACAAGCTAAGAGCTGAGGTGACTTCAGCGAGACGAAAACACGAAGGAAAAATCACCAGTGACTTCTTGTCAGAACTTCAATTCGCCGATATGGTTTTGAACGGTGAATAATCTAACGTGATATTCTAACAAAAAACTTAATTATGTAGCCTTACTTACATCGTACAGACAGTGATACAGATTGCACACAATACAGGTCACATACGTGACGAAGAGTGTCTACTGTGGTACTCATATAACTGAATAATCGTACATTTAAATTGCTCAATTCACTTACCTCTACGTACGAGTTTGATTTTTTTACTTTCACAATTTACTTCGTTTTTTCCGTGATGCGACGAATTTATTTCCGCGCGACAAACGCAATGTCGTTCTCCGTGATATAAGTAGGTACAAATAACAATAAATTTTTTTTTTTTTAGTATTTGTTTCTCAATAGTTTTTTTTAAAAGCTCAAATATTCTATGTTGCTTGTATGTAAAATACTTAACGTTTTTTCAACTCTGGTAGACATACAACAGATTGGTTCGTCGATTAATATTGATAAATAATATAAAACAAAATCGAAATTGTTATTATTATCACTTGTCTCGCGTCACTGAAGTTGTGTACCTGGTATGAGCAACACGAATCCTGTACAGAGATTTCATACAATTTCAAACTCGGTAATCCAAATACGTCCTAGGAAAAAAGAAACAAACCGGTAAACAGGCTACTTCTCGGATTTTAGCAACAATACCATATTGGCTAATTAATTAGCGTTAATCGAAACACGATTAAATAAGATTTATGTTTGATTGAGTATCAAAATAATCGGTTAGTTTTAGCGCGGTTCGTTTCACAAATACGCGTGCAGTTGTTTTCATATTATATACTCGAGCATGTATTGTAAAAAATGTCTTACTTTAGATGGAGTACGTTACAATAATAGTGTGTCGATATATTTCGGTGAGTTTGATTTCCCACAGAATTAGAATACCGAGCTAGCTCGCTCAGAATCGTTTTTCCGAACGATTTATCGCATTATTTCGAATTTATTCCCTTTTTTTTTTTTTTACTCGCGCGTTTCACCTTAATATCGCATAATTTTGTTGTGAAAATTGCAAGAAAAAAAGCACTGCGGCTGTATACACTGTATAACGTTTTCAGAGACGTTTCGCAAATATTCAATTGCGATAGCCATAATGAGAGAGGCGACGCAGGATTACCACGTGCCCGGCGGCGAATCGTTGCTCATCGAAAAAGGCCAAAAAATCGTTTTGCCCATGTACAGTGTTCATCACGATCCAAAATATTACCCGGACCCAAGCACTTTTGATCCGGAAAGATTTAGCGCTGAAGAGAAATCCAAACGACCAGCAGGCACTTTTTTCCCGTTTAGCGTTGGACCTCGCCAGTGTATAGGTACGTACTGACATATTATGATGACATATTGTGCGTGGTATTTCACAATATATATAGTTGCAATAAATTTGAATAATGTACCTTGGATACTCGACGAGAAGAAACAGTGTGCAGTACTGTAAAAATAAAAACTGCATTAATATTATTTTATCTGACAAAACCGCTTTGATCTTAGAAAAAGTAGAAAAAAACTAGAAGACAATCATACTACGTATTACACGGATAAATTAAAAAGAAAAACAATCTTTTTTAATCTCGTACTATGGTTTTCCTTTTGATTTTTTTTCAATATTAAACGATTTTAATAATTATTTCAAAGATGTTTTAACTGTATTATCATTCTAGTAAATCAAATTTGCACAACGATTGTTTTATAAAAACTATAACTATTCAATGTTCGTACACTTTTCCGGATTCTGCAATCGACCTAACCTGCAATGCACCTGTATACTACATTACTTACTCCATTTTGTCTTTTACTAATGCGACGTAGGTAAATATAATGTTTTATTTGACTATTTATCGTTTTTTTACAGCAAAACGATTCGCCGAAATGGAAATCAAACTAGTACTGTCCGAAATATTGTCGAAATTTGAACTTTTCCCTTGCGAAAAAACGGATATTCCTCTGGAAATGAAAATCGGACCCGGCTTATTGACGCCCAAAAACGGAGTTTGGCTAAGTTTTAAACCAATATCGAAGTAATACTATGTTCGACTATTTCATATACGCAAGTCGCAAAGTCATCACGAACGGTCAAGGTTTCATACATTTTATTATAGTTTATGTTGTTTAAAATCGATCACATTATTTTGATATAAAAAATTGGATGCATTTTAAAATCGTATTCGACGGTAATGTATTAATATAATTGTATAGGTAAAGCTATTGAAAATCATTGTTATAATATTTTAAACCATTTATTTTTTTTAATAAAAATAAAAATTTTTTTTTTGTTTTAAAATTATATTATGTAATATACGATTTTTCAGTAATCTTGTACTTCTTATGTTTTCAAATGAATGTTATATATATTATACGGTCGGGTACAATAATTTTGATGCTGTGCAGAGCCTCAATTTTAGTGTATCTGTTAAATATTTTGTATCGTTTGTGTCATTGTAGACATTTTGTGTTTAAGCGTACGCATTCCCTGCAATAATACATACACAGTACTTGCACATCATATCCTATATTCCTAAATAGTATTCTAATACATAAAAATTAAACCCGACGGAAAATGAATCTCGAAGACTATTTAAAAGAATTTTTTTTTTCAAGTACTATTTTGAAAATATACTAACTAAAATGTTGATTTCTACGATTATAAAATTTCAAATATAATTTTAAAACGCACAGTTTTAGTCGAGTATAAGTTTATAACAGTTACCTGTACATGTGTATACTTAAAATAGCAGATAGAATCATCTTTATGTACGAAAAAAATGAAGGCGAAGAAACAATCGTTAAAAGTATCTAACCTAACGCTAATTCTAATCGTTTGTACGCTATATTTTACAGAGATTCTACAGAGCGTAGCAAATTTTTCCCCGGAATCGTTTCTTCGGATAGTAGAATTATTATCCGAGCTTTGCGTTCCTATTAGGCACATAACTTAAAATATGGTGGCATTATTTTTAGAAATTTCGTTTATTTTTCGTGTTCAAAAAACGTCTACGCTTTCCATAATATCATTCCAAAAGTTCGTCGAATTACTTGAAATTTTTCACCAAACGCAAAACGAGTTGTGATTTGCCATTGTTACACGCGTAGTTGAAGTAGGAAGCACCATGACTAGACGCTATTTCTTACTTTATATATTTACTTGTTTGTACTACTTTTTTTTTAAAATTGTATGGAAATACACAATTTTTTACCTATTTATGCGTGTCACAATTATAGTTTCGTCTTAGTAGTTATGTATTGTATTGCAATTCTACAAACCTTATTCATGGGACACAAAACGCGTAGTTCATCGATAGTTAAACAAAAATTTAAATAAAAGTTGTTTGACCGGCTCGATTTTTACCAAGGTTATATGAACGTGGCGTAATACGTGGTGGTACTCCTGCTGTTTCTCACCAATAACAATTATTTTATAGAAAACATAAAATAAAATAAAATATAATAATACGACGTAGTTACGCGCGGGAAAATTTTTTGAAAGAAGAGAACTTTTACTTTTTGTTCTGTTGGAATTGTAAGATTCAGAAAATAATACATAATGTTTCTGATATTTGAATAACTAAAAAGATGCCTTTTTTTTTTTTTTTTACGCCGCGCAATGTAGCGTTCCGTCATTAAACTAAATATCGAAAATTGGTTTCCAACAAAACATAGAAATAGTTCTCACTTTTCATAATATGATTGCGCATAATTTATGTTTGTAGGTTTTTTTTTGAAGAATTTGTGGATACAAGTGATAGAAAAAAAGCCGGGATCACTAGTTCTAGGTAGCGTGGGCAGTTTGACGTGGTAATGGTCAATAGCGTACGACATTTCCATCGCTTTAAAAATGTGTTTTTGTCTTTTTTCTTTTGAATTTGTGTTTTACCTTATATATTTCAAAAAACAATTTAACCGTCATACGGATTAACTCAAAATAAACACGTTAGTTAAACATAAAAATAGACTTATTAAATTAAAAATAAACAAAAAGTAAGCGCCGGGATCGGTCTAGGTCGCGCGGGTAGTTCTTTCGCGGGGTAGCGACTACGCTTTGGGTGGGTAATTAGCTTAGAAGTTGTGGTTAAAACACATTATTTCATTTCTATGTATTTTTTTTTTTTTGTGTTTTCACTTTTTTTGTTAGATTATACAGGAATTATCTATATTCTGTAGATAAAAAATACCTTCTTTTTTAAAAACAAAACAAAAACAGTTTGAATAAAAAGTTTTAAATTTTGATAAAATTAATTGCAGGTTCATGAAAAAATACCGGACAAACTACCAGATTTTTATTGAACTCGATTTTTTTTATAATCTACTTACTTAAAACCTATCTAATTAAATTACTTTATAGTATTACTTAATAAAATTACTCAATCCACTACATAAAATAATTTGTTAATATTTTCTTTTTACGTTTTGGTAAAAAAAAGAAAAACCTTTTCATTGCAATTTTTAAGTGCGATTTCGGGTTTTTTTCATAGCAATAACGCAATCAATTTTATAACGTTTTTAGTGCGATAACGTCCGAGCCCGACTCATAAGACCTCCTGAATGACATTAAATCGATCGGAGCAATTCGAAAAATCTGTTTTCCTCGGAACTTCGGAAATAATCGAGAAAACGCTTCAAATACAGTACCGCCTCGGATCCATTATCATCTATCTTTTACAATGCGTTAAAATTGGTGCAGGTTTTCTACAAGAACTTTTGATCACGGATAAAAAAAAAAACCATCATCGTAAGACCAATAAAAAAAAAATAAGTGTAAAAACAAATAAGTTGACTAGTTAATTAGCGCGTTGTTCGGCGTTTTCGCCTTCGAAAACCAAACGTTTTGTGCCCCCGCTTATTTGTCCCCCCCAACTCAATCGTTCATTCGGTTCACACATGGTCGTCCGATTTGTGATTATTTTGGAAGCGCGAAGCGGATTTACATACAACAGAACCAGTTATCATAACCTGGTCTACCTTGGATTTTTTTTATCCAACGCATATGCGCTAAAACACTAAATATTTGTAAAAAAAAAAAAAGAAAGCCGACTCCAGCGTATACCGGTAAAAACCTATTATAATACTGATATTTAACTATCAAAAATTCCAATAAATCTACACAGTCCCGACTGCGCGGGTCGATTGCCGTATCGATTCTCGCCGCACGGTTAACGATATTTGTTACATTAAGAAAAAACAAATCGTCGACGACGGACTCGGTTTAGTGACGACTGCAGCGGAGCCGATCCGGCAACACGAGCGCAAACAGAAAAAACTCCATTGATCCGCTCAGAAACCATAAACCTCTAAAAAATGTTTACTCGGCTCCTGCTCGACGGCGCCGCGGCGATCGTCCCGAACTCCACCGCCGCCGCGTCGGTCGCGTTCCTCGCCGCGCTCTGCGTCGGTTCGCTCCTGTTCTACTATTCGACGTCCACGTACGGCAAATGGCGGCGGTCGGGCGTGCCGCACGTCCGGCCCAAGCCGCTGTTCGGGGACACGTGCAAGATGGTGCTGTCGCTGGAGAACCAGGCGGACGCGTTCGACCGGATCTACCGGCGGTTCCCCGGGGCCAGGTACTGCGGGTTCTATCACGTGCGCACGCCGTTCCTGATGGTCCGGGACCCGGAGCTGATCGCCGCGATCCTGGTCAAGGATTTCGCGCACTTCACCGACCACGGGCTGACGTTCGACGTGTCCGCCAACCTGTTGGCCCGGAGCCTGTTCTTCGCCAACGGCCGCAAGTGGCGGACGATGCGGCAGAAGCTCAGCCCGGGGTTCAGCTCCGGGAAGCTGCGGGCCGCGTACGACCAGATCCGGGAGCGCGGCGAACGTCTGGCGCGCGGTATCGCGGACAGGTCGCGGACCAGGACCGCGGGCAGCAGGCCGATCGAGGTCATGGAGACGTTGGGCGCGTTCGCCACGGACGTGATCGGCGCGTGCGCGTTCGGCCTGAAACTGGACACGATGGCGAACGACGGTTCCGAGTTCAGGGCGCGCACGCGGAGTATGTTCGAGACGGGAGGAGCGGCGCAAATTTTCAAGAAGTTTGCCGGCACGCTGTTCCCGGGCCTGGCCAAAGTGTTCGGACAGCGAGTAATCCCGGCGGAGGCCTCGAACTATTTCCACGCCGTGTTCAGAGACGTGTTCGACTACCGCGCCGCGAACGACGTGGTGCGCAACGATCTGGCGCAAACGCTGCTGGAAGCGCGGAAGGAGTTGGTGCTGAACGGAAGTAATTTTTTTTTTACGTACTCGCGACGGTTAGGTTTAAGAGCATTTGCAGTTGTGGTCGGAGAAAACGGTACAGATGGCAGCGGAATCTGCGCGGCGATTCGGTAACCTAAACCGTACGGTGTTTGCGGAGACGCCGTTTTGGATTTTGGAACACACGCGGTCTGTCTGTCTTTACTCGTCGTCTCCGAATACACGTTGAAGCGAGCATTTCAAGATTCAGGCGATTTCTACCACGTAAACGCGTTTAAAAGTAGACGAACTGTAGGACGTTTTCTTTTAAAAATAAAACTTTGAAATTGGACGATTCTACGAGACATGCGAGAACTGTTTTGGCGAGGCAATAGTTTTTGACGGGAAAACGAGTCACGAGCAGCCCTTGTTTTTAAAAAATCGTTCTGTTTTTCCGGAAATTTTTGAATATCTAACCCCCCCTTCCAGAAGTTTTTCACCCTCCAAGTCACACCACTGGAATTCACTGGTAATCTATACTTTTCTTATCCCCATGCGGTAGGTACGGTCAATGTTGAAGTACAGGACAAAAAGGGTCCCCAAAAGACTCCATGCATCCCCCAACAACAAAAAAAAAAGACGCCCCTCACTTTATATGTTTTTACAGACGAGTTCACCGACCTGGACATCATCGCGAACGCGATCCTATTGTTTTCCTCTGGCACCGAGCCTGTCTCCATCACACTGTCGCTCTGTTTGTACGAGTTGGCCGTCAACAAAACCGTGCAAGAAAAGTTGCGCGCTGAAATAAATCGTGTGAAACAAAAGCACGACGAGAAAATCACCACCGAATTTCTATCCGACCTTCATTACGCCGATATGGTTTTGAATGGTGAACAACATATTATTATGGTACCATCTAAAAGAATGGAAATTTTCCCCAATTCACTTGCATCAACTTTATATCGATTACCTGTTTTAGTATTGCGTGAACGTTTTAGTTTGGTCTAATCATTATTTTGCAAGTTAAGGACAAAAAAAAACTAAATCGCGATATGACAAAAAAAAAAAAAACACGTTAGCCGTAATTTTAACGTTTTTTTTTTTCCATATTTTTGCTCGGTTTTTCTACTGTAACTTTTTTTATTCTCAAATTTGAGACCCCTCAAAATACAACTATAGTGTGCATCATTATAGGAACTGAACGTCAAAATCGGAGAATTCTTTTTACACTTGACAGTGTTCAGAGAGAAAAAAAAAAAAACATCGTTGTAAAAACAATACGCTTACGCGCAGAAATACTAAAAACAATGATAAAACACCATACATTTTCAGAGACCCTTCGTAAGTACTCCAATACGGTTTCCTTGTTGAGAGAAGCGACGCAGGACTACCACGTGCCCGGCGATTCGCTGTTGATCGAAAAAGGACAGAAAATCGTTATACCGATGTACAGCATTCACAATGATCCGAAATATTATCCGAATCCGAGCACTTTTGATCCTGAAAGGTTCAACGCCGAGGAGAGATCCAAACGACCAAACGGCACATTCTTTCCATTTGGCGATGGACCGCGCCAGTGTATAGGTAAATAATGTTACGTCCGCGGTTATTAAAAATTATATTGTACTTACTTTTATTTTAATTATAATGTACTTATTGCCCAGATTCATAAATTCACGCGTTTTTCATTCGAACGCTTTATCTACCCTAAATAAATAGTAAACACTGATGAATAATGTTAACAACAACTCCCAAAATAACAGTGATCAACTTGTTTTTCTTAGAACCGTACGGTGTCTCTTTTTTTTTTTTCAACATTGTTTTGATCTTTTTAAGGATTTCATTGTTTTTTTTTTTCGCATGTTCGAACAGCAAAGCGATTCGTCGAGATGGAATCGAAATTGATCCTGTCCGAATTACTGTCAAAATTTGAAATTCTGCCGTGCGACAAAACGGATATTCCTCTCGAAATGAAAACCGATCCCGGTCTGACGATGCCCAAAAATGGCGTTTGGTTGAGTTTCGAATCAATATCGAAATGAAATTCATTTGCTTACCACTTTACATAATATATAAACGTGTTTCCGTTTTAGTTTTAAAATGTAAAATGTTCCATTCGCGGTTCATTTAACATACTTTATATTATATAAAAATATAATAAATATACATAATATATAAGTATTTAGTATGTATGGAACAAAAGGTATATAACAGCAATCAACACTCTACTGACAATTTATTGTACGATTAATTAATCGAAATTTATTAATCATAATATCGTAAATGATTATTTAAAGTCTCAAAATTATTTTACAAACCATGATTCTCACAAACGATTTTTCCAATTTTAAGCAATTAGCACTCAATAGTATACTACACTTTCACTAAATTCAACAAGGTACACTGTACCCCAAAAAAATTATTATGACGTAAAAGACTTAACTTTTTTCGTAATTTATAAAAAAAATTTTCATTGGTACAAAATACGAATTACAAATTTTTTAATAAAATCACCGTTTTTGTTTCATCAACCACTGCTGCTTTTCCCCCGAATGATAAGGAACGAGAAATTAGTTCTTTTTTCCTCCAGAAATTTAATTCGTTCCGTTCGTTCTATTTACAAAAAAAAAAAGCAATATTTATTCATATCGTGATTTTAATATGTAATACAATTTTACAGTAGTCTTGTATTAAACGTCTTATATGTTTTCGAATGCATGTTTTGTATTATACAGTCAAGCACAACAATTTTGATGCCGTACATAAATTTTAGTACATCTGTTGAATATTTTGCATCTACACTGTTGTTGGACATTTTGAGTTTAAGTTTACGTCCCGTGCAATAGTACTTTTACAGTGCACACAAATCACATACACCGTATTATATTTTGTATTCCTAAATAGTGTCCTATACGTTAAAATTAAACCCGACGGAAAAATAAAATTCAATTTAAAATAAATTTTTTGTTTTGCGCGCTATTTTGAAAATACATTATTCTAATAACTAATAATAATTTGTACGGTTATAAAATTTCAAACATAATTTTAAAACGCACAGTTTTAGTCGAGTATAAGTTTATAACAGTTACCTGTACACGTATATACTTAAAATAGCAGATAGAGAATCATCTTTATGTACGTAGTAAACATGTAAGCTGACTCTATAACCGCTGGTAAGTGGCATAATTACTTGCATCCGCTTCTGTGTGTATACGTTTAACTTATACTAACTCGAACAAGTAAAATGAAAGCGAAGAAACAATAATTAAAAGTATCTAACCTAACGCTAAGTCTAATCGTTTGTACGCTATATTTTAGATACCTACTGAGCGTAGCAGAGAATAATATTTTACAACGATGTTTTTTTCCCGCCCGGAATTGTCGTTTCTTCGGATAGTAGAATTATTGTTATCCGAGCTCTGCGTTCCTATAAGGCAGGCACACGTCTTACAACGCGTTCTCGTTGTTTTTAGAAATTTTGTTTGTTTTTCGCATTCGAAAAATAAAAATTGTCTTCAACGTGTTCCATAATAATATTCCAAACGTTCGGTCGAATCACTTGTAATTTTTTACCAAACGTAAAACGAGTTTGCTATTGTTACACGCGTAGTTAAAGCGCTCTATGTATTATATTGACTTTGCTATTATACTTGACTAGCAGAGGGCTATAACTCACTTTACATATATTTATTCGTACTGATTTTTTTTAATTCGTATGGAAATTTAATGTACACAATCTCGTGTTCCACAATATTAGGGTTTCGTCTTGGTATATTATTTTATCGTACCTCAGGTACGGTACCTGTGATTCCACAAACCGTATTCACGGGATACAATAACGAGCCGATAGTTATAAAACAAATTTAAACGATAGTAAGTCGACCGACTCAATTCGTACCAAGGTTATATCTATTATGTTGTCGCGTATTATTGAAGACATAATAATATGACATGGGTGCGCGCAGAAAAACAAAAATATAGTTTGCTTGTAAACAAACCATTCGTCATAATATATAATTTATTATTGGTAAATGCACATCACGTTTGTACCTGTATAATTGATTATATTTCGATATTTTGTCGTAACTATTAAAAACGGATCCGGGTTCCATTTCGGTAACGTGTCATTTCAAGGGTGTTTAAGTGTTTTCCTGGGCATTTGTTTGACGACTGGGTGGGCATTCATAAGGCTGGCATGTCATCAAATTTTTTCAAGTGGACGTATTCTATCCAAAACAATTTTAGAAAACAGTACTTTCGTATTTCAAATATTATTGTTGAGTCTACATGGCACACAGGTATATGAATCATACGTTTTTCGAAAGAAGAGAACTTTTGCCACGAACTTAATTTTTATGATAATTAAAAATTTGCCCTTATTCGATGCCGCGCAATATATAGCGTCGTTAAACCAACTATTGAAAATCGGTTTCCAACGAAGCACGGAAAAAGTTTTCATATGATGGTGCATAATACGTATTTATGTTTGTAGGTTCTTTTGAAAATTTTGAAATGTACATTCTCAATTGCTCCGTGGTATTTGATGTTTTTCGTGAGTTGCTGCTACGCTTTGGGCGGGCCACTGGTTCGGAAGTTATCGTTCAGACGTATTGTTTAATATCCGATGGTAAATCATCAAAAACGATTCTGAGCGAGCTCGGCAGTTGTCGAGTCCTGGGAAAAACCAAATTTAACAATAAAAATGGTCCGAAAATTCCGAAATTCGCATCCACGAATATTAATTTAAACAACAATTCCGAACCGTTTGAATTTGAGGAGTTGATACGACATTAGTATCGGTTGCATAAAATTGTACGCAATTTCACTGTCATGACCAAATTGCACCGTTTTTTAACACTTTTTTTGTACGCTTTCTTCACAGTCTACCGGACAGATTCGTTCGAAATTTTTTTTATCAGATAGAAAATTTCGTTTTACATAACATAATTGAATTCTTAAACAACAAATTGGCTTACGAGATTATAATACACGGTTTCTAATTAAACATTCTAACTTACAAAATAGCGACCCACAGCATCAAACCACCCACTAGCTAGAGTGATTTTGGCTTTTTTAAACATTCTTCGTCGAGTGATGTCCGTGTATAATATTCACATAACAGGAGGAAACACGTTTCTTCGAACGCCCAGAAACATAAGCCGAGATAAAATAAATCGTAATAGAATGTGGTTAGCAATCCAGGATTTTGATCGATTAAGTTGGTTGCGTCGATTTTCTTTTGCCGTCCGTCGCGCGTAAATCATATAGAACTTCAGACGGTTTTTACTTCCGGCAATATCCATTGACGCAATAAAGAATCTGTATTGCTCGTTCGAATTCTTCACTGCTTTGCGTCCGCACATTTTCGATGTTTTCAACCTTTAAAATGTTTATACACATTGAAAAACCAATACGAGTGTTTTTTTTTGTTATAGATTTGTTATTCTTAAACAAAAAAATACGACGGTAGTGTAAGAAGCGGACGGCGATGCGACGCGGAATGGATCGCCTTTAATCTTAAATGCCGAAAAAACCCCGTTTCCTCCTCTCAATACGGTGAAACGGGGGAGGAAGTGTACGTAACTGCGCCCGGCCTTTTCCGACAAACATTTTTTTCAAAATATTGCGACGTAGTGTCACCGTCACACCGTTATTTTATGCGACACGCGGTGCAACGGCGTCGGTTCAACTCTAAAAAAAAAACATCGGTAGCAATAAACACATCGTGGTAAAGGGCGTTTGAAAATGATTGCGCAGCAGGTTTGCGAAATCGTCGCATCATTTAGGTAACAAACAACATACCACGATACAACCGTACGCGGTCGTCCGTCATGTTATTATTATTATTATATCCGAAACGCATACCCGTTTTTTTAATCGTTTGTTTACGAACGTCGGGCGTTCCGATCGCCAACCTTGGCCGACGGTTAGTAGGATGATATTATTTAAAAAACAACAACAAATCGCGGTGCATACGCGAGACGCGACGGACTCGGTTTAGTGACGATACTAACCGCGGAGGGAACTGATCCGCTAACACGAACAGAACACAAACTCCGTTGAGATCCGCTCAGAAACCATAAACCTCTAAAAAAATGTTTACTCGGCTCCTGTTCGACGGCGCCGCGGCGATCGTCCCAAACTCCGCGGCCGCGACGTTCGCGTTCCTCGCGCTGTGCGTCTGCTCGCTCCTGTTCTACTATTCGACGTCCACGCACGGCAAATGGCGGCGGAAGAACGTGCCGCACGTCCCGCCCAAGCCGCTGTTCGGGAACACGTTCAAGATGGCGCTGTCGCTGGAGCGCCAGACGGACGCGTTCGACCGGATCTACCGGCGGTTCCCCGGCGCCAGGTACTGCGGCTTCTACCAGATGCGCACGCCGTTCCTGATGGTCCGGGACCCGGAGCTGATCGCCGCGATCCTGGTCAAGGATTTCGCGCACTTCACCGACCACGGGCTGGCGTTCGACGTGTCCGCCAACCTGTTGGCCCGGAGCCTGTTCTTCGCCACCGGCCGCAAGTGGCGGACGATGCGGCAGAAGCTCAGCCCGGCGTTCAGCTCCGGGAAGCTGCGGGGCGCGTACGACCAGATCCGGGAGTGCGGCGAACATCTGGTGCGCGGTATCGCGGACAGGTCGCGGAGCAGGACCGCGGACAGCAGGCCGGTCGACGTCGCGCAAGCGGTGGGCGCGTTCGCCACGGACGTGATCGGCACGTGCGCGTTCGGCCTGAAACTGGACACGATCGCGAACGACGGTTCCGAGTTCAGGACGCACACGCGGAAAATGTTCGGCACCGGCGGAGCGGCGCAAAGCATCAGGATGTTCGTCGCGACGCTGTCGCCGGGCCTGGCCAAACTGTTCGGGGTGAAAGTGTTCTCGGCGGAGGCCTCGAACTATTTCCACGCCGTGTTCAGAGACGTGTTCGACTACCGCGCCGCGAACGACGTGGTGCGCAACGATATGGCGCAAACGCTGCTGCAAGCGCGGAAGGAGTTGGTGCTGAACGGAAGTAAATTTTTTTTTCACGCTCCTCTCGCGACCGTTTCGGAAGACGTCGTAATCGGGGAAAAACGGATCGTCGTGTATGCGCGGCACTAACGTTTACACGGAGACCTAACCGATGGAAAAATAAGAAATTTTTTAAAAAAAAAACGTACTTTTATGCGCGGGAGTGCTCCAACAATATCCATAAAAGACTCGGGCAACTTCAATCACGCCGATGCGACTACGCGAGTAGAGAAAACCGGCCGAACAAAAAAAAAGGAGATGACTTCTTACGCGTTGTATTTGTTTTTTCATCGCCGCTCATGATCCGTCGAAAAATTCATTAAAATATCAAAGTGTCCGATACGTGGAAAGTTTTGTGCTTTTTAGTTGTACAAAAAAAATTCGACCGTTCTACGGGACGTGAGAGAATTTTTTTTTTGGGTGACGGAATAGAGTTTTTCGGGGAGAATGCAGGTTTTTTTTATGAAAAAATCTCTTCCGTGATTCTACGCTACGTTCAATACGAGAATCCAACTTTACTTTTATTTCCGCGTAGTCGGGTCAGTGTCGAAGTACATGGCGAATAGGGTGGTCCCCAACGCACCCATAAAATGACGACCCTCGCTCTGTACTTACGCTGTCCGGGGGGAACTCGTCGCCTCCGAATACACGTTGAATTTCAAGATTCAGGCGATTTCCGCAACTCGTTTAAGAGTAGACGAACTGTAGGACGTTTTCTTTTAAAAATAAAACTTTGAAATCGGACGATTCTACGAGACATGCGAGGATTGTTTTGGCGAGGCAATAGTTGTTGAGGGGAAAAACAAGTGACGAGCAGCCCTCGTTTTTAAAAAACCGTTCTGTTTTTCCGGAAATTTTTGAATATCTAACCCCTCCCTTCCAGAAGTTTTTCACCCTCCGCACCACTGGAATTCACTGGTAATCTATACTTTTATTTCCACGCGATAGGTACGGTCGATGTTGAAGTACAGGACAAAAAGGGTCCCCAAAAGACTCCATGCACCCCCCAACAACAAAAAAAAAAGACGCCCTTCACTTTATATGTTTTTACAGACGAGTTCACCGACTTGGACATCATCGCGAACGCGATCCTACTGTTTACCGCCGGCGCCGAGCCCGTGTCCGTCACGCTGTCGCTCTGTCTGTACGAGCTGGCCGTGAACGAAACCGTGCAAGAAAAGTTGCGCGCTGAAATAATCTCGGCGAAACAAAAATATCACGGGAAAATCACCACCGAGTTCCTGTCCGAGCTTCATTACGCCGACATGGTTTTGAACGGTGAACAACGCACTGTACCTATAGTAAAAAAAAAATTGAAATTTTCAAACAATTACCTATTTTTTTTACGCTCTCGCGACGGTTTCGGAAGACGTCGTTCCGTCGTAGTCGGGGAAAAACGGATCGTCGTGTATGCGCGGCACTAACGTTTACACGGAGACGAGACCCCTAACCGATCGAAATATAAAAAATTTAAAAAAAAAAAGCGTACTTTTATGCGCGGGAGTGCTCCAACAATATACATAAAAGACTCGGGCAACTTCAATCACGCCGATGCGACTGCGCGAGTAGACAAAATCGGCCGAACAAAAAAAAAAAAAAGGAGAAGTTTTCTTACATTCCGCGTTGTATTATTTTTATTTTTTAATACGTACTACTACTGCGAACGTTCCGGCTTGTTCTGATGGTTATTTTGCAAGCTGTGGACAGCAAAAAACAGAGTCACTATTTATGACAACAAACGCGTAATTTTTGACGTTTTTCCTTAATTTTTTTTACCGTAACTTTTTCAATCTTGAGACCCCCCCAAAGTGCCACCTTATAGTCACCCTGGCTATAGCCCATCTCGGAAAAGTCCGCTGACTTGAGAAATCGGAGCGTTCTTTCTACCCTGAGAGGTGTTTACGGAAAAAAAAAAAAGAAAACATTATAAGACCAATACATTCATCAGAAAATGTCGGAATCACTCTAGGTTGCGCGTTGATAGTTATTGACGGAGTTTTGGGTGGGTCGCACTGCGGTTTTGGAAGTTGTCGTAATACGAGTAATATAAACGAATAGTATAAAATTTCAATTTTGTTGTATTATAAGACGTACTTCAATATTAAATTGTATATTTTATTTTTTAAAACGCGTGTTGTATACGTTATGAAATTCGCCCCGTTTCCGCAGGCCATCAAACGTGAAAAATTGATGTATCCAACGTTTATAAATCAATTCATAACCATTCAAAAATTATGAAACGATATTCATTACAAAGATAAATAGGTACAACTTTTACAATCGATTTTGTTTGAAACTCACTTGGAAAACATATTGAAAAATGAATTTTAAGCCTACAAAGTAATGTAGTGTCTATATGTTTTACTTATATTCGTCATAATTCTTTATATTATTGACAATCGAACGGTGTATATTCCGTCTTTTTTGTGTCTGTTCATTGATGTTAGTACATACCTACTATGTTTAGTTATAATACGGTCTTCTTCTTCGCCTTTCTACCAACCATTTTAAGTCGGCCAACCTTCGTCCTGTTCCTCCATTCGCTATCCCAAACACGCACATTAACGACTGTCGTATTTTTTTCTCCGATTGTTTTCGTCCATCTCTTTTTTTTCGGTCTCTTCCTCCACATCTTTTTCCTTCAACGTTCATTTTCACAACTGCCGCTTCAGTTTCTTCTCTCCTCCAAACCGTCTCAGCCTATTTTTTCGCATCTTATCTTATTGCATAGTAAATAGTACAACATACGTAATAAAAACAATAACCTGAATACTGTGCATTTTCAGAGACCCTTCGTAAGTACTCCATTACAGTCACCTTGTTGAGAGAAGCGACGCAGGACTACCACGTGCCCGGCGAATCGCTGTTGATCGAAAAAGGACAGAAAATCGTTATACCGATGTACAGCATTCACAATGATCCGAAATATTATCCGAATCCGAGCACTTTTGATCCTGAAAGGTTCAACGCCGAGGAGAGATCCAAACGACCAAACGGCACATTCTTTCCGTTTGGCGAAGGACCGCGCCAGTGTATAGGTAAATAATGTTACGTCCGCGGTTATTAAAAATTATACTGTACTTATTGCGAAATACAAAGAAACGAAATTCGATTGAAAAATCACTCGAGAACGAGTTTATAATGATTAGAGTCACCTAATGACTCGATTTCTTCTTTATACTTGTTCTACCCCTTCTTCGTAAATTTTCAATAGTGTGAAATCGTTTCGTTAATGTTATTACACAAGTGTTGATTAAAATTAGTGAGCGTTTTTTAAAAAAAAAATCATAAACACTTTCGATAATAACGAGACGTTTGTTTTTGTAAAAAAAAAAAAAAAAAAACGTTCGTTTCTAAGCGTTCACTCTCGTCTCAGATTCATCACGCGTTTTCATCGACTCGTTCGAACGTTTTTTATCTACCTATGTAAACACTGATGAACTATTTTAACGAAAACTCCCAAAATAACAACTTGTTTTTCTATGAGGGGTCTCTTTTTTTTTTTTTCAACAACGTTTATCTTTTTAAAGCTTTCATTTTTTTTTCTCGTGTGTTTACAGCAAAGCGATTTGCCGAAATGGAAATGAAATTGATCCTGTCCGAAATACTATCGAAATTCGAACTTTTGCCGTGCGACAAAACGGAGATCCCTCTCGAAATGAAAACCGGCCCCGGTTTGACGATGCCCAAAAATGGCGTTTGGTTGAGTTTCAAATCGATATCGAAATGATGATATTCACTACTGTCTAAACCCCACTTGACGTAATACGCGTGTTTCCGTTTTAGTGAAAATGGTCAATGGTTATTTTACACATTACCGAGGGTATTATATTTTTGATTTATTTAGCTATACGGAGCAAAAGGTGTACGACGAACGCACTGTAGTAACGATTCGTTGTACAATTTATTAATTAATTCATTAATCGAAATATATTGTGTATGGTAAATAATTATTTAATGAAACACTATTCCCGAAAGTTACCCGTTGT
Source organism: Hormaphis cornu (assembly GCA_017140985.1). Classification (NCBI taxonomy): domain Eukaryota; kingdom Metazoa; phylum Arthropoda; class Insecta; order Hemiptera; family Hormaphididae; genus Hormaphis; species Hormaphis cornu. The sequence continues at coordinate 9,395,804 of CM029360.1, read as the reverse complement.
TGATACGGAAACCCCTTTTTACTACACCGATTATTCACGGTAGTTACCCGGCGTGATAAAGACACGTATTTTTTATAATACTTTTTAGTCGCTTAAAAAAAGAACATGGAAAATGTATTATTTAACCAGTCGAACACTTTGGTTTTCGCAAAAACTTGTCTTAATTACCGATTTACAGTTTTTAAACTATTTTTATAGGAATCAATTAATTGACGGGGGAATATCCGATAGAGTAATTATTATTGAATTCCGCCAGATCATAGTAAGGGAATCTATTAGTTCTATCACAAATAAAACAACAATTAACCGATTTCGGTTTTGAAAAACTGTCACGGTTCAGAATAGTAATGCCTGTAATTGAGTTTTATTTTTTTTTTGGAATTATGAAAAAAAAATAATTATAAAGTTCAATTTTCAGCAACGCAGTCAACCCTAATAATTTAAAAAAAAAATTAATTATGATTTGCCTACATCAAGAGTATGAAAGAACTTAAAAAGGAAAATTTCTATTTTTAATCTGTATTAATTGATTCGGTTAAAACGTTGTCCGTTTAACCGCGTACTTATTTCAACTTAAAGTTACCCGTTATCGATACGATTTTTCACTACATCGGCAATTGATTACCTGCCGGCGCGATAAAGTATTTCTTAATATTTTTTAAACGCTTGAAAAATAGCAAATATATTTATCAAACGTTTGGGTTTTCATAAAAACTTCAATTTTACATAAACTACCGATTTCTATAGTTTCGAGTCTAAAAATCAGATTTAACACGTTCATTTGCCTTCAATACTGAATGGACGGGTAATTACGCGGTAAAAATGTATTCCGAAAATGGAATTAGTGTTCGGTACGTTACTTAAAAAAACGATTCCTTTTTTCGTTCATTTTAAAGCTATTTAAAGTTTACGTTGGAATTTTCAAATTTTCCATATAATCTTAAGCATATTAAATTGAATTCGGTTAATCTGGGTGCACTAAATTTTCAGTACCTACTCCGCCAATAGCAAAGAAAAACACAAGGTGTACGTAACTTAAAAATTTTCAGTTATACGAAAAAAAAACCATTCCAACATACCTAAACATAACAAACGGTCATTCGAAAACCGTAAAAATTATTCGAGCACGACACACTTTGTAGCGTTTTGTCTCGGTATGTACAAAGCGAAAAACCGATAATATATTGCAAACATTATTATGTTATTGGTGCCGCGTGTTAAAATTCCTATAAAAAAAGGCCGAAATGCTGATTTCATAAACTGTAGAATTTTGAACGATCGTTATTAAAACACAATAAATACCCATCCCCACACTGGAGAGAGTTTCACAGAATAGTAGACAACATTTTCATTTGAATGATACACGTTTCTCGTAATTATTCAGTAACATTATATATGTACAAAGTGTTTGAAAAAATTAACAATAGCTACTGTTGCTTAGAATCACGGTAACGATTTTTGTATCATAACGAAAAAATGTACAATTCATATAGTATTAGTATTACAAGTAGAAAAAAAAAAAAATGAAAATAAATAAGATAAAAATGCACGGTACGATTTATACAATGTTAATACTGGACAATAATTATTAAAATTAGTGAATTCGGGCAGTATTATAATGGTGGCCCGACGAAAGTACATAATGAAACGCGCGTGTCGACACACCGAACTATGATTTAAAAAAAATTTAAAACAAACAAAATCGATAATATTGTTAATATACACACAGTAAGTTGACAGTATTAAAACGTAAAAACAGCGTAATATTATACGTAGGTATAGTGTAAACAAACGCTCGGCGAAAACGTAGGTATATATATATTTTCGTCTCGCGGTGTAAACGTTGGCAAACGACGTGTTTGTGACTAGATAAATTTCTCGAAAGTCTGCGGCAACGCGCAGACTTTTCAAGTTTCCACTTTTATGGAGCTTGACGGCGCCACCGAGTCCATCGAAGTGGGCGTACGCAAGTTCTGGATAGCCTGAAAACGTTCGGACAACATGCATCATTGAAAAAACACCGTTTAGTACCGAGGAAATTAGGTATAGTACGTATCTCGTCAGCTAACCTCAATGAGATGGTCAAGACCGAACAGGAATCCTTCTTCGTGGTTACCGGGCACCCAGGGTTGTCGGTGGGTGAGCGCTATGTTTTCCGGCACTTTCCTCGTCTTGGCGAAGTCGATCAGCCAAGCGCCGACTTTGGCGTCGTCGTAAATAACCAAAATACTGCTGCCCACGATCTGCAGCAGAAAAGAAAAAAAACACCCCCCGTCCGTTACTACAACAACGATCCTCGTCGGGGGTCAATGATGAACTGCTCACCTCGTGAGTTTTAAAATAATGAGAACGGTCTAATTTCCACCGTATCTCGTTCAGTCTGGCCACCAACCGCTGTTTGATGTCGTGGCGGTCGCCCAGGAACAGCGCCAGAGTGTTGTTTACCTCTCGATCGCTCTTCACCGTCTTCAGGTCGGTAACGGGGGGAGATCCTCGAAACTGCAATCACGCGACGGACGTTAAATTAGAAAAATGGGGCAAAAAATCATCTTACACGATTATCTAGAAACCGAAAAAGCTTTCAATCGAACCACAAACTAACGTGCACCGGATTATTAATACACGCTTTAGACGGTATTAATAATTAGTATCGTATACCTTCATGGCTTCTATTCTGAACCCGTGACTGCAAGTCGAACTCTGTTGTTCCCTGAACAGCATGTACCGCAGTTTTGTGACCGCTTGTAGCTCTCGTTCCTCGGCGTTCGGCGCGTCCGGGTCGACGGCGATCATCTGCAACGTGACGAAAATTAAAAAAAAATAGTTTTACTATCGTTTATACGAGTGTAAAGTAAACGCGCGTGGTCGGATTCGATTCGTTTTTTTTTTAGATTCCGAGCGCAACGAACAGAACGACGTTTCCGACTTTAACGGTAGTACGAATGCTTCCGATTGTTAAAAGCCACTAATGAAAAAAAGGTCGTCTATCCTCTGGCGGTTCTCCAATTCGAAATTGAAAAAGTTACAATGAAGCAGAAACTAAGGAGAAACATTAATTACGGCGAACGTGTTGTTTTTGACACATTATCTCAATATTATCCGTATTAAGTAGAGAAATTTTTCGAAAAATTCATCAGGATTTTTTCGAAGGCAACGATTTATACAGATCATGACTTTGAAACCAGTGACCCGACCCAAAGCGCGGTAGTCACTACTCCGTCAGACCACCACCACCCACGCGACCTAGAAGTGATCCTAAAAGTACAATATTACAAACATTAAAAATTTGTTACTTGTACTTGGCTGAGACCTAACCTAACCTAACCGTACGTCTGACAGTATAACTGCAGTTTGCAATTTTCAAGATTCGGGCGATTCGCGCGATTCACATAAAAACTTAAATTTTGGTCCACTTGACTAAAGTTACTTTTTTTTTCTACAGACACTCGTAACTCGACCAAGTCACTTAATTTAAGGGAACAACTGTAACTATAAAAGCAGAGTACGTAGAGTGTATGACTTTGGAGGAAGAGGCCAAGAGGTGGACGGGACAGAGCAATGACAAGCGGTGATGTCGAAAGCTCGAAAGCTCGAAGCATCATATTTTGTACAAAGAGACGGGGCACGCGGATGTAAGACACGTAGTATATTGAGTGCGGTCGGATGAAACGGAGGGAAGCGTCGGGGGTTTTGCGTGATAAGAGAATTCCAACGAGGCTGAAAGGTAAATTTTACAGGAGTGTAGCGAGACCCAACAGCCATGCTATACGGTTCGGAGTGTTGGGCAGCTGACAGGAAAACAGAACGAGTGTTGGATGGATGAGTGGAGTGACAAGAGGAGATGGAGTAAGGTGACGAATGTGTACGAGAGGACGTAGTAGTATTGGTGTAGAGAGAGAACAGACTGGGATGGGCGAATCAAAAGCGGCAGTAATGAAAATGAACGTCGGAGGGAAAAGAGGAAGACGCCAGAAAAGAGACGGTTCGGTACGATTGTGAACGATACGAGGGGCTGTCGGCGTGTGCGTGGGGGATGTGAAAAATCGAGACGAGGCCGAGGTGGCCGACCCCGAATAGTTGGGAGGAAGGCGAAGAAGAACAGCAACTACACCCCGGTAACTGCTATAGAATCAATCGACTCGCGCAGCTCTGTCCGTATTATAATAATAGGTTATACCGTCGCGGCTGCAGAATGCTCTCTCTCACCTTGAGGTATAGGTCCGTCCGCGCCGACGTGTTCTCGATGTCCGACTCCAGGAACGTGCGCGTGCCCATCTTTATGTCCATCACGTTCGGGTCCCGGAACCCGTGCAGCAGGTCCTGGAGCTCGATGAACGTCTGCCCGCGGTACTCCACCTCGCGGTAGTACCGCGGCACGATGTCCCGCAGGCTCGGCTCGTTGGACAGCGCCTCGTACACGCCGCGCTCCGTGCCGCCGCTGCACTTTTTCCATATGGTGTCCAGGCCGGCCGGCCGGAAGCAGTCCGGGTGCCCGGACAGTTGGAACCACGACTGCTGCTGCGGTTGGACGCCGGATGTCGTCCCCGATGGCTGAGCGACGTCGGCGGCGGCGGCGGCGGCGGATTCGTTGCAGGGCCGGCCGTCTTCCGTGGCAGGGACCACCGACGACGACGACGACGACGACGACGATCCCGTCGGGCCGTCGTCGCGCAAGAGCACGTCGCTGGCGGGCGCGCTCAACTCCAAAGCTTTCTGCGGGACAAAAAATGAAAATATTCAGATAGTAGGTAAAAAACCCGAGGGAAAAAAAATAACAAACTGAAAATACTGACAAAATTCGAATTCGAACACCACGTACGTCACCGATTTTACTTCGGCGGCGCACGCTTATATTCGTATAATTATTATTATCATGTATAACGATCGATTAAAATTTGTTACAAAAAAACTTGTAACGTGATCTCGCGTACATAAATATAATTACTTTTGCCCATTTTTTTTTAAAATTAAATTACGATTGGTTTTTTTTTATTATTAGACGTTGCACGCGAAAAATCCAAAATGAACGTTCATAAAATAACTGGTATACGTACCACTGCCAGAAATTTTAATAACGAGTTTTCTTTCTTGTGATTTTTCTTCGCCGAAGTCACGGAATCACACTGCGAGCTCTTCCACTCGTTGCCCGTTTGCTGGAAAAAAAAAATTTACTCGTTATATTTTTAAGCGACCTGGTCGCTCGACGCAATATACATTTATATTGGTTTCTGTATTTTGTCATAAAAAAGTACAACACGGTTAGTTAGTTACACACACACACAAAAAGCAAAATCGTCGCTAACGAACACGCGGCGACGTATTGCGAAGCCCTTGGAATAATATTATTCCGATATTGTAAATCGAATACGCTCTGCCTGCACCAAGATTCCGTACGGTCAAGGTGAGGCCTCGAATCGATTTGATATTGTTTTTTAATTATTTTGTTTTACGATAATGTTACAACGCACAGGTATAACGCGAGACGGTATAGAGGTATCTGCGTCATTAAAAACAATCCGCATTTTTAATTGTAACCTGTACACTGTTTACATATTATTATTAGATTCTGAGCGTTAGCGGGCAAGCTACATCGGTTTTACAAAGACGTGTTTCGCGCCTGTGCACCCGTGTGCATTAATGGATCTTAATACGTTTTCTGAAAGCGCCACTTGGTGCATTGTACTCGACGTTTTGCCAAAAATTTTCAATTCCGAAAAAAATAACACTCATAAAACCGAGCAGAAACGTAGGGAGGATTACGGCAAACGTGCGTTTTCGACGTATCGATTAAGTTTTTTTTGCGACGTTTTATGAAATGACGATCGGAACATAAGCTGAACCTCTCTTACATACTATTCAAATAGGTACACAAGTTTGACAAAAGTTTCAAGCGATTTCGAAAACTGTTGCACGGTACGTTGAAATTCTCGAAAAATTTACCTTCGCTCAGAATCGTTTTTTCGAATAAGGCAATCAGTGCTTTCAGATGTTAAATATAATACGACAAACCAGTGACCGACCCGAAGCGTAGTCGCCTCTCCGTCAAACTACCCCACGCGATGCCGTTTTTTTTTTTTTCGTTAATATTTTTTGGAGATTTCATCAAATCCTTGGGGGGCTATTTGTTATTTTTTACAGAATATTTTTGGCCAAGCGTTCTCCAATTATCCAATACCGCCTGTATACGGTCGTATCGAAGCATTTCGAATAGTCGTCAGCAGTCCAATTTTTCGTACATTTTATAAGACGCATTTTTTTATACCTGCAGCTAGCTAGTTGTCAGTCTGCGGACGTCTCGGCGACGCGAATATTATATTTGCGATGATACGCGCGGCTACTGTTCGCAGAACCCACCCAAGACCAATTGGAATGTTCAAATACGACACGCCGAGAATAATAATTGTTCAAAATTTATTTATAAAACTCCATTATATTATAACCTAATATATACATTACTAAGCGCGTGCATCACGGTCATAAAACGTGATCGAATTATACTCGTACGATTATTATTTTTTATTTGTGTACAAACACGACAACGATAAAAAAAACGTCCCCGTCGGCTGCACGGCCCGCACAAGTGAATTTCTCAACACACAATTACTAGCCACCGATTCCAATCGTCGACGAATTGATTTCCTCAAAAACTACTCGACCGATTTCGATAAAAATTACGAAAACAAAAAATCGTATCCGCTTTTGAGAAATACGTACCTGGTGAGTGCTTCAGCAACCATCGCCGCCGATTCATTGTCGACGTTTACGACACAAAAAATAAAATCACATCTGTGATATCATATCCGTTGCGTGTGTAGAGCGCAATTATTGTTATTATAATCGTCGCATAACAAACTATACCTGTATGATTTGTACAACTCGATTCGGTGACGGTTTTTGATACCTATATACATATTATTGATTGACGATTCATTTTGTACGTCATTTTACACGAACTGGACGTCATACAACACAATACCGGTTTATTATTATTTTTTTCTCACTTTCCTTCTAACACGGTTCCCCCGGCACGGTACCGCAATAGTCGAGTTCATTATACACAAAAACAATAATATGTATTGGTGGACGTCAGCTGCAATAGAGACCGTTTCGTTGAAGAAACTGTTATTGTGAATCGAAAATTTGAAATCTCAAATTTCACAACAGCCGCACGGTGAACACGATGACCCCCGATATAAACGAGATTATAAAATACACCCATAGTCCGATATTGACGAGTGTACATAATATATACGTAGAACATCTAAATAAAATAAGTAAGTCATTTAGGAGATAAAAAAAAAAAAAATACTAATCGTAAGATTCGATAATTACACACGCTTATGATCAAAAACCCTGTGACGTCAATGACTCGAAAAATAGTATTTAGAAAGTAAAAAATTATACTCATAATTACTACCGTTTTAGTTCGATAATAGGTTAGGTCACATTTGTGTTACAAGGATATTACATTATGTGAGACACGATCGTCAACGACGCAGCAGCTCATATAATGTTTATTAACTACACAACATTATCGCGTTCCATTGGATTAAATAAAATAATATTACACTATTGTGTACAACGAAAACGTCGTTTGTAGATACATTTCACATCGACTTCTATACAAATTAATTGCAGTTCGACTTTACAAGGAAATCGTAAATTTTTTTTTAAAACGTAAAAACTGGTTTAAGCATTTTCTCAATCGACACTGTGCAATAATACGACCGTTGAACAACGCGTGTGACGATGCCATATGGGGAAAATACATAATTCATTTTAATGTGCCTTCCTAACACTATATGTTATACCAAATTTGGACTCGGTAATCATAGACTTAAGACAGCCGTTTAAAACCACAAACGGCACCGAAATTTTGTTTTTATCGCCCAGGTCTTTCCCAAAAAATGGATTTTCGCGTCTTTAGTCCCGACCCAGCCCTAAAACTCGAGTTGTGCCGTTAACCTTCGGACAAATTTTCAGATAGTATCTTTGGTGCTGGAACGCTCAAAGAGGAATTATTGAAATTTTCACGTTGGTAAAACAACGTCTTCGGGTAGAAGGAGCACTCCAATCGTCAAGTCGACTACCGCACAAGAGTTGGGATTTCGGCTTTAAATTGTGTTTTATTCAGAGCACTCTTTTTGAAATTTTGATTATTTTCTGAGCTATGTGCCGAATACGGCGAAATCGCCGACTATCGGTTTAGTTTTTTGGCTAAAACAACGAACGGAACGAGCTGGAACTTTCACACAACATTCAAATGGGTAAGACGTACTACTGCAGGTTTGATAAAAGTCCCGAGCGATTTCGAAAACTTTGAAATTCTCAAAAAATGTAGGTGCCAAATAACTCGCTCCGAATCGTTTTTCCGGACCTATTGCGTGATCTTTTTGTTTTACGCGTTTACCTGCATAATTACAAACAGCCTATACGGCTGTTTATTTTTATAATCGTAATGTAACAGCGAAAATGCGGTGAGTATATTATATTATACACACAAAACTACGTCCGTGCGGAAAATATCGGACGAGCAAAATCGAGGTCGGAATCGTCGCGCGCGAGAGTTCTTCGAAACGATTTTCGAAAACATTACAGTGACGAAACTCGATTATTTTTTTTTTTTTACTAATTTCACTCGTTTGACTCTCGTTTTTTTTATCCGTTTTGACGAACAATTTGAAGAAAAAAGACGGTCGTGATGAAAAAAATCGATTCATTGAAGATTTATTGTTTTTATCACGCGGCTAACACGCGGGAAAACGTAAGAAGAATAAACGCCAGAAAAACAACGTACCTGTAACGTGAGATAAGAACGAGATGCTGACTCGGGCGTGTGGTTTTTATTGTTATTTTTCTTTTTAATTTTACACGGTTTTTTTAATGAAAAATAGATTTTTTACATCGATTTCCTATAATATAGCAGTCGTTACCTAAATATAACCGCGATAACATTGTTATACAATTATAGCGTTATCAGCCGGATTAAAACCGGCTAGCTTGCGTACGAATAATTATAATTATAACACGTTTATTAAATTGTTTCATCTCGCGTGATGAATGGGAACGCGCAGTGATTTGAACTGAAAATTACATAATTATTAATATATAGGTAATGAAACAAATTGTTTTGTACGTTTGGTTTTTTTTTTTTTTTTAAATAATTGGCTATAAAACAATATTTGTGGTTTGCGGTGAAATAAATAACAGCGTGTTGGCGTTTTCGAATCGGGCGATTAAAAATAATAACGAGGAAGAAGAAGAGATTATGTATAAAATTATGGAACAAAGCGCGATCACCGGCGGTTAAACATAATATTATTATTATTTATATTGATCGGAAGTGTGCATGAAAAATCGTTTATATATACACCTACAAAACAAACAAACAAACGCGTGTTATTGTTGAATATTTTTTTTTTATCGCAAGAACATTTCAAACAAACGGCGAACAACAGTTCGTTGTTAGAAACGAAAAAAAACATTTTCGTTTATAAAACAAACCGTTCGCCCTACGTGCGTTCGAATTTTCATACTACGCAATGAATTCCGGAGTTTTTAAAAACATGTTTTAAGAAGAATTTAATTTGTTGTACGTATAATAGGTACACCATGCCATTGTTTCGACGGTACTTGCAATGAGGATGGGAACCGCTATGTACATTTATACTTTGTAATTTCTACAATCGGTGGTTTCGTGTTATACGGGCGCTGCTGTCAATCCAACTTTTCCGAAATTCTTTTAGGATTTTCAACGACGGCGTAATAGAAGAATCGTATTTTCGGGCCAAAGCGCGTCGCTTGACTGGCGAAACTAGTGCGGTCTACAGACACGGTGTGTGTTTCAACGACCTCGTCGAAACCGCCGATAAATATTGTAATTTAGTAGAATTCATTTTCCGAGTTGAATGACGCATTTGAGTATTTTTTTCGTATCAGCAAAAAATATCTCTTAACCGTTTCGCCGATTTTATGTCCTGGCATTATCGCGCGACTTTATCCGAAAAACTTCAATTTCAAATTGTAAACGCCGAAAAATAGCGAGAAAACGAGCGCCCAAGAACTCGTTCAAACAAAAATACAATTTACCGGCCGATTACGAACTTTGAAAAGTGCGTTACAAACTGCAAGATCCACATCGATTTTGCCAACACTTTTGTGGTGTTCAACGTGAAAATCGGCACGCTCAATCTACGCGAAAACGTCATCACAAACCCGAAAATTTCAAAATTTTCGCCGTGAAATCCTCGATTTTGTTTCTGCGGTAGTATGCAGCAACTCGAAAAGTGAGCAAAATTTAAAAAAAGTGCCACCAGAGTCCCTATCAGAATAGTTACCGATTTAAGAAACCGGAACGTCCATTCTACCCGAATACAGCAGGCGTTTTTCCACGATTAAACAACAAATTCCTCCCTAGACCGATTTTTTGTAATATTTAAGTGACACATTGTTACAAACAAGGCACATCGTGTATATTAATTTTACAACGATACGACTCCGGGAGATACGAGCGAGCGACGTACTGTGTGTAGAGAGAATTTTAAAAGTAGATTCCTCTATGTCGGCCACTGACCTCGACGGACGGACTTTCTCTTTGGTCGCAGCTGAAGACGTTTTCCTATTAGTAGGCACATCAATAAACTGTATACCGTAATAATAGCGATCTAATAATTATACTAGATTAATTCCAAACGGTTAATTTCACCGCAATAAATAATTAACGATATACAGGCGATTTATACGAGTTTACGAACACAATGATCCCCGACCCCGCGAGATAAAATAATGGACGATGCTAAAAACACGAGTTAGCGGCCAAAGTTGTTCAAAAAAAAAAGTCAACTACGCGTCTGAAAAAATAAATAATTCAAACGAGCCGGCAGAAATCATAAAGCTTACGGGATCGTTACAGGTTTCGACAAGGCTTACTCCGGTATTGTCATAAAAATAAAAGTCCGGTTGTTATAAAACGTCACGTGTTGAAAATAATCGTACTGAACGGTTTCGCAAGTAAGGAACAGTTTTAGCTAACAACACTGACCGAACAAATACTTAAAAAATTGCCGCAGATCTGTACGAGAATATTGCTGTCTATCTCGTAGGGCGTTTACACGTAACCGTGAAAGAATTATTTTCGTTCGCCGTACTGTTTTGCGCGGTGCGTGATGACGAATCGGTAAAATTTTTGTACGTACAAACAAACCCTACGAGACGGTCTAGCAGCGAATTAACATCCGTACCTTGTATAGCCGACGTGTTTTAAACAGGCCATTTCAAAAACTATCGAATTTTTTCGTCCACCAGCGATTTATTATAAAAAAATCAAAGGCTGATAATAAACGGATATTAAAATATCGTCGCAAACCGTATGCAATGAAAAAACAACGACTATACGATTAAAATAACGGTAATTATGCAATAAAACTGGCAAAAAAAAAAAAATGTCTAGTCTAGTATTTTTACGCGAAACACAAAGTACTGTTATATCTTCTGTAGAATATAATACGTACGCTATCTTTATGGTACGTCTAAAAAAAGATTTATCTATGCACCGGCAGTGGTAATGACGTGCGCGTACCAAGATGTAATTGTTTTTCGGTATTTTATCGTAATATATATAGGAACGTTCAAAATTTTAAACCAATAACGCTCGTCGCACAATGTTAAAAGTTTATGCGGACGACAACATTCTTTAGAATATTACGTGTTTCGCGATACATTTTGTATCAACCAATTTTCTTCAAAAAAACTTAATCCAATTTTTACCGATTCATAAAACGCCAAGATCACTCCGGGTCGCGCACGGGTGTATGACCCCGAGTAGCTACTACGATTACGGGTGCAAACCCCGGTGTGTACACGGAAGTTGTGGTTCAAACGTATTGTGTGCGAGAGCGATCGTTGGCCTGGGAAAAAAACGATTCCGAGCGAGCTCAGTTATCCAGTATACGCGTCCCGGTAAAAACCAAAAAAAAATCGAAAAACCGTTTTATAGATGCTTTATTTTTTTAATCAAAATTTTCTTAAAAACGGTCCGAAAAGTCGCATCCGCGTATTACACATAACGTACACAATATTATGATTTCAACAACGTGTGAAAATTTCACACTATTCGATACGGTATCAATCGCCGCGCAACGGTTCGTCGTTGTAATCGAAACGATACTTTTTTTTTTCTCCCGGATTCGTCGTCCACTTGGGGCGGATTCTTTTCACTCGGGTTCCAAATTTTGTTTCATCGAATCTCAAGCAGGTAACGAATTTGTGCGAGTTTTCGCAAAAATACACGAAAGGTATATCACGTGTAGAATATAGTTTCATCGGGCAAGTCGTTTTTATGCGGCGTTTCGCCAAAGATTCCATGCGTTTTATTCAATACGATACTTCGGTCAAAACGTCGACGAGAATTTCGCACTTTCCGGGGTTAGTCGCTCGGTGCGTTGTGTAAAAAAAAAAACGCTAAAAAAGAGACAGTCGCTTATGAAAAATAATATGGGGAAACCGCGGACGCATTTTTTTTTTTCGACAAATATTGCAAAAACAGTAGACACTACTACACGCGGCTGGTGTATACGGCCGGGACAAGAAATCGATTCGGGCGCCGTTTCTTGTTTTTGGTGTATCAATGTTAAATACGATATCGTTATGGAAATAGTGTTCTGTGCATTTCCCGCACTATACTGCGCGTCCATTATATAAAAACGTCGGCGACACGTTTTTTGTGACAAAAAAATAATAATAATTTTCCGCGCGTCATAACCAGCCGCGCGCGTTGTTACAAACGTGTTGCTCGGTGCGTTAAATCGCTGTGCAAATTTCAAGTTTGTAAAAATAAACACCGTTGCCGACTGCAGCGCAAGAGAAGACATAAAACTTTTATTCATTCGTTGACGAAAAAAAAATGTACAAATTATTATTATTACTACACTTTATACCGTAAAAAATTAACGTACAAACTAGACCGTCTGCGGATTATCGCGTGAATTATGCAACACACCCAAGGCTGCGGGTGTAAACTAGATGCATTATTCTAATCAAAAACGAGTTTCGTACGCGTTAAATGAAATCGGTACGTAGGCATTGAAAATGCGTAGAATATGCGGACGGTTTTAACGGGAGTTAGCACGGACGTGAGAAAAAAAAATAACAATCGACGTTAATTTTGATTACAATTTTACACAAACGTCGTGATATATGTTCACACGACTTATATAAAAAAAAAAAAACCGTTACATCCATCATTAACATTTTAGGGACTACTCGTAAAAACCACATTTTGTACGCACAACCACGAATATTACTATAAAATCCCTAACTACTGCGGAGTAAGTGTGTACGCAGCACAGGTAAGGGTGGCCAGTATAGACTGTCCTCCAGCGCAGTATCTAAAGGCATTTCGAGTGGTTTTCAACGACACACGCTCGGAAGACACAGAGTTTTAAATTTTCATCGTACGCTTATGTTGTAAGGTTTTTTTTTTTTAAAAAATTAGCGCAGCCGAGGTACTCCTCCTGTGGTGTTTTTAAAAACTTAAAATCATCGCATTATACGTAAGTAGGTTAGAGAATATTTTTGAAATTGTTTTCCCGGTTTTTTTTTTTTTAACTGTAGTTTTAACGATCACGGAATAATGATGGGGCGACGTTTTAAACGCGATCGTAGTATTAGATACGGTTTTTGGTTTACTTACAAGAACAACGATAATCGCCAAGTGTTCGGCTGTATTGAACTGTTATAGTAGTGCTAAAATAAAATAATAAAACACACGTTGACATTCGACGAAAACATGCGCACAAAAATTAACAGAAATTATTCCGGCTAACCGAAAGTGGAACAGGTTTTTTACAGACGGATGTCGTACACGTTTGTGCTGACGACGTAGGCTTGTGTGACCAGCGTGTTTTCGACGGACTAACAGGATCGAATTTCCTACAAAAAATAACACGATCCAAATGACAAAACTTACTGCGGTCATAAAAATGACGATTTTCGAGCCACGCTCAACCGATTACCCTCACACAGCTGCTGTCGAGTAATTTCGTAAAAGAGTTTAATTGAGGATGGAGGTATCTGCCACTACGTTTTCGATTCCGAGTGAAACACGTTTAAACGAGATGTGTGTTTTTTTCACCACTATGATCACGACGATAACTTCTCCGATAATGCTCCGGATTCTTAACGTCAGCGCCTCCGACGATAGGTATACGGATTGTACTTTGAGAGGTCATAGACGCCTTAAGCGTCCCCAAAATTAAAAAGTAACGATAAAAAACCGTAAATAAGGGGGAAAAACGTTAAAAATTAAGGCGAACTCGTTTTTGGACATGATCGATTTGGATTTTTGACTTCCACAATAACGATCGGAACAGGTTGAAACTTTCACGCAGTATTGAAATCGGTACGACACTCGTCAGACGATGAAATTTCTGACTTGGAAACGTTCGAAAAATTTTCATTTTTTTTTTTTGTTCGATAAAAAATAAAATTTTCCACAAAAAGTTTTGAAACTATAACGACACGAGGTTCCGAACATGTAAATGCGTACGCTACTAAAAAAAATTTCGGAAATCCGTACGCACGCACAACTTTTATACTAAGTTGTTGGGAAATTTTCGAAAATCGGTCGAAACACCTGTGATGGGAAAAACAATTCGTAGCTCGCACAAATATTTGAAAACGCGTAAAAGAAAATTTGCCGAACAAAATTTCTTTTTTATTTCTTATAATAATGTCTCTCTCTCTACAGACAAGTATATATTTCTTTTCAAACCGACGACGAAACGGGGCGATTTCAAAAATCATCGTTTCTGCGCATCGCGATTCGGTTTTTCTTTTTTTTAATCGTCAAAAACAAACGGGCAATTAGCAGCGCGCGGTAATAGCGGCCGCTGTGCACAGTACGACACGTCGCGGTCAATAAAGCCACACAATAATACACACATCATCATCGTCGTAACAACAACAGTAATATCGAAACGTCGAAAATACACTCACTTTGTTCGACAACAGTTTTTCGAACTGTTCGATGGCTTTCGTCACGGTGAACGTGTCGAAAAACGACTGTCGACCGGCCACCGGGCACACGGTCATGTCGCTCATTCTCATGTTACCGCCGCCGCGTTACCGCGAACGCGATTCGTTTTCGCAGAAAATATTGCAACGTTTTAATTAAAGTTCGAAAAAACACTCTCGGACACCGCGGATCGACGTATTATATAGTTTTTTAACCGCGGTCGCGTCTCGGATTAATAATGATATGACGCGACAGCGCACTCATCAACCGACACAACTCGCACTCGCGGACGACGACGACGACGACGGACCGGTCTCGTGGCGGGCGCGAACGCGAATGGAACCGACGGAACGGACACCGTGTTGTGTTGGCCCCCGCGCGGTTCGACCGCACGCGCCGTGACAATGATGGTGGTGGTGGTGGTGGTGGTAAACCGCGGTTACGGTGGTGGTGGTGGTAAACCGCGACTACGGTGGTGGTGGTGGTAAACCGCGGCGGCGACGGCGGCGACGACGGTGCGCTTCAGGTGAAATCACGACGACGACGACGACACGGTTTTATTATCCACCGATTTTTGACGGTTTTTTGGGTCAACGTCGATTTTCCTCCAGGGATCTTTTAACACTGACTTTTGACACAACACCTTTTTTAACGCTACAAGGAGTCTGCTGTGCGCCGATTTGAATAATTCTTCGGCACGCCTGCTTTGCCATCCGTGGAGTTGTTTTATACTTTCTCGTCGTATTGGTTCTTATCAATTCAGTGTGTTAACGTTGATAACGTCGCAAAGTTCAGTTTAAAGATCCTACGACGATCGCGTAAAGAGGAATAATATTCATCGCAAGAACGCGGGAACATTATTGTAAACCATTTTTTGTGTCGATAAACATTTGGCCACGCACAAACATTAATTTTCATGTACGAAACACGTAAAACGTGAAACCGACAAATCGAATAAACAGATATCTATAATATTTATTCGGTTTTAATCTATCAGACGTATAAGCCCGATAAAACGTAAACAAACATTTACGCGAGAACAAATGCGTGAGTAACATCATAAAAAATATTGTGCCCAGTTATTAATTGTTTAAATAGTAGTTAATTACCAACAATTAGGTAATAAAAACACTTCTTTTTCCGATTAATTCTGCCGGACCATCTCCTCGGAGGGTTATAAATCCTGCAGAAAGCGTAATATTACGAGTGCTTCAGTTCGTATACACGGCATTCTCGCTCCGACGTTACTTAATTTTCGAATTTTTGGACGCCCGGGAACATCTCCCGAGCAATGAAAAGCCCGGATCACTTTAGGGTGTTGTATGGGTCACTGGTTTGGAAGTTGTGGATCAAACGTGTGTTGTCTAACATCTGAAAAGCGATGCAAAAACGTTGCGCGAAAAAAATAACTACCTACGTATTATACACTTACGCGTTTGAAGAACAAAAATAAATACACAACAAAACGAACATAAGTAGGCCGGAAGTGTAGCTTCACGCACACACAGAACCAAAAAAATTAAACACCGATAACGTGTGAACTGCGAGATGATGTTTTAAAAACATGTTTACGGCAATAACAGATAAACACCACTTTTTGTACCAATATAGAACACGGGTAATAAGTTTGCACGATTGAGAGTATAAATATAATTGTACTGTAAGTATACGCGTTTGTTTAATTTTTAAACGGACGATCGATAAAGCATACGTTTGTACGCGCGTTTACGCAATTACAGAAATAATCATCGTCCTATATAAATAAACGATGGTAAATTTAATTACATTCGGCGCGCAGATAAAAATATCAAAAAAAGCCGGGATCAGTCTAGGTCGCGTGTGTAGACGGGGTAGCGACAACGCTTTGGGTGGGTTACAGGTTCGGATGTTGTGGTTCTGGTATTATTTAATATCTGAAAGCAACGATTAGTTCGAAATTACCTTCGAAAAAACATTTCTGAGCCAGCTCCTGGTAAAAACAAAATTTAACGATAAAAACGGTCCGATAATTTTGAAAAAAAAGCGAATATTAATTTAAATAACGTGTGAAAATTTCAAACCAATCGGACCATTATGTGATGGTGTTAATACGATTCGAGTATCGATCAGTGCGCAATTTCGTCGTTAGAATAAAATTACACCATTTTTCAATATACTTTTTTTATACGATTTCAGAACGTACTGGACGGATGTTTTTGAAATACTCTTCACCAGGTAGTAGCTGCTGCAGTATTCTAATCGCGATAGGCAGAAAACGGATGAATAATACGTTTAAAAAAATCTAATCGAAGATGTTTTTTTTTTTTCCATTCCGCTGTGTACAGATTTATTGTATTATGGTCGTTAGTTTTGGATAATAATATTAAAATAAAAGTTTAAACCTATAGAAAGTTTTTTATAACTCGCCGTCCGTAGTTGAAAATGTCCACTCTGAGGAAAAACTTGACTCTCAACAGCCAAAGAAACATAATAAAACGTAGAAAATGTTTTAAAAAGTGTGTACATGATTCGTACCTATACTCGTATAAAACGAATAGAAGACATTTTAGTTTTCGCCGAGCTCGGTAAAACTCAGAAACGCAGAAACGCAGAAACTTAAACGCCGATCTGTTTACTGCACACGCGAATAGCAAAAAAACACGCGAAACAACGAAAATACCGACCATCATAACGTAAAACAGTTTTACAACACGACAAAATATAATAATATCGACTCTGTGACCCTACCCAGACACTATTAGCCGCATATTAAGTCCGTGGGACAATCGATATTTGATTATACGCGCAACAAACGACAATCGACCAAATTAAGCTAATTGTTACAGGGTGAACATTTTAGTATTTTACACAACACAGCGGACAACGTCTTTCTTGAAAATGTTCAATTCTATCATAACGTTCGGAGGTATATTTTTTATATATTTTTATATTTTATATTTTTATATATTTTTTTATATTTTTTAAACTTTTAGGTAGATTTTTATCGAAAAAAATCGACCCATATATTGTGTACTCGATTCAATAACCGATTCGATTTTCGGCAAAATATAGCCACATTTCTGTTGTTGTACGTATCGAAATCGGTCGAGTAGTTTTTGAGCGAATCAAGTTTAAAGTTTCCAATCACCGATATTGTGCGCTGGCGAGTACGGAAAGAGCGAAAACGGTGGTACCGATTTGATTTCTGAAAAACATTTATGTTCGAAGTTTTACACCGTCCTAATTTTCCGATGGAGTAGCTTTTGAGAAAATTACGTTTAACGTTATCGCCGATTAGTATTGCAGTGTGCAAGGCGGCGGTAGATAATATGTAATTTATTGTATTAAAACGACACGGCAACGCATTGGCTGAACCGCCGATTTGACCGATTCTGCTCGCGGATTTATAATACACTACACATTCGCGAAGTTGTGCATCCTTTCGAAATCAATGGAGATGTTAAAAAATGTGTGTCGAAAAATCCACGTTCACTCGTGGGCCCTACTGACGGGGGTTTTTTCTCGGGAGAATCTGCGAATTCATCGACCACAATAAGATCATGATAAATGCTGTTAAGATATTGACAGTAGTAAGTAAAATTACGTTAAAAATAAACAGAGATATACACACAGAAAAACTTAAACGATGTGAATTATTATAAGTTCACACTGCAAAAAAGTCGTTTACTATAATTACTGAAAACAAGTGACAACTGTAAAATGTATAACGTCGTGTGAAATTATCGATTAGTAATTTCGAAATTCCCCTTAGAATTTTGCATATTCCGAAAACTATATTATCGATCAGTATACGAATTAATTTTTAAAAAAAAACAAGTACGCGTACGTTGTAATTTGAAATCTCTGCTTGTCGCACCTTTTATAAATTGTTATTAAACTACAATTATACGAGGCGCTGTATCGTGTACAACGAAATATATTTATAATACGTTGAGAACTGTTCTCGAAAGCTCCACTTCAACTCAAGCGCGGCCATTACTATAACGCTCAATTAATCGCTCGCGGTTATTAAAAATGGTAATTTATACGGCAATTAATGGTATTTAATTTCGTATTAATAACGATTAACAATATTATTATTAATATTGTATACGATTTTGCGTGAACAAAATAATAATATGTTAATTCTGACAACATAATATCGTGTAGAAGTCGAATCTTTTGAAACCCTAAACGTTTTTATGCCGTCGAAAACGGGCAATATCATATTGTCTTAACACTCTTTTCTCTAACGTATCGAATGATAAAAGTATAAAAATTACACACGTTGTAAAATTTTCCCGTATATGTTCTGTTCGTTTTAGCCGCGAATGTACGCATTACAGTTTAATAATTAAACTCAAATCATTTATTTTGCGACGGCCCAAACTTGACGAAAATCTATAATGATAGAATTTCGGAAATCGTCATAAGCCGTCACGGATTCTCGCGTTCAAAGAAAACGCGAAACTGACTTGAACTCGCCAAGAACTAAAGAAATTACTCGTCGAGAACATCGTACAAGAATGAAAGCATAGTTTTCATTCAATCGGTTTGTAGAGGTAATGTTTCCACATGAAACCGGGAGAGGAAAATCGCGCACAGAAACGTTTTCGTACGATTATACGTTTTTGCGAGATAATTTAATGTTTTTTTTTCGTGTACAATACTGATATCGTTTTGTTAAAAAGAAAAGCGCGGAGGCACATAATTTTTTCCGACACTTTTATAACACGGGTACGTCGTACCGGTTTGCTCTATTCTTTCTGCTCTCATTGATCAACTTCGCGGCGCGACACACTACAAACAAGAGCCTTATGCAGATGAGCTAAATATCCTAGTCGGCTTTGACAGTTTATACCGGTTCATTTTCAGTGAAAACATACGCGTTTTTAAAAATTTAAAATCTCTGTATCAAAAAAGTCCTATCTACCCACCTCTACATAACGTTTTGAGCAACAGCCGTCCGAAATTTTCGTACATTACACGTAATCTGCTGTACACGCGCTTCTTGGGTGTGGAAATTTCGCGATCGGGATACTTTCAACCAGAGCATTTCGTGCAGCTACTGAAAACATCTAAAATCAAGCGACAACTTGTAGGTGCACTGTTTCAAATCACCACCACACACGTCTTGCACCTATATATTTGACGTTTGCTGTATAATACGTACGTCGTGATAATACGATAGCAATAAATTACGTTAACCGCATTTTAACCTGTGAAATCCGCGTACGACGGTTCAAGTCGTCCTTCTGCGGACTACAATGGGAGTGTCACCAGCTCGCGTTTGACGTCACTGCGCGCGCGCGCGTTTTGTTTCCGCGATGTTCACACCACGCCGCGACTGTTGTACAAATTTAAATATTTTATACCAAACA
>CM029360.1:9354333-9370431 GCA_017140985.1 Hormaphis cornu | reverse complement strand
CTCGTGGGTTAGGTACAGACAGCAAAAACCATTTTACACTTTGAATCGATGAAATTTCACATAATTCGGCAGGTACTTATTGACGAACACATATTTTATAGCGCGCTGAACAATTGTTTCATTACGCTGTGCCGAGCGGAAACAATGAACGGGCGCGCGTTCCGCAGTAAACAGATCCCAAACCGTTCTCGACTTTCTACTCTCTCCGAACGGACCACGAAACGCGAAAATCGAGCCGAAAAGACCCTTTTACGGTTCGTGGTTTTTAATATTGAAAACAGCGTTAAGAACGAAGAGCAAACACACTGCACTTTCTTCACACGAAGTACACAAACGTGAAAGTATTGTTTTTACAGCCATCTTCGACGAAAACAACCGTTCGTCTTTTCTCGTTTATACGATAAAAGTACACGCCAAGTAAAAGTCGATGACTTTCGACGAGGAGAAAAACACAAAAACTAGTTTTTTGCTTCTCATTAGGTGAACGTCGTGCTAAACGTTTTCAATAAAAAATAAAGTATAAAAAATCACCTAACCAGAAACGGACAGCTGCTCGAAACACTTCTCGTATTGACGCACTCAACACACGCTTCGTGAGCGTGAAATCGAAAAATCCGTTAAAAAAAATAAACGTAATCGAACGAGAAACGGGCGGTGTTCATGAATACAGTCGGACGAGTTGTTTTCGGGGCCGTCACGTGCCAGACGATCGCGTCTCGAGAGATAAAACTGTTTACGCGAACACAATTATTGTACGAACAGTTTAATTTTAGAAGAAAATATTTCACCGTAAATTATACGTCACACGTATTGCGATCACATTCCAAAAAAAAATCGCGAGTACCGTCAAATACGTGCGTATTATTTTACTTCGAAGCCGAGCGAGTGTTACCGATCGATTTCATTAATTCGACCGAGTATAAGTTACTTTCAGTTCTCGACTCGTCAAAAAAAAAAAAAAAATAGTGACACGGTCACTTTTAAAATTTTATACAGTTACTGTACCGCCACAGAACAAATGTTAATTTTCAAATCTAAACACAATATTTCGTTCTTATTGATACCGTTCGTCAAGTATAAACAACACATTTCGCGAACTACGTGCGTGTACTGTTTATGTGTACAAATTTTCGGAATTGCCAACGAGAAATGACGATATAATAATAATGGTAAAGGAAGAAAAACATTTTTACCCGATACAGTTTGTATAAAAAAAAATTCGTTTTAAAACTCGCGTAAAAGTCTCAAATACGAAAACTCTACACGACTATATTGTTATTGTTAAACAAAAACTTTAAAATTCGATCCGTTTCTGCAATAACGTGTAAATTTTTATTTTTCAGTGGCGAAAACTGCACATAACGACGTAAAAGACTGATAAAAGAACCGATTTTCAAACGTTTTCAATCGCCATAGCTGGTTTTTTCATGTACGGTTTTTATTACGCGCTGTTCGAACCGCATTAGAGTCGCAACAAATTCTTGTGTACGAGCTGAAAATCAAAGGTTTACGACGACGAAATGAAAAACCTACATCATTAAAACATCTCAATGCTTCAAACGTAGCAAATACACTCGAGATTGTCAAACACGTAAAACACCGATTTCAGCATAAAAATTGTGCGTTAAACATTGTCGCGTTCCGATCGACGTTTTCTAACCGATTTCTCTTCGACGACGACGTCCCAATTGAACCTGCGCGTAAACTATTGTACTCGTTTGTAGGACGCTAAAAATAGTTACATAATAATACACCCAATGTTAAATAATTGCGTTCAGATATTGTTCGTGTCAAAGGTGAAAAAAAAATTTTAAAAAAAAAAGACCGTAAAAAATGTAATAATAATGAAATCACGCGATAACGCGACACAATCAAACGAGACAGTAAACAACGTTCGGTGCACGTAGTATTTACAACAATATACATATAGTGATTGTCGATCTCGTGACTTTTACGTCATAAAAAAACGTAATTTTCTAAGATCGGCTGGCGTAATACGACACGCGATTTGTCGAACAGCGGACTGTCGACACCACTATTGTCGACGCGAAATGTAATGGATAAAAGAGAAACGAAAAAAAAGAAGCCGGGGGATCACTCTAGGTCGAGTGGGCAGTACGCTTTGGGTGGGCACGCGCTGGTTGGGAAGTTGCGGTCATAAACGTGTCGTTTAAACCATTATCCGAAAGCTGCAACGCTTGCCTTCAAAAAACATTATTGAGCGCGAGAGCAGTTTCGTCCAGTCCTTTCGAAAAAGGTACTGATTTTAAAAATCTTAACGTTCACCGCAGAAAATAAAAAAACCCCCATCGTTGTAAAAACGTTCTTAAGAATCTAACAGAAACAAAAAAAAAAAAATCCAAAACGAACGGTTGTAACGATCCGCGAAAGATCAATATTTAATAAATACGATAGTTAGTATTAATGCATTATTGCACTATGCGTTCGACTGTTTTCTGCCGACGATTACTGCAAGTTGACTGTGACGTCTGTCCGCATATTACACAATATAATATTATAATTACAGCCGAATCGATTAAATCAATATGATACATACACATGTATAGACGATAAATTCCAATTTCGATTGAACCTCGGCACGAAACCGCGATAAAAAGTATCATTACAATTATTATTTAAAATCGGTTTTGCAGAAATCCGCGGTGGAAATCGTACTTTTTGGACGCGAAATCCGCGTTCGAATCGTGTCTCTTGTATTTTGCAAAAAGTACTTTATACTACACCCGAACGTATTTTCCGTGGCGTTCTCAATACTCGCGCGTAGGTACTGTTTAATTTTAATAGAAAAAAAATAATCAAACGAAGAATTGTAAAAATTTAAAAAAATCTGCGTCGAGAATCGATTACGAGAAGGATGCGGCGGCAATCGATACGATCGGGTTTTATTTTTGAAAACATTAGAAGTGAAATCTGTGAAACACGGTTAATTTTAGCCGCGAAATTGTTTTCAGAGGACGTGCGCGTACGTAATAATAATACGTTTCAGGTAACATCCTGGCTGTAATAGTTGTTTGATTAGAGAAAAATATTTTTTTTTTTCGTATAAAAAAATCCCGTTCGGGGTAAACATTTTGTGTATGAGTTTCCTTGTGCGTTTACAACAGTTGTTTATATTGCCAATATAAACTTGAAAATCCTACACAGATCTTTAACCCGTAATATCGTTCTGTTCGTTCACACGATTCAGTGACGGGATGAGGCGAATAGGTGACACTTCGTAAGTCGTATAAAACAACAAAACAAACGAACGTGGCAATATTGTTGTTTTCATATATATTTTTCCAGCAAGACGGGGTGGAAAAAAAACCAAAATAAAATACCACTATCATTACCCGAGAAGCATATTGTTCTTTGAGACGATAAAAAGAAAAACTTAATATTGTCCTTAAATCAATTAAGCGATACTGTATTGCTGCTTCGTGCGGGAAACACGAGTCGTACGGGCGTATAAATGTGTTTGTTTGTCTGCTTACACACATTAAACTTTGGTCTACGCTCGCAATTATTTCGGTTCATTCATCAGAACGATTTCCCGAAAAAATAACAAACAATTGAAAAATAAAAAACACGATAGTCGGATAAAAATTAATTATTTTTTTTTTTTTTATAGAACACACAATAATACGAACAAAATTATACGTTGGAGCGTAAAAATTGTTGTTCAACTGTCGTGTAGTTCTACGATTTGGCTAATTCAATAAAAAAAACATCTCTGCAATTCGTATACACCTCCGTTGGGTAATTTGAAAACTTAAATCCGATTTCTTCCTTCTATATTATCAAGCGTTTCTGCACAGTTTTTAATTTTTACGACAGTATCGGCTGCAGATCATGTACGGCGAGTGAAGGATACGTACCACACGTGAATTGTACGACCAATTTACGATTGATTAACTGTCGTCGTTTGTAAATGTAATTTTTTTTTTCAAGCAACTCCCCGTCCTTTCCATACGTACGCACCGTTGATAAGAAGAACGCACAGAAAACACGACCACGACAAACGGCCGTCATCGCTGACGTCTTTGTACAATAATCATGAGCTTTCAAATCGTTTGAATAATTACACATAACGTGTATATCGGTAAACAACCGAACAATAAAATTGAGAAATCGATGGGTACGAAATAATGTTATATTACGGTCTATTCTTGTACGGCATAGTCAGTTTCTGAACAACAATTCTATTACTAACCGGATTGTTGTGTACCTATACAGTTGTTAAAAACGTCATAATAATATTATTATAATCAACGAAAACAATACGACGGCGACCGTCGTGATGGATTTGACGTACGAGTAAGACTTTCAAATTCAAAACTTGTAGAGCGATCGACTCACTGGAGCAGAGCTTGCTCAAAACCGTAATTTTCGTAAGCAATCCATTTCAACCTGCAATCCAATGAACGCAGCTTCCGAACGTGCAGCAACTCACCGACACATGGTGGCAACGTAGTCGTTACTCGACTTAGAATTTATACTTTTTTTAGATTCTGAGCGTCAGCGACAAACGTATTGTTTAAAACGATAATGTTTTTCTGTCAACAACTTTCCGGGTAGAGCTCATACTCGAAACTATTCTAAAAGGTTTATGATGTACTCCAGTGGTACTTTGGTTGAAGATTTTTTTGAAAGTTCGCTTACTTTTTTATTTTCGCCCGACAGAAAAAATCGAGAATTTTACGACGAAGGTTTTGAAATGTTCGGGTTTTTAATGACGTTTTCGGGTAGAACGAGTGCTCCAATCGTGTTGCACATAAAAATTGGGATTTCGGTTTTAAATTTCATTTTATTTGAAGCGTTTTTTTTGATAAAATATATTATTATTTTCAGAGTCGTGCGCCGAAAACGACGAAATCGCCAAATCCGGAGACACGTCAGAACACGCCTGTTAACTATCGTTATAAAAAACGATTCCGTGTCGTTTTTAAACTTTTATGTACTACATTTATTTAATACGTTACGAAAAGTTGACGAAAGTTTTCGCTAGGTGTTTTCTGTGCGCGTACTGTTTGTTAAATACGGTTTTTACCATACTTATTATACTGGTATACTATGTAGACGACGGAGCTTGTTCAGAATCGTTTTTTTTTCGAAGGAATCATTGCTTTCAGACGTCAAATAATAATGCGTTTGAACCCCACAACTTCGAAACCCACCCAAATCGACTACCCTGTCAAACTACGCACGAGAGTTGATTTTTTTTTTTTAACTGAAATACGATCTTTTATCCTGTATATATATATATGTTATTATGTGCAATATTAAAACGATGATCGAATAGACAAAAAGGGTTTTACGGGACGCCGAACATTACAAATATTCAAATATCGTCGGGCAAACGACGTAGACAATATATAGTTATATAGTCGCATTATGCATCGTAAGAGTTTTAAATTTATAAGAATGTGTTGTTCGAGTGATTATACAATTACAGATTTACTTGGAAAGAAACAGTAAAAAACCTGTGTACAAACGGCTCGCGTATAATATAATTATACGTACACAGTATAAAAACACGATGTGGCGGAACGATGTCTTCGGATACTTTTTACGATGTAAACGAAACCGATTGTTTATTTTTCTGTAATCGTTATACGTATTGTAGTCGACGTGTTACGTACGTCATACACGCCGCGGTATTAGGTTTATCGTAAATCGTATTCAGTAAACAGACGCATTTGTTCACCGAATCGGATAATATAATGTGTCAACATCGGAAATCGAATACGCGTTAACAAGAGTGCGGTTATTACTCGCCAGTACGTTTATCATTAGAAGAAAAAAAAGTACTCACGACAGTAGGTACAATGTAAACACTTGTGTATAACTTCGAGTAAGTCGGTATATGTGTATTTGGCTAAAAACATTTGGCTAAAATCCAAAATTAAGGGTTACAAGAAAAAAATTACGTCACGAAACAATGGCGTTTCGTTGATGTTAAAATTTTTAGATTTTGGTGTCAGTATAAGCGACGAGTGAATTTTGTTCAAACCCATAGTAATATATACACCAGAGCGAGATAGTCTGTACGACATAATATCAGACCGCATTGAAGAGTCTTTCTGGGCAAATTCGCGTCTTTTTTTTGATTCGTTAAATTGAACGAATAAAAGTTATTTAAAGTTTTTTAAATTTTTTATTTACTTTTTTGAAAGCAAACTGACAGAAAAAAAAAAATTAACTTAGCTCAAAACGAATCAATACAGCTTGTGTTTTTAATTCACATGGTCTCGTACCTATGACGCATTTTCTCAGCTCCGGAAAAATGTTTTCGTTTGAAACTCCCTCTATACTAATACCTCTTTTTTTTTTTTTTACATTCTGAACGATAGCCAGGAAGCTACAGGTTTTATAAAGATGTTTTTTTTTTTTGTGACATGCATAGCGTCTCGGTATGTATTGCTCCGATCTAATAGTCAATACATTTTCTGAAAGCCCAACTTGGTGCACTGTACTCGACGTTTTGCCAAATTTTCAATTCCGAAAATGTCACAGTCGACGATTCTGAGCAAAAATCACAAAATTTTAACCGATTTTCCGACTTGAAACGACGAAAAAATAAATTCCCTATTGCGATCTTCAAAATTATTCAGTCGCGTATTAAATAATACGTTTACACGACTACTTCCAAACCCATACCCAAAGCTACTCCGTCAAACTACCCACGCGACCTAGAGTGATTCCGGCTTTTTAAAAAAAGAGTTTTACAATACAAAATTTTCAACTTAAAGTTAACACGTATTGAACTGAAAAAAACTTTTTAAGTAAAAAGTTTACGAGTTGATTAACTTGAGCTAAATTTTAGCTTAACTTTTTAAGTTAATTTTAACATACTTGACGAGCGCAACCTTGCGTATGTAAATAGTTAACGCGCGAAATCATTCGTAAAAACTTCTAACGCAAAATGTTCTGATAATAATATGTGAGCGATTTACGTCAGTCGTTTACCACTCAACCGATGTTTGAAATTATACTTTTTAGATTCTTAGCGAGGGACGTATTGTTCAATACGGTGACTCCGGTGGTACTATGGTTGAAGCTTTTTTTTTTTTTTTAATTTTGCTTACTTTTTGAGTTTTACAAAAAAAAAAATCTAACGAAATGTACAAACAAATTCGAATCGTTCAATATTGGACGACCACAAATCATAAAGCGAATTACGAGCGTTATTTTACACGTTTATACAGCGATATCGTTCGTTATTATTTTTTATATAGTTTTACGTCGGTGGAAACCCGCAACGGAAACATTACGTTCGCATAGCAGAGTTATTTGTGTAATTTATTTTGCCGACGGGTTCGAACGTAATATCATTTTTTTTTATAGTGTTTACGAAACATTCTAGTATTTTATTCTTTTTTTCGTCCAACGAGTTTCTTCTGCGAGGGAAAAACGCTCGGACTACACTATCTGCAGCAGACGTCAGACGCTTTCGTATACCTATGTGCTACATATTCAAATCGCGCGAAACACGACAAATATAATATGATAAATCGCTTTCGGATAAAAAAAACTGTCAATTATGTGAAAGTCCACGCTATTATAAAACTCTCTTATCTCCGCGCGAACCGCAACAGGTCGGTATACATAATTACACATTATTACACACGCTGCAGCATCAACAACCCATGTACAGTATAGACAAATCAAATTATTGATCTCTTGTATTTTCTTTAGATTCCCCGAGCGCAGCGAATGTATATGTTGTTTTTACAATGATGTTATTAATTTTTTTTAGCGCGAACCCCTTTTTAGGGCGTAAGAAACGCTCCGATTTTTAACCTCTCGCGAAAAGGTCTTTGTGGACTGAGCGGACTCAAATTTCAAAAAGTTCAAAATTGAAAAAAGCCGCTCTAGATCGCGTGGCTACTAGTTTGACGGAGTAGCGACTACGCGCTTTGGGTGGAAGTTGTGGTTCAAACGCATTATTCAGTATCTGAAAGCACAATGATAATTGCCTTCGAAAATTACGATACTGAGCCGGCTCATTTGTCCAGTATACGTCCTGGTAGTAAAAATCACGTTTAACGAAAAAATATACTTGGAAGATAATTAAAAAATTTGAAAATACCTAGCGAAAACTTTTTTCGGTCTTTTATACAACGTATTAAAATAATTAAGTACCTATGTGAAACGACACGGAACAATTTTTTTATAAAAATAGTTGAATATACATTATATAGCCGTTTTGACGCCGGATTTGGCGATATCGGTTTCAGAAAATAATCGAAATATCAAAAACTGTTTCGAACAAAATAAAATTTAAAGCCGAAATCCCAACTTTTACGTGTAGTATTCTCAACGATTGGAGCACTCCTTCTATACCCGAAAACGTCATTACAAACCTGAAAATTTCGAATTTTTCGCCGTAAAATTCTCGATTTTTTTTTTTTTTTGGTAAAACTCAAAAAGTAAGCAAAATTTCAACAAAAGAAAGCTTCAACCAAAGTACCACCGAGTCCACTGTATTAAACAATATCGTTGTAAAATAACAATACGTTCCTCGCTAACGCTCAGAATCTAAAATGCATAATTTCGAACATCGGTTGAGCGGCTAACGACAGACATTTTTTATTGCTCACACATTATTATAATATTAAAAAATTATTATTCTTGCAGCAACGTACTTAATCTATACGTATTTGACGCCATCAGAATATTTGCATATGCGTTTTATACTGCTCGAACGATAGTTGCGCAATAGTTCAAACGCTTTTGGTTCAGATTTATTGAGACGATTGTACATAGTATATTATCATTAAAATTAGATCTTTCAGAACTGAATAACATAAAACGACAAAATTTCCTGTTCAGAAATTTTTTCACTATAACTGCGGTAATAAAATGTTTACATTTATAAACTGTATAAACATTATATATGATTTGTATAAATTTTATGCATCTGGATTAACCTGCAACGATAACATCGTCACGAATAATGTTGTTTTTTTAACGATAAAAAAAGTTTTACACGAGTATTTAAATAAAAACTAGACGATACTATACACGCCAATGCGTTAATCGAACGTTTCGTTCCATTTTTTTTTTTTTTTAATTTCTATAGTGTAAAAGTATACCAAAAACTCCCATCGAAAACCTCCAAATAACGTTTTAGTTTTGGGCGCGCGTCAACGGCTTGAAGCGATGTCGGTCCACGGTGAAAATGGTTTCTTCTACGATTTCTGTAACTTTTTTCAATCAAACGTATTAAATCAATTTAGGGCGTACAAGTTTGAAAACGACAAGGAATAATTGTTAAAACGATAGTAGGTATTAGAGCCGTTCAGACGCCGGATTTCGCAATTTTCGGCACATAACTCAGAAAACAATCGAAATGTCAACAAATTCTTTAGTTTAACTATAATTTAAAGCCGAAAACCCAACTGTTGTGTGGCATTCAACGTAACGATTGGAGCGCTCCTTCTGTCCGAAAACGTCATTACAAACCAGAAAATTTAAAATTTTTCTCCCTTTTTTTTTTTTTGACTTTAGCTTTTAGGGGTAAAACAGCACAAAAACTAAGCAAAAAAAAAAAATTTTTTTTCAACTAAACACCACCGGACAATGATAGACCTTTCGTTAGAGGTGCCGACTTTGAGAATCGGAGCGTTCCTTCCATACGTACGAAAACTTCATCACAAATCTTAAAATTTCAATTTTTTCGCCGTTATATTCTCCGAAATATCCAATTTTTTTTTTTTTTTTTTTTGTATTAACTCAAAAAGTAGACAAAATTTAGAAAAAAACTTCAACCAAAGTACTACCGGAGTCCATATACACCTATAAGTAGAGACTTTAAAAATCCGAGCATTCCTACCACCCGAAAAACTGGTTGTCGGAAAAACAGAAACAAAGAAACGTCATTGTTAAAACAATAACTGACGCTCGGAATCCAAAAAAACCGAAGCACAAAAACATTCTTTGCTCCGCTCGAATACACGCGCGAACAAAGAGTTTATAACTTTGATCGCCGCGACTCGTCGCGGAAATGTCTGTCCGATTAATCACAGCTGGCGCCGGCATATTGTAATAAAATTACTGAAATTAAGCACTTAAACACAATATCTAACTGGCAATCTACCAACGTTATTAGAAATTATGCGTATAATGCTGTCGAAACAACTTCTAACGCCGCAGACGAAAAAACAATTAGGGAAAAAAGATTATGATCATTAGTGTGGAATATATTATATTGTAATTATTATTAAGATTTCAGGTTGGGATCGCGCAAACTGACCGCGGAAAATTGTTGTCGACGAGAAATATTGTCGAAATTTTAGCACGAGATGGTTTTCACGAGGAGGGGTTTTAAGGGGAAAACAAATTACAAAATACTTATACTTACATTGTATGATAAAATTGATTTTTTTTAAATTTAAAAAAAAACCTCACGTGTAAAAACTTCAAAAAATTCGACGACAAAAAACGTGACAGAAACGAGTAATAATTTTCAATATTGATCAAAAGACGAGAACAAAAAAAAAAAAAAACACACAATTTTAGGCCACACGTCAGACTTTTTGCACGGAATCTTGCAGGAGAAAAACTGCAATTAATTCGATAAAACCGTGTGAATGGCACAAAAGAAGAAATGATCGAAAGTTTCGAGGTCGAATCCCCCCAATACCGTTTTTTCTAAAAACTTTTTGCCCGGACCTGTATGTGTTATGTTCAATTATATGGTTAATAAATGTTATTCGACACTTTTTCTGGAAAACTGGAAAGACATTGTTGAATTACACGGACAAAAATCAAAGTAAAAAAGCCGGGATCACTCTAGGTCACGTGAGTAGTTTTACGGAGTGGCGACTACGCTTCGGGTGGGTTTGAACGTATTATTCAATATCTGAATGCAATCGTTGCCTTCAAAGTTCGAAGCGAGCTCAGTTGGAAAACCGTTCGAGAGTTTTATACTTAGCTCAAAAATGTTCAAAATCACTTGAAACATTTATCGAACCTGTATCTTACTTTTTCGAATACTTCGTAAATATTTTAGCTCGTTCCGATCATTATTACTTTGGATGTTGTGGTCAAAAAATTAAATCGACACGTCTGAATTTGGCAATTTCGCCATTTTCTGCGCATAAATCAGAAGACGATCGAAAAATACTTAAAAAATAACATACAATTTAAAGTCAAAATCCCAATTTTTTGCGGTATTCGTCGTAACGGAGCCTTCTACCCAAAAACGTCATTACGAACCTGAAAATTTCAAATTTTTCCCCGTAAAAATCTCGATTTTCTCGGTTTTCGGGGTAAAACTCTCAAAGAGTAAGCGAAATTTCCCAAAAACCGAATTCATAGACCTTTCGCTAGAGGTACAGATCTGAGCGTGCTTTCTACCCGAGAAGTTGTTGACAGAAAAAAAAAGAACATCGTCGCTCGGAGAAACTAACTCGCACAACTAAAAACTTCTGCACCGCGAAAACTTCGAATTTCGCTGTCGGAAACATCGTAAATACGTGGCGTACGGCGCGCAAAAGTGGTTCTGACGGTCGTTCGGTCATCAACTGCCGCGCGTTTCTAACCGTTTCGGATTCTAACAACGTTCACCGCGTACGTGTCCGCGAATAGGTCGGCGGAACGTTTTTCGAAGAAGTCGTCGCGTGGTTTTTATGACGTTTAAAACAAACCGAAAGAATGATGTTGATGATTGAGGGAAACGCATTACCTACTACGCCCGACCTCCGTTGGCGGCGGCGGTCTTCAACGTTTTCCGATCGAAATAATTGTACACACGGATTTCGTATGTAAATACCGACGATAAGTACAGACCTCTGTCTTATGGTATTTTTTCTTCCTCCGATTGTTTACCGTGCGGTGTATTCGGGTGTAACAACAATAATAACGAATTTGACGGACGCCGGAGAATTCCCCCAGAGCCGATGACGCAGCGGCGCGAACATTCGTCACTGAGTTTACCCATCTGTCAGTTCGTTAGTCACCCTGAGCGCTGCCGGTACAGAAGGGATTTGTGGGAAAACGAAAAAAAGTTTACGGCGCCGCGAACGACCGATTTTACGAGCACTGCTGTCCCGGGAACAGCGCGTTTGGAACGTCCAAGACGAAAAAAACGGCTCCGCTTACCGATACGGAACGATCGCAAACAAAACGTAAAAAAAAACCGCTATTGAAACGTTGCCGGACGTCTAATACGCGACGTTGTTCGCTCCGAGTTGTTCCTCCGGCACGAGTTTCGAAAAACCAAAGTTTTCAAAATCGAAAAACCGTATCGGAAAATTCACGTGGTCCGATAACGTGTCGAACACGCTCGTGCTGCTACACGCCGAGAACGACGGCCGAGCAGTAGTATACTTACTTTTATCGAAATCGTTTCAGAAGTTACGTAAACAACAACAACTTGGAGTCGGATGTGAAATTCGAACATTTCAAAGCGCCATCATCACACTCAAAAACGATCAAAACCGAATGGGGAGTTTCAACAGCGTACTCGTCGAATCGTTCTTAATGATATATACATAAACTTCACGTCTTACGGAAATTCGGCCGTTTACGAAAAACGATCAAAATTTCAACAAAAAAACAAAAAAACGCTTCATCTCGGATCATCACACGCCAAAATCGGAGCAGTTTTTCCGCAAAAAACTTTTGATCGCGGAAAACTAAAAAAGAAAACATCATCGTAAAAAGAACTCTTCGCTCTAAAAAAAAACGTCTTACCCGACGTTCATCCTCTGCGAACAACGCCGCGCGATAAGAAAAAAACGCGTAAATTTATAATTACGTTCTTGGCCGGCTCGCGGGGGAGAGTCGCGCGACACGAACGTCGAACGCGAAATCCGGAGACTGCGGCCGTTTTTTAGTTTCGGTCGCTGCGACGCATACGATACCTGCGCGCGGGGGACGTCACCACAATTGTTGCGGCGCACGTGCCGTTTGGTGATTTTAGCGAATTTTACGGACATCGTGTGTGACAATAACGCGTGTATTATTATTATTATATATACTCGACGGATTCGTTATGGGCGTTAAAAAATTGGAGGAAAAAACCATAAACGTTCTTCTGTGCAATCGGCGTCCTCCGATCGCAACGTTTCGCGACACTAAAAAGTTTGAAACGTATACTCTGACCGAGGGGGTTTTTGGAAGTTTTCATTGTGCGTTTACGGCCCCGCAACGACGATTTTGAAAACAATTTTCGGACGACGGCTCGAAATATGTCGACGTATTTTGTTTGTAATTACTTTTAGCGACCGATCATTGAACACGCGACATGAGGAGTTCGTCGGTTTCGAAACGTAACATTTCGTTCGATTGTGTTCTGAGTATCTGGAAAAGTTTACAGTAGTATCGTTGGGAGTGCAAACGGAAATTTACGAGAGAAACGTGTTAAGATGAGTCGCGTTTGGCCGAAAAAGAGAATGAAAAATTTAAAAACGTCGCTATCAAATGGAATCAACATGACGCGGCGGACGCGAAAAGAATTTTTATGTAAAGTTTCGGCAAACGTGGTTAGATAAGACAACGCGTCCAATTGACGTCGACTAAAAAAAAGCAGCAAAACTCATTAGATCCATTTTAACGGCGTAGTATACGAATTTCAAGTCGAACAATTTCGAAAATTTTGACGTTTTCGTTTTTGGCTCATAGAAATAACGAAAATTTCAAAAAACGCTGTACCGTCTCGGATCGATCACCAGCTAGCTATCTTTTGGGGTATCATACGTTAAAATCGGAGTATTCTTTCTACCGTAGAAAAATTGATCACAGAACAAAAAAACATAATTGTTAAAACAATACATTCTTCGCTCGAGCGCAGAATCTAAAAAACGGGGAGGGTTCTCTAGCCATAGGGCGAACGAAGAATAGCATTTCGCGTTATGAAAAATTTCCGAAAAAAAAAAATTACCAAACGGTTTATCTATTTTGATCTGTTTGTAATTCGTACACTTCGGGAGGGATCTAAACCCTTTTTCTGTCTTCTGTGCCACTGGTTATCCTGCCACTAATAACCCCGACCGCGTTCCGTACATATTTTATACATCGCGTTTGCGATAAAAAATTACGAACGTTTTACGAGTTACACAACGATTATAGTATGACGGGCGCTCACGTTCGGCCTAGGTCGATGAAAAGTCAGATTTTCAACAAAAAAAGATCATAATTCTTCAATGCGCGCGGAGTATACGTAATATACACATCGAACGGCGAATTTTTATTCGAATCCGATTAACGGGATCGAGTACATTACAACACTATACGAGTAATCCTGGGCCTATAAGCGAATCGACTAACGTTATTGTATACAAGTGGATTTTTTAGAAACGTTTTCATCCGGATGGCAAATTGTGTTTTACACAACACGATAATATTTTTTTCGCGATTTTTCGCGTGTTTATCGATTAAAACAGGTTTGCCGAAATTCTTAACGTTTTTTCCTCGATTTTCGCCCGGTTTTTTTTACTGTGACTTTTTAATCTTGCAGACGCTCAAGTCCCTCGGAGTACCATCCGTGTCCCCAACACCTAATCTATCGTCGGAGGTGCATTGTCGAAGAAGTTATCGTGATCGCATGGCGGTAAGAGAATACAAAAACACGCGAATTCGTTCTTCGCTCTGCAGAATCCGAAATAAATCACACGCGTTATGGGTGTAAGTCGTACATAACTTTGAACCACACAACGATAGGTGGTAAACTCGTATTTTTTCGCGCGAGTCTCGACTGACTCATTGCGACGGTGACAAATAGGTTTTACCGAGGACGTAGGCAATTTAAAGTGTGCCGCCGATTACTACAGCACGTAAACGCGGAGGTCCGACCAGAAAACGCATACCGACGTGTTTGATCCGACTTTGGCAAACGACGCCCGCGGTATTTCTTGTAGCCTTTTCTTTTCTTTCTTTCTTTTTCGCGCCCGAGAGCTTATTACTGTGATATTACATCTGTTGAATATTCGGCTAATCGACGTGTCGAGTACAACAACAACAGTAGTTTCGAATACTGAAACTTAACCTCGAAACTGGCTCGATGACAGAATATTATTGTTCTCGCACCTCGCGGTATACCTCGCACAAATACGTCGTGCTACACAATACAGGTACGCCCAGGTGATAAAAAATCGTCTAATAATTATAGTAATAACCTACTGGAAACACTGTACGCCTCCAATCACACCTGGCCAGATTGTTTAATTCGCGTTGAACAAAATTATGCGACATCTTGCGCCACCGACAAGTATCTACTACGCGATTGTATCGTTGAAAATTTTCTTTTTTCTACTTAGAAAGTCTCACGGCCGCTCGAAAAAGTGCAGTTCTGCTGGGAAAACTCGGTTCAAACTCCGTCGTTGTTTTACGGCTGAGGAGCAGAGCGATACGAGTCAACATCCGAAAAAACGTTTAGTCCAACGAAACGAATCCGTACGACGACGAATCTTTGACGAATTCATCGACGTGTAACACACACCAACACGTCGGAATTTTATTGTGCAACACTCTACGTACATCTGATATACTTGAGCACGTTCTAATATTAACATTTAAAATTTAACACCGTCGTCGGGTGCGCCGCGGAACGTTTTTCAATTAGCTCCCGGCGGCGACCACCGTGAAGCGTGTCTCCCAAACACGTAGGTGTGCCGTCGCGCGATTGGAAAAGACGACGGGGGAAAAAAAACAAAACGCCGGAGAAAGTCCGATAAAAACGCGACGTGAAATGTCGACGGAAAAAAAATGTTTCTCAGCGTAGCAAAGTTTCTATCGGTTTCCCACAGCATAAACGCTTTTCATAAACGCACCGATGATTCAGTCGGCAACGATTTTTCTGACACGGTAGCGCGATTCGAATACACAAGAAAATCGTAAAAGTTACGTTTTTAGAAGAAAAAAAAGAACTAACGCGCAGCGGCCTGACGTAATCGATTCACGTCTACGTCGCGTACAACTTCCGAGATGACGGTCGCGAACCATCGAGACGAACCTTATTACGATCACCACCGTGCGGCGATATCGGATTTTCGCGATCGTTAAAAATCACAAAAAAAAATATAGTATAAACTATAGTAGCCGGTCGGATATGTATAAAAAAACGGTATCTTTACCCACACGTCATCCGTC
>CM029360.1:9250433-9344333 GCA_017140985.1 Hormaphis cornu | reverse complement strand
CGTTAAAAACCAGTATCGGTAGATCAAAAAACTGTTTTCAAAATTGTTGGCGTACACTTGGACGTGTTCAAATTACAAGTCAAAAAAAAAAGTGCACGTATAATATGATAATCCAAAACGAAAATTGATGAGAGCCAGATCGTTTTCACGCGAAATGCTCAATCTCGGGGCTACGCGCGACGCCGCAATACGCAAATCGTGTACGGTTTGAAGTCACCATTTTTGCTTTGACGTTTCTTCTTTTTCGTCAAGGGGTTTTCTTTCTTTGTCGTCGAACGACAGCCGAAAGAAAACCCCTTGACGCGCGGTTGGAAATACTAACAGGATCGGAATGGCGGCTATGGTCCTGCGCATAAAGATCCATCCGAAAAACTTCTAAAACATATAGTTTTCTTCGAGTTTGTTGTCGTAGTCACCAAGACTGTTCTGTTGGTATCAGGTTTTCTAGGTCAGACACGTTCGCTGCAGTTTCGCTACGTCTACTTTTTAAAAGGCGTTTCGATCCATCCACTCGTGAGATCTTCAGGAAAATACTCGTCGAACGATTCGCCCAAAGCTTGGCGCTTTATCGTTGTACGCGTTTACCTTCGACGAAGGTGTCGAGGAAGGTTACGCGACGTTTTTCAATGTGGTGTTTTTTTTAATTTCAACAAAACGTTAACGGTCAAAAACAAAAAACAAAAATCCGACGCGTTCGTGCGCAGTGAACGAATATGGAAGAAAGTGAATTCTGCGTGCGGCCTATACTGCGAATATTGTCATCGTATACGCGATATTTTAACGTTATACTGCATGATATATACATATGCCTTTTAACATAACGTGTACGTTTTATAAACGCAATAGAAAATAATAAGTACACCGGCGGCCGTATGATCGTAATTATGAAACAACTATATATTTGTACCTACACCGATCGGTAGCGATGCGAACGCCGCGTTATTTCGAGCACCACGTCGGTTATGATGTACATACAGGGTGACTTAAACGATTATTTTCAAAAAAAAAAAAAAAAGAACGGTAAAAGTGCGTTGCATTCGAAAAAAAAAAAATTTGATTCTGTTACGAAATAGCTGTGTATTGAACCTGGAAGAACGTTATTCGATCCGTTGAATGAATTTAGTGCATGAAATTTTGAATAACCGCGTGGAATAATGTTGTACAACCGTGGTACATAATTTGTAGTGCGCGTATCTGACGCCGGATTTGACGATTTCGCCGCCATTTTCGTCGCATTCGGGGCGCGTAA
Organism: Hormaphis cornu; assembly: GCA_017140985.1. NCBI lineage: Eukaryota > Metazoa > Arthropoda > Insecta > Hemiptera > Hormaphididae > Hormaphis > Hormaphis cornu. The sequence goes on along the minus strand of CM029360.1, from coordinate 9,343,084 downwards.
CTCGGAAAATAATCGAAATGTCAAAAAATGCTTCAATCGAAACATAATTCAAAACCCAAGTTCCCAACTTGTATGACGTGTCGTAACGGTTGTCTTCTACCCGCGAAAACGTCGTCATCAACGAACCTGAACATTTCTCGATTTTGTTTTAGTCTTTAAACTCAAAAAGTTAGCAACAGGAGACCTTTCATTAGAGCCGGTACTGACTTTGAAAATCGGAGCGTTCCTTCTGTACGAAAAGTCGTTGACAGAATAAAAAAAACCGTCATTGTGGACACTCTTTGTTGCGCTCAGTATCTAAAACCAGGGTGTTTCCGTGGGTTGTATGTGCAAGCCGGTAAATTTTGAGCGACAAAACTCGATATGGGCTAGGAGTTGAAAGGGACACAAAAATAATTTTATCGCGTTATTGTTTTTGTAAAAACAGGACAATATAGATAAGTTTCGATATCATAAAATTTTGCAATGAGACTAAAAGCTTTTTGAACGATCGCGGAGAACGGTGGACATACTTGACGTGCATGATCTGAAACGCGTGCAGCAACAGATTATAATAATAGTGAATTGTCGACGTTCAAATGCACACCGCACAGTTTACACACACAATAGTTTTTGCAATTTTCAATACAGAAAAGTGACTATACAAGCACGTGTACGGGAAAATAACTATAATTTACAAAAGTGAACACTTCAGACGAGGAAATGTTACAGAGTCGCGTAAATGTGCGCTGACGGAGAAAAAGAAAAAAATCACCTCGGCCAATTACCGACCATTGACAACGGCTCGTATACATTTTTTCCCGCGAAAACGACGACGCGATTTTTCAACGACGACGCGATTAGCCTGCTGTTATTATACGTTCACAAAACGTTCGCAGAACTACTTCATTTTTTTCGTTTCGCAGCGACTGTTGGACGACATTTTTTAAATGCCATCTTCTACGTCACACCATTATTTATACAACGTTCTAATAAACATATAACTGTACTTGAAAACCGTATGAATACCTTATACGTAACCTCGAACGTAAAATAGTTACGTACATAAAACGTCAACACAAACTGTGCGTCGTCGTGTGACTGTGTCAAAAGTGTGAAAATTGAACTCCGCGATATTGAATAATAATAAAAGGAATACTATCGATAGTTAATAACATAACACATGACGATGATGTAATTAACGGGTTTTATTTCCCGTGATACGAGAGTACGAATTTTAAAAAGCCGCTCTAGGTCGCGTGGAAGTGGTTTGACGGAGTGGCGACTACGCTTTGGGTGGGTCTCACTTGGTTTGGAGAAGTCGTGGTTCAAACGTATTATTTCCATCCGAGAGCAATGATAAATGAATAAATATAACGATACGAATAAATGATAAATCGCATGTGGCCTTCGATAAAAAAAAGAAAAACGATTCTAAGCGTCGAGCAAGCTCGGTTGTCCATGTACGTTCTGGAAAAAACCGTACTTAACAAGAACTTAGAAAATCATTGAAACAAAAACTTTTCTTAGTATTATACAACGTATTACTGAATTAATTTAGTACGTAAAAGAATAATAAACGATAGTTCAATACTATACAGCCGTTTCGACGCCGGATATCGCGATATTGTCGTCGTTTTCGGCACACGACTCGAAAAACACGCTTCGAACAAAATAAAACTTGAATCCCCCGACTTTTTATGGTGGTGTTGTTCAACGTAACCGCCCGAAAACGACATTACGAACATTTCAAGTATTGTTCGCCGTGAAATTCTCGATTTTCAAAAAGTAAGCAACGTTTCAAAAAACTCTTCGACCAAAGTACCACCGGAGTCCGCGAATCGTTTGGAAAAGAGGAGCGTTCGTTCTACGTACGGAAAGCTGTTGACGGAAAAACGAAAAAAACAAAAACATCATCGTAAAAAAAACAATATCCTCGCTAACACGATCAGAATCTAAAAACACCGCAGTAGTCCTACAATTACTGTTAAGCCTGAACAACAAACATGATGACCTCCGAGGGGACACAAACACATTAGTTAGGACGATCGTTTATAGTGAACAAAACACGTCTTCCATCAAGGTTCGCGCATAAAACGCTTTCCAGACGGGCCGGTAGGTATCGAAACGAACTGCTGGCGCTTCTGCCAATGATGCAGAACATAAAATATCATAAATAGATCCTGTATTTCTAATCGTAGAACACGACAATGACTTTGTAATGAAAACAAATGAGTCGATGTAAGTTGATATTAACTATTATTGAGAACAGACGTTTGCTTCCGCAACAGGATACCAGATGGCCGGCAAAGCTTTGTATTGTGAAGAGTGTAAAACTCAAGTGTATACGGACTGAGCGATGACTCGACTGAAACTTTAAAATATATTGTTCTTTTACACGGAAGGCTTGCGCGTCTGTAGGAGAAGTAAAACTACGTTTTCCGAATACATAGTTCTTCCACTACACCCTTGGCCCGGGGGATATTTTTACCCCTTGAAACGAGTGAAACGCGTAATGAAGAAGAAAAAGAAGCCACTCCGGGTCGCGTGGGTAGTTTGATGGAGTAGCGGCTGCGCTTCGGGTGGGTCACTGTTTTGGAAGTTGAGGTTCACACGTATTTTGTTTAATATCAATGATAAATCATCGCCTACGAAAAAAAAAACGATTCTGGGCGAGCTCAGTTATTATCAAGTGAACGCGGTCCCGGTGAATTTAACAATGAAAATTGAACGAAACTTTTTGAACTTTTTCTTCGTAGTTCAACAACGGTACAAAGACGCATTTTTGTTAAAAATGTCAAGACGACAGAATGACTGTAAGAGTGCGACTGATGTGTTCAAAAGTCGAAAAACCCGAAATTAACCCCCCATTTATATGAATGAAAACCCCAAAAATCTGAAAATATAAATACAGCCTAAAATCAAATGAAACTTTTCGAACATTTTTTCGAAGTCGTATAGTACAAAGTTACATGTCTAAGATTTCACGACTGATTGTTTTCGAAATTATTGTTTTGAAACTATGTACACGCGTTATTGACGAAACGCCGTTTTTGGCGGTTTTTCGCAATTTTTCGATGATTTTTCCCGTCTCGTTGAAAAACAGCTGTCGAGGAAAATCGCGAAAACGACCTCTCCAAAGTAGGTGCCGCCCATCGTCTTGATCCGATTCGCTATAAAAGAAAAAGCCGTGCGTGTAGAAATTGTTTACGTTCATTTTGAAAAAATTATTTTTCACTTTTTAGTACGATTTTCTGTTGGATTTTTACACGATACTAATATTATAAGAAAAGTAAGTTTTTAATATACATTTTTTTTTTTTACTTACATTATATACTTTTTAGTCGTAGTTTGATTGATTTTTTATTGCCCGAGTTTCATAAGCTGGGGGGTGATGAGCAAAAGTTGGAGAACGATGTTATGCGCAACGTGAATTGAATTTTCACTCAATATTTTTTTGCGTAAAGTATCGAACTCTATTTGCGGTCACAATTTTATAAAAACGATCGATTAGGCAGTTTCCTCGCGGTACTGTCAGTGTTGATCGCGTTGATTTTTATTTTAAAATATGAAACTACATACACGTTATCAGATATTCTACATTGTCAGAAAAGTTTGTTCTCGCTAAAACGATCGATTCTAGATACCAAAATTTACATTTCGAGCTCCAGGATCGTTCACCGAGAATCACGAGTCGTACAAACTGTGCCCAAAACACGTTTTTTACGACCGAGATTCCTAGGGATTCTTCACCTGCGCCAGAGTACGCCCTGGTTTTCGGTCAGAATAACAATTGTCATCCGACCGACCCCCCCATTGGCACGCGGGATTTCGTCGAAGGGTTAGGACGACGGTGGTTAAGCTCGCACGATTTCCCGGGACGGATGGGAGAAAGGCGAGTTGGGCAATAGGAGAAAACAGGCGTCTCTCGTCTCGTGCGTTAGACCGCCGCTCAGAATTTAGAAAAAATAACTTTGACACAAATACAGAGTACAAACAACGCGGGTGGTATACAGAGAGGACGGCGTTTGTCGCGCGTACACACGGCACGTACGACTCGGTTGAGCCGACACCGACACCGACACGGACGGACGAGAAGAATGAGCGATTAATATGTGGAGCTCATGTCGGCCGCCGTCGTTATAAGGTCGCCATTGACGTCATTCGACCAGCACATATTGTGTGTGTGTACCGGCACCACAGCGAACAACGTACGTATCGTCTACACCGCGACGTAGTAAACCGGCTCGGCAACGAATTTTTCCGTTTTTTTTTAAACGGGACACTGTCGCTCGACTTGGGGAAAAAAATGGCTCGGGCGGTTTGCTCGGGCGCGAGTAAGAAAAAAGTTTGGAAAAAAAATTCTCAAAAAAGGTTTTTCGGCTCGGACCGAGTGGCGTGTGTCCTGGACGCAGTAGGTGTCTGTCGTCGTCGGGCTCGTTGTTGGCGGAGCAAAACGACGGCGCCGAGCGAGCGAGTGCCGAACGAAAAAAAGCGAGCGAGCGGTTCGAGATTTGATTGATTGATTAATTAAATTAAATTCGATTAATTGTTCGCTTAGTCCGATGGATAACGGCGTTTTTTGCGCGGCGCAGAATTCCAAAAAAAGCCGATGGGGGGCTAACGCTCCGGGTTCGCGCGGCCGGTAAAACGGGGTCCAACAACAGTTCGCCGATGATTTTCGCGAAAATTCCCGTGGGTCAGAAACGCCGATAATCTCTTTTCTTCGTCCCGTTCACGTGTTGTGCAAAACTTGTAGTTTACGTAAAGTGCGGTCGATCTCGTAAAACTGACTGTACAAAACGAGATGAAGCTAGCTGTTCGATCGAAAATTATATTTTCGGTGAAAAACGGGTCGTCCCGGGGTGTTAAAAATAAAGAAAAATGGTCGCCCAAACGTTTACAAACGTTTTAAAAACACTCGCCCGAACGCATTACGCCGAATTCGCCCAAAACACGCGGCAGTTTTTGAACGAACGCCCGACTCTGGCTACTATTAAAAACGTCTTGTAGCGTCCCCAGCGTTTTAATGTCCCTGAGAAGCGTTCATACGAAACGTGTGTCACAACAAAAAAGGACGGCAGCTGTTCTACAACAACTTGTTGTCTTTTTCAATACAATCGCAAAATCGTACGAGTTAATAGTTTTTCGTTGTTAAAAAATGTTGCGAATGAAGTTTCACTGGATTTTCTCGCCTATTTGGACAACACGACGTTTCATTGAGGATCCAGACGAGGTTAGACGTTCCAATTGATTGGGATTGAAAGCTGTTGCCGGGGGCACCACAAAACGCGTTGTATAAAAAGTTTCTTTTCGACATTTTGCGAGATTTGTGCATTCAACACGAACACGTGAGTTGAGCGATTTTTGTAAAAATAGGTGAGCCGAAATAACAACCCATGCGTTAAAAAACGCTAGAACGTTCAAAAAATTAGTTGAGTCCCGTCCGTCCCCATGTCAACTGCCGATGGGAAGAGACTTTATAACGTCCGCTGGAAAAATCATGAAATGAACAAAAAAAGAAAACCCACCGAAAAGTATGAAACGAGGGTCGTTTGTGGATTTCCTGATGCGAAAACAGTTTTTCCGATTTCCGCCCGATTCGTGATCGTATCGAGAAACCGCGTCGCATTCGGGAGCATTTTATCGTTATTTCGATAGTACGAAATGGTTTTTTGATCACGCTTTTTAAAATCGTCGTTTTTATTTCCGTAAATGTCGATTTTTTTTTTAGGCTAAATAGAGACTGATACGCCGAGTCGAAGAACACTGTTTTTACGAAATACAGATTTTGCCGCAAACGAATACGTTTTCACATTGTTTTACGGCAGCTTAAAATTATCGGTCAGAATTGTATCGTCAACGTTTCAACACAATTATTTCTTTAAATATTTTAAACGATTATACGTCTCGTAGAAACGTCTAATAGACATCACACGACGAGTTCGGTGCTGCCGTTTTCAGAACACAAATTGGATAACCTTATAAAAAGTATTACAGTTTATAAAAATAGGCGCGCAACTTCGTATGATATTATGTAGTTTTATTAATCAGAAAACAACAAAAATCAAATCGGTTCAACATAGTAAAATGTATTATATCCACCGTCGCCTGCACACACAAAACTAATCGGCGATAACGTGCAAATTTTATCTTCTAAAAAACTGCTCCGCCGATTACGAAAACGTTAGACGGGGTATATTATTAACTTCGAACAAACAGATATTTGTTTTACATAAAAACCAAATCGGTTCAACCGATTTTTTGCTCCGTCGAATCAATCGATTAACGTTAAACTTGATTTTCTCAAAAATTACCGACCGATTTTTATCGAAATCATACGACGCACAACTTCTTCAATGATCTTAGGTAGGGCGGAAACGAATGCGTGGATCGCATTTCGGATTTGGAAGTCGCAGCTGTTTGATTTTTCTATATAATATCTTCATGGATCGCTTACGAAAATTACGATTATCTTCATTGTCTCAGAATTGTATTCTAGAAATTTTTTTTCAAAACTTTTGAACGTTTTAAATTTTAATAAAAAATGTAAATACTGTTCTCAAGATACTGCACGACGAAAAAAATACAGCTGCTATTTAAAAAAACATTTTCTCCCAATAATATACGACAACACTCATTCGGATATATTATAGTATGAATTTAAGGCGTACCGGTATAGGCAAACTGAACGACTATGAAAAAAAAAAATTCAACGATGAATAGTTTAATATTAATTTTTTTTTTTTTCTAAACAATTTACAATACTGAACCGTGAAACAAAATGATAAGAATTAACGAAAATTACGAAACATGATTACGACGCGCGCAAATATGTCTAGAAAAAAAAAATTAACAGAAGAATATCAAAAAAAATTTTACAGCATAGTGCGAATAATATACGTTTTGAAGCCTGTGTCAAAGTTTCTACTCTTAAAATAATATATACAAATAAACTGAGTGTTTTACTTAAAAAAAAGTTGAAAATCGTATGTAACTACAATAATTTAGCTTTTGTCAGAAATCACATCGATTTTTATGTACCTAATTAAATACGCGAGTACGTTAAAATTTTCAAAATATTTCGGCTATTTTAAACTAAAATGTAGAAATTTAAAAAAAAATTTTTTTCGTTTTTTTTCCCCCATAAAAATCGTTCGTAAAAAGATTTTTAAACGCAATACAGGATTGAAAAACTATACGAAAACCTACTTGTGAAAACTATACTAGAGTTTTAAAATCGTAGATGTTTCACGATTGATTTTGTTTTAAAATTCTTGCGACTCGAGAAATTTATACAGAAGCGTCAGATGTATGTCAACTATACAGGTGTACGGGTTCAAAAAGTTTTATTTAATATTTATTGTTTTTATATCAAAGAAAAACTATATTTTCTACTCTGTTACTCTGTAATATCTATTTTTTTTTCTGTTTTCAATAATACGAACATCTATGGGACTTGGATAAGAATTTCAACGAGTGTTGAACGACAGATTGTACACGAAACAAGGAGCCCAACAAGTATTGGTTCAACTACAATTGAAGTTATTAAAGCTACTTTACCTAAAAACCGTCTCAGTTATAAACTTGTTTAGAGTGAGTCACACGCGCGTTGTTCGAGCGCACAGTATAATATCGTACATCGAAATAAATTATTTTCGTATCGAACGAGTCCACATACTCAATCAAATAAAACCAGTTATAAAACGGCATCATAATATATAATATGCACGATAATTTGCAACAGAGTGTCTGGAATTCGTATTACGTCACATGAGCTCGTGCACGCAATAAAAATGTGTGGCGAAATTTGAATAAAACACGAAAATAAAAACACAAGGTAAACTATTGACGTCGGCGTTATTTTTTTCGGCGATTTCTGTCGCTATAAATGTTTATTTTATGACATTGAAATACGCGCAAGTATATGGGTACGAATTGATAGACGTATGAGATCTTGTAAGGTATGAAAAGTTTTTTTCAAAATTATTTTTCAGCACTTTTCCGGTATGGCGAGCGTTAAGTTTGATTTCACATTGTACAACACATATATGGGATCTATATTTTCTCTAATCAAAAACAATAAAGTTATTGTACTATTCGTAGGTACGACGGAAACAATTCGGAAATCGAACAGAGAGTAGGAAAACTCGGTTGAGAAATATTTTTTCCGCAGGATAATAATAATAATTCATGTCTTGTATAAACCGTAAAATATGCTCGCGACACATTATTTATACCCAAATCACGCCATTTTTCAACAGATTTTTTAAGCTTTTTTTTAAAATTTTTTCAATCTTGAAAAAAAATTTTCAAATCTTAAACAATAAATTTGTTACGAATTTTATTTTTTAAATATAAGTCAGACGTATGACCAATTTTTGACAGTTTTCCAACTTTAAACGACTAAAAAAAAAAAAAAAATTGTAACCGTTTTTAGTACCGTATCTATTTACATGTGTTGCCAACCTTGTGCTAAAGTTTCAAAAGTTTCTGTGAAAAATTAAATTTTTTATCAAAAAAAAAAAAATGGTAATTTTCTAATATTTTTTAGTTTTACTTGGCTCAAAACGGTTTGAAATTATTTGAAACTTGGATCACACCCGTACTTTAGTATTACGTAGAAGTTTTCCGCCTACTATTCTGGAAGTGAAAAAACTAAACAGAATATGCAAAAAACACGATAGCCGTGACGTTTTTTCTTAAAATTCACTTTTTAGTGTTGTCACTTTTTCAATTTTGAATTCTCAAATTTTAATTACCCGTCCAAGTACCATCGTGTAGACCATTTCATTAGAGGTACAAACTTTGAAAATCATTTCTTCTGTACTTTGTCACAAATCTTCAAAATTTCAAACTTTTCTCCGTAAAAATTCTCCAAAATTCGCAATTTTTTTAACACAGGCGAAAAAAAAAAAAAAGCTTCAACCGAACCGGGTGCCATAGCCTTTTCATTTGGACGCACCACTGACTTAAAAAATCTGAGCGTTGTACCCTTGAAGTCGTTCATAGTAGAAAACATCAGTGTAAAAACAAGATTCATCGCCGACGCTCAGAACACAACTACGGGCAGAGGACTGTATTGGATTGAACGTGCGAAATCGTGAAAAACTAAATTCGGAGCCAAGCTCGATCCACGCCGCGTGTCCACGCCACAGAAGCAAAAGTCGGTTCCTTCACAACGAAGAAATCGCTACAAACAAAATATTATGTTGTATTTATTTATGAACTGATGACCGTCTCTTTTTTGACGAAACTGCGGCAACAAGATGCCCACAGAACGTAACCGACTTGTGCCGCACACCGTATGCATGTACCGTGTACGAAGATCTAGAGTATCTCTCTCACTTTTCAGCGTTTCGCGATGGTTCGCGGAAAACTGTAAAAACAAAACACGTCCTCGATCGAATATACCTGGGGGTACAACGATACCCGACAGGAAGCACAACTACGACGTCGTGATATGCAGACGGCGCGCAAAACGCTATGCGGCGGTAAAAATTTTCAATCAAACTCTCGCGTACCGTCCTGTATTATATTATTGGCGTCGCCAAAAAAAAATTATTTGTTTCACGACCCACAGTCTCGGTAGTTTCTCGAAAATCGTTGTGTACGCTTAATTTTCGACCCAGCCGCTGCTGCTACGACGGCGAAAAAAAAATATTTTCCCCTCGAAAAATCGTCGACTTTCCGGACGAATGTCACCATTAATTTTTTAATTTCCCACGTTGTTTTACCTGCTGTTGAAGTTCGTCTCCGCCGGCCGCCGCCGCACAGCCACGCCGCTCGCCACGTTCCGTCTCGCAGTACCGCCGCCATTGCCGCCGGGGGCCCATGGTGGTCACCAGGTTCCAAAAGCACATGGTGGTACCATCTTTCTGCGCGTGTCTGCGTTTTACAACAGAGATAGGCGTGTTCACACGTGTGTCGTTGCAAGTGGAAAAATTTTAGGATATTTTTTAATTATTATTATTTCGATTTATTAGCGAGACGGACTTTTTGGCGGCGGCGGCGAGGAAGAGGAGAAGACGGTTAGGTTTTTCACAAGAACGCCCCCCAACGCTTAACACGAAAGGTGTCGTCTCCGGTACTTTGGTTTGGAGCTGCTTTTTTTGAATTTTCGCTTTTTTACCCCGTTTTTGTAATTCGGGGTAGAAGCTACGTCACGTTCAACAATGATACACAAAATACCGACTTTAAATTTCTAAGCGTTTTTTTTTTTTTTCATCATTTTCCGTGTGCCGACGAAAATAGCGAAAAGGCGTCTCGACGTATCGACGATTCAGTTTTTCGGCCACGATCGGAACGAATCGAAACGTAGTATACGAACAGGTATACGGGTATGAAAAAAGTTTCATCTCGAACATTTCACAAGCCACCAGCAAGTATAGAACTTTGAAATTCACGAAAAATTTACCGAGACATGGTATACAACCGAGCTCGCTCAGAATCGGTGTTTCGAAGGCAACGATCCGTCATCGCTTTCAGACGTGTATAGATACTGCCGTCAAACTACCCGCGCGACCTGGAGTGATCCCGGTTTTTTTAAACTCGTTGAGTCGGTTGGAAAAACAAAAAGTTAATTTTAAAAAAAAAATTTTACTAACAAATTAACCTTACTTAAAACAAATGTTCGAACGGTTCAAATCACATGTACCTGTAACGTCATTTCCTCCTTTTCAAACACTTTTTTTGTTTTTTCGTATTTTCTCTGGAAGTTTTGTTCTAACCGATGCATCGAATTCTATCGGAAACGTGTCATGCTCGAATAAGTGTTTCGATTTTTAATTTGCAGGTTTTAATCGTTCAAGTTTTTAGAATATTAATGAATCGATAGTGTGATATTGAAAATTTGTATTTTGAGCGATGTGAACGATCTAATAACTTTAATGTTATTATTAAATGTATTTAAATGGAAAAATAAGATCGGTTTGGAACTTCGGACGGATCGGTTACGAAATGCGCGGAATACTTGACGGAAATACTTTCATAGACTTTCCGCCAAAATGCCCGGGTGGAAACGGCATTTTTTACATTTTTTTTTAATTAAAATTTACAACCTCAACAAACAGTAATGTGTATGGTTGGCGTGTACAGGTATGTTATACAGACGAAATGAGAACTTGAGCTAAAACGATCCATCACAGTTTTATATCCACGTTATAGTCGCGGCCGCACACGGTAAACAAGCCCGGCGCAAACAGTTTCGTTTGAACACTTGCACTATATAATCATATTAAATGTCCCGTTTATATGCAAACACGTGTGTAAATGTGGAAAATGCGAGCCATAATTCGCGCAGGTATCGCAAAGGACGGCTATTATAAATTATAAATATACTGTCAACACGATGAAAAATAAAACGCAGAGAGTTCTAAAATATAGTGTATTCTAGAAACTGTTCTCGCTACCTACGATTCTATTGCTCAAAATTAAAAGTTGTAGGGTTTTTTTAGAAATATTTTTTATGTTTTTTATTACATTATCTAAAATTCTAAATGTGTAAAAGAAAAAACCCCAGGGTGTCTACAAGTGGAGGCAGATTTCTAACTGTCACACAACACGAAAATTTTCGACTAAATTATCTAAAAAAAATACCATACAATTTTAAAAGATAATCGACGATAGCGTCAAATTTTATTTTAACTACTCGATTGATTTCGAAAAAATTACGCGATACAAAAAACAGATTAATTTTTCAGAAACCAAATCGGTTCAACGCCGTTCTCGGTCTCTGTCGAAACAACACGATTACGTCAATGGCACAATAATTATTCCAATCGGTGATTACTTCGAACAGGATTTTCTCAAAAACTACGCGACCGATTTTTATGAAAACCAAAAACCGATTTTGAGTAATCGTTGCCACAAAAAATGTAAAAATAAATTTATATAGACTTTTCAACGGAGAGTGGTTTTGGCGGGGTCTGGGGGCTACTATATGATCGGCGTAAAAACAAAAAATTGTCCGTCATTGAATCGAATTGATTCTCTCTGTAAAAACCTAGTCAAAAACGAGAAAAAAGCCCCCCTAAACAGAAGTAATACAAAACAACGCCACGATTGTTTGAAAATCGATTCGCACCCGAAATCGTTTAGACTACCATTCATTGTCGATACTTTGTTATATTTACTACGTTTTCTTTTCACGTTTTACTTTTTAGACGTCATTGTACATGAAATGCGCACACTGTCAACGGTACATAAACGATTTTAGTGAAAATCACCAATTTCGAATAACCATTGGTGGTGCATATTAGAAAACACATTTTCTACCAATTCGTACTAATCAGTTTGAAAATCTATCTTTCGACTATATGCCTGCAGTCTAAAATACGGAAAAGAAAATAAGAATAAAACACGAAGAATCAAATGAAATTCTGCAAGAAATTTTGTTGATTTTTCCCAACTGATTTTTATAACGGCCAGTTGTTATCGGAAAATAAATTGTACCGTTTCCGTATCTAAAAGTTCGATCTGAGAATCCGCTTTAAACGAAATAATTCAACGCAAAACCATTTTTCTAGATTAAATCTCTCATCGTGACCAATAATCCATGTAAAAATACACGAGCACGAATTAAAGTGTCTGACGTCTTGTATTTATAGAACAGTATACCATTTTATTAAGGGGTAATATCCGATAAAGTTACTATCGAATCCCGCCAGAGCGCGTCAATACGTTGTTTCTAAAGCAGTATAGGCTGCTATCTTAATAGGGAATCTTAGTTCCTTCACAAATGAAACGAAAACCATTCAAATTTTGGTTTTGAAAAACTGTTACGATTCAGAATAATAATTGTACAACAAAATAATCATGAAATTCAATTTTCAACAACGCGGTCAGTTTTGAACGCCAATAACTTTTTAAAAAAAAATTGATTTTGAAAGATTAATATCAGAATATCAAGAAATATGTATAGGTTGTATATTATTGAAAATCACAGACTTCTAACTACAAAATTTAAACTAGTATGAAAGAACTTAAAATGCGAGATTTCCATTTTTTAACTGTATTGACTGGCTAAAAAATAAACAAAAATTTTTAAAATATTTTTTAGATTACTAACTATATAGGTATACTCAATCAAACCGTTTAACCAAAAAAAAATAAAAAACCATGGGATAATCCCCCTTAATACATTGCAAAATAGTATAAACTACAACAATTTTAGTTATAATAAGAATATAGCAGTTTATTCAAAAAAAAAAAATGTAATGAACAATTAAAAAACAAACATCGATCAATTATAATTATAGCTATAATATACACGTTTTATATTCATAAATTACGACTTTGTCCTCATCCGCATTTACTTCTACTTCAACTAATATCTTTGTAATGATACTCCGACACATATTATAATATTCATACGAACCTATCGAAAAAATTAAAACTACTAGGTACGTTTAAGCGAAATATAATAAATATCATCAAAAAACGGATAATAATCACTTACAGTGATATTATTGATGAAAACTCAAATAAGTAGTTACTTTTGTTTTTTCGTGCAAGAATCGGTTGCAATTTAATAATTATTAATAAAATAACGCATTCTAAGAAAACGTGGAGCACTTACTCAATAGCACGCGGTGTTGCATATAATATTGTAAAATAATCGTGAACATTGAGTGGCTGCAGCTAGCGCATTAACACAAGATTGAAATAGAATATAATAATAATTAACTAAAACAAACAAATAGTAGTATAACATGCACTATAAGAGTCGCAACAACATTATACATATTATAAATGAGTTAATGTATTTCATAAAGTTTTCATAACGTTTTACAGTTGAATACGTGCAAACTTGTTTTCATTAAGGAATTTGAACAGCGTCTGAATGTAATGTTGTAATTTAAATTGCAATTTGTAAAAACGATACGATTTTTTAATGAATTTGGATAGAAAACAACGAACATAGAATAGTATAATTAATTTCAATACAATTATTATAAAATCATACATGTTTCTGAACACCCAACTATATTTCTTAAACGTAGCATGAACATATTTTACTATCTTATATCGTGGCAGTAAAAAATACAAAATTCTTTTTTCATACGTGTTTAATTGTATTTTATTTACAATTTCGTCTATTCCAATAACGCGTGAACATTTCAATCGGTTTGATTATTATTTTTCTAATGAACCCGTGTAATTTATGTTTCGACAAGTAAACTGTACGTCATGTTTTATTAAGCGAAACCTACAAAACTATGCGAAAACTTCAAAGTTATACAGCTCCAAAATGATCAAAATTGTTTGAACATACGTTCCGGTAGTAACGGGTGAAATGTTAAATGTATTTAGACAATTATTGAAGCAGTGTATAACTGCTATATAGGCCGTATAGGCCCGAGACGACAAAATGAACAAAAAATATCGACGTAAAAACGTCTACAAACCGAAATCGGGACAACGGACTATTAAAATGTTATTCGCAAAAATTATAGGAAATCGCGTGGTTTAGATTCGAATACGAGTTTTGAAACTCTAAACCGAAAATTAAAGGTTTCACGAAACTATATAATTCCGAGGTTTTTCACGTCAAGTTCAAAATTTCAAACATCTGTATAACTATTGTAATTTGTTCAAAAATTTTCAAAACCGGTTTGTACCATATCGTTGTATAAGCTTTGCCTAATTAATTGTAATCACGCGCAAAAGTGTCAATTGACTTGAAGTACACTTATGGACTAATTCTGGACTCGGGCTCATAAAATAATCGAAATTAAAAAAAAAATGTGAAGCTATTGAACTAACAATAGTGTGTAATAAACATTAATCGCATTATCTCTTATTTTCGTTAAAATCCTGGTGTAACTACACAGACACTAATTATAGGGTAGGAGTGTTGTATGGTACGATTTTTTAATGACGTTGAATAAGATTTTTACTCAAAACTATAAATTATCTTTTTCTTCTTCTTCTTCTTCTTAATCTACGCCTTTCAGTCCTAACTATTCATAGGTTCAGACACCGTCATCTTATTCCTCCACTTGTCACGACCATTCACATCTTCTGCGCACGCACATTAACAACCCTCGTATCTTTTTCAACTGTTTCCCTCCATCCATTCACTTTGGTCTTCCTCTACCTCTTTTTCATTCAAAGTTCATTATGTTAACCGCTTTTACTGCTCCAGTTTCTTCTCTCCCAATCACAATACGTACAAACCATCTCGACATATTTCCTCTCGTCTTATTACTGATTCGACACCGATACCGCCTCTTGCGTGTTCCTTTTTTTATCTTCTCTTGTTACTCCGCTCGTCCATCTAAGCATTCTCATTTCCACTACACTCCGTTCTATTTTTCTGTCAACCGCCCGACACTCCGAACCATACCATACACAACACGGTTGGTCTCCCCGGTAAAACTTACCTCGGAATTCTTCTATCGCATGAGGCACCTGCAGACGCTTCTCTCCGTTTCATCCGACCGCACTTAACCCTATGTTTCACATCCTTCATGATAATAAATCCCCCGTCCCTTTGCACAAAAGATCTTAGGTACATTTCTTCTACCTAGGTCTACCTCTTCTATTACGTCACCACTTAGTGCCATTACACTCTTCTCGTATCGTCACGTCTCTTCCTCCAAAATTATGCTCCACGTACACGGTTTTTTCTCTCTCACCCAATAATGATACCTCTCTCAAATGTTCCTCGTTTTGAGAGTTTTTAGGAGTACAGATTTATAACACAATTATAACACTTTCCGATAACACAGTACACATAATTTTGGGCCAATTTTAATGTGTTTGATTCTAAAATTAACTATCATATCTATACATAGAACGTAAACTGGCTAATTACGAATTAAAATAGAAACAAAACTTTCCAAGTTGTTAATTAAAAACCGGTTTATAAACGATTAAAAAACTAATAATTGCGAGATTAAATTTAATTACCCGTTTTACGTACTGCCACGACGTGTTTCGTATATATTATTTCAACGCGTTGCAGTAAATTAAACGTAATAACGTAAAATAATAATGTTGGTAATGAATCAGGTGATACAATTAAAATTATTTGCATTAAAAATAAAAACAACAAAAACAAAACTCCTTCGTCGCGCGTTTCTGCTGCAGTATCGCGCCAAACACGTCGTCGTTTTTTATATAATAACCTTATAATTGCACCTGTACATAATATAATGAATAAGTATCTACTAAATATCGCGCTGATTACTTTTGAAAATTATACAATAGCAGACACGTATACTATTCAATTAATATATTACGATTATGATTCCATCAACAACACAATGGTTAATAATTATTATCGATCAAAGTATTCTAGGTCACGACGGTTAATTATTCTATTTAATTGTACGAATCGTGCGATGATCATAATTTTAATACGACAGTATAGTTCGTTATAGAATATAGGACGTGTAGCAAAAACGAAAATAAATGCAGAGGTCTCAGTAGATGGTTGTATGGATAGAACAGCCGGTGAACCGTTTCTGCAACTCAGGCCAAACAACAATCGCAGATGACGCAAGATGTAAAATGGAAATTAAGAGAACAATTGTAATGGTTGCATTTTGCACGAGAGAAAAAAAACAGATCGTCTTATCGAAGAAGATAGATATTACACTAAGAAAAAGAATACCGAAGACATATATATATATATATATGGGCAATAGCATTATACCCGGCGGAGACACGGACGTACGAGAAAAATGAAGAAGAATCGATAAAAGCATTTGAGATGTGGTGCTAACGACGTTTGCAAAAGATTAACTGGGCAGAGATAGAGCAACACAAATCGTGAAATACTACAAACGAAAAGAGGACTGTAATTAAAGCGAGAAAATTACATTGGCTGCTTGATGTGGCACACCCCTCGCCCAATATCTTCTCCTGAACGTGTCGAAGATGGAAAACATTCAAGTACGTCGAGGTACAAATTATAAAAGAAAATTGCTACTTCTCTGAAATCGGTATATAGAAATAAAAAAAACTGCTGAATTTAGTTGAAACAGAACGATCCTTGAGACACGTGAAACTCTATCCCGCAAGCTTATATACAAACATTTTTATTGACATTTTTTATTTTTTTCCCCATAATTAGTCACTCTGATTCTTCGAACCACAATAACCGACGAAAGAAAAACGAAATGTCAATCGTAATGACACCGTATGCGCACACCTACAATCGATATTGGTAGTATGTTTAACTATAGTAAGAATGATTAAGTTTCAAAATTGACGTATAAAAATTATAATGGAAAATCGTTCGATAAGAACAAAAAAAATACATTAAAAAACATAAAGAGTTGTACATATTTTGAACAAAAATACAATACAGCCACAGTGTTTTTCAAATTCAATCCTGCCGAGTGCAGAATTACGATACCGTCGTTTGTGTGACTTGAACGATATTTCATTACGATTGTTCAATAATTATTGTTATACACTTACCACCACACACGTCCCGGTGTTTCCGATGTGTTTAGATCAAACGGAAATGTAAAAATATAGGAATTATTAATAGCAAACAACAGATTTGAGTACACGTTTTCTCGGTTAAAAGAGGAGATCAACGATGGCGCGTCTCGTTATAATTATTTTACAATACTAATTATATAGCATAAGCGCACCATAGAATGAGAAAAGGTTGTACGTGGTCCGGCGCGTTTCCTGTACTCAATAATAAGCCTGCAACATTTAACTTTGAATGTTCTATTTTAATGATGTTAATATGAATACACTTTTTTTTATTTTTTTTTTTTAAGGCTCGCTCTTTCATGCATAATATCGTCTACGATCGTGCATAAGTTTAACAGAGGTCAAAAAATTATAACACGGATACGTTCTTCCGTCAATAAATTCTCACAAACAATTATTCTTGGTACACGCCTATAATCATCGTACTCGAAGAAAAATATAAGAAATACGCACTATACATATACATATAACTACACAAAATCACAAAAATTACCTGACAAATAATGATTCTATAATTTAAAAAAAAATTCGTATACATTAAAAAAAAAAACATTTCATGCGTTAAATTCGTAAGCAGTCTTGCGAGAAATTAATTACGTTTACTTTCGAATTCAATGGAATTTGTACGAATATCGGATACTAAGAGCAACTATACATGCACAGTATAGGGGATTTGTCTTACGGCGTGTACCTGCAGAGCCGGTCAAGTCTCTCACAAGGGACTCTAAAACGCTGAATTTTTAAAACTAACGTAATGACTAATATAAGGTTTTCATCACGCTTAAATATTATGTTATGTTTCCGAAAAAATCCAACCGAACAAAAATGTTTTCCTCCGAATCACCCCCTTTTATAGGTTAAATTTTGAAAAATTTCTCCTAAACAAGTTCCTTTACTTAATAAAAATTAAACTACCGACCAAATGTTGAGCTATTTCAGCGGTTTTGACTCGACAATGAAAGATACATTGAGAAATGTAACACAACCGTTCTGGTGGACTGAAGGGACATATTACCATTTATTTTTTTAGAAAATTCTATAATACACATAGGTTATACATACGTCTGTGATTCAGTGTATTTACGATAAGTTTTGGGAGGAAAATCGGAACAAAAAATATTTTTTCATTTTACCCATTTCCATTTCTCTTTGGTTAAGGTTTGACTTGCCAAGGCGAATTTCGGCCTATTTCGCGGTCACGTGGCTGCGGATGGGGCCTTACACGCGTATCATTCCATTTTAACATATTGGTATACACGACTCATCCCCCGTTTTAGCGGTTCTGTGAGAGAACTTTCTCTAGACCTTGCCGGAATCCCAAAGGTGACGAAAATCTCAAAGATACCAAGAAAGTTTATAGAAAATCAATCGGTCCAGTGTTATTATTCTTTTCTTTTGTACGTACCTATATAAATGCATGCGTAACATAGATTGAATACGGAAACGTTTTTACTTTCACGTGATTGTTTTTCAAACATAATGCGTTTCATTACGAAACAATATTTATTCAGCTAAACGCTGTAAAGGAACACGAAAAAACTTAAAAAGAACATTATATCGTTTTTAGACGTAATAACTATACACGAATACTAGAACGGCATGTATAATATGTTTGATTAAACATCAATCTATACAGTCAACAATAATAAAATATAAGTAATATTCAAATTTATTTTTTTTTTTAAACTATTCTCCTTTATACCCGCGTTTATGTCCACGCGGAGACACGCGAGAATAATCAAGCGTTATGATAATATTTTCCTTCGCTTATGGGCGAGGATGATGCTCAGACGTCTGTATAAACACGTATTTATCTTGAATTTATACTGGCTAAATAAACTACAATATTTGATTGTTATTCTTATCGCGTGAAAAAAAAAAATATTCGTTTTTTTTAAGAATTTAACGCGCGGCGTTCGAAATATGTACGTAGCTCGTATTATATTTTCCGTAGAACACAACGGCAGTATAATATACATTACACGCCAACTTGAGTGTACATTGTGATAATTTATGAAATTATCGGGACGATTTTCAAAAACAGTAAACGCTTGCACAAATGTGCACGCATCGTCGTATACAACAATGCATACCTACGAAGAAAAAAAAGTTATTTTTGTGAATATATCTCGGTAGTTTTCGTTTTGCGTGACGGCCGCGCAACTCAAGAGGACTGTAGAACAAACGAGATTAGACGGTGGTACGCTATAATTGTGTGTACAAATAAATAAACACGTGTTATAATTGAACCGCAGCAGGGAACGAACTATATAAAACTCGTTTACGCAATATATTGCTTAAAAAAGATAAATTTGTATTTAAGACGAACGGTCAGAATGACATATGTAAACGGCGTCATCATGCTCAGCGGGGACACGCGACAAGAACACAGAAGAAGAAACGAGATACGTCCGACGAAAAACGCGTAGACTTCAAAAGGAAAACAGAAAATAGTGTAGCGGGCAGTCGGAACAACCCGAAGAAGAAGTATAGCTTTATGTACTGCAAAAAAAAAAAAAGGTTTTAAATTGTTCGCGCTGAAACACTCGAGATCCACAACGGCTTTATTTTCATCGACAGTTTTACGGGGAAAAAGGGGATTCATATTGTCGTCGTCACCGCTTTCCGTTTTGGTCGGATAACAACGAGCGTTATATTGTTTACGACGTTTCCGCGGTATATAATGGTTATATTTCATTTCACAACTCACCGTGCATTTTAAAACATGGTGGCGAACGACGTGGTCGTCGTCGCGAACAGCGGGAAAATCGAAAAAGAAACGATATCGTAACGGTTTTATCTTGGCGACATCATAACAATAATCGGCGAAAAAATTCGGCAGCCGCAAACGAACGGACGACGTTCACGGTTCGACTGCCACGGGCTAAAAATTTTCGGCGGTGTAAAAATACGTAAAAAAATTAAGAAGAAAAAATACGCCGTTTTACGCTACGCGTTCGTATAAATAAAGTGTACGGTAAATGACATCATCATCACGCGGCGGGTGTATTATAAACTGATCTTTTTTTAAATAATAATTTTCACCCGCGTTTTTTGTTTGCAGTCGAAAAAATGCCCGCGATACACCTCTATTGATGTGTGTGTGTACACGAAGCGAGTTCGTTTACGTACTACTGTGCGCGGGCAACAACGTAGTAATTGCTGCATTTTTCGTAGGTTACAAACGCCGAAATATGTGTGTGTTTGTAATACGCGCGCACAGCAATTGTGTGTTTGGGCGAGCTCGGAATTTTTTTTTATTTTTTTAATGTGTACTCAAGTGCGCGATCTTCGCCTGCGATAAAGTACGCGCGACGATGACGATGATAACAGTGTAAAAACGATTACGATAAAAACAACGATAGAACCGTGTGTGTGCACGCTGCGGTTCCTATAAGTAGATATCGTTATTTTACTGCGGGAGGTTGCGGAATTTTAAAAAAAAAACGGCTGTGGCGTGATCGTCGGCGGGAAACGTAGTACGGACATGATAATAAACGTCGTAATACTATCCTTATAATATATAAAAAGAAGAGACCTCTCTTATATATTCGACTGTTGAACATTTTTCCAATTTTTTTCTACACAGAGCCGTCCCAAACACTTTCTCTCGAGTGTCGCCAAAAACGGGGGTTTTTCAATTTCTGGTCCCACGATTCGGCAGACGCAAAATGTTTTTTCGATTATTTTGCGCGGAATCGTTCAACACCATACCACCACCACCACCGGGGTGGTCGCTACAGCGTCGACTGTTTCACAATTTTTGGTCCTGCCGGGGAAATAGGGTGGCCGCCCCATTGTTATTCTTACACACATACTAGCTGTCCCGACCCGGCGTTGTCCGGGATTTAGTCGGACAGAGCTCATTGATTCCAAATTAAATTACGCCAAGTTACACAAAATCGGAAGCCCTGTTTCACCACCACCTTAAGGGAAGAATTTGAAAAAAAAAAACCTTCAGGGTTGAATTCTGATAAACCCTTTCTTGGCGCTCGTCTTCGTCGTATAAGGAACCTACCTCTGGGCAAAATTTAAAGTCTCTATACCCAGCGGTACGGGCTGCGCGTTGATCATCAATACATGAACCCTCCGAACCCCTTTAGGGGTGGGAATTCTGAAAAACATTTTCTAGGGGTTCGCTTACCTTATACGAGGAACTTCTGTGCTAAACTTAAAGTCTCTAGACCCAGCGGTACGGGCTGCGCGTTGATCGGCGTATAAAAAACGTTGAACCCCGTTTTCACCCCTATAGGGGTGGAGTTTCGAAAAAATCCTTTCTTGGTGCGCCCCTACGTTGCCTAGGGAACCTCTGTACGAAATTTCAAGTCTCTAGGTCCGGGCGTTGATGAGTGAATAGGGGCGGTCTCCTATAGACGTATAAATGAACAGGCCAATCTGCACGATTCTTGGGAACGTCGTTGAATATTTTCGCGATTTTTTTTTTTTCCTCGGAGCGTTTCTGCGTACTGCCCCGGTCGTTATAGCGTTATCCGATTTTCAATTTTTAGTGCTGGGGGGGTGCAATTGCGGGGGGACCCATTGTTTTTGAATGTACGTACCACGGGGACGGCACGATGATAAAAAAATAAAACAAAGGCACCCTCACTAGGCCCAGGCAAAGCCCCGAGTAAGGACAGCCATTATGTTATAAGTGGATCCGATCTAGACTGGAAGTGAAAATCGACGGGAAAAAAAAATTATTGATAGAAATTTTTTTTCGTAAAAATTAATTAATTCACTATAAACATAAATTAGTTAGTTTACACGAAAATAATATTGTTCATAATTCGGAACTAATTTTGTTCGTGAATAAACGTGAATATTCGTGAATATTTAGTTTGACTTTTCCGTGGTATTTCACTTCCGAATTCGGGGGATCAATGATCTGAACGATGGCCCCCAATCGCAACACGTATTGCATAGGGGAATGTGTTATTGTGTGTATGGCGGGAAATTTGAAGTACACGCCTATCCGCGTGAAAAAAATGTAATAAAAATGTCAAAACGAACAAAATTTTAATTTATCAGATAGAACAAGATATAAATGTTATTACGTTACGTTAAACAAAATATCGAAATTAAACTTGGCGAAAAAAACAAAAACGACAACAGCAATACGAACAAAATAAACGCGACTCATTCGCGAAGACTGTGTGTACACGTTCGTATTATTTTTGATTTCATTTTCAATGTTAAAAAACCGAACGTTACCAGCTAAAAGATCTACAATTTTCAAAACGTGTACCTGACTGAAAATTCTTGCAATTCAGTTAGTTTGTCAGCCTACGTATACCATCCATTACATTAATAAGTGTATAGTACCGCGTCATGTGAATACGGTACTGTCAAAAAAACGTATTTGACACTTGTGGTTGACTGAAAAATGTGTCTCATAGAAAATCTTCACGGAAATAGTTGAAATCGTTATGTACTGTCGAATTCAGCTACTTTATTTCAGTTAACCACTGTTTTGAAATTTAAAAAAAAAATGTATTTTAAGTGCGCTCCGCCAAACCAAAGTAGGTGGTTAACGTGGAAAATAAATAAAACTTAGGATTTCTTCTAGCGCGAATCTTCTCTCATACCTAAAACGAAGTGGTGGTACAGAACTACAATTTATAAATCATCATTCGTACGCGATGTGCGACGGAAACGGTAAGAAAAAAACGTAGAGATCGTTTGTGATAATTTCTCTATGAAAGTTGCTCGTAGCCGCGACGACGATTAATGGAATAAGTTCAAAAACGCTGCGCGCGCGGCCGCGGCGAGCGGAAGAAACGTAGTATTGTAAATCACACAAAAACGGCACGCGTCAAGTATTAGACAAACATTTCGAAATGTTTTGTTTGCGCGTACAACTGCAAAATCGATTTTAATCAAATACGTGGGTCGTAAAAAGTCACTGCGTAATATGAATACCGTAGCTGGTACTCGATTGGGGGGTCCCCCGGATCCCCCGACAAAACGAGTGCAGCAGTTTCAGTTTGGTTCGAAATCACTAATGTGACATTATCATAAAAAAATTTTAACGCAGATTATACACGTCATGTACGGTACGAGGTAGTGTACAGGATATATACAGGACGCCTATAAAAACACTCGACCTTACTCGGAAGGGTTGCTTTGTTGCGGGAGAGAAGATTTTCATTTTCCATCGACGAGGAGAATGTACAGCTGGAACAAAACTGAAAAATCAAAATCAAAATTTTAATGGGTACAAATACGGGTTGATAGGGTTGAGAATAGGGTCTAGACTGAGATGGTTATTGCAGGGCGAGAGAGGAAACTGATGCGGCAGTGTTTAAAAGAGTGGAAAAAAAATGGCAGGAGAGGACCTCATACCGAACTGCAATTTTGAGGCGTTTTATGCAAACCTTGTTAATTACGTATTTGTTCACCATATACACAGAGTGTCCTGTGTCCCAAATCACCTTTTCTGAGGCTTTTAATTTGACAGGTACCTCTCGTGGTAGATTTTTGACTATAAATCAGTAGGATAAAAATCTTTATTTTAAGTCCTTTTGACTTCGGATGATTTATTATGAACCAAAAGTAAAAAACGTTCCAAAACGCTACGAATTATTTGAAATTTTCACACGTCATTAAGATGGATCAAACGAATCAGCGCGTGAAATCAGAACAGTTTTGACAAATGTTTAACCATTCGATATTTTTAGATTCACATTTTTTTTTTAATAAAACCATTCAATTTAATTTTATAGTCTCGAGACTTTAATACAATCTGAAACACACATTATGTACCAAACAAGCAAAACATTTTTTATAAATCGACTTACACAACTTAGTAGTTTTTTCGTTTTTGGTCATCTGAAATTTGTTCGAATGTTTTGAGATAGTTATTTTAGCGACGATTTTCCATACGTTCTATTTAAATTCGATTCGTGGCATTACTCTATAGATACATAGGTACTTATCCACTGCTGTAGTCTAATGTAAAATAATAAAATTATTTCTTAAACAAATTTGTACTTTGAGAAGTATTTTGTTATAAATTTTGTGATAAATGGATCATATTTGCTTAATTTTGATCGTTCTAGCGTTAATACTCTAGAATCGTGGACGCTTTCTAACCGCGATCCAGAGGTAAGATGTTCTTCTGCGTCCCCTCTTATTTTAACCCCCGTGAAGCAGTACAAGAACGGTTGTGAAAATGAACGTTGCAGGAAAAACATGTAGAGGAAGACCGAAGACATCATGGATGGAAACGATTGAAAATTATATGAAGTCTGTTTAGTGTAGGTGTGTGTTCGATGAGAATGTGAACGATGGCGACAAGTGGAGGTATAGGACAAGGATGGCCGACCCCGAATAGTTGGGAGAAAGGCGAGGAAGAAAAAAATGAGTACCTAAAGATCTAGGTTAGGGGCTAAAAGATTTCACCCGATTTGGATTTGATTTCTTATTTTCACCTGTTTTCTATGGCGTTATTGCGCGCACATTTTCCTCGGAAACATATGAAGGACTCGAAATCGGATCAAAACCATGAATTTCTATAATAATCTAACGAACGACGAATGCACATTATAAAGATCGTAAAAATTATCTAAATTACACAGTTAGAATAATTATTTACCATAATGAGCTTCAGAAAGTACGTCATTGTAAACGAACGTTTTCAAATCAGCAAATTACAATAAAGTACCAGAGCTATTACCGTTTTATCGGTTCGATTAAGCGAGCGGGTCAATAGCTTCGAGGTTACACGCTGTTTAAAATGATCATTTTAAAAGTGTTTACAATACATAAGAAGATTATAATTATATTTCAATAAGATAATTTTTATTAAAATCATGCAATCTATTTATAACGAGAAAGATCAACGAGTTCAATAAACGTACGTATATACATAATACGCGTGCAGCGTGTATTATACCTACTCTATTATTCACAACAGAAAGTTTATCTGAATAAAATATAACGATCTACGTAAAAAGATAAAAAAAAAACAAAAAATACTTGACGTCACTAATGTTTAGTTTTACAAAATTACTGTACAACATAATATAATATCATTGCATATCATTCCGTTATACAGCGTTTACAAATTTGTCTAAAAACTGTGCAAAACAAACGTATATATTTATATTAGCATATTAAATATGTATATGTACTGAAGGTCTACAACTCGAATATTTATAATTTTACACGTTTCATCGAAAAACGTGTAATTTAATAATTTAAATAAAACGTACAAATTTTCAACTGACCAACTGCGATTAATATAATGCGTGTGTAACGATAGATTTGCACATCGTCATATTATGGTGTTTTATTAAGATAAACAGCGCGCGATTGCAGATCACATCAAATTTGCAAAATATGTCTTCAGAAGTCATCCGCAGAAGCGACTTTTAGACCGAAATCAAATTTTTAACTTAAACGTAGTTTAAAGTTAAAAACGTTATTGTGCAGTTATTTTCGTCAAAATCATACATACTCGTATATTAGGGTGGTCTAAAAAATCTAACATTGAAAATATTTACCTCCTATCCCCTAAAATTGTTCTTTACAAATAGTAGTTAACAAATATATATTTTTAAGATAAAATCATTTTTAATCCTAACCCAAACAATTATAATTTTGTACTGTGTTACGGTCTCTACTAGCGTGATGACAACAGATGATCGCTTCGTTATTTGTTTTATACGCGATATGGCTTTTATTGTCCTGTCGTTTTTGTTTATCATAATATCGTATATTTTTCTCTGTGGTTGTATCAAGAAATTATCATCGTCGACTGGAGAGAAGCAGGTTCAAGCCGTTTTAATGATTTGTCTGAGTAATCAAGAATGGAATATTAATCATGATACTGTTGCCACGTGTTTTGACACGACGTCTTCAAATACCGGAAATAAACAATGGCACATGTATATTGTTGGAACAGAAACTTGGAAAATAATTTATTTTGGCTTGCATGCAGACATTACGTACTTGAGTTAGTTTCTAGAGCAGCATTTCAAGCAGCGTTACCTACAGCTACATCTGGCCCTGATAACCAACTTTTTGTTCGTTTTCGGTCTAATTGGTCAAAAATTGACAAGACCATCATACGTAACGGCCAATGCAGCAATTATTCGTAGGATTACAGACAAAAAAAGGAACAACTTGGTTAAATTTTTTGAAAAAATGCTTCAAACCAAACAAGTAAGAGATGATTATCGTGAGCTGCTGAAATTATCTGTTATATTTCTTGGTCAGAAACCTACCAGAGGAATTAAAATTATGAATCCAGGTGCCACCAGCCATGCTCGTTGGATTTCAAAAATAATTTACTCTTTGAAAATATTTATGTCTAGTGAACAATTCTATCTAAGGATAAAAGGGGTTTGGAAGAATTTTGTGTTTTTATTGTGACTGTCTGTATAGAAAATTGGTTCACTGCACATTTAGCTATAAGTGCTCCAAACAATAGCTTACAGTTAAAGTAAAGACCTTAATAAAATATAATAATCAAGAAATTTCAAAGGCTACAATCAAAAAATTGCTAGAACGTTTGTGGTATTTGTCAGATGAGTTAGTTGGTGGTCTATGTTTGTTTGACCACAATGTCACAGTAGAAACAGAGTGTAAAACAGTTCACGCTATGATTCGTAACTCTTCTCCAGAAATTCGTAATGTTCAACCAAATATTGGTCAATGTGATTTGGAAAATTTTAGAACTTTATGATTTTGCTATCAGAAATGTAATGCGAATTTTCAAGGAATTTGGTGTCAGTGAATTCTGGGAAACTAATGTAGTAAACTGGAACGAGTTTAAAATTTACTTAGAAGCTAAAAAAGTTTTCAAGAATCTCCAAGTAACCAATGACGTGGCTGAATGGGGAGTGGCATTGATTCAAGACCTAAACCACAAAATCACTTATGATGAGGACCAATTTCTTTTACAAGTAGTGTCTGACCATCAAAAAACGTATCATGATTGCAGCAAAAATACTTTAAGTAAAAAAATAATAATAAACGTTTGATAAATAATAATATTTTTGTACATTAATCAATAAGCTAAGTTATCAATACCGTCCAAAATATTATTAAGAATCGTTTATTAGTAAACTAAAACTATAAATGTCTTATAGATATATTTATAAAAAAAAATAAAAGATTTTATACAATGTGCAAATCCATTTGCATCGTTATCAGAATACTTTGATAAATATAGATATTCAGATGGCTTGGGATGACCCTAAAAAAAAAAAAAAAACTATTGAAAACTAAATTTGAAACTATAGAGAATAATTTTTATGGGTAGGATAATGGTTTTTCCGAAGAAAAAAAAATTTCACGGTTTTTTTAGACCACCCTAACCTATACAGGTAACGGATGGACAGAATTTTTATTTTCTAAGGCTCGAAATACATTTTTAGACCGTTAAATCTTGAACATGTTATAATAGCTTGTGTGTAAAAACCAATTGTCGATAAAATGTTCGACATTTTTAAAATGTACCTAACTATGTTCGAATACAACGGAAGCATTATGTTTTGCGTATGAATTTCAAGGACCTACGTACGTATGAACACAATGATTTGTTTTGCAACCGTCGGAATGATTCGAAGTAAAAGCGCGTGTTTCTAAAAAAAGAAGAAAAAAAACAACACTTAACTTGTGCATCAATTTGCATTATTCGTACCTAAACGGCTAAACCGTACTTGTACCATTTATAAACAAACAATCGTTAGATAATTCATCAACTTTACAACATTTATTATTTCTCACATACTTTGTGGTACTCGATAGCTGCAAGCCCGAGGATAAGTCACATAAAAACGACGAATGGCATACAATAAACCAGGTACTCACTGTATTATACCCGAGTGCACATTTACACAACCAAAACAAAATATTACAATACGGAATATGCACAAAAATGCTAACTTGACACAGATAATTGAAAGATGTACTATTATTACACAGTCCATGCGTGTGCAGCTACACAAATCCCCAAGGTAAAACTGTACACTCGAGCAAAAACAAACTAATATCGTATATTACGTGTTATGCGTCGCGTACTTACCAAGCTATAATATATAGTTGAAATTTGAATGTACAAACACACACTGACGACGCTCTAAAATGTGTACTTAACCTGCAATGTTTGTCGTGGTATTTTTTACAATTTTTCAACACCATTAAACGTGTTGTTAGAGTAGATAGACGAACAAACAGAGCCTTGTACAACTCGTTCGACGAAATTCTTACGTATAATAATAATAAGTATGCAAGACAAGGAAATGTGTTGATGCAGCTGCTGAGCAGTGCGAGCTATTATATTGTAATAAACACTTATAATATTTCATAAAACCCGCGTGCACAATAATAAATGATGACGTTTTTTTTTTTTTTTTTTTCTCTCAACAACTTTTAGGGTAAAAGAAATGCTCTGCAGAGTTTTTAAGTCGGTACCTCTACTGATAGAGGTATGTGGACACCGGCGGTACTTTGGTCGAAGCTTTTTTTTTTTTTGTAAATCATTTTGCTTACTTCTAGAGTTTTATCCGAAAACCAAAAAAATACACGACAATTTTACGGCGAAAAATTTGAAATTATCAGGTTTTTGTAATGACGATTTCGGGTATAGAACGAGTGCTTCAACCGTTACACGGTTGAGTACCACATAAAAGTCGGCATTTAGGCTTTAAAATTTATTTTATTTGAAGCATTTTTTTAGATTTTGATTATTTTCTGAGTTATGTGTCCCGAAAACGACAAAAATGGCAAAATCGTCAAATCCGGCGTCAGACGTATTATCAATTTAGTTTTTTGGCAATAACGTCCAAAATAATGAATGGAACTGCAAGCTGAATACAATATTCAAATAAGTAAGATACAGGTTCGATAAAAGTTTCGGAAACGATTGAGCTAAGCATAAAACATTGAAATTATCGACAAATTTACCAGGACCGTACACTAGACAACTGAGCTCGCTCAGAATCGTTTTTTCGATGTTAAATAATACGTTTAAACCACGACTTCCAAACCAGTGACCCTGCACCCAAAGCGTGATCGCCACCACTCCGTCAAACTACCCACGGGACCTAGAGTGATGATCCCGTCTTTTTTTTCAATACAGCCAGGGGTCTCATATATGACTAGATATTACATACAAATACTCACTAATATCATCTCTTATGCTATTACGTTCAATAAATAAGGCCACTAATGCGTTACTTGATTAGTGAACTGTTATAAATATTTTATTTACTACGCATAAGCTTTCTCTACACAAATTAGATAAATTTTTATGACACCTAATAATTCAAATTAACAAACCATGCAAATTATTTACAAAAAAGAATACAAGTTAAATTCAACATCTTTGACCTCAACTGTCAAGTGTCAACACACAATTTCAATAATAATTTTAAGTTATTTATTGATTAAAATCAGATAGATTAAAAAGTTAATATTTTTCTTAAACTACAACAAATAATATTATAAAATCCAGTCAATCAAAAAGTTCTGTTTGCATTTCCAATCGCCTATTTACCGGTTTGAATATTTTAAAAGTTTCAAATCATCAATAGTAATATTGTTGGCAGTTAAATTTATATGTATTACAATCACAACTATTTATACGTTTTTAGTTTATTTTGTAGTTTTGTTGGAGCAACTACTATAAAAAGGTGAAATCCTTCGGCCAAAGCTTAAGTTACTATAGGTAGGTCACCTGTGCCTACTCTGCCTCACACCTATGGGGTGGTACCAAACACACCTTCCATGACACCATCCTCGTAATACTGTGATGTGAACGATAATGAAAACAACGTTCATACAATATTAACCATATGAAAATATATAATATAAAAAAACTAGACTTTTATTATGAGACTTTCCTAAGATCCATTATAATATTGTTCAATGATCCGTTCCCAATTAGAATTTGGATCTCTCGTATGGGTGCCAAAATTGTTGGGTAAATTAGAAATACATGAGATAAAATTCAAAACAATTTTCTAAGTTTTTTATGCCACGTCAAAAGAACTCCTCACTCAGCATACACAGGCGTTGAAGGTTTGTCTGACCTACCAAAACTTAAAATTGTATTTAACAAAAATCAATTGGAATTTCTATTTAAATTATCAAATAACAAAATTGACTGCGCTGAATTGTTAGAATGTATTAGTTTTAAAATAAATGTTAAAGATAATTTATCTTTCAAATGATTTTCATTACAACTATAACTGTTAAAATATTGTTACGCATTATAATTTTATCTGTACAGTTTAATATTATATTCTTAACCATTTCACCCATTATTTGTCATTATTTACTATCGAATATGACACATAATATCTATTTATATTATATTAATAAAATATTGGGTTTTTTAATTTAAAACTACTATTTATTTTGTTCTATTAAATATATTACAATTATTGTATCATACTGTTAATAATAGAAATTGGAATTTATTCCATAAAATAAAGATAATTATTATTATATAACCTACTTAATAAGCAAATGGAAACGGTGCAAATATCAACTAAACAAAAAATATCTATAGGAACGTGTAAGATGCAAAATAGCATTTCCATAAATCAGTGGTTTATATAGGTATTACGTCACCAGTAATAATTACATAAGATTGGAGAAAATTTAGTTTTTATACTCTTAATCAACGTTATACCAATAACATGTATTTTAGGTTTTAAAAAATAAATTTATGTTTATAGCAGTAATTTGTTCATATAAAATAAAAACTTGTATGGAATGTGGATTTTAACGTCATACATTGCGCACAAGGAAAATAGAAGTAACAAGGCATATCATTACCTATTACCTAATGAATAGTAAAAACTAAAAAAAATTTTTTATATTGCTGTCTTATGATTACCAGCTGCTAGTGCTACTTACAACGCAGGTAATATAAATGGCTGTTTTTTTAACATTTTTTTTTTTTTTTTACATTATAATATACACTTCTTTATAGTTACAACCATCTTGATATCACAAGTATAATTTGGCAAAAAATACTATTCGAAATTTGCAGGCTCAGGCGGCCTAGTCATAATATTATAATTCTAAAACGGTATTGATAATTTCAAGCGAAATTCCAAGTTTAAGACCAAGTGTACAACAAATTTACTTGTTCAAATACCGTTGCGCTGCCTTAACATTAGAGCTGTTATTTCAGTTTTACAGAATCACTTCGAGGAAGGTTATTAAAGGTCACACAATCTTTTTTCTTTTTCTCGAGTGATTCCGAACACTCTCGTTTAGAGCATGATACAACAAAGCTGTTCGTCATGCATATCATGATGGATGGTAAAAGCTATTTGTTATTTTAAAACGTGTGTTCTTTAGAAGCGATTTCATTTACAACAAAAAAAAGACAATAACGTAGCAGTATTGTTTGGTATATTTGTAGAATAAAACAATAACATTCATTAATTAAAATATTTTTCAATATAGCTATCAATAGTTTTACTTAAAAATAACTTCCGCGCGTATTGTTCTATAGACAACACACATTTTTACGTCAACATAGCATTGCAGAAGTCAATTAAAACTCTTGTGTTTCAACATTTAATTACCTACATATAATATAGTATAATCTTGAACGGCTCGACTTTTTTTTTTCTTTCATTTTTTGCTCAATGCGAAACTATATAAAAACTATAATTTTATTTTTTAAATCACTACGACGCAAAAAACTGATAACCTGGTTACATTTCATTGAGACGGAAACTATAAATGTTGTCAATGACACGGTAGATACGGGCTTTTATGTACGACTATTTTTATTTTTTGAAGTTTCTGCGATTGAAGTAATATTATAATTTGAACGAAGGTTATATAGCTCGTGAACGCACAAATTAAAATAATAACAGTGAGTATGACAAAAAAAAAAAAACCATGCAACTATCAGACAGGACATATTTACCGGTTGAAATAATAGAGAAAAATTATGATTACTAAATCGATAAAATAATTCATTTTGTTAATCAACAAATATACATATATATTTTTTCTAAATCACGCAAGAGAGTATTTTTTTAATCATCATATTTGGCATCGGTGGTTAGAACTTGTAATATTTTGACACGGTTTTGTTTACACCGCATAATTTTCAAAATTATTACATACCTGCGGTAAACATTACAAGACGAAAAATATAAAATATTTCCAATACAATGTAGTATTGCTTTTAAGTTTTGGTAGTTCTTTACACTACCTGTTTTATTTTATCAAACAAAATTTAACGTCGTGTCTTGTGACTTTACAAAAGAAAACTTTTAAAAAAAAATTAAATACTTTGGAAGTGATATTCAAAAACCTCATTTTTTTTACACTTTGGAGTAACAAAACCAGTTAGTTGTAAAATATTGTGCTCTTCGAAATACATTTCTTCGATGCAACAGGTATGCAATAATAGTTAGTTTACTGGGTAAATTTTTTTTCTTTTTACTATGTTAAAATATTTAATTCGCCTCTATAAATATATTAATGACAATATTTACAATCTAGCACAAATTAGATCTGATAGAGACACGAAATCTTCTACGATGAGTTTTTCAGTCTTATAAATGGGTCATACAAACCTTGGTTGAAATACGGTTAACAGTGTGAAACGGTAATAAATTTATTACAAGTGTTAATTACTAGGCGTCTTTTAACAAATAAAATAACACGATATTATATCAAATTAAACGGAATAATTTTTTCACGGTTGTGAAATACTACAATCGAGTGTTTATTTATTTATTCGTTTTTTGTTATACGCGTTATGTTGTTTTGTTATGATAACGGTCAATGATACACGTTGTATTTTTAGTACTATAAAAATACAAGTAGCTCGGCGGCTGTTTTTAATTTGATTAGTTGTTTACAGTTTAGCAACGCTATCGCGCTGTTATTTTTAAAACCAATAAATATAAATTAGCAATAGTGTGACCCGGTGTTTCACGATTGGCGTATGAGGTTTATAAATCGTTGAAAAAACGGCACGATTAGGCGATAGGTGTTTTTTTACTCGAATAGTGACCGAAAAAATAATTCCGATAAAATGAGAAAACTGACGTTGAAAGGTTTCAATAAAAATCACAAATCGGCAAAAGTGTCGTCATGAAGTGAAATCGCCGTTTGCCTGACATTCGGTCACGACTTCCAAACGTTATGCGTCTAATGTTTGTTTAGCCGGTTTTTATAGGTTTCCACCGTAGGCGCAACTAGGGCGCAAAAGGGCCTTTAGCGCCCCCGAGTTCAAATTTAGCACCCCCCGTTATTTCAAGTACAACTATAATAAGGCGTAGCCCCCACGGGTTATTTTTAGGTGCTTAATTTTAGCACCCCCCAGCTCTAGTTGCGCCTACGGTTTCCACCCCCGTG
The DNA here is from genome assembly GCA_017140985.1 of Hormaphis cornu. NCBI lineage: Eukaryota > Metazoa > Arthropoda > Insecta > Hemiptera > Hormaphididae > Hormaphis > Hormaphis cornu. The sequence continues at coordinate 9,309,298 of CM029360.1, read as the reverse complement.
CCTTTCTATCCCCAGAGAAAAAAGTATCAAGTTTAACAGTTTCGAATGCCGCCGACTTTGACGGAGAAAATTGTGAAACACATACATCACACACAACCGAATGTACGACATTATTCTTCCCGCTAACACCACCGCCGGTCTCTACAAGGGCGATCTCTATGCCGTAGAAAGAGAATTTCGACGAGAAAAACCAGAAAGACCGTCCGTGTTTCGAACTCGATCTATGTGACGTCGGGGTTGCAAACTCGTCACGACACCACCGTTCGGCCAAAACAACGTGTTCCTATACACAACCGGCGTTCGCGGAGTTCTTTGGGCCCCCGGACCCGAATGAATCGTTCGGCCGATCGATCGTGCCGAGAGAACGGGCCCTGCCGAAACACCGCTCGAGTGAAATACATTGCAAAGTATTCACGTTTTCACAAAAACGGTTGGGACACCGCAAAGTATTTCGCTAAAACGGTTTTCACAAAAACGACACCACCGTTCTGTCTGCGGCTCTGATGCGTATTTGAATAAACGGAACGTACCTGGTCGTCGGAGGCGATGCTCGTGCGGTAGTCCGGCGGCGGGAATTCGCTGGAATGCGACATCGTCAACAGCATCGGGACGGTTCTATCGCGAGAAACAGCACGGCGGCCATCGACGGTTTTATTCCGGCGATACTTTATTTCGTTGTCGTCGTAATCAGGTATTGCGTTGGACGACGACGACGAATTTTTGGCACGGGCGAATGTCACACGGCAGTATCAACTGTAGGCATTTTTATGAACGACAACGGCGAATTATTATTAATTTCGACTTTTTTTCTTGATGGCTCGTCGTTCCGTTATCAGCAGCTCGCGTCCCGGCCCGCCGCCGGGTGTCGACGTTATCAGCGTAAACAACAACAACAGCGTGATACCACGACCGGGTATCCTCCGAAAGCGCGAAAACGGCGAGAAAAACGTGTCATAAATGTTCTCGAATAGTTCAAGCGCCACTGTTAATTTGTAGCTGTTTATAATACGATTTATTGTCACGACACCGGTTTTTTCAACACACTTTTTTTTCTGGTACTCGTCTTACGTTAATAAAACCGCTGTGTTGACGCGCGCGTGAGAATACGGATATTGAAACGACAGTCGGATTCGCGAGTCACAAGACGTCACAACTGTACGTGTAAAACGCTATCGTTTGCGTCATCCGACCGCAAGTGAATAGTTATAAAAGCACGTCACTGTAGACAGGAATTTTTCTGTATAATATCACGCACGTTCGCATAACGCCCGTCGTATCCTGTTGTTCTATACGTTGGAACGCGCGACGTTTTATTATAATTTATGATGGGGTTCTGAGCGGCGGCGGCGGCGACGATTTTTTTGTTTTTTTTTTGCTTATGCGATAAACAGCAATCGATAGGTTTATTACAATATGTATTTACACGGTGGTCAGAGGACAGTTTCCCGATAGTTTTTTATTATAGTGTTTTCCGCGTCGCTGGCCTGAACGTCCGCCGCGTACGTTTTACAGGCGGGCGCGAGATAGGCAACGTCGGTGACGTGCGTTGACGTTGTGCTGCCTGCCGCCGCCGCCGCTTATCAACACGCGGTTTCCCGTCAACCTACAAAACACGAACTTGATAAAATAGTGATAACACGACAATTTCGTAATATTGTTTTTTGCACGTCTTTCCCAAAAAAAAAATTCAACGCGAACTCGTACAGTTTTTCAACGATAACGTTGTACGGAAAACCGCAAAGACCGTTTCGAACAGCATGAGTTGCTGCGACCAAGGGGACGGCGGCTCGTCCGACACGGTGGAAGTGCACGTGTGCACCGAACTATCCCGGCCGGAAATCAACGCCAGGCGGTACAGGAGGGCGATGACGGTGGGCGATTTCAAGAGCAAGCTGGAGATGATCACCGGACGGTCGGCCGGCACCATGGTCCTGTCGGCGTACGACAAGGGTCGGCTGGCGGCCCGACTGGACGACGACGACGCGCCGCTGGGCTCGTATCCCGTCGAGAACGGCATGCTCTTGCTGGTCGACGATCCCGCGTTCGACGCGTCCGTCCAGGACGACGCGGACGGCTACCGGATGACCGAGGAGGAGTACGACGCCAAACGGGTAGGCGCCTCCCGGCCGTGTGTGTATATAGTGTAAAACGACCGGCAACGGTTTACAATGTCGGTGGATTTTCCCGTGGTGAGACAGCAGTAGATGAAGAAGTTGAAGGATCGTAATGGCACACGATGGGAGGGACACCACTCCCGAAGGAAACTTATGCAGATCCCCTAGTGATCATCGCCCACATGAGAAACTAATGCAGATCCCCTAGTGATCATCGCCCACATAAGAAACTAATGCAGATAGGGGATCTGCACTAAGGGAGTGATCATCGCCCACACGAGTTTCCGCTTGCTGTCCAAAACGGGATTCTTAGTACCGTCTACCTACCCATAATACCTCCCCCGCCACCCTCTTTGGGAGTTTGAGACGACTACTAAAACAGAGATACGCGTAGCGAGGGAATGCTACAGGAGATGCATCGAGTTGTCCTTTTTAAGATTTCGGAGAACAGGAAATTCCATTGGTGTGCCGGTGCTATGAGGGTAAAAGGAGGCTGAGGAAGACCGGAGAACATATGAATGGAAACGATTGAAAAATATATGAGGGTTGTTGATGTGTGTAGGGGATGCGAACGATCGTGATAAGCGGAGGAGTGGAACGGAACCCATCGGTAGTCGGAAGAAGGTGTATCAAGAATAGAGGGTTTTTAATAAATTGACTAAACGCTAAAATCGGCCGTCTGCGATAGTTTTTGAATAAAACTCTTTTAGCGTCGGAAAATATCTTTTTATAATAAACGAGAGTATTTTTTTTTTTTTAGTTGGGTAGCACAAACAGGGTGTGTCAAAACGACCGGGATTACCGAGAACTTTATAAAAAAAAATTGTATTTAATTTATCCGAAGTGATCGGAAGAACTCGTTTTAAAAATTCCTGGTTCTAAAGTTGTATATTGTTTGTTCGCCCTGTAGGAAACGCTCAAGAGTTTTTTGAAGAACAACAAGCTGGGCAAGTACAACCCGGAGTACCGGAAGCAGCGAGACCTAGAAAACGTGGAAAAGGAGCAAGAAGAAAAGGTCGAAAAAGAACTGGTCGACAACATGGAAATCGGTCAGAGGTGTTGTGTTCGTCTGCCCGGCAAACCCGTCCAGCACGGCACGGTCATGTACAAAGGACGTTTGGAGAACAAGAACGGTTATTGGGTCGGAGTCAAGTACGACGAGCCGTACGGTAAACACGACGGATGTTTGGACGGCAAACGGTACTTTGAAACGCTTCCCAAGTATGGATCGTTCGTCACTCCTACGGCGGTCGAAATAGGCGATTTCCCGGTGCTCGATGACGAGCTTTAAACTATTCCGACATTCCTAATTTTTTTACACTTTCTCGTGTGTCCTTATTATTCTCCGACATCAATAAATTTGCATTGTAGTGATACACATCGGTGTTTTGTAGGCACTTGCTCGTTTGTCAGTACAGTTTAACAAAATGTGCTTTAGAAGATATTTTTTTTATTAATCTATTGTTATTTTTATACAAAAAACGATCAAAGGCTTTTTCGCGAAACAATAAATACCGTAATGATTATACTACTGTGATATCAATATACATGTTGTTAACATAAGTTTATAAATATTTTGTTTACTAAAAACTATGTTTAGGTTCATAATTTATATTGATTGTTTTAAAATTGTAATAAAATCACAAAAAATTACACTCTCATCGGTTGTATATTTTGGTAAACTTATTTTCTTTTTCATTTTTTTTTACATTTTGTGTTATAGAAAATGTGTTTGCTGATCTTTCATAATACATACCTAAGCATTGATATCATATAACCAATGCTATAAAGTGTATCGAGTATAAAAGACAAATGCGTATCGTATGTTACATCGTTATCGTGTAGTTACTCAACACCTAAAAAAGTAATGATCAATTTTAAAAACACTAAAAATTATTAGAGCGCTCGAGGTTTTGTAGTAAGCCCTGCCACAAACAATTTAACTCTTATTTAAGTTATAGTTTGTGTTCATTGCTGATGATAGTAACGTTGTTATTGAGAAATACGTACTTAAATATAACGGTTAAATTTTTTTGTGATTTGCTTGGTTTGCGCAATTTTTATGAAAATGTTCAACTAATGTTACTTTTAACCACGTACCACATAGCTGGTTATGTCGCTCTTCTTTTCAAACAGACGATTTATACAGTCAAATTAATTGACAAACGTAAATAGTTGTAAGTGTAATTTCAAATATGTAATTTATGACGTATTTGGTACGAGTGATTATAAAATTTGCGTAACCTAGGTAAGCAGCAATAATATCAATCAACAGAACAGACCCGTCATTCGATTTAGATTGGCTATTTGGGTTAAAATTGAGTGCACTGAATGAAACAAAAAAAAAAATCAAAACGTGTCTGGAATTTTTTATTTTTTGATGCATCAAACCGTAAAAAAACTACACCGATAATTTCTTTAAGGGCTCGCCAAATCTACCAAGTCCTCCCCCGTGTACGGACGTAATAAAAACACGGTGCTAAATATAATTTAGTTCTGATTCACCTTCATCCCTTGACCATCGTTTGTCTCGTTATTCCGCATCCCTACGTACGAAACGAACAAATTTCTGAGCAAAGAATGTGTATCGTACTTGCGATGTTTTTTTTTTTTTTTACTGTGAACAACTTATAATGGGTAGTAAAAACGATCCGATTTTTTAAGTCCTTCAATGAAATGTCTTCGGACTGAGCTTTGAAAGTGCAAAATCGATAAACTACAGTCGCGGAACCAAGGAGAAACATTTAATTACCCGCGGCAAACGTGTTTCTTCTGACATATATCGAATAAGTTTTCAACATCCCAAAATAACGATCGGAACAAGCTGAAACTTTTCCGCACCGTCAAAAAACAGGTAAGATAGTTCGACACGAAGTTTTTCAAGTGATTTCGAGTATGGAATTCTCGAAAAATTTACCAAGACAACCGCCGAGGTATCGTCTTTTCGCGACCCCATCGCTTTCGGACGACTTCCGAACCCCTGGTGGTCGCTTCAAACTGCCCGCGCGACCTAGAGTGTTCCCGGGTTTTTTTTTATCCTCGTCAGTCTTTCGTTTTCCTTCAACGCTTCTCATTTTTTTTTTCCCACACAACGTCCCCGATTAAAAAAATACCATGAAAACGCACGTTATGTCCGTGTGCGGCTATATAGAACACGTTACGATCCAGACTTTCGTAGGGTGCAGCACCGACTGTCGCTCGTCGCATAAAACATCCGTCGTCAGCTGCGAGGAGGAAACGCGCTGATAACGGAATAATCGTTTTTATCACCCAGATACGCCGCACACGTACAAATTTTAAAAGAAATTTTCCGAGTAATAAGTTCACGGTTGCGGCAATTTCGGTGGCAATCGACGATGAACGTCTTCGCCGCGTTGAAGTCCGGCCTGTCCCGGTGCAAGTACACGAGCGCGATAAGTTTGAAGAATCTGCACCCGAACAGCTCGCTGAAAATAACCACGCCGACGCCGGAACAGGTGCGTAAGAGGACAAAAAAGTGTGAACGACCCACGCGTCTCTTTCTTTCCATCCGTCTCGTCTTTGGTCCAGCTCTTTTTCGTTCAACCCCGTCGTCATCTTACCCCGTTTCTTCTCTACTCATCGCGCGTGTCCAAACCATCTTCGTTTTATCCACACTATCAACACCTCTTACATCTTCTTCTCCCGTTACTCCGCTCGTCCGTCTAAGCGTCCTCATTTCCTGTACCTTTAGCCTTATCGGAACTATTCTCAAACACCCGACGCTCCTCTCCGTTTCATCCGGCCGCGCTCAATCACGAAAATGTTTCACGAAGCCTCCGTCGTTACGAAGGATACTCTCTTCTGTCACCTACGTCGTGCTCGCTGTCGTTACTCTTCCCGTGTTAGTCAACCCCAACACCCCCGGTCTCTTCCTCCAGAAATATACGCTCACCGTTTCACCACTCATCCCTTTGATCTCCACTCGTCCAGCCTCTAACTCAACCACCCAAACTTCGTCCCCGGCAAACGTCGTCGTGCACCAGGGCGATCTCTTTTGTGACTTTATCCGTTTAGAGGCACTGCGGCGAACGGGTAAAACACCACTCACCTACTCTGAAACGTCCCTCCGCCTTTTCTAGATAACGAAATTGTAAGACCGCCAAAACTGTATTTCGGATTTTTCGCCGTTGTCCCGGACTTGTTTTTACTACGCCTTATCGTCGTTTCGTTTAGTTGTCCGCGGACGAGACGACCTTCTCCGGATACGTGCCGGTCGAGGAGCTGGAGATCAGGTACAGCACGTCGAGCGGTCCGGGCGGACAGAACGGCGACAGAGTGCACACCAAGGTGGACCTGAGGTTCAAAGTGGAGTCGGCCGAGTGGCTGAACGACGGCGTCAGGCGGAGGCTCATCGAAGCGGTTCGACGTTTGCTTCCGTAGAACACGGCCGTTGTTTTTGTTTCAAAAAAAAAAAAACGTTTCTTCTTTGTTCAGAACGCCAACAAACTCACCAAAGACGGGTATCTAGTGATTCGATCGGAGAAGACGCGGTCCCAGCAGCTGAACCTGGCGGACGCCATGGAACGTTTGCGCTCGCTCATCTGGAAAGCGGCGGAGCCCGAGAAGAAGCCGTCCGAGGAAACCGTCGAAAAGATGAGACGCAGGTGAGGAGACGTACACGTCTCGGTCGGTTTAAACGTTTAAATAATAACGATATGCTGTCGTTTTAGGTTGGAGAAGGCGAACCGCGCGAGACTGATGGAGAAAAAGATGAAATCGTTGACGAAAAGTAATCGCCAGGCTCCGACGGAGTTTTGAACAACAAGTTAATTTCATACGAACCGTACACGTTTATAAGTTTACACTCCGCGAGTAGTGTAGTTATTCAGTCTGTACTGTGCGTGACTTTTTTTAAATATTACATTTTATCGGTACTCGTTGTTATATTCTTTTTCTAGTCCAATCAATTTGACTCACCAATGTCACTTATCCGTTTGGATAGTTTGAACGCGTTATTTTCAGCCACCCAAAATAAATGGCTAATACGTAATTTCTCCGTGCTGTCACGTCTCGAGGTGATTTCAAAGTGTAGCTGTCATACTTGCCCTGTCATTCGAGAGCTAGTGAAACATAAATTCGAGTTTCCTTAATCATCCATCACACGTACGCCAACAGTACTCTTTGTTTGATATGTGTTCTGCCATTTACCAGAGTAACTAAAAAGTGGAAATTTCAACAGTTTCCTCCGTGTAGATAATGTGCGTATGTACTCAGCCAATGGCGTAATCGAAAAGGGAAAAAAATGATTTTTACCACTACAATTTGTACAGCTATCAGTATTTACGAATGTCGGTGAAGAAAATAATTGTCCATCGTCTTAACATTTTTAAGAAAATGTTGACCTTCTTACTATAGCAGAGTGATGACAGAGGGAAAAAAATGTGCGTTACTTTTATTATTTATAGAAATTATTATTCTTATACTTACTTTTTAAAACACTTGGCATAGTCACTTATTAATTTTCCAATAAACATGATATTGTGAATCGGTACTCGGTTTTTATAAAAAAAAACACATTTATCACTCAAGTCACGTTGTGAAATCGGGCAGTTTTTTAAATTGTTACTAGACCAGTCCAAGTATTGAAAATTAAAATTATCATTTTTCATATTATAAATTATTATCGCGCATAAAAAAAAAAAAATATACACAATTTGTGCCATCTTGGGAAACTTCTTTTGTGAAAAAGTCTTGTTCGAACAAATTTAGTTTATGAAACACGCAATCAAGACGTTATAAAAAAAGATGAATTAGTATTGTTTGTTAAACTCAACCAGTCGCTGTTTGTGAAGTTTTGTGCACCGTCCTAAATGGTCGATTCATACCATGAAACAAATGTTTACAAAACTCACGGACTGGGCAGGTTTAGTTAATGCCCAGTTCGTGGATACACGGCTGATAGAGACTTAAGGGTTGGAAAAGAGTGATTATTTTAAATATTATCACAATGGGAGACGACTTCAGACAGATCCTATCGTATTCGGCAGAAAACTGATTACTTAATTAAGGTGTAAATTAAAATGAAAAAAATTGTGAACCCTTTGAAACCGCCACTGATTGGAACCACCGCAAACCAATTTGTATACAACATAATTAAATTTTTATTTTCATTCGATAAAAATAATTTTAAAAAATAGCATTGTCAATAATTTTTTTGAAGATATTTCAAATGTGAAATCGAATTATTGCTTTTTAAGTAGTACCGTAAAATAAGGATACTACCATTTTTGTTTGTTTTTAACTCATCCAACTCGCAAACCTTTTATTGAACAGTCGACGTTTTTTAAACTATGCTGTTCCCGACGAACCTACCTAGCGTTTAATTGTGTTTTTTTATTAGCTCCATGATTTTATTCTATATTACTTCTTGGTAATTATAAACAAAGAAATGTGCTAAAATATAAAAATCATATTGTTTCAAATACAACATTGTCATGGTCTTGATGAGATGACACTGATCGTAGAATACTTTGCGCCATGATTAAAATATATCTATGTTATTCTAATGGATATTTGTCAATGGTCAAACCAACTACATTGTTTCGTCACGACCCAACATCACATATTACCAAATACTGTTTATTAAAAAAAAAAATCAAAACTCTTAAAAAATGTCATGATTCTCACCTAATCTAATCATATCAATAGTGTATTTGTATTCCAAGTATTAAAGTCAGAGTGTTTGTTTACGGTTCATTTTACGGTACTCTTTATTATTCATCTGCAACAATGTTTATGAGATACCTAGGTGTTTATTGAACAAAGTCTATCCTAACGATTGTACCAGCAAACCAATTTAGGTAGATACTAGCTGCATATCTAGTGCTTGACTTGGAATAAAAAAATAGTAGAGGGACGCAGTTAAATGAAAAATGAAATTCTGTGATACTAGTAAAGACGGGCTTGAGGCAAAGAGATGCGCTCTCACAGACTCATTTGTTTAGTGTTGGAAAAGATAATAAGAGAAATCAATTTATGTGAAGGAGTTGGGTTAGGTTGGTCGACAATTCTGGCGGGTGACATTGCTCTAATGGGAAAAATAGAGAGATGATCATTAACAAATGGTAAGATCACTTATAAAGAATGCTGAGAAAATAGGACTTAATGGAGGGAGACGTGGTGGTTAGCCGGATAAATGGGAATCAGGTGCCTACAAGAAGAAGTCATCATTAAAGTGGATGAACACAGATTTAAAAGAGTGGACCAACTCAAATACCAGCTTGGGTCAATCACGACCCAAGATAATGACACAAAATCAGAAATATCAATGAGATTACAATCAGCAAATAAATGTTTTTATGGATTAAGTAAAATTTTCAGATCAAGAGCAATCTCTATGAACTTAAAAGTTAGGATGTACTTAACTTAGGTTAGGTGTCATAGTAAAAACTATGATACATTTAAACCAAAAACTTTTGTAAAATTTAGCCAGAAATGTTGCTAAAAAGTGACCAATGTCATAAAAAAAAAAATGATTAAAAGTGACTCGCTATCAGCCATGTAAATAGTGCAATAATTAAAAAAGTTGCACAGTTCACGAACGGGGCGTAATAAATATTTACTTTTTTCTTTTTTTTTGTTGAAAAAACGTAGCAAAGACAAATCATTGTACGTAGTCTATTCTACTGTGATAACCGTTTCAGAATCACCATTTCCAGAACAGCAGTCGGTAAAACTGTGAAAATAATTCAATTAACAATATCAGCCACTCCGCTCTGTAGTTACGGGTGACGACGTTGCAGCACATGTATGGGATTATTGTTGTTGCAGTGCCGTGCTGAGATGAATAATAACGCCAACTCTAGAATGTTTACAGCTATCACTCTTTTAAACTAGAATCAAAACTCGTAGCTGTAACGTTATATATCTTGTTAGAAATTTTTTTTTTGAAACTTAAGCTCCTTGTTCTAAACAAGGAATTTTTAAGATAAATTGGCAAGTCGAATGAAACTTAAAAAAAAAAACTGTTTTCGGAATACACGACACAATACAGAAAATACATAAGAGTAAGGCTGATATTGAGATGGAAGGAAAACACAATTGAATAACAACAAACGAGCAACCAGATTTTTGTTTGGCGTCAGTCAACAAATATATATTTATATTTTAACTAATGCTAAAAATAATTAATACATAATAAATTAACGCGTTGGCTAAAACGCGTGATTATCGTATTTTATATAGTTTTGGTTAAACAAAAAGTTATTTAGACACTATTAGTAAACAATTTTCAAACCTAAAAAAAAAAAAAAATGTAACAGGTTGGAAAATATTTCATCTAATCAAATTTTACTAATTACAAAATTAAAATAAATGTACAAAATTAGGTTGAATACTAACTCAGTCTCTTTGAAATTTTTTTTTTTATTATTATCGAACCTCGGGGTTCCAACTCTTAGTAACAACACATTCATAACTAAAAGAATTTCTTTTTTTTACAAAAAGTTTTTCAACGAGTGAAATTTTTTAACACAGAAATACTTATTTTACGACTTTTTCACCCGAATAATAAATTAACAAAAATTTATTTACAATAAAAAGGCATACACATTTTAAATGTTTACGTGTCATTTGACAAATGTTACATTAAAGGAAAAAAAATACGTAGGTACATCGATTTGAAACTAAACTTAAAGCAAACTACTATAGTACGAATAGTTTAAATTAAATAGTCGAATAGAGAGTTTGTCCAACTTCAAACTATTAAAAATATTTTGTATTTAAAAATAATGTTGATCAAAAATTAGGTCATTGATCTTTAGAAAAAAAAATATGGATAAACATTTTTATGAAGAAAAAAAAAATTTTACATACTAATAAATATTAAATAATAACATGTGGTAGGAGGAATAAAACAAAGAAAACCAAACAAATATGTAATTGTCGTTAAAACTAATAGTTATATCTTAGTTATACAAAAAGGAAAAAAAACCAAAAATGTTAATAGGATGAGATAAAAATTTTTTTTTAATCTTTAATTTCTTTATGTTGTAATAGTAAATGCACAGATGTACACGGATAACCAATGAAAATATTGTGCCAATTGTATTAATAACATAAAATCTAAATTAAATTCAAATCGGTCAATAGTGTGGATGTTAATTGTAAAAAAAATTTAAATACAAACAATATGAACTGAAATTTTTGGGTGTAGAGGAATGGTTATTTTGACTTTCTGTCCAAATATTTTCTCTAAAAGCCAAGTCCTTAAATAAACGCAACACAGTGCAGTCTTATAAGGACTTTTTTAAACAACAATAATATATAAACTTAATATATATATAGCACCTTCAAAGCATCTAAATACGGCAAACGCGTATTATGGGGATGAGTACGACGTATAAACATTACTTAATATGTGCATTTTAATGAGTATAATGTTTGTAATAAACAGTTAAGATTACATTTTTGTTGTGCATGGAAGCATTAACACAAAATATCAAATTTAAAAACACTTGAACAGTAATGGTATCTATTATTATATCTATTTAGGAATCTAGAAAATAATACTAATTAAACATGCCAAAATTTAGAAACTAATTGTTTGTAAAGGAATCAAGTTATAACAAAAAATGAAAAAAAAAAACCTGTGTTGAATATCGCGTGTCAAAAAAATTAGGATGCGAATATTATGTAATAGCAAATTCATTTAATTGCCACTGGATTTCATAGTTACTCGTTAATAGTACAACTATTGACATCGCACCATTTTTATTAAGGTCAAACTGGTTTTCAAGTTTCATATTGTTTTTATAGCAATCCTCCTTTACGAGCAAAAAACATAGAACTGATAAGGTTCCCCCGCGAAGGCTGAGGATCATCAGCAGGAGGGCCAACAGTACCCAAGTCCATTCGAAGTCTAGGACCTTCACTGTTGTTACCACTGTCCAACTGTTTGAGCCGTCGTTTCAACGCGCCATTTTCGGGTTTCGGGGGCACACACGCTCCAATATCAAACACAGGTCGACCAGGTGAATCTGGCGGAACGGTCGGTACATAGTGTTTCATTGTCTCTACAAGTCGTATACCGGCCAGTATCTAAACAACAAATTTTGAACATTTCAAATAATTTTGAGTCAAAATTACATCATAGAAAACTAGATTTACTTTTTTGTCTGGCCTGACAAGTGATTTAGATTTACGAGATTTGTGTTCGGTTGATTTCTCTGTGCCTGTCAGCGTTTTTCTTAACAGCTTGGCTCCACTGTGCATTAAATATCCTATTAAGAAAACAGAATCGGTTAATTATTTTAGGTAACAAAATACAAAAATACTGTTTATGTAGGTATGAAACTCGCCAGGTAATCCGAATGGATGAGAATAAGGAGAGTCTGACGGAGAAGGTGAACGGGACCGGTCAGGAGATCCGCCCGGCGATCCATAAGGGCTGTTGCAAGGTGTAGCTGTCGAAGAGAACATAGGAGTAGCCAACGCCGAAGGTGTGATTGCTCTAATACCCCTTTCGTTCAACATCGCAGCTAAGCTTGAGTTGGTGGAAAATGTTGTGGTTGAATTTCTTCTAGATAACATGGGTGTTGTCTCTCTGGTAGGAACTCGACTATTAACACGGCTGTTGACTGTCGTTGACATGGCGCTCCCTCGTACACTAACAAATAAAATTGAACAATATAAATTACTGAAAAAAAAAAAAAGTAATTTGTTAATAGTTATACATTACCTTGTTGTTACACTAGTGCCGTCATCTGGGTGCATGACTGTGGAGTTAGTCATAGTATAAATGTGAGTAGACATTTGGAACATTTTTCCAGGATGTGTTTTAGGTTCATCTTCTTCAATTTCATCGAGTCTAAATGTTTGAGGAAGCCCCGTAATGGTCGTGGTGGAGTCACATTTTTTTATTATGCCTTGAGGTTGTTCTTCCAGTATTGCGCTGAGAGATGGAACTGATTGAGCGTTCCACTGTTGTAGTGTGAACGAACCTTGCATCGGTTTGACCAACTAAACATCAGAAAGAAAGAATTATTCAAAACCAAGCAGAAGGCCGAGATTTTTCCAATATGAAAAAATACCTGGAGTTTATTTGGCGTTTTCCACGTACTTAAACTTATGCTACCAGTAGACATGATAGAATCAGGAGTTCTTGTATCTGCTGAGTCATATGGATCATTAAACATAATACCAGATCCTAAAGCTGCACGTCGAGCTTTAATCGATGCAGGAGTTAGACGTTTCAAAGCGTTTGCCAAATCTTCTGATCCAGGAGCACCAGGAATACCAGGCTGTTCACTGTTATATCAAACGTGTATAAAATTTTACAAAAATGGTAGCTAGATTTAATGTACAACCAATAATAAATTGTTAGTTTACATGATAAACGAATCGGTGTCTGAGAAATCATCACAATCACTGTGCGCGAGAGATTCTTCGGTAAGATCGTTATAAGCCGTTTGCCTGGACAAGTTTCTAGTGCTTGTTTCCATAGATGAAGTCAATTTCATCATTCCAATTGACTTCTTATAACTACTTGCACCAGACCTAAATCAACACAGTGTTAAAATAGTTTTCTCGAAACTGAACAGTGTACAAAATGTACTCACATTCGACCCGTACAGATTCCAGAGTCCAAACTAAGTTCAGAAAACAATGAACTCTCCAAAGAACTATGACCATGACTGTTCAGCGCATTCGAATTTAAGTACGGCGGAAGCGATGTAAACATAGGGCCAGTTCGAGCTAAAGGTACGTTTTTGTCCCTATATCCTTTGAGTTCGGTCTGGCATTCATGAAGCATAGCAAGCACTTCTTCGTACTGCTTTTTTATTTCAACTATTTCGGATGCCAACTCATTTTGCGTGTCTCTTGCCAACATCAGCATTTCCATGAGTTCATCGTTTTCATCGGTTTTCTAAAAATCATAATGATGAGGTTTAATCACAAACATGAGCCAATATAGAAATACATACAATTTTTAACGAAGCTTCGACGCTGGCCAACTTTGATCGTAAGACCTCGCAGTTATTATGCAACGTGACATTTTCATCTCTGTGTTTGTCTGCTTGTTCCATGATGAAGGACAAGTCGGTTCTAGTGACGCTGAGCTGAGAAGCGAAATCGGACATCAACTGCGCTTCTTTTGCTTCTACCTCGTCGGTTTGCATTGCAAGTCGATTGGCCTCTCCGCGCAAACTACGGTTCTCGTCTTCAAGATTTTTGAGCCGCGACTGCAAGTGACTAACGCTGACGCCATAATATTTTTGGTCCTCAGCCTCGTCATTGTCTGATCACACAACACAACGATATTCAAGAAATGGTTAAAGAGAAAAAAAAATTTTTTTAAACACTCACTGTCGTCGTAGCCGGTGTCGTCGGCGTCATTACTGAGTATTTTAATTAGGTCGTTCTTCTTTAACAGTTCGTACGAAGCTTGCGTGTAACGTTCGTTGACGGACTTCAATTCCGCCTCGAGTAAACCCACTCTGGCCTCGAGGGTTTGATTGCCGGCCAACAGTTCTTTGCCTATGCGCGCAGTAAGTTCTAAATCTTTTTCTTTCTGCAAATGAATAAGACAAAACACTGGGATAACATGAAATGTGTAGAGACCAAAAGGACGGGAAACAAGAGAGAGAGAAAAATTTTCAGTAAAACTCTCAGTCGCCAACGAGTAGTAACTAATAGCCGTATTATCGAATTGTATTAGAAAAATTGAAATACGTAGATGATACACATGATCGCTATAAGACATCAATCTCAATTGTTGACTTTTAGAGAACACAATCAAGAAGCTAACACAATTATTCAAAACGGTTCGCGTTTTTAGTATTTCAAAAGTATTTCGAACTAACTTACGTACTATTACTACTAACTCACCTCGGCTAACAGCTGGGTTACTGCTTCGATATCATTGTAGGTTTTTGTCATTTGGCTTACACGGTTGCTGCATAGAACTGTAACGACAACACACCACGGTGAACAACATAATAATTATGATATCATAGTGCGGAAACGTTGTGAGAAAAAAAAGAACACAATTTTACGTAAAAAATAAAGACGGTTTGACCGTAACAGACAGTCATATGGGGAAAAAACTCAAAAGAGGGTAGGTGGTAAGTCCGGCCTAGGGAGCGTGCGGCGGGGTGGTGGTACTATTGATCGCCGTTCGTGCACACGTTTCACCACCGCCGCCACCACCACTCGCGGAGTCTGTATTATTAATTTACAGCCGAGCGCATTTTCAATCCGAGACAATTCGATGTTTCTTCCCCGGTTCGATGAAGAGATGACACCACGACGTCCCAAAACGTTTAATTTGAATAATTGCATTTTTATTTATAACATTTCAAAAGTTAGTTGTAGCTGCCGATATAGTTTAGATTCTGACGCGACGAGCGATGTAATATTGTTCTTGTTTTTCTGTCGACAACTTTTCGCGTCGGAACTCTCCTCCGAAAAGTCGAAAAGAATTCATCCCCGCACAATATTACCAAAGACCGGCGGCGGAAACTCACCGGGGGAGCGACTAACTGTTCCGCTTTGAAAAATTGAACCCAAAATTTTATTTCATACAACGAGTTTTAACAACTTTTTTTGCCACCATTTATTTTGAAATGGCTTTTGCCACTGCCTGCTACCACTACACGGTCATAAAAAATGCTCTTTGAAAAAATTACCGGCTACGGATATACCCGCTCGACATTTGTTTTTATTAAATTCTCAAATCGAAAACCACTCGCAAACACACACTCGTCGTTCAGATTTCAAACAGAATCGATTTTTGACGACCTTCTTCGATTATTACCCAATACATGTATATAGGTATACTGATAATATACAGTGGAATCGAGAAACCGAGAACGAGCTGCAACATCCGGGGATTCGATAGTGGTCGAACGGCAGAAAAAAAAAATTTTGATTGATCAAAATTATTGTCGTCAAAAATCTTTTCTCTCGTTAGAACGCAATAAAGAGTTACATTTTAAAACATTTATTTTATTTTATAGCGGCGTTATTACATCAATAAAAAAGTAGTCGAAAAAAATGTTTGTAGTTGACACGTGTACTTATGGATAGAACTAATGAAAACGCATTGCTCAATATCAAGTATTTATATAAAACGTTAAGGAATTATAATGCAGTGCTGCATATAATATACAAGTATGAGCGTTCAAGGTCGATAAAATAATAATTATATCAAAAATAAAGAAATAAAAATACGTGAAATTTGTCGTTATAAAACGTCTTAATATTTTTTTTATTAAAAAGAAGCACATTACACGATTATTACCTATATACTACAAAAAGCTTGATGGCTTATTCGTAATAAATAATAATATTGAAGCTGAACGATAACTAATAAACAATAATAATGTTTTATTTTTCAATTTAAATTTAACGACTAAACTGTACTGAAAATTGTACATCTGTGTAATTTAGGCGAAACATTATTTCATTCATAAGATAACACGACGGTCAAAAAAATTATTTTTCGCACGATAATTATTTTGAACGATGTCTTTTAATACACACACGCATAAAAAAAAAACAACGGCAATTTAAATGTAAAAAAAAAAACGTTTAAATATGTAGGTACGCCATCATATTGTATAGTCAACACGACAAATTTCAAAAGAATATTCCGAGTGTATTAGGTACAAACGATATGTACAAAATACGAGGAGAAGGACTCAAGGCTGAAACACACGCATGCGTCTATAATAATGCATTACATATATACATATAAACATCGAGTACAGCAGCAGTTTCTCATTCGAAACAATTCGTTTTGAATATAATTTTTAATTAATAAGGAAAGTCCATTCCGATCCGTACAAGGCTTTCTATCATTTTTATGATAATAATTGTTGTGCAGAAAAGTATACCCTCCCCGAAGCATTCGCCGAACAATGCCACGCTATACACACATAAATTAGGTGAAACAAATCTACGGAATTAAATCAACGTTGACCGCTAAAAAAATAAAAATATCTAACTCTGTAGACTATATATAAACCCATAAATAATTATATAAACTGAGCTGATTACCCCAATCTTTAATCATGCTTGTGATGAGAGCCATCAGATATTAGTTATGTACAAAATAGATCTTTAACTACAACAACAAAAAATATATACATTTTTTTTTTTTTCCATAAGAAAAGTACAGAAATAACAATAATAAAGAACAGAATAGTATTTAAACATAGTAATAATAATAATATAAGCCAAAATATAAAATATACCTTATTAAGGAGTTAAAAGTCTCAAAAACCTATATACTCCTCTCCATCAAAAGCTTCCTCCTACCCGACGCTCTCTTTTATTATTTTTTTTTTAAATATTTATGATTAATTTTTAGTCGGAAAATCGTATACTCCGTGGACCTCGTAACTACATACAAGCGTATACCTAACCTACTCGATTGGTTTTAATTAGTGTTTTAGACCGGTATTTAACACGCATAATTGGTTATTATATTTTAGTGAATTATACATAATTAGTAAATTAAGTTCACATCATATACCGACGATGCGAGTTTAAACGAAAGACCGATTAAAAAATACGGAAATTATTAAATCGCCGCGAATGGAAAATAAAAAATTGTTATTCAACAATTTGAATAACGAGCGCTTATGGATGCATAAAAAATGTAATAACTACAACGAACAGTTAAGAAAAACGAGCTGCAGGTTATTTCATCCGCTAAAACACTAATTTACACGATTCACACAATATTTTACGACGAAAACAGTCGCGAAAAATATAGTTAAGTTTCTATTCTAAAATACAAATTCACACGGACTACAAAGTATAAGAATGGAAAACAACAAAAATCAAGATAGATTATACATTTTTATTCGTTTCTTTATTTCTGTTTTTTTTTTTTCAAATTATGGGAAACTAGTGTATGGTGTTAAGCCTCGAGTTAAACTGATTGTATAGGGAATTATAGGCGCTTATAGGACTCTAAACAACTTAAGCTTCATTAAACGTTGAAAAGTTAATTCTCAGGTAAACCAAAAATAAATACGATGATATCGGGTTTCATTGAAGAAATAATATCACGGAAATAATAATATGCTTAAAAAGTATAAAGTATAACATCGATCACACAGTACTATAGGGTAAAAAAAAAAAAAAAAAATTAATAACGATACAAAATATACAATTTTAATTCGTATATATAGGTAGGTACTTATTAAAAATTTGTGCAAGAAAGAACGATAAAAACAATTCCGTCTTTAAAATGTTGTACCTACAGCACAAATATACAATAGCAAATTTCCTGTTTTTATTTTTGTTTCGTTATTTTGAGTCAAGCGCATTTAGAGTGGGATGGACGACATGAATCCAAGCCAAAACATTTTATAAAGAAAAACAATATTTTCGTGAAGAATGTGCAGAACAACGAAAACCTAATTCGCTAATATAAAGTTTCGCTCTAATGTGGTAATATTGTGAGACTACCGAGTACAATTATTATTTTGGTATAATGGGAATGAAGAGGCGCACCACTAAACAATATTAATAACAAAATAAAACCTACTTGAAAAAAACAGAAAAAAAAACCCCTAAATAGTATAAAAACAATTAAATGAAAAAAAACCACATTCCTTAAAACTTCAAAGTATGTTGTTATTCTATGATTAAATAATACCTACTGATTTTGTCCGTTATACCTTTTCGCAATGTAGCTTTTTTTTTTTTCGTTTAATTACTTTACATCTACTTTTTAGTGCTTTTGTTTTTGTATTTTTAAGTCTGTTTTGTTAATTTTTTTTTTTTTATACACCGCAGACGGAACGGTAGCGACGACCATCACCACTCTGTGGTTTTCGACTGCGAAAATGATATAACAGAATCTGCAAACGTTCGGCGGTATGCGATGTTTAACGCGATCAGTTATTTAAGAAAAAATAAAAAAATATTTAGGTAACACGTGCGGCTGTAAAATGCAACGCGCGATTAGGTCGGTCACCCTAGGAATAATTTAGATGATATATTATTACGCGGTCGCACAACACCTAAAATCGTTCGAGTACACGACCGCGGATAAAATTTTTTTTTACGAACGCCGCAAAGCGGTTTTTTGACGCAACCACAACTTTTGGGCAACTCAATAGAATTAAAAATAATAAAATTTTTGATGCTAAATTCATAATTTATCACCTGCAAAAGACGCGTGTTAAAACGCCAAACACGATAATAACTGTTCGACTCGTTAAGTTTAGAAAAAAGTCAAATTTATATAGTAATTATATTGGTAGCGGTCTACACTAACTACAAACGCCCTCCGCGTTGCACATCGGAATGCGTATACAATATAATACAAGTTTTTCTAATCTAATCAGACGACTCGATTTCCATTTTTTTTTAAATATTAAATTAATGGCGTTAAAATTGAACGAGTGAAAGAGTGTCCCGAGATAGATCTTACGCGGCAATCGTCTCGGGAAATAATTATGGAAAATAGAAGAAAAAAACGTTTGTATGAAAGCGGTTCTCAATGATCTAAAATATTATAACAAATCTAAATTTTTTTTACGCGTACATTGGTGTATTTTATATAACAACTTTTAAACAACTCAATCAATCAGCACCCGATACTTTTTTTTGTGTAGGCACGTGTATAATTTTTTAACGAATTTTGGTGGTCGAAAATCAATTATTATTATTATTATAGTTTGCAAATAATATTATTATGTCAACGCAATCACTAGAGGTATTTTATCTACAAATTAATGCGTTGTAAGACGAGACCACTGCTATACTATGTTAAAAAATACATACTTTTTAGACATTTTAAACCTCTCTAACTTTTAACTTGTAGAGTTTTCTACGCGGGAAAATTGTTTTTCAACCACCAAAATTCATCGAAAAATGTATAAGTTGCTATTTGAGTTTGAAAAGTTGATACAAAAAACACCTATATACATGAAAATATTTGGAACTGTTATAATGTATGTAATTGTAGACCACAACTTTCATACGAAAATTGTTTTTCTGTTCTCAATACTTTCCGAGATAATTTCTGTAACATCTAACTCGGAACATTCTGTACGCGGTGTAACATACATAATATTGGATCGGCGCGTTAAAAAAAAAAAAAAACTGCAGAGTGATTGTTCCGAGAGTTGAGGAAAGACCTCGCGGAAACTGCAGGTACGCATGTTTAAAACGAAATAAATCTACTAAGAATAAAAAGTTAAAATATAACAAATTTTTCAACCGATCAGTTCGGGTAACTTATGTTTACTTATTTTGAAAACAAAAGGATATATCTCGAGAACGCAAAAAACTTTCTGCGCCTAAAATTCAGCACTAAATATACTATAAATTATACGTTTGGCACGACATAATATTTACCATACGAATATACTGCTCGCGGGGCGTAAAAGTGAAAAGCTCCCGGAGCGACGGCGAATTCGTGCGTGAACGAAAGTGGTGAACGCAAAAAACAGCTATTGTATATTAAATATGTGCAAGTAAGGAAAAAAAAAACACCAATATCTTCCGCAAATGACATTATTATAATAACGTCGATCGGGAGGGCGTATTTATAAAAATATAATACATAATAACCCTTTAGATAATAATAGGTTCGTCGACGGGAAATAAATAATAATAAAAAAAAAAAACTGGATCACAATAGGAATACGTGCAGACCGGTCGCGCGGGTGAAAGGCATTTTTCTCGCGGGTGTCACGAGTTTATAATATTGATCGGGGATATTGTTCGGGGATACTTCGTTCTCGCTAAACGTATAAAAAATATACGTATTTTATTATGATTATGTTACGTATTTTATTATGATTATGATTATTTTACCATCGCAATACACGCACGAATACAATAAACGAATTATGTTGGCTTTTTCGGTCATCGCGAGACCGAAAATATATAGTGAAATCTTCTCATTGACAACCACGAGAAAACCAAACTCGTGACGTTAACAGTATTATGTGCAAAAACCTGAAAGGTGGCTAGAAATATGCCGAAAAAATACGTTATTATTTTTAGTGTACACTCTTCAAGGTGTTCCAAGTATAAGACTACGGCGATTATTATCTCAGAAAGTACTGAAAATGGAAAAAAAAAATTTCGTACGAGTGGTTTTCTCTTATTTTTGTTATCTACAATAATACGTATTACAAATCCAAATTTTTTGATGTTTTACACAACTTTTAAAACTCAAGTAACACCCTACATACTTTTTTTGTGCGCGTTGTGTACGCGTAATATTTTAATGAATTTTGTAGGTTGGAAAAACAATTTTCGATAGAAAACTCTACACGTTAGAGAGAGGTTTTAAATGTTTACAAAGTATGCGCCTACTATTATTTTAGTTTGTACAAATAATTTTATGACAAGACAACTCCAGATTGCTACTATACAATGTTGAAGCAGGTATACATACATTTTAGAAAAACTTTTGACTTCTCCTCTATAACTTGTAGTTTTGTAAGAAAAATTGTTTTTCGGCCACCAAAATTACTTGAATGCGTACACGACACATACAAAAAAGAGTGCTACGTGAGTTTTAAAAGTTAATATAAAAAAACACCAATGAACATAAACAAATTTGCAACTGTAATTATTATGATCACGCATAAAATAAAATCATATGAAAATTGTTTTTTTACTTTCCGAGATGATTGCTGTATCTTGGAACACCCTGGAAACTACAAATATGTATAGAATAATAATGAACCGAAAGGCGAGCGCTGCTGCAGTATAATATTATCGAAAAACCGTGGGAAAAACAATTATTTTTTAACCTACACGTTGTAGATTTGTTCGCACAAAATAATTGGGAGACTTGAAACAGTTTTTTAGTCGGATTATTTATTATTTTATTTACTGGCGTACCCATATTTTGCCAAAGCAAAACGTTCTATAATAATCGGTGTACCGCGTTTACGGATCGTCTGTTATTTTGTATAGTATAAACGTGAAAGGAATCTGACGCATTTTTTTTTCAAACAAAATTAGATTTGTTTTGAAAAACGTTTCTATTTTTTGCGAGAACCTACAATATATGTTCAATGGCGTGAATAAATTCCTAAAATGTGATAATTTATAACAGTACTACATAATATCATAGTAACGGATTTACGAATAATTACAACTATAAAATATGCAAACAGAAACCGTTTGGGTTGTAATGTTGTAATTATTGGGGGTATTACAACGATGATACTATAATGTAAAATTGGCAGAAAAAAAAAATGAGGTTTTTTACAGTAACCAGTTGATACTTGTGTAATAGCCAAAAATTAATTACCTGGCGCCTAACGGTTAGGAGAAATTACATCAAACAAACTGAACAAAATTACTGGGCGATTTCCTAGTGAAAAAAATTAACTAACGGTAACCCCGCACCCGCGTGG
Source organism: Hormaphis cornu (assembly GCA_017140985.1). NCBI lineage: Eukaryota > Metazoa > Arthropoda > Insecta > Hemiptera > Hormaphididae > Hormaphis > Hormaphis cornu. The sequence goes on along the minus strand of CM029360.1, from coordinate 9,286,818 downwards.
CTAAATAACTTTAAAATTTATAAAACAAAAACACGATCTCGCATTGGCCTAAAAATTTGAAAAGTTGACTACACGTTGTAACTATTACGAATACAGATCATTTTCAAGTTTATACAGTTCACCAACACACCTTATTAAAACTTTGTTACCCAATTAAGTATTAAATAAATACTAGTAAAGTTAAACTTTGCGATTTGTTTTGGTTTACTGCAGTGAGAGCCGACGACAACGGATAAAATTAAAAACAGTTTTTACAGAACTAAAAAAACAAAAATTCACCAACAAAGAATATAGGTTTGCAAACCCATCACTATATTCACTCCACGCATATACATAATAGAAGTTGACTCAAGAGTAGCACTAAAAAAAAGAATAAAATTCTTGATGATATTCTCGATCAGCGAACGCGATAATTCAAGGAAACTATAATCACTAATTGCATTAAAAATAGTGTATACCTGTATAATCTGATAATATTATACAAATCCTACACGCTTAATAATTTATGAAAAATTGTAATTTATAAAAAAACCATACGATAGTCTTTTAAATCTTTCCTAAATCCTTAATAGTTATGCTCAAACAAAATTTACACATAACCCATATTTACCGTTTATGGTCAACATTTAATGAAAGCCGATGATAATAAATAAGCTAAAAAAAAAAAAAAGGAGATAATTTAAACAAAAAATTTGATGTTCCTCTTAATTAAAACATGTCAATTACATAATAATATTATATCATTGTATGTTTGTCTCAAAAATGTTTGGATTTTAAATGAGATGAATACATCGAGCAATATCGTAGATATTATAGTCTTATTATAGGTATTTTATTTCTGTAATAATATTATAACGACAGTGACTGTAAATATGGCAAAAGAAAATAAGGAATATTACAATAACAAACTTAATTATCAGTGTATAAAAGACAAAACTAATCATGAAATATTACAATAGGTAGATTCCATTCCAACTTCCAATACAGCATATGTCAACACTCAGCGACGCAAATTCCGAACCGAATAATAATAATTTTTAAAACTGTTGTTTTACGAAAAAAAGAACAACCAATCACACTCAACCGCATACAAAAAAATGTGTAAAATAGACCAAAAACTTATACGTACTTCAATTTTTTTTTTTTTTTGAAACACGTTTGTTTTAATATTCGTGCACAATCTTAATAATTATATTGTTATCAAACTATGATAGGTAAAAGTGTATGACGAAAAAATGAAAAGCACAAACTTAACACCTTCCAATATTGTATACGTTTACAGTGATTTAGGTGGGATTTTTGTATTAAAATCGTATTTTTTTTTACAGTTGTTAAATTTTATGCTTTTCCCTCCAACTAAATACATCTTATTTGCCCTTATTCACCACCCGCCCGAAGAAAAACATTCTGTGCTTGTAATAACGCGAACACACCGAAACACAATCACCATGGTCACGCGGAGGTTGACGGTCATATTATAACGCACAAGACAATATTATAATACTGTTGAGGATTATCAATAATAGCACGTCCTCGACGTCATATTTACCTACCTAGCGTGTTGCCAATTCGTAGCAAACTAACCATCATTTTTATTTGTTTTCACCATCTCGCGATTACTATACTGATAACTTCGGAGAAACTTCAGAGAAATACATACGGCAAACGACGTAGTATTTTTTGGCCATAACATCCAAAACAATAATCGGAATAAACTGAAACTTTTACATAATACTAAAATAGGTTAGGTTAGATACAAGTTTGATCAAAGTTTCAAGTGATTTCGAAGAAAATTTTTGAACTGAGTGCAGAACTTTGAAATCCTCGAAAAGTTTACCAGGACGACGGTTGCTTTTTCTGTGAACAACTTTAAGGGTATAAAAGAAATGCTCCAATTTTTAAAGCCAGTACCTCTAACAAAAGGTCCATGAACTCTGATGGTACTTTATGGGGTCTCAAAAGTTCAAATTTGAAAACGTTGCGATCGCGAAACATTAATTACGATGGCAAACGTGTTTTTGACACATCGAAGTTAGTTTTTTGGCCATGATCGGAACTAATTGAAACACGTTTACACAATATTCAAACGGGTATGATACTGGTTTGATAAAAGTTTCGAGTGATTCCCGAACATTGTTGAAACTCTCGAAAAACGTACCGGGTCGCGTACACAACTGAGAATCGTATTTTCGATGGCAACGATTTATCGGATATTAAACAATGCGATTGAGCCACGACTTCCAAACCACCAGTGACGCGCCGAAAGCTAGTAGTCGCTACTCCGTCAAACTACCCAAGCGGCGGGGTGATTCCGGCTTTATTTTTTTTTACAATAATTATTATGATTACCTACGTTAAGAACCTAATATCAACGAGTCATCGTGATAAATAATGGTTATTATATTACTGTTCACTACAATATATATATACCTTCGACGAGCAACTGTTCGTCGTCGTAGTCTTCGTTTCGGACAGAGCTGCGCGGCGACGGATCGAGACGGCCGAAGTGCAACCACCGGGCCAACGGCCGGCCGTCGTCGTCGTCGCCATCGCCGCAGAACTCGTCGTCGTATTCCAAACACTCGACGGACTCGCGTTCAGTTTGGCCCTCCACGACGATCGACGACCGGTTTATTAGCCGATGACATCTGTGCGGAATAGACACTACTCTCCTAAACGTTTCATTTTTTTCATTTGAAAAAGCAAAGCGGTGAAAAAGCTGTTGACGGGGGAGGAATTTTGGAAAAGCTCGAACTCGAACTCAAAAAAAAGAGACGAAACGGCGCTAAAGCCAAAAGGTACACATAATACTACACACGGATTCGAGGACTAAACGTTTACCATCGAAATCGAAGCGATCGAACAAAAATTGCACTCCGATTTGTTTAGAATCCATCGAGGATTTTTATAGAAAAAATATATAATTGCACGGCCTCTGGAACCTAAGATTTACGAGAGTTTTCGACTGCAGTCGCCGCGAGTTTGAAGACATTCCATTTTGTAATCACTACCACGAACAACTGAAACCTATTGTTTTTTTTTTTTCAATAAAAAATCGACTTGAAAAATAATTGTTTTAATATTTACATAAAGCAATCGAAAAAACAATCTGGCCGATCGATTGAATTTTTTTCAAAAATTACGGTATAGGGCCTGCAGGAACAACAAGCGACGAAATAATACGGTTTTTAACAATTAGCGTTTCTATCATTTCACTACCCCTATTAGACCATTATGTCCCGTTAAATCAGTAGCAGTACTTTTTAATAAAACGTTAGTTTATTTTTGTTTGGCGTGGTAAAAAGTATCGTTTTTGGAGAAAACCGTTAAATTTCTTTTTCGAATCAACGTGTAACTATGTATCATCAGTTAAGTAACCGGGTAACAAAATATCACTAATTAAGTGTTATCGAAAACACTGAAAAACCGTTCCAACTTTTTAACATCATGGTTAGTGCGCGTCCAGGCAATCACGAGGCAAAAAGATGCAAGTGGTTCACACGCGCTCGGTGAAATCACTGCAGCAAATTCGGCTAAAAATCGTGTCGGTCGACACACCCGCGCGCAACTGGTGTTGGCGGCACTTTGTATAATAATATTAAGGTAGGTCGAAAGTGGAATATTTATAAATGCAGTACAAATACACAATTAACCTTTAACGATAAATCGTACTAAATATCAAGTGTTTTGCCCGTTTCAATTGGCCGAGCAAGAGGTGCGCGACCGTTTAAAGTAAAAATTAGAAAACTTTTTTTCTGCAGTTGTACACAAAACGTACCTATATATACATTTAATTGCCTTAACGCGGATTACCGCTGACGTGACGACGATACACATAGAGCGATCGTTATTATTTTATAAGTATTATTAAATGAATTACTCGCGAATCGTTTTGTGTAAAGCAATATCATATATGAGCTATACACAGCAGAAACGGAATGGAATGAAAAAAAATTCGAGCGTTTAAAACTTAATAATAACCGTAAAATTGACGTTTGAAACGTCTCAATTATTATCGTGTCCTTGCTGTGGACGTATTAAAACACCGCGGGGAAAAAAAGCGCCCTTGAGAGAAAAAACAGGAAAAATGTTTTCCGATTCGTTTTTTTTTCAACCACCACACAAGGTTTCGCGATAATAAAATATATAAAAACACGAAAACGGAATAAGAAAATTGCGTTGCATTATTATAAATAATAATATATTGTAATAATTTTTTTATCTATACAATATAACACCGATGACAACAACAACATCACCGTGCCACGTCGCACATAACGTATACGCACACATAAAACACGTGACTGTCGTCATTCTGTAGAGAAAAAAAATTAACGTGGAAAGTCAATTCTATATTATCGTAATATAGTAAAGTGTTCTCGCGGAGGGAAAAAACGATTAAAAAAAAAAAAAATGGCGCGAAAACGAAGAACAAATCATTTTTTTTTTTTATCCCGAACATACGAGAAAAAAGTTTCAAACGGATATTCGGCACAAGGTTTTTAATTATTCGCATGACCGACGAATTTGTAATATAGAATAAGACATTATTGTAATGACAGCTCAAGTATATATATATACTAAAGTTTATGAAATTGAGTAAAAAAAAAAACCCTATATACGCCATGGGAAAATATTCAAATTTTAAAACTCAACAATTCGATCGATTTTTCTCTTATAACTAATTACCTACATCATCAACTTGTAATAATAATTTGGCAGTGGAGACGATTTTCCGAGTTTCCGTGTATTATTATTTATAATAACTGCAATAAACGCGAATATCATCTTATTTAACAAAAATCGTTTTTTTTTTTAAATACGTACTATTCTCGAATGACTCATTTATGAATTATAATATTAACTAAAGAGTACAAAATATTTTACAAGGCAATTCTCATATCGAATGCGCATTTACCATAAACATCGCAATGGCTATAAAAACACAAAGCTATTAATATTGTTTATATTCAACGAAAAACGACTAATGCTCGTTCAACGAAATATCCGTCATGAACGTAATAATATTATTATAAACAATACCTACTAAAAACGTACTCGAAAGGTTTTTCATCGCGAGAATTACTTTAAAAAACACCGTCTACAGGTAAATTTTTTCTCGCCACACGAACATTTCCGACTTAATTACGTCAAAAAATACTTTGTTTGAAAATAAACGTTAAATATGTAATTTTTTTTTTTTTTGAAAACACGAATGAAATTGGCTCTACCGTTTTATCCGTGTCGCACTGAACCGATGATAGTATGTATGTATTTTATTTTCTCAAAAACTACTCCACCGCGATTTCGAAAAAATTAGACGATAAAAGACTTTAAATAACCAGAAATCATCAAATCGGTACAACCATTTTTTTTCTATTGAATATAAACAAAATTACATACTCGCCAACATAGGTACACCGCGATTCCAATCGGTGATTATCTCAAAAAGACCGATTTTGATAAGAAAATTATACGACGCAAAAATCCAAGCTTTATTCTGCCGAAAAAAGGTCAGTTCAACCGTTGGGAAATCGTGGTTACGAACTTTTTGCTATACGTACATATAAAATTTTCAAAGAGGGTGTGGTTGCGTAGTAACGATCGAGATAAGACGTTTAGGAGTCGTGATAGGCAACAATACACAAAGGGGTAAATTTTTTCTTTAGAAATCTACCTAAATTAAAACAAACAAGAGTTTCGAACGTTCGAGCTTTTCAAAATAACAACAGTTTTATGTTATTACACGACGTGCGTATTACAAAATCACGACTATAGTCAAACGCATAAACCGTTTTAAAAGCATATGCGCGTCAAAGGCGTATTTGAAGAGGGACGGACAACACAAAGGGACCATCATTTCGGTATACCGCAGATTTAACACGCGTTTCAAAATTATATTTGATCCGATGTTTTTTCGCGTTATAAAATTATTTCAAAATCAACCATTTCTTTATCGTTAAAGCAATTTTTGTGTCCCTCCAATTCAATCAAATACACTACGCCCTTGATGCGCTTTTTTCGTACACAAAAAAAAATTCATAAATACTAGAATCGTCTTCGCGGAGAGATGCAGCACACAGACCGCCGCTGGCACAAAACGCACACGCTGCGCGAATCGATAAAACGAAAAACGCTCGGGTAAAAAAATACAAACTGTTGTCAGTTCTACTAGATGATTATCGTCGTCATAGTATATCGATAATCGTAAGGAAAACCGCGATAATGGGCGTCGTCGTCGTCGGTTAGGAAAAAAACTCCGAAACGAGACGATTTTCCAATTTATATTGTGTATAAGAAAACCCGACGTACGGAAAATTATTGTTTTTTACAACAGCGAGACGGAAAATAAGGACGCAGCGGCGAACACGGGCGCGCAAGACTGAGGAGCACGACAAGGTCCGCGCCGCGGTATCAAGTCGTGTGACCGTAACGCACCGAACGGCGGTCGGGGGTGTAAACGAACTGCGCAACAACAGCGCTACTATCGTCGGAAAACCGTCGCGATAACAATTTTCACTAGTTATTTTTTTTATTTTAGATTCCGAGCGCGTTACTGCAATGATGTTTATTCTTCTTGTTCGAGGAGAACACTTTTCAGGGTACATGCTGCGATTCTTAAAGTCGGTATACCTCTTCCGAGACGTTTTTGGACTGAACTGTAGAGTAACTGTAGCTCTGAGAGGTCTCAAATTTGAAAGTTCAAAATTGAAAAAGTAACGATGAAGAAACTAAGGAGAAACATTATAATAATCACGGCAAACGTGTTTTACCGATTTAGTTTTTTTAGTCATAACTACCAACACGGAACAACAAGCTGAAACGTTTACATAACAACAAAATAGGCAAGATAGGTTTGATAAAGCTCCCTCAGAATCGTTTTTCCGAAGGCGATCGTTGCTTTCAGATATCAAACTTTACGTTTAAACCATAACGTCCAAATTAATGTCCCGCCCGTAGTCGCTACTCCGTTAAACTGCCCTAGATTCCCCGACTTTTTTTATTTCGATTCACTTCAGCTTCAAGTCAGGTAGTTGGGATATTAATTGCTCTTTCGGCGGTTCGATTAGAAATAAAAACCGTTTAATTTCCAAAAATTTGCACCCGATCCACTATATATAACGTCTAACGCGATTCCGCAATTTAAGTGCCGTCGAAAAGCCAATAAAACACTTCGTCAGAGTACCTCTATTGTATTATTGAACTGCAGAAACGGCCTTCAGGAAAAGTCGTAAGTCGTAATAGTATATGTTTTTTTATCGACACAAAAAAAAAATAAAAATAAACTGACACAACCTATATACAATAAATATTATTTGTACCTACATCACACACATATTATATTGATTATTTCGAGTCTAGAGTGAAAATAATATACATTGTAAGACATGATAGTATGTAACTGAAAAATGATTCAACGGTATTGAAAACTACACCGAATAGCGACATGCAGAATGCACCCTTTTTACATACCAAATCGCCCCAAAATATAACTAAAATCATTGACTATATAACGACTATGTACTATAGTAGCTATAAAACTTAAGTGTATTAAAAATTAAAAAATAAACTGTAAAACACATTACAATACAAAGTATTATACATTATATTCTAAATAAAAGGCGCGTCTTCAACTTAAGGTACGATGCGTACCAACGTTAAGTACCTAACCAAATAATTATCTTACGAAAATTGAACATAACATTATGTTTAAGTATACAACAATTGCCTAGATCATAAATTGTTTATAAAACAAATTTATAATCTATACACGCTTCAATCTCTTTCTCGTTTTGGTACACTGCAATAATTGCCGCCTCTACACACGAATATAATATCATACATCGAGGAATATAATATACATATAGATACTAAATATAAGTAAATATAAGAGCTCAATTGGACAACTAAAACTTTTGATTTTGACTCTGAAAATTCTCTAATATTTTATGGATTTTGTCAATTTTCGCGGTTATTTGATCACAAAACCTTTAATTTTTAGTTTAGTAAGTATATCAGAATATACAATCTAAACAACACACACACACATTTTGAATATTTTTGAACTACACATAGAACAGTAAATACAATGATTTATCATTTACAAACTTAATATAAAATACGTAAGACTATCAAACGTCAACTTTTGAAACCCAGCCAAAGCTTCGACTTACTCCGAGTGAAGTTATTTACCCCTACAGCTAATAAACTAGTAGTAAACGTAATACTAATACTAGCATAAGTAACATGCTAATATATTTTTTGGATTTCTAATTTCAACGCACAGACAAATTTATACACATACTAATATTAATTTTTTTACACATACACAAAAAATGAAAGTTTTATAAAATTATTTTCCCACATTCTCGACCTTAAAATGCCGGAAAAACTGCAATTATTTATCATTAGGTAGATGTTACCTCCTAGATTTAAACCTATGGGTAAAATACTTCATACTGGTACACGAAAAGCAAATCAATAAAATGTGAAAGTTCATTACTAAATCCATAAGAATTATAATGTCACAGTGTTATAAAAAAACTACAGTGTACGTGTTCTTAAAGAATAATATATACTCGATAGGCAAAAAAGCCAATAATATTAATAGTTCTTAATTAATTATTATTCGAAATAAAATTCAACACACCAAAAAAAAATAAATCAAAAAAACAAAGTTTAAATCAGCTAATTAGTAGGTAAGTGTCAGATAAAAGGTATAACGTTCAATCAACACTTTCATTATAAAGTTTAAGAAGCGTAGCTAATTGGAAAATATAATTAGTAATGCGTATCAACTTTAAATAAACCACAGATCAATGAAATATTATTCTTTATTCTTACACGGAATTTTAAAATAGTTTGGCTAAAAGACAAATTTTACCAAAATAATCTGGAATTACTTATCAATTAAATTAATAAATAATTAATTTTAAAACAGCAATTTAGGGTAATTTTAATGCAATTTTTTCATAATAATATTACATTTTATTTTACGTTTTTTTGGACTTCAGGTGTAATTGAATTCGTGTTTTGTTAACTAAACTTTATGTGTTTAAAATGAAGGTTACTGACATAAACCGAAAGATAGGTAACCAAAAAGTTGAAATTATACAGTTAAAATACCAAAATAACAATAAAGGCATTAATTAGTCAACTTAAACATGAGCACTTTATATTTTCAACAAAAAGAACAATATGAGTTTTAACCGAGGTTTTAACGGTATTATTATTCTGGATGCTATAATACATACGAAAAAGTAACTTAGGACGTATTCTGTGGTCGAGTATTTGTATTATAATAGTTATTATGTAAAAATATCCAACATACAAATGTGTCATTTAACTTTATTAAAGTAGTCATCGGCATTGGTAATTGTTGGTCCATAGATCCAAATGAAACACGCAACAAATCAGTGACATAATATTATGATACGAGTTAAGATAAATATATATATATACATTTTGTAACTTTGTAACTTAACAAATTAATTTAATTCAAACATAAAAATAAACTAGAACACATAAATAGGTACGTTTCAAAGTATAAATTTGACAACAAAAAACATCTCGCAACAGAAGTATTATACTAAGTTAATTCACTCATGACCTACAACGAAAATACAAGAAACATTTTGAAATAAACCGAATAATCACCAGTCGTGTACAAGGTACATATTAAATACGCTTTGCAAAATAACAATAAATGAAAAAAACAACATTAATCAGCATACGCTGATATATTTAAATACTTTGAATTTTTTTTTTTTTTTGTAAAATATAATGCTCGCGTAGCAATGAACGTCGAAGTGATTTCATTTTTGACCAGTTTAACAAATAAATTTCCACATTTTAATTGTTAAGAGCCACGTTTAGAAGGGACTTGATTTGCTGCATTTCATAGAGACATATTTTCGAAGAAAGTTTTCTACTACAAGAGTACAGATAGCCAACAGGAGTAATTTTTAAACTGGTTACTTTAATACGCCTACACATACGACATAATAATATGTAACAACATTATACAATATATACAATTATTAATTAGATATAAAGTCTCATAATAATATTTACTAAATGTCGATAAAACTGACTTAAAAACAAGTACATGACAACAAAATCGACGTTTTACGAATATTAATGTCAACGGCAACATATCACAGTGTGAGTATACAGTGTGAATCAGTATTACGCGTATTACTTCGTTAATGTTGTTCATCACGTAAATAGAAATAACACATCACGTCATAAATAATTAAATAAATAACGAACGTTCACATAAGTCAGAACAAATTTAATTAAATTCACAAGCAGATTTCACTGTGTACAAAACAATTTTAAACGCAATCAAAAGAAAGAAATGGAACGTGGGTAAATGAATTCACGTGTATTTTTTCTCCAAGTAATTCATGTATACTTATTAAATTGCGGTAAGCCGAAAGTGGATCTGGGCCACTTTAATTGTTTGAAAACAGCCATTTTACAGTACCTAAAGTCAAATCGACATAGAACACGGACAACAAACTACAGACCGACGGAATAAAAATTCATATAACGGCCGGCTGTTAGCGTTTTTATACAAGTCTACAATTTTCAACTACGTCATAGATAACATGTTTCCACGAGGATCGATAGTGCTAAGGTGAAGGTCAGCAGAGTAATATTATTTTATGTAAATGAAAATATGGGAATAGGTACTGTTCAAATATAGTCTTACATACGCGACTCATTCGCTATTTTTTTTATCACAAAATCAGATAGTAAATGTGACTAATACACGTGATAAGGATTCTACAAAACCCGAATTGAATCTGTCGTGTTTCCAATCGATTTTATCTCCAAAGTCAGGACAGAACCAAAATCGATTTGAAATCGATTTGCGATTTGTAATAATAGAAAAATTTTAAACGATAAAAATTTAAGATGGCATGAATCAGGTCAAAAATATATCTTCGAAATTCTCATCGTATCGAACCAAACAGAAAATTCCAGAGCTATGCGTGTGATGGACAAAGATAGAAAGCTGCTTATTCCAATCATTCCGCTGTATGTGCTTTTGAAATGTGTTCTTTTTTTCATTTTTTTTTAGCATAATAATGTTATATAAACATTCCATAACCCCTGCAGTACCCATTCTATCCCACCATGTAGGAAGTGTAATAAAAATTAATAATATACTCTAAAACTTCTACGTTATGAATCATGTTCGTGTTTTATACTGTAACGTTTAGTCCTTGGTTTCGGTCAGTTGTGTTGCATAGAAAGTGTGCACAAAATAAGTTTGACATTGACAAACGGGGAAAAACATATACGATTATGATGCACAGTTTTCTGTCCAGTATAATATTATTATTATTATTATTATTATTAATTATTATTATTATTATTATTAATTATTATAATTTAAGTACAACAGTTAGTCTAGACACACTCACGCACATTCAATTTTTAAAGAATTTTAAACGGGCACAATGTAACGCAAAATTTTAATAAAAACACCTATAATCTCTTGTACATTGTTATCTGTTTAAACATTTTTCTTCTGTTAAAAAAAATCTCGTTTTACGCGGACGAGAAACCTGCAGAACGCTAACTTCAATCACTAAACTTAGTGACTAACATAACGACGTCATAATATATACCTAACCTAAACTATGACGTTCTGCCATTTTTTTAATCTCGAAAGAATACGATTTATAAAGACACAGAAAACCGTACTAACTTTTTAACACTTGAAGATATTTAATGAACGGTTTAAGCACAGGTACACCTAAATAACAAATTATAATCTCGCAAATGTGATGGAACACAAATTTAGTATGTATCGACTGTTCAACACTTTCAAACACGCAACAACGAACTCGTGTATAGTTATACAATTCAAGCAAATTAAACATTAGGTTACGTTACATATAATATGATACCTACGGGTAAGTACTGTCGATGCATTAGAAACAGACGTCATTGTTTTCATTTTTCAATTAACTAATTGCCTCAATTTAACTAATTAACTCTTACACAGATCAGCACATAATTGTTCTTATTAGTTATAACATAAATTCGAATTAAACGCAGCCTGTTATAGCCATGCTCAAACGGAAAAAATAATAAAAAGAGAGGGAAATTGTACCATTGATTATAAATGATAGTTACAAACGTTTATATTTTCCTTTATGAGACCACAAGAGGAAGTAATAAACTTAAAAATCGAATAAAATATTTTGGAAAAATGAATGGACCCAGTGGCGTGCGCATAGTATGGATGATGTATAGAATTTTTTACGTCCCGGATCGTATACAAATATTATTAAAAAAAAAGGCTTTTTTTGCGCAGAGAAGGACAAAATGTTGGCGATATTCGTGGTTTTATATGGGGGGTTAAGCTCTCCCTACTAGTAACGATTACCGAGTCTAAAACCGGGTATAATATTAGCTGGGAAGTATACACACATCAAAACGAATTTATTTTTCCATACTTACATCCCCTATCTTCGTAAATTTCTGGGCACGCCTCCCGCATCCTCCCCAAATTTGAACACAATATAGAGTTACCGGATTATAATTTCATGAAACGTTTTTTTCAACATAACCTATTTTTTTATTTTAAAATTGGTAAGTACTTAAATATCATCGTTTTTTTACAGTGTATGAAAACGATTTTAGATCCTGAACGTAGCAATGAATGTAACTGTTTTCACAATTTTTTTTTTTTTTTTTTCCTGGTAAAATGGGTAGACTTTTATCAATCCGTACGAAAGAGGTTTGGACCAACACGTTACACGGTAATAACACCGTACTTGGAGCGTTTTTTTTTTTTAAGTTTAACTTTAAGTTTAAAAGTTTAACTTTAAGTTTAAAAGTTTTTTAACTACAAAAATCAAAATCATCGTTTTGCGTAAACGTGTAAAGTTCACTTTTCTCCGATACTTTTTCGGAACGCCCCGATTTTACCGTCAAATACCTACGACGACGACGACAAAAAAAAGAACGTCTAAAAACACACGCAGAATGATCGCGCGAATTTCGTTCTAATCCGCAGCACAAATCACGATATCGTTTCTCCCAAGTCGCGTTAGGTATTTTACGGAGTGTGTTTTATAACAGTAAAATTTATAAAATTTATAAATTCACTTCCTAGAATGTTTGTTTTTACCTCTGTTTAGCTCGGGCAATATCATCCGAATCCTGGGCGGCGGCTTGTCCGAAGAAAACCTAGGGTCTACGGGCGTCTCGGCCGGCACGGTCGGCGACAACAGGTGATACATGCATACGGGCGAGTCGCCTTGCGTTTCCAACGCGCGCGGCGAACCGACCACCAGCGGGTGGTTTTCGCACAAAATCTCCTCCTCATCAGCATAACCTCCTCCGTCGTCGTCGTCGGTGGTGGTGCCGCGGACATGGCGGATACTCATTTCATCATCATAAGTTACGGATTATTTGATCGCATTTTCGTCACACCGCTGCAGCACGATCGGGGGGGAATGAATAAAACGACGGGAAAAAAAAAAAATGAAAATTGGTAGATATTTGCACGGCACACGGCAGGCGAACAACAAAGCGAATCGATCCCTTTTACTAATAATAATAATATAGAATCCCGTTTGGCCCGTGTCGATTTCCACGCGACCTGCGGATAACACGGTTGGGTTATATTACTACTACTATAGGCGCGATTCGAAGAGGTAAAATTAAAATTTTCCAGGAGAGGCGGCTCATTGACCCGGGGCCGAATTCGACGGACGATGGCGACCGACGAGTAGAGAAAAAAGTGAATCGAAGAAAACCGATCCTCCTTCATCGATTTCACTCACTGCTCGCTAACTATATTATGTTAACAGATCGTGAGGATAAAAGCAAAAAACGCACAATTGAAATCGACCTTTTCACAACGATCGCTTTTAACAATCCGTTCTAAACATTTTACGGACTATCGGATACCGACGAAAAAAAAATCGAATAAAAAAACTGGAAACGTGGACATCCCAAAAGTGCATACTTGGACTAATATTTTTATAAATTTCGTGTACTAAATTCCTGCGGGTAAAACAAGACTTGCCTCCATTCAATAGGTTACACGACGTAGGTGTGTGATGAACACATCGTCAGATAGCAGAAATCGCGTAATCAAATCGACACATTACCGCGCAATACAAAAACACTATCGGCTGGTGTGTGTATATAATAGACGTTTGTAGACCGATTAAAGTGCAACAACAAAACATAAAGCGAGATAATGGATGGTTTGTTCGAATGGTGCGTTCGTTTTTCTCCGCGTAATCGAGTTAAACGCGGGTAACATTTCGGACGAGAATAGTGTAAAACGTATCTGCGAGGGGTGCGAGATCCAAATAGACGAAATCGCGAAAATCAAATGCTGCGTTGTTCTCGTCACCTTGCACCTTGCATACACGAGAATCTTAAAAATCGACAAGGCAACGCCGCCGATCGATTCGCTCTGATCGTGTGGTGCACAACGCGCATAAAAAATACGTGTGAAAAACATTACCCGTATAAAATTTCCAAAATTTTACGGATCACCGGGAGTCGCGGGACGAAACGACACACACTCCGTCGATCATCGGTCATTTAACATATAGACGAGAAAAAAAAATTGATACACTATAATACGTCAAGACCGAAAATTTAATAATTCACCGAACAGTATTACGATATTTGTAAACACCACCGGAAACGCGGACTTGCGGAAGAGCACACCGGACACGATAAAACGCGGCGAACGACTGACCGGGACCGGAGGAGAATGACGCGCGCGGTGCGACGGCCCGGCCCAAAAACCAGTGATGCTGACGGCACGGTAAATACCGTGCGCGTACGGTCATCGCATCGAAGCGGACGACCGTGCGTTCGGGGTAAACAATAAAATGATGTTACCCACTAATTCCTCGTTCCCAAATGAAAAACACCGGTTTTCTTACAAAAATATATAAGTCGGCTCATAGTTCTTAATAACATTATTATACTACGAAAAGTGAACATTTTAGTCAATACCGAAGATACGATCAAAATTTTTTTCATACTCGACACATGTTTTTGACGAAACCTATTAATACGAAAAAACCGTGTACACACCGTAGTTCAAAAATTGTAATTAAACGTTTCCTTCGGTTTCTGTACCCGGGTTTCGATCGTTTTATTGACGGAAAAATAAAATAAAAAATTACAAGCGTAACATTCAAAAATGTATAATGCACGGACATCTTTTAAATTTCATAAAAAAAAAATCAAATTTAGATGGAATAAGAATTATATTTTAATGGCACATATTATTGTGTATTTACCTACATCATTCTTGCTACGGTCTCGGAATATCGTGTACACTCTATACTTTTCTTCAATTCAAAATATATAAATAGGTATCAATTTTTCCGGCTATTAAGATCGACTTGTCCGGTACCGCTCACTCTTGTTGATTAGATTTTTCATTTTATAGCACTCTCTCAAAATTGAAAACAAAAAAATTCGTTCGACTTGTAGTAGTAGAAACTAGAAATGTTTATAAAATCATTGGTTAAACTCGATTCAACACACTACCTTAGGTTCATAGATCCAAAAATCCATAGACTCCCGACCAAAACCAATTGTAGGTATAGCAAAACCGGGCTTAACAAACACCATTATATGTTTCACAATGTTTTTTTTTATTATAATACTAGGGACATTTAAAACAGAAAATAAAAGTGATAATACGAAAAAACTTATTAGGAAAACTAAAAAGTATAATTAACTGTTCAATTTATGAGTAAAAGTTTGCGATGGTAAACAATTTTTATTCTGCACTACTAGCATATACCCATTACATACACATTTTGCCCAAACGCAAACACTATCTCATTAATAGAAAACTGGGTATACATCCTCCAATACACTAATGACTAATTAAAACGAGCAAAACGCAATAATTAACAATTGTTAATAAACTACAATAACTTATATAATTTACTACTACGTGGTAAAACAAAAAAATAAAACAATTTGTCGGGCAATTTTGTCGATATTATTCCAATTCGATGTACCTATTAGGTAAATGTTACGCACCATGATTTTTAGTTATTTTATATTATAATAATAAAAACTACTCGCACGCAAGAGACAATAACAATAAATCTATAAATAGTATATGTGGTCAGAGAAAAAGGACATAAAGTTTCAAACGAACATCGGTACTCCAACCACTGCAGTTTACAAATAGTTGCTCGAACAAAATGGGTGTCTGTTGCTTTTGTGTTATTTTACTTATGATGGAGTACATAGGAAGCGTTTTTCACACTTTTCAAAAAATACCTGTAGCTATACATTTAAATTATACACAATCAATTCAAAACAACAATTTACGACAATTGCTATTAAAAATATATTACAGTAGGACAAAGTGATGAAAAACAAAATTATAATCGTTTTAAGTTAATTACTTCAAAGTTTTAACACATTTATTGATTAATATTTAATACCTAATATATTCTCCAAAGCAAATGTCTATTGGCGCGGTTAAAATTATATTTGTCTTATAATCAACAAAATATTTTATGTTACGACGATTATTGCTAAATAAGCGGCGGTATTTTCCTTAAATAAAATATATTATTATAATAATCTTAAGTAACTCCAATAAATAGGCACGTAGCTGTAAATACGATAATATGGTAACCGAATAATAATAAACGAATTTACGTCATCAAAATTTACACAAATTATGTTTGGTTTAGAAATTTATAGTAATTTAACTTGTTATGACTCATCATAAAACCATCGAGTCAAAATATTAATTACATTGATCACTAAATAATAAAGAGTTGTAGGTGTAAGAGATGCTACTACAGCAAATACTAGTGAGTAAACTCATCAGATTTTCCTTAAATTAATGACATTTAACATTTTATAAAATTGGTTCTATACTACTATGATACGTAATATGAAAACTTAAGTAGACTGTAATAAAAATAGTAGCGACTATTATTTAAATCATATGATTCATGAATAAACAATTCATTAATATTAAAATTCTACTTCGTGAACTAATGTAAGATATTGATTTCTCATGTACCTAATACAAATTACAAAACACAAAATATTAAAAAATAAATAGTAGTAGACGCTAAAATAACAAAACAATATTTTGATATAGATGTACCTACCAACAAATGCAAAATATACTGCAATAATACATTTTAAAAACATTTGTTGGTAAAACTTGATACAATCATACAATATTGTCAAATACCAACAGCCTGTGCAGTAGGAAGTGCGGTGACTAGTCCAATTCGCCTTAGAATATAGGGTGAATAACAATACAAAGGGGGAGAGCGAAATTGGATCCTGCGTCACAAGTTTGAACCCTTCATTTGTACAGCTTCTTTTGTAAGATGCATATACCCATTCAGAAGCCACAAGAGATAAAGAAAAAAAAATGAACTGTAAAAATTCAATTCCGTATTTTTTTATAACATTATCGCGCGGTGAATGGGTGCACAAACATTTAACTTTTTTTTGACATCTTAGAAATTGGAGGGTAGTAAATTTCAATATTTGTTATTATATAAAATTTTTATATCTATTTTTAATTTATTTATTGTAATTCAGAATTGCTTTTGGATAATTTTATGTTTGACTCTAAAAAAAAATATAATAAGAAATATAAAAGTTTAAATACTTTTATATTATTGGTACAATTAATAATAATAAAATACAAATAAAGCACCTTTGCTTGGAAAAAGGTCACTGGTTTGGAAAGTGTAGTTTTAAGTTTACAATACATTGGTAAAAAAATAGATTTCTCATAAAAGTTAAGATTCTGAGCAATCTCTGGGAGTCAAATAATCAATATTCAATAAGTCGTTCATTTCCAAGTTCTGTAATATTCATCTCAGAAATGCTCATTATTTTTGTAACACTTGTCAAGTTTAACTCTATTTTTTTCAATAATGTGTGAACATTTCCATACATTTGAACTACTTTAGATGAGTTGTGGCAAAAAAACAAAAACACGTGATGAAAAAATAACAAAATATTGATGTAAAACATAAACCAAAATTGTATTAAATGATTTATGAAGTTTCTAAACAACACATGAAATAATGTGTTATTAAGATTCTATTAAGGTTTTGAGACTGCATACTAAAAATTAATGGTTTTTTTATGAAACCAGACATGAAACAATAAGTGGGCAACAGCAAAAACTGTCAAAGTTTAAAATTTCAAAGTTCTCTAAATTATTCGAAATTTGTTAAGATAGATTCCATTTTTACATACATGTAAGTTTTTTAAAGATGTGTGAAACTTTTAAGTAATTTGTACCTTGGAGCAGTGAAATTATGACTTTTTCAAAAAATATTCAAATATACAACATGTTCAATAAATAACCAATACTTCAAAATATTCTTTAAATACACTTTAAATAAATTGACCAATTAGTTCTATAAGTTGGCCAAAAAAATGTTCACTGTAAAATAAATACATTCCTTACTATGCTCACAATTTCAAAACAAAGTTCTCTTTTTTTTGCACAAATATACATGTATTGATTGATTAATTGATTACAACTATTTTAAATCTAAAATACCGTGTTGGGCTTTACTTGGCACATTCAGAAATAAATATTATATTAATGAATAAAATATACATGCCTAAGTCGCAACAGCATAATATCAATAGAATTCGATAGTTATCTTAAATTGTTTCTGTGTGTATAGTATTCAAGTCACTTAAATTGTTCTGTGAGAATAATAGTTAAAAAACTATCTTATCTTTTAATACAATGTATAATGTAACTCTTAATTGTTTCATTAGAATAAAATAATTCACACAATATAATGTGTGCTTACTGGCCTCAAGAACGACAAAGACTAATTAGATAAAAAAAAAAACCAATGCTATATGTTATTGACAATTACAAAAAAAAAAATTATACAATTTAAGCAAACAAAAATATGGATAATTCTTCAAATTTATTATAACTCTCATTTTGAAGCTAAGTCTTCAAACAATCTGCTACTCAAATGTCGGCTAATTTAAAATTTAATTAAAAATAAAATACCCAAATTACAAAATAATACAATTTTTCAATTGCGTATACGTATTTCGACAACCATGTTGCCATCTTCAGCGCGAATCTACGATCTTTTATTTTAATTTAAAAAGTACTACATTTTTTTACAGACGTCAAAAATGCACCTTTCGATAAATAATTTGTATATCCATTTATCAATAAACTTTATTTCACATATAGAAATAGAAAAATATTAACCTAACGGCGCCGATGTAATGGCTAGTATATTATGCTGAGTACACAAAAAGGAAGAGCATATTTACTCAACACATGTATTTATACTTTATAGTATTTATTTTAATTTTTATTTTTGGATAATATAATATAGATAAGACAGGATGTTAACTCGAAAATTGGACACCTTCCAGGTTTATTGTCAAACCACGCCACTCTCAGTACCCAAGTAAATTTAACTATTTTCACTTAAAATTAATCACCTAATATTACCTACTAATAATTATTTGACTGAGTTGTACAATTATTATAATAATTCAAAGATTAAATAAAAATATGTATAAAAAATAATTTTTCTTTAGTTTATAGTTTTAGGCTTATGGTGTACAAAAATTAAACCTACTATTGTTTAAAATAAGTCATTACTATAATAAAGTAAAGTTAAAACACACAGTGTTTTCCATAGCATGTTATTAAATAGTAAATATTAACCACTTATTACAAAAACATTTTTCAATTATATTATTCTCAATGTACCAATTATTAATGCATTACCACAAAATAATTATTACTACTTCATACTTTTTTGTTTTTTTTTTATATTAATAATACTCTTATTAATTTTTAATGAACTATTTAAACTAGTATATTTTATACTTTGCGCATATAATATAAATACTAAATAGAAAAATTACATTAAAAAAAAAAAAAAAAACAACTAAATGAAAAAACTGAAAAAGGAAAATGAGAGTTTAAAATATGTACTCGGGGTATCTAAACGCTTTTAACAGAAATGTACAATTGTAATAATGAACCTAACATGGTATACTAGTTTCACTCACAATATTAATTATGCGATTTACATTTTCTAGAACAGTAGCTCACATTTAAACATAATGCACAAACACAAGAAACCTGAAAATATGCATTTGGTCGTATAAATATCTAAATTGTATTTTTTTTTTTATGTAAAAGTAATAATAAAAGTATGTGACTGTCAAACCGTCTTTTTTTTTTACATTGTTTTGTTTGAAACTACAATAAAATACTCACGAAAATAGTTGAGGGTTTCACGAATATAATCTTTGGAAAGACTTGCTGTATCAACTTCGTCTTCATTCAAGGCTGGAGTTGGAATAAACCAATCTTTATTTTCATAACCTAAAACACAAGAGACATTTTTTATAAGTAATGGCAAACTTCATAATATTATATTGAAACACCTAAGTGTATGAATCACAAATAAATTATTTTAGACTTTAGTAGCCAGTAGGTATCATATTATAATAAGTAAAATTTACATAGTTATTATTTCAGGCTTTGGGTACAAATTGAGGGGTTCAGTGCAACAACTAGATGTTATAGCATTGGTTTGATGATATTAGATAATAATTAATACAGTGAACCAAAATAATTCACTTGATTTCTATGTTCACAACAAAATAAGATAAATTACGCTACATTTTAAAACGATTGTAAAAATATCACGTTTTGAATCATAAATGATAATAACGACCTTTTAAGACAGCATGGAAAATGCTGATGGTTGAATTTTGCAAGCCAACAGTTGTTGCTATTTTGAAGCCATTTAGCACAATATGGAGGTGAATGAGAAAAATGAAAACTAAACTCTTTTCAAGGGCACTATAACGCTCTACCAAGTTTGAAAAAGTATACATAAATACAGTATACATCATCCTAGCAACTAAATTACAAAATGTAAACACTACCCCAAAATTATAGTTTTGGTTCTTCAAGTTAAACTCATGAGTTCCTGATGAAAACTAGAACGTGGGATAATCAGGGCTTGGAATAGATCAGACGCAGTTCCGGCTCAAAAAACCAAAAAAATTGTCGTTCTGGTCTGCAAAAAATTATTTGTATGCAAACTCAACTAAGTGTTCTGGTTTTTCATTTCAAGCATTGGGTATAAAGCGCTTTTGTCTTACATTAGACACGTAACTTCTACCAATAAAAAAAACTTAAATTTTTTTCTTTATTCAATGACAAATGGTCAATTATAAAGCAATGAATGGTCAACAAGCTGGGTATATCACTTTAAACCGAGTGATTCTTTTTGAGATACACTGTAATTATTTCATCAATAAATTTATTTCTTACCAGTAAATTGGGTTAAAGTGTCTGCCCTCAATTTATACTGTGGTATAGTTTCTTCCAGTAAACTAATTAACTCAACTTCTGGAAGGTCCTCGTTGTTGCATATTTCTAAAAAATAAATAAACATTATAATTAAGACAGGTACTGTGTACAATTCTAATCTTATGCAGTTAAGAAGTAATTAATTTAAGACAATAATAAAATATTTTAGTGAAAATCTTTAAAAACTTTTAGATTAACCTGTTTCTTGTTTTAGTATTTTAATGAACTTAGTGACAAACTACAGTTAATTAACTCAAACCAAAAATCAAATTAATACAACTCAAAACAATAAGTGGTTTCAATAAATCAGTCAAAATTATGAGCTCTGCAGACATTAATTTGGAGTTAGTCCAAACTCAGTGACGTATGTCTACTACCAGTATAGATGACATTCACATACACTTTTAAAGTAAAATTTGAACATAAACTTACATAAACAAACAATAGCTGTTAAAAAACACTAAAACTCAAAAAGGTGTATCATTTAACACTTTTTGATCTTAACTGAAAACCCTACCTGATTTCCAAGTATTTAAAATGTCTTGATGTCTTTGATCATATCGGTTTGCTTTGTTTTTAAACCGCGGACGACGTACACGATCGCCAGGGCAAGGAAACATGACCTCAAATTAATAAAAACCTACCAAATTCTTTTTAATTACATTTAACTTTTACAAACAGGCAAAATTTTTTTAGAAAATTATCAATGTGTAAAGAAACCTTAGTAAAAACAGTATGAAAGCTAAAACATAATATTGTTCAGGGTAACCAAAAGGCAAAATTAAATAGGTATAGTTTTTGTATTAACCTAAACAAATTGTACAAAGTTAACTAATATATGCACACCTTGATTAGGACCACACATTCTGGAGAAAAATAAAGGAATCATGATGCTTCTTAAAATAATACAACTCGATAACTTCAAAATACAAAATAAGTATAAAAGAACACATAAACTTGACTACCATTCCATATGACTGTGTTAGAAGAAATGCGGTTATGTAGGCAATGAAGTGGAAATTGTTGATCAGAATTAGTTCCAGTTGCAAAATGCAGGACAGTTTTCTTTTATGCGCTAGTTCAATAAAAATTGCTAAACATTCGTGATATTTTTAATCAATTCTCGCGTAGATTACACTATTTAAAAAAATAATCTACTATGCATGTTTATACATAATTAGTATTTAAAACTTAAGAGAACAATCAAATTGTATTGAATATGTAAATAAAACTGTTTGAAGACAGTCAATAGCTGACAGACTATGACGTTGTTACTTAAAAATACCGGCACAAAATACATCAGATATTTGGCACTTATACATTTTGGATACGGTCCAAACAAGGCGGTGACAGAAACCAAACGATTTGTGATAGGGTATTTGTCGATAATAGCATAAGAATTATCTACAGGTTACAGTTCACAATAAAATGTCTGAGCTAAAGACTTCTATAATAATAACATATTAAAACTATACATTACCAGTTAAAGTATGAACACTACAAAATTGTTTTGTGGCTCGCCTACTCAGATGAGATGACTCACGAACCAGCTTTTTTACCCCAAACGCCTCCAGCTTGATTATAATATAAATCAGTTGGCCACAATTCTTCCAAAACCTGTAAATAAATAATATAATGGTAATAAATAGTAAATACTAAATAACAGTACGTATTTTCAACACAATTATAGAAGTTACCAAACATAAGTGCAAATACAATTTAATTTAATTTACCTATTCATAAGAAGTACCCCTACCCATATATTTTATAACAGATGATGTAAACAAAACAATAGTAAAACTAACAGTAAAAAGTTTATACTATCTACAACAGAACGGACAATTTTAATTCATGAGCTGTACTAGCTATTTATGAACAAAAATAACGATTAGTAAAAGTACCAACAAACACAAATTCAAATTAATCAAACAAAATAATCAGTTAGTATGTAAGATTTGTTTTAAAATTAAAAAACTTGAACATCTAATTTGTATATTTCATTTCGTAACTACTTATTTATGACTGTAACACAGTTTTAACTACTAGTAGTAATTCAGCAGATCATATTTACAAGTGATTGTAAAGGACAGTCAAATTCTCCTCTTTAATAAATTAATACTGTCGTTTTAACTAACCTTTTAGATAGGTAATATAACAAAAAGTCTAAACTTTTTCAACCATAATAATTTGTTCATTAACCAATAAAATACAACAAGTATTATAGAAATCTAAGCTAAAATAATATTCTTATTCCTTAAGAACACTATATAGGTGCAGGTTTACTCAGGTATATAATACATATATATGTCCAAATATATATATTGCTAATATTGTAATATTGTAGATATTTACAAGGATATACTGTATTTTACTACCTAATTTAATATTTTAGCTACATTTAAACATATTATTTATGCATCAGAGTATCTACATAATAAGTACAAACTTTTTATGACGTTTTTGAAATTGTATACCTAATTCAGAAACTTAACTGTCTTCACCAAAAATATTTTAAATTATATTATTTGGATTTAGGTACCTAGTATTAAACAGTATTTATTAGATTAATTCAAAATACCTTAAACAAAATTGGGTAGTTCATTAAATCTAAATAATTCTAATGTTAATCAAAGTCCAGATTCAAAAGTATTTTACAATGGAAATAGGTAGGTACTGAATTCGAAATTGTCTCGGAAATTTTATCTAACCAAGTAGATATATTTAATATTGAAAACAAAATTTTGTGTGCAAACAATAGGTAGGTAGTATTTAAGTATCTTTTTTTTTTTTTTGTTATCTATTTGCCCGTTCCTATGAATAATGAATATTACTCATAAACACTTACAACACACTCATTTTTTGTATAAGTAAACAAATTATGACATTTTTTGATTACGTAAGTAGGTACTTACAAAATAATTCCTCTATGTCAATTGTTAACTTACTTATCATCATCATTGTTTTAAACCTAGTTTTTAACTCGCATTGTTTATCAATTACCTAATAAGATACTGAAATGTATTAATCAGACAAAAATCGTTGTAGTTATTCCACAAGCATGAAACCAGTAAGTACCCGTTATTCTAGTTTAACTGATAGGTAGAATTTCACCCTGAATTTTAAAAACATGCACTATCTTGAAAATCAAGAATATATTTTAAAACCTCATACAGGTAGTAGGCACCCATTTTAAATTAAATTGTAAATCATACTCCAAACCTAAGTAATGCTACCAAACCAATTTAATTCAATAAACAACAAATTTTCTTTATGACAGTAAATTATTCACTTGGCTACTCAGAACATATCCAGACAATGAGTAACAACGGTATTACACAGATCAAAATATTTTGGAAAAATAATGTAGAAAAATACTTTCCTCTTACAACAAAAATGTAGTAAATTAATAAACTTAATTAAATTTATAATCTTTGGATTAGAGTGTGGTGCTCTGTGTCTACTACCACCGGTTACTAATATTGACTATTGAATAATTTAAGGTACTACGTAATCTATGGCTACTAGAATTCAGTTAGTGTTTTTCCAAGCACTGTCATTATTTGTTATTATAAGTGTCGACAAGTTATTTTTTTTTTTTTTGTTAAATAAATTGTTATTTGTTATGTAAAAGTGTCTTTCTTTAATAGTGTAAGTTTATCCCTTAACACCTAAAAAAATAAAATTTAAGTTGAAACTGACAATCAAATAGACGTAACAGTTAAGAATACAGTTATTTTTGAATACTTTCTTTTAAGTTATTCATTAGTAGTATATTGAGTACATACATCTATGTATCTATGTACGTATCTACACAACACTAATTAAACTAATTAATGAGATTTCAAATTAAAAATCAACAACTAAAGATGTACATTATTTGTGTAATTTAGTCACCTTAATAATATTAACTAAAACATACGAAGTTTAACTACTTACTACATAAGATATAAATTATGTAGATAGTGTTGGTAGGTAATTTAAAAAACTATTTATTTTAAAACTACATTTATAAATAAAATGAAATGGTTACTTGACAAAAAAACACAAAGATTAAAAAAGCATAAATGCCTAATACAAAAATACGAGCAAAAATAGGAACGTAATGCAAATTTAACTACTTAAGTAAAGATTATAGTTTTGGGCACTTCAGCTATAGCTACATCAAAGTTCATTTTTTGGCAAGACCGCACATGGCCTTGAAACTGCCTACGAGTAGATTTAAAAAAATATATACCTATACTTTGAAAAAACATAAAAAGGAGTACCACTATGTCTTGTTCAATACCTAGACAAAAATTATCTCTATTTAATCATCCCTATATCGTACTACTGAATTTTTTTTTTTTTACTCAATAGGTTTATACATTTTATCTCCAATTTTAACTATGAATTAAAAACATAATTAGTAGATTACAATACACAATATCAAAACTGGAACACAGCCAAACATGCGTATGATTGATGACAGCAAGGTCAATGGCGCAGCAACTAGCCCTAAAATCTTGCCTTAAACAGTAGGAGGTTTCTTTGGATGCTTCAGTTTCTCGAATGCATTGCTTTGAAGTTTAAATGATTGTCGTCTATTTTAAATGATATTTTGTGTTAAAAAGTTATAATTTTTTGTTCGATATCATACAGTTACGTAGCGTTTGGCTACACATAAATGTTCAATTAGTACATAAACTACGAAACAATCAAGAACAAACATGAGTAGGTATTACAGAAAAATGAAATGTCTTAACGTTTAGGTTTTAAAAAGGCGTTGTCGGTGGCGAACACAGGTTTAGGGGTTCAAACCCCTCCCGGAATATTTCACTCAAATTCGTATAGACGTAAAATAAATTTGTTTGATCATTTTTTCCAAAAACCTTCCACAAAATGTTTTCCTGCGTTCGCTCCTGGGTGTTGTTCTTCCAAAGAAAATGTACTTGTCAAGCGATTTCGGATACAGTTTTGTGGAAATAAAGACTACCCAGACTAGTTCGCGATGACGGGATGTGGGTCTAAGTGTATTGACGATGAAGTGAACGAGCCAAATGGTCAAAGGCGGGGTCGAAATTAATCGTTACGTTTTCAAAGGCAGCAAAGGTGTAACACACGAAACGTAATAACAAAATCTGGCTTGCTACGCGAAAATAAAAACGGCTTAGAGGCCGTTTATTCACTTCATTGTCGATTCAATTAGACCGAAACGGATGATAGACTGTTTTTTTGGCTTGGGGGCGCTTTTATAAACATTGAAGGCTATGTGCTGTGTGTTCAATGTTTTGAGAGAATAACATTGCACGCGACTCTACGGTGCGTCGATTTTTGGGTACTTTTGGCGTTTTAAAACTAATCAAAAACTACCACTAGACAAACGTCGAAAATCTGACTTGTGAGGCATCCGTCCACACTTGTTGTTGGAGCCGTTTCGACCCCTCATCGATCGTTTCGTACTCACCGAGACAATAGCGTTCGTTACGACCGGCTCGGCCTGTAGAAAACAGCCGGACGCGACGTCGGCCGCGGCAATAACGAGGCGCGGCAGAACTTGACAATAACAGCGATTGGCATATTATTGTTGTTGTCGTCCAACTCGTAACTCTCGTTCGGGGGAACTCGCGGTGATGAACGGCGCGACGACGAGTTTTTACACGGTCGACGGGGTTCGAACGGCTAAACTCCGACGGCGGCGATCGTTGCGCGGATCCGACGAAAACGGCGCGGGCGACCACACAATATTTTAATAGACCGTTTCCCGAGCGGGGCGTTTGAACGTTACTAAAATAAATTAATAATAATTTCACGATTGCCTCCTGGACCGGGGCGACTGCGGGAGGTCGGTCGGCGGTGACGAGTATAACGATGACGATTAAAACAAAAATTTACTATACCGAGAACAAAAATATTGCAAAAAAAAACAACGAGAGCAGACTCGCGAGAGAACGTCGTCGATACTGTACTACGATGAACCGTATATAGAGAGACGAATGATAATGGACGCGCAGCAGCTGTTATCCCCGAGGTCGGCCGCCGTTTTATCAGTGGCGGTTTCGCAATTCGCGCCAATCGCGGTATCGATCGTTCCACAGGTTCCTCGCAGGAAATTTTCCCGCCCAAACCTCGTTTTTCCCGGATCGTTTCTTTTTTCTAGACATTTTTTTTTGTACGAAATTTGTTCCGAGGGTCCGAAAAAACGTCGGTGTATTGTTTTCGGACAACATCCAGTGCGATGGGCAGCGGCGGCTGTCCGCCACGCTGTTAAAATGGTGATCAATCGCCCACTAGGTTTTTAAACGACCGGTTACGACGAATTTTTTGTTTTTGTGTAACGGTGAAGGTCACAAAATGAAATCGCTGAGAAACCCTAGAGTATTTTTAGATAGCCTCCACTGCGTAATGGACATATTACGTACCTCCATAACCAGTGTCGTATTTGGGATTTCTTTTTTTAATTTCTAATTCCCCGACAAAGTTTTGTAGAGAAAATAACAATTGTCTCTAAAAACTGATCATTCTCCAAAATAATAACCCTTTGACGCGTTATTGTAAAATTAATGGTACTTATTACCATATTAACGTGCACTAAAATACTCCGTTTTTGGGCGGCGAGTAAGAAACCATTCTTTTTTTTTTTAAATTAAAATTATACTTTACGCTCATAAGAATATTGAAAATGAAATAGTGCTAATTTTGGATACTCATACAACGTAGAATATTATTAAAATGCGAGCGGTTATTTTTGCTCGAGAGAAATTTGCCGCTAGGGACATTTTTCATTTTCCCAAAAGTAGTTATTCGTCAATGTTAACCACGACGGACATTCCATGTCTAATGGACAACCATGAGAAAATTTTAAAATGTTTTCGAATTTTAGTACCTACACATATTTAAATAATCTAATGGATATTCAAAAATCATTTTTATTTATTGCTTAGCAGTTAGTACAATAATTATAACACATATCAAGTTGATGATAAGAAAACGATGAGTGCATCTAACGGATAGTTGGGAGTTATTTTTAATGGCGTCTCATCAGTAAAGAATATAATTTTTTATTGAAAATCTATAATAAACAACAATTTTTAAATACTCAAGCTGTCAAAAGTAAAATTGTAATTATTTTCATCCTTTTAAAAAGTATAATTTCATATGTTTATAAGTAGGTGAAATCAGTGGTGAAATGATGGCTTTGTTTAGTTCAGTAACTGCCAAAAAAAAAAATTAAAATCTGATTACAATATGTTCTTACAAAAGTCTAAAAAAAAATTCAACCATTTATCAACATTTGTAAACATAATTATAGAAATACATGTTCTGAAGCTTACATCTCCTCTTTATAGTTAATTTCCTCCAAAATTTCAGTTTTCACTTGACTCTTTATTGAGAGTACCATCGTACCTAATGCTACATAGTACAGTTTTTGGTCAAAATAGGGCTCATAGCCTGAATATGTCTTTTTTTCTGGAAAGCTATTCAATATTTCACTCTCTTTAGATATTGCAAAGTCTAACACAAACTGTTTGAAAGTACGCAGTTAGATGCTGGTATACAAACAAATATTCTTGGAAAAATGTCAGAAAATATTTTAATGGGTATGCAATGAGTGATGACTGTTTCTGTGAATTTACCTCCAAAGAGTAATTGGATTAAAATTTTTGTATCAATATCAATATTTTTCAAACGGGTCAGGTTATGTCAAAATATAGAGTGAAAATTAATTTATTGTAGATAAATCATTAGGATAAATAGCGTGTTATTACCGGGATCGATTTACTATAGAAGAATCTAGAATCTATATTGTCAAATGTTAAGAAGCAACTGTAGTAACTCAATATATACACTTAATGATTTTTATTTTAACAATACAGGTTAGAAGAATTAACCAACGAGCAACAGACGGGTGGTCAGTATGTTTTAACATTTTGTTCACAACTGTTTAGTAGAAAATTCTGAAATTTTGCATTCATAAAATATTTAGTTAGTAAATTTTTTTCATTTTCAATTCAACCAACTTCATACCCAATATATTACGGATAAAATGTCAAATTATGTTTTTTTTCAACACGTTTAAGACTTTTTGAAAACATTTTTTTTCAGTATTTTTGATCATGACATTATTTGTAAAAATATCAAAAGTACTATGCCACTGTTTAAATTTTACAAAGACAAACAACATACAATTAAAACTTTATAATCAGAATTCATTGACAAATCAAATCACCAAGGTCCTAAGTAACAGCCTAATCATGCACTTTATAAATATTTTCAAACATCTATTAGTTGTTATTTTTTTATTTAAATATCATAACGTTATTCTCCCTATTAGTTTTTTATCATATTTAACTACATTCTTTATAAAAGTAATGTAATGTAAATCTTAATGTAATACAAAAAATTACCCCATTAAAAATGAATAGAAATGTCATTTCTGGAGGAATACGTGTATAGCATTCAACAAGATTTTATTCATGTTAAACTAGCATTTATATTTTATTATTTGATGTGTTCTTGGTAAATAAATATGAACTCTTAAATTGTTGCATAAAATATTCATTTAGAATAAATAAAAACAGAACAGTTGAGATTTTTTTTACATTTTTTTTTATTCAAATGTTCATAAAGAATACATTATTCAATACATTAATTACCCTAAAAAGTCCTGAAACAAAAATAAAAAAGAAATAATTAATTTTTATAACACCAAAATAAATGGGTGTACAATAGAGGACAATATTATACTTACTTTGCAACAATTCCGTGCTCTTTGGCTAATCTTGTTATACAATCATCTGATTCTCCCTAAAAATATAATAATAGGTAGACATATATTAGTAATTAAAAGAATATATTAATAAGGCATTTCTACACAAACAAAAAAAGTAAACTATATTTAGATTTTAGAATAATGTTTCATTGGATACTGTCCCTAACACTACAAGCAGCTGAAAAGTGTTTTGAAAATGCATCCATAAATTCATTCTTTTATTTGTTTAAAACATTGCATCAAACAGTTTATAAAATTTTGCTGGCCTTTAAATTCATTATTGTTTTTTTTTATTTTAAAGAATATCGATGATTAATGTGCATAGGACATAATTTAAAAAACCAACTACCGATGTAAATTAAAAATGTTTGAAAATGTATAGACAAAATTACACACATTGAAATTATACATTATGTTTGTATGTTACCAACAAATACTTATTAAGTAAACTTTAAAATGTAGCAAACAAATAAAATCACTTTCATTAAAATTATAAATTAGCATAACAAAATTTAAAATGTTGCATCTAATGTTCTATCACTTTTAATAATAATATGTTATAAATTATCAAAATAAAATAAATACAAGTAACGATAGAATACTCCCTGAATTTCCTTACAATGTCAAAATATAATTTAGGTTTTCAACTATAGGTAAGTCTTGTTTTTCTTAAGTACTTACATTTATAACTATAACAACATTCTAAATTAAATAAATGTTTGGCAATGCAACAAATTTAATACATTTTCTAATTACTCTAGGTATGCGGTCGAATTGACAAAAAAATTCAATACATACATTAAAATAAAAATTTCTTTTGCTATTTAATTATGTACTCCGTAAAAATAATTCTGTAACGCATACGACAAACAATTATAAATTGTACTCTGTATCGTATTTTTTTTTCTAAAACTTAACAATCGATACTGGGTCAAAAACAAATATTAAATGAAATGTCTGCCAACATCAATATGTATGAATACAATTTTATGGCTCTTATCAAGAAGATAACAGTAAGTATATTTAACAACAGCCAGCGTGTATTTTGAAGTAACAAAAATTGGTTTGGAAAGAGAGGAAAATTAATACTTTTGTTGTTCACAAACAAAATTTACTTTAGTTTAAAACATCGTTATTAACATTTAATAACGATGGATAAAGTATAATGTTATCCACTGACCATACGACGGATAGCTCCACTGATTGTAAAGATTTTGTGGTTTCCTGTAATGCGACCGGTGGAAGAGTCGATCTCGGCCAAGTTGATTTGGATTGAAGCGTGATCTTTAGCGGGGATGATGCGATTGCTAGCAGAGCTATCAACAAGAAAACAGTTGTACTAATTAATGAAAAGTACAATGTTATACTAAAACACTTGAAAGAATGCCATGTGACTGGGCACCGTAGTTTTTCCAATTAATAAGTAGATATTGATTGTTAAGTATATTGTTTTGCAAAAACTCACCATTTTCTTGGGCAGTACAAGTCCACGAATTCACCGGCGTCGTTCTGCATTTTGAATGATGAAAGTTTTGACGAAATGCGAACAAAATTTGAACTTTTAGTGAAACTAAATGTCAAAAAGATTCGGCAATATTACGAGAGCTGAAAATCACAAATCACAATATAATTTCTAGAATGATATGGTAGATAACCTCAAAAAACGTGTGCATCATTTGAACCTCTTGGACAAAAGCATTCCGTGATAGAGTATTATAGTTTCATCCATGGCGTCAGGACGTCTGTTTCAAATTTTCCCTCGTTTTCGTTTTCATTCTTTTCATCGTATTTTAGGCAAATAATTCGAAAAAATAAACTTAGAATCTCAAAAATAATGTCCGCAAACAATCAAAACACCACAGCACGCAAAAACGAGCGTATCTAAAATAAAACCATTATCAGTATCATGTCCATTACACTATTAATTGTATTATAGAATTGATTAAACATTTTACTACTGCAGTAGGTTGATTATAAAAGCAATGAAAAAAAAAAAAGTTTAAGTTGTTCCTTCGTTCGCATAAAAAGGAAGAAACGTGGCAAAATCAACAGCTACAGAACATAATAATAACGACATCCGTGCGAGACAAAAATATTTTGTTAAAAATCAGATTGGTATTTGGCATCTGCTAATAAACTGTAGTATAATATTATAATAAAAAAATCACAAAAAATAACATCATCTAATCTGAACGTTATAGTAATACTCATAAGCAATAACTCGTAAATAATAGTTACGATGGGTTATAATTGCCCAAAAACTGCAATCATTAATTATGAATGAACCATTGTAGTATAATATGAGTATCAACGGACGTCCGAGTTATAAATTTAAAAAATATTTTAGCGTACCCCTTTCTGATTTGGTACACTGAATGATGGTCTAAGCACATCAGTATAGGAATTTCATTCTTTTTTTTTCATTGAACTGCGTTCCCCTAATATTTTTTGTACAACTCAATCACTGAATTGTAATACAACATTATAATTATTATTCCTACAATACTCATTGTATTATCATAGCATAGTATAATCGTAGGTAATTATTAATATTATTTCTTTCAGACGGAATTTTAATTGAACAAATCGTCGTCGCATCTGTTTGTATACGCATTATACGAGCGTATTTTGAATAACTCGGCTGCGAACTCGCAATATCTTGTACCACGTTCGTTTACAAACGAACCCATACTATGTTATAATAATTAATTAACTACACGAGTGCAAGTGAACATCGTCACACCGCAGCTGGTATGGCGATTTAGTTTTTTGCAATCTGAAACTTTTCAAGAAAAAGTCGAGATCTTGGTCGCGTGGGTAGGTGGACGGAGTAGCGACTACGCTTCGGGTGTTTTGGGCGTTGTGGCTTAAACGTATTATTTAATAACCGAATGCAATGATGGATCGTCGAAAAAACGATTCTGAACGAGTTCAGTTGTCCACAGTAAATATGCGTCCTGGTAAGTTTTTCGAGAATTTCAAAGTTCGGCTCAGAAATGTTCGAAATCACTCGAAAATTTTATCAGACTTGTAATCGTGTACGATTTTCAGCTCGTCCCGATCATTATTATTTTGAATGTTGTGGCCAAAAAACTAGATGTGAAAAACA
Source organism: Hormaphis cornu (assembly GCA_017140985.1). Classification (NCBI taxonomy): domain Eukaryota; kingdom Metazoa; phylum Arthropoda; class Insecta; order Hemiptera; family Hormaphididae; genus Hormaphis; species Hormaphis cornu. The sequence continues at coordinate 9,253,563 of CM029360.1, read as the reverse complement.
CGTTTGAAATTAATGTTTCTGCTTTTGTTTCTTGATGGTAACTTTTTCGAAATCGAAAATTTGGCCAAACGTTGAGTTTGCCTACCATGCACCGAGGACATAAGTCGGGCTTTCAGAAAATGTACCGACCGTTTAGATCGGAGCAGCTGTACACCCGAGGCGTTATGCATGTCACGGACACGAAAAATAAAGACACACATCTTTGTAAAACCAATCGCTTCCTTGCCAACGCTCAGAATCCAAAATGCTCTTAAATATTTCTATACAGTAGCAACTAGAAATGTGTTTTGTGTTGATATAGACGTACAGTAACAGAATAAGCTGCAGACACCGAAAAAGCTTAATATGTTAATACTATTTATATTTTTTCCTTTGTTACATTTCTGATTACGTCCTGTACGGCTGAAGGTACACAAGATTTTAGAAAAATCATCTACAACTACTCAAGTAACATTTGCAATGCACACAATAATGTAATATTGTATTGATAAACTTTGAAATTTGAAATTTGTTTGATCACCTAACGGGTGGGTGTCTCAAAAATTGTCAAACATATTTTTCGCTATGATCGCAGTGTAGCCCGAGTGCAGAGAAAATATTATAATATTTTTGATCTGAATTTATTTTTTCTGTACAAAAGTATACTCGAGTTTTGTATGAAAATCCGATATTTTTAGATATTTTTTTAATGCACCTACTTCGATGTTCCAAACTCGAAAGCACAATAATAATTATAATATTATAAAATATATCCAGTTTTTTTTTTTTTTTTTTTTACCGGGAATGAATTTGTTTTAATAACTATTCGTATAAACTATTATAACCGCATCGATATAAGTGGGTATAGCTCGAAACAAAGTGGGTTTTTATAATAATTTTCAATGTCGCACTGCACGAATAATAATTGGTAGATTATTGACGTGATTAATACAATTATATTTTAATACTGGTTCTGATATTATACTAATTGTCTTGTATAATAATTATACAATAATATTATGTACCAACAGCCATGCAAATCATCTAAGCCAATATCTTCTTGAAAATATAGAGTTGTTGGTTCATTATATGATTAAATGCTCAAACAATATATATGTATATATATATATCGATGGCAATGCATATTATAAGTATTACGATCAACATTTATTCGTTGACCCTGTTTTTTTATTCAAATGGATCATAAAAATTACTAACAACATATCGATCAAAATTAAATTCCTAATTCGACTTAAATTAATTTATTATTTTATTCCATGTACATAGTTGATGATAATAGTAATAATAAATAATAATGCAGTAATAAAATACAGAAACAAAAAATATATATATATACGTAGGTAGTTGAATAAATATCACAGAAAATTTTACTTAGCAGTTACATTACACAAAAAAAAAAAACAACAATAAAGTCCAAAAAAATGTCAGTTTTCAGTGGTGGTGTCGTCGTGGTCGAAAAAACTCGAGTACAACCACACGACCACGCACAGGAGCACACAAACGCATATCATCATAAGGACGATTTTTTTCTGTAACAAAATTCAAACATAAATTTTTTTTTGTTAGTGAAATACTTTTTATAACCAAATTTGTTCGTACCAATCGTGCTTTGCTGTTGTATATGACTGCTTTCTTAGTTTCGATTTTTGCATTCTCGGCCGCTTCTCCGGCCCGTAACACGTGTTGTTCTATGCTGTTGATTATGTCGCCCTAAATTATATTTTTAGACGTAAAATTCGAGTCGTAAACTTAAAAAAATTAGTTATTTTTCAACGAGATAGTTATAATATAGTAGGTACTAAATAAATAGGTACTTTAAATACACGACTCGTGTAATAAATTCATGAGTAACAATTAAATCGTGCGTAAAACAATTCGCAAAACGTACATATTATATGTACCCGTAGGAAAATGAAAAAAAAATCATAAGAATCGGTCGAATTTATTTCAAAATTTGTCGAACGTGCGTAATACTCTCGGTTTGATTTTGTTGAATGAGACTTGTTGAGTGCGATAGCCGATAGGTATATAAAACATATTAAAACGTAATTACTGTTTATATGTAATTATATGGGTACGCAATACAAATGGATATATAATTAAATCCTGTACAAATATTGGCTCGAATGAAGAGCAGAGCTGCTGTGTAAAAAATTAATACATAGGTGTCTCCGTTAGGCGCAATTTCAAGAACTAAATTTAAAACTTTTGGGGAAGCTAATTTATTAATTTTTCTTTTTTTAATTTTTTCAGCCCCCTGATGTAGACTATATTCTGTGTATTTTTTTATGAAGTCATCAAATCTGTTCGTAAGAAATCAGACTGTTCAGAGAGAGGAAAAACAGCTGTGAAAAACGACAGCGGCGAGTAAAAGAGCACTGCAGGCCGAGTTGGATTATGCGGGTGAAAATGGTGAAATGTTGAAATATTTGAAGATGAAATGGAAAATTGAAAGGAAAAAAGTGTTGAAAAAAATTTTAAAATGAAAGAAAGGAGCTTTACCTTCTATGACAGAAGGTAAATATTTTAGTTCTAAATTCTAATCGTCGACGAATAAAACTGCAGCAAACTGCAGCTTATCGTACAAAAGTGATCAGAAAAAATTATGATTTTGTTTGGATTTTTACAATCCGCCATGTATACCCTTGTTCCTATATTTCGACCAACTGCAGTATATAAATCCGAGAAAAAATAATTATAATTGTCAAATTGTCTCGTCGTACTTGCTTTTCGACCAACAAAGCCATCTCAACAAACATGTCCCGAAGATCTTGGATGCTCTTTTCCAATTTTACCAGCTCCGTGTGCCTGTCTTGGACTTCCTGCAGCGTTCTCCTGGCCTCGAGCGTTTCCGCGATGATCTAAATTTCATACAGTGCAGTTGTTATAGTGTTTTAAACGTTACCTGCAGAAGACGAAAAATGCACGTTCTTACGTTTCCATTGAATACTGCTGAATAGTTGCCCTGGCTGACCAACTCGTCGAACTCATCGTTGGATATTTCGGCTTTAGCTATATTTCAGACAAAAATCAATACAATATTGTACAGCTATATAATATACGTGATGGAAAAAAGCGTGGTTTCCTGCAGTACGATATTTGTCTTTAGTTGTTCAGGGTTACATTCAGT
>CM029360.1:9165638-9199479 GCA_017140985.1 Hormaphis cornu | reverse complement strand
AAAAAAAAAACGTCAACTTGGTTCACAACGTTTTTTATTAATGTTTTATTTATTTTAGGCACCTAAAATATGAAAAACGTTTATCCGTTATTCACGAATGGTAAAAACGAAGCAGACCTCGTGCAATTAAATATGCTGCAACGTTTCGTATTGCAAAAAACAAAAAGATTCTTTTGTCCCCTGGTATCAATAAAATGCGTACACTTCAAATGCAAAATAAAAAACATTGTACAAAACGTGCGTCGCACACTATATTGTACGGTTTATGACGTAACGCGCGGTATTTAAAACACAAGATAACATTTCAAATTTAAGTAAAAACAAATTACGGATGTTTTTTTTTTTTTAATTACCTGTTAAATTTAAAAAATTATACCTGCGCACGTGCAGACCTTCATAGGGTACACCGCAGGCAAAACAAAAAGTGTTCGACGAAGGTGAAGCGACTGTACGACGATTAAGTACACAGACAGGGATCGATAACGTTGTGGTTGAACAAGACTTTTTTTTTTTTAAATTTTAACAATTTTCAACAACCACAATAGGTATGTATAGTCTACGAAAACAGGTGCTGCAGACTTCAACGAATAAAAAAAATTGGAAAGAATGATTATTATGCACTCACGGCTTGCAGTTCCTTCAGTCTGTCTTTAATCATGGTTCAGATGAAAAAAAAAAAAACGATGCTACTACACTCGCGGCCGATACGACGACAATTTTTTAATAATTTAACGAAACCGTGAAACGAAATCGAACTGCACATTTTCGCGCGACGCAAGCCGACGAAATCGTAACTCGTTCGATAGATGACTGAAACGCACGCGAGTTTTGAAACAGTCGCGCAACTGTCAGTTGTGTATTTTATATATCTACTCCCTCCATTCTTTGAGCGTCGTAAGCACCAGTTTACTACAGATGATAATCGTCGTCATTTTCAAAACATTTTATGTCATCCGTACATAATTGCAAGTATCATGAAAAACAATAATTATTATTATTATAATTATTCCTGTACATCGAGAGACGATTGATCGGCCGTGTGCTGTAATGTACGAATGATCATAATCACGCACCGAATGAACCGACTTGTTTATAGTAACTACGCTAATGGATAACTAACCGGTACGTCTAGATATTTACGCCGTTTTGTATACTATTAGTTTTATATTTTTCAATTTAAACTAATATATAATCATAACAATAGAATAATATAGTAATTTATCCGCACAGAGTGATATAAACCTGTAAAGAAATGAAACGAAAAAAGTTCTTATCCCATTCTCAATAACAAGGGGGAGATATTTTAATTTTTGCGTTTTTTTTTTTTTTCATTGACAAATCATCTGAACCAACGCGGTGTGATTTGAATACGTTGCTAAATAAAGCACTTTAAACATCTGTTAAGAACAAATTAATAATATCTATTTCAGACTCTCTGTTTCGTTATTCGGATAAAAAAAATGACCCCAAACTTTAAATAGTTTTAAATTTTCGATTTTCATTTAGTTTTAAAATTTTGAAGTCAATTTTCAATGTTTTGGGTTATTTTTCGTACACAAAAAACAAAAGGGTAGTTTGAAGTGACGTTATTCTCATCGAAAATAAGATAGGGGTCAAGAGAAATTTCTTTTATGCTTTTGAGGTATACAAGCGTCTTCAGAAGTTTGACACGTTCATCGTGAATCACTCTGTATGAATTTCAAATGGAAATCTTTGTCACGCACGTTTTCAGAAACCACTCATTCGATTATCTTGATTATTTTTTTTTTTTTCAATGAAAGAGTACATCGCGGAGCCAGTTTTAAACTTAATTTCAATTCTATAAGTTCATTAACAATAATTGAGTAATTAATTATTATAATTAATTATGGCGCTTGAGATCAACATATTGTGGTAATAGCGGTGTGACATTGTGGCAACGACGAATATATTTATTATTATACATAATATTTTTGATCATGTTTTTAGATTATAGTTACGTTTTGAAAATAATCCGAAAAAAGTTCAGTTGTTTTTTCGTGTCACTTCATACTTAATTGTCTTGAAACAACAAAAAGAAGATCTAATTTGGGTATCAAAGTAATTCTTTGATAAATTATGGATTATTAGAAATCCAACAGAAATTGTGTTCGATTAATTTGGACTGTCAACTGATAAACTGACGAACGTCATTATTATTATTATTGAACGGATATTATAAATGAAAAGCAGATTTTAGATTGATGTAAGATATAAAAGTTATAAGACCCGCTAAGAAAACACTTTGTTCATTTAAACACCTGCAAAACAAACGTGTTTTAGATTCTGAGCATACTGAAGAATGTATTTGTTTTACATTTTAGCGTTGTACGTTTACGATAAAACGTGTTGGTAAATTAATAAATAAAACAAAGTGTTGAGCTAATTTTTTATTGTTTTTATCAATATAATGTTACACATTGAGGCTGTTATGTAGATTGTTCCAAATCACAAAAACGTTTGGTTTGTCAATATAATTCAAACAATACATTACTTATTACTGTCCAGGAAGCACATCCTTAAAGCGAACAACGTTAGACACAACGTCGTCGAATTTCACATCTTGAGTGAGGTTTAGAGCTAAGGCTTCCGTCGCGGTTAAATCTCTTCGCGTTGAAAGAGCCATGTGCATGTCGATTGATTTATTCGAACCGTGTCCAAAAACGAAATGAGACATTGTCCGGTCCGCCACGATACGACCCAAAAGCGATCTTATGTCTTGATACGAGTTGATGTTTTCCGCTTTGATGATGTGAGTTTTGATTTTTTCAGGATTCATCAGCTTTTCGAATAAGAGTTGTCTAGGATTGATCCTCGCGACGGGCCAAATCACCGGGATGACAACGTGCAAGTCGTCCCATTCGCTACCCAACTCCTGTTTCCAGACTTTGAGTAAAGGCATTGCGGCTTTCGATTGGGCTTCGACGGCGCATTTCAAAGCCTTCTTCGTAAACGGCAAATATTCTTGTGCGAACGTTTTAAAGTTCTCCAGAGTTGCAGCGTTCTGCGCGAAACACTGGTCGACGAAACTTATCGCCATTTGCAGCATACGCTCCTGACTATTTTGCTCCAAGTTTTCGGTGCATAGCCGCGTGTAGTTCGTGAGTTCGTTTTGTTGCAGAGAGCGCAGTGAATACTTCAGAGATTCTTGATAGTGGAGAAGTTTTGGCTTCCAGTTTGTCGAATCGGTAAGAAAGTATTGCGAAATGATGCTGAAAATTCCCATCGGTACGTGTGCCAGGTCTTTATTCGTTTCGTATTCTACTGGCGCTGGCTCAATACTCTTAATCGAACCGTTCCTCAAGTATAGAGTGTATTCACTACCGATCCCGGACAACTTTTGATCCGCGTGTACGTCGTTGACAATGATCAAAGGATAAAGGTTGTTCCCGACCCCTGTGATCATTTCTGCGTAATTCGAACGCGTCTCCAAGTTGAGTTCTCTCAACGACGTTCTGTACTCGGTTAGTTTGTCGCCTCTGAAGGCCACGTTTTTAATAAGCGTTTTTTCGTCTTCGCACTGGTGAAGCAGTTGTTCTAGTTCTTGTCTGTTTTCCTCGCCCCAACTCGAAGTGTTGAAGCAAACACACGATCCGATTTGGACGAGCACAATTATTGATAGATATGCGTAAATCATCTTTTTGTTGTAGGTGGGTAACTACTTTTGTCGAGACACTGCCGCTGCAGCAGTTATTTGTGAACTGGCAACAAAACGCGAAACGATCTCACTGCAGTAAACAGAACGGCTGCGAATTCGAGCTAATTTCAGACTGCAAACGTTTCTGCAAACGACGATGCAGGGAAGGTTAGGTGTAATTAACCGTTGATAGTGTGTCTGGTTAGGTTGCATAGCTTGTTTATATCATGGTACATAGTACTATAGATATTTACGCAATATAATGTATAGGGTGTTTCATTAGGAACGCCGGATTTAATATTGTTATTACTCTATAAGGAAAAAAAATTATTTCGAACAAAAAAATTTTATCAACCTGTCCTCCGATTTAATCGTGGAATATTACGTCTGGCATAGGTATGGCCTACCTCGCTGGCAAGCTTCTGTTCGGATCACGAAATTTGCTATCTCGTAAGTAGAGAAAAATCCATTGGAGTTAAATCGACCTGGGCGATACCGCGGGCAAACTGAATCCGAAACACGCGTACGCTATATATTTTACGTTGTTTTTTATTTTATATCTATTATAAAGGAAGCGTTCTGATATTCGGCATCGCGCCACCTTTTAAAATGGGATCGGCCCATCATCACGCCACTACATATTCGTGTGTCTTGGCTGTCGTATAAAACATACATAGGAGTGGAATTATATATCTGTAGATGATATAGGTACAGAGGTTATAGAAAAATGGAGTAAAAAAAAAAAAAAAATTAGGTAATTAATGATTTGAGGTCGAGTGCGAGAAGTAATCATTGGGCGTTTACACGCTTTCCAACTGTTTCGGAAGCTGTGGTTCCTAACTCATCAATACTATGTGAACCGTTGTGATACAAAAAAAAAAAAACCCTATTCCGAGCGAGCCCAGTTAGGTCCTACGGTAAAAACCAAATTTGACAAAGAATATCAGCTACGTTTAACCATAGAACCATATAAACGTTGTTATATTTTATAGTCGTTATCTAGGGTTTAACCCATCAAAGGTGGGGATATAGATCATCATGTACTTAATTATCATAGAAATGTAGTTAGTCGTTCGCGAATATTCGGAGAGCGATGTAGGTTGACTACTGTACCGATTCGTCGAAGTTGTTGTTGCTTGATGGTGTTTGCCAAACTTAATAATGAGATCATGGTTATAATGTTCTTAAAAATATCACCGGCAATAAGACTTTTTTTTGTAATCGATACGTCAAACAACTTCTAACCCGACCTCGAATTTACTCCCTTTCCTTCCTAATTCGTTCCTTCCTTTTTTTTTATTGTTTTTACAACAACGTTTGTTTTTTCTGTCGACGACTTTTCGGGTAGAACCATCGTGCTCAGATTTTTAAAGTCAGTACTTACCTCTGCTGATAGGTGTATACTCCAGTGGTACTCGAGTTATGACGTCAAATCAAAAACGTGAAATCGTCAAAAAGGCCAAAAGTTTTTTTTGTTATGGAACCCCCTGTTCGGAAATCCCGGCTACGCCTGCACTGTATTATTCCATAGAGTTCTTTGTTCCGACATTCTTTCTAATACTTCCTCCTATAGTCAGTATTACCATATATCACGTCCAACTTAGTTTGAACATACTTCTAAAAGCTTCTACTCTGTTCTTCTTCGGCGATCGTCCACACTTTACTTTATGTCTTGGCAACCAATTCAACAATAAAAAAAATGTACTATTGTGCAACGTCGTCGCGCGTGAAAAATATTGCAAGTTGAAAAGTACCCATGCGTTAAATGAATACATGTTTGTTAACGAAAATATTCTTCTCAACATGAGTACCTAAATATACAGGATTGAAATTTTTTTTAAATATTTAGCTGCGGATCCACATGCAAAAGTTCTATTATACTAACGTTAGAGAAGTTTGCTCACGACTAGCTATAACAATCGAACGACGTCCTGTGAAAGAAAACTAGACCAAAGCAGTTAATAAATTAATAGTGTCGCGTTAAATTCTTTTTGTTTTTTAACGAACCAGCAGATGGGACTTTTCTCCTCACTCCCACTATACGTGGTGCGCTTATACACGTTCAAGCAACCTATAGTTAAATTATATAATTTAGTAGGTACCTGTTAACCAGCCATTATGTTCATTCACATTATAGTTCATACAACGTACCAATTATTTATACCTGACATTTAAAACCGTTAAAAAATTACCTAACCGGGCTAACCCGACAACAACAATATTGTAATAAAATGTTGTGAGGCGGTGACAAAATATTATTATAATAGCTAGTAGTTTAGTAAGGTTTTAAATAAACATCAATCAGCTCAAAAATGTATTGTATTTAAATCAATGTAAAGGTTATAGAGCTGGTTAGAGTCGGAGAACTGAGAAAGTTGTTTACATCGGGATTACAGAAAAATGTTTCCTTTGATGTTTAAAATAAAGAGAAAAATATAATATATTCTTGGTACGCAAAACATTATTAAAGTACGACAAAAGATAATCAATTATTAGCCAGGTTGCGGGTGAGTGTGTTCATTAAGTTAGAGAAATTGTTAAATATTCATGGTAATTAATACAAAATTAAATGCAGTTCATTAACTTAATGTTTAATTTTGCTTTTAATTCAGCCACTTATTAAAATTTACAGTTCCATTAAAAATAATGTCAAGGCGCGTGTCAAATAATGGTTTTCAAAGACTGACGACCTCATATTGGAATAGTCTGGTGACGTTTCGTAATAATAGTAATATTAATTTAACTCGGCCGTTTCAATTTTCAACAAAATTCATAAATGAACATGATGAAAAATTTCCAATATGATTTTTACCAATATTATTATTTCAATATAAATAAACATCACTGATATATTTAACAGATGTAAAGTAACTGTAAAACTATTTTGAAATTTGTATTTAATAAAGAATTAACTTTTATGCCATCGTCTGTTGGATTCCTGTTTTTGAATGCATTTATAGAGCTATTTTCCTTACAATTTTCAAATATTTTTAGAACAATAATGCAAACAATTTTAGTCACTTTATAATGCAATCATAGTTTGAGTCCTAACAATACTTATTTATGTAAGTTTTGGTCTTTGTATTAAGACTAAATGTATGATTCAAAAATGAAATATGAACGATAAATTGTAAATGCACTATATTATATGTTATAAAGTGTTTAAAAACAATACGCGTCAAAATATAAAAATAAAAAACTTAAATCAACCATTATAAAATTATTTGATCATTTGAGTTACAATATCAAAGAATAAATTTTTCAAACAAATTTGTATACAGAATACAAGTTTCATTTCCTTAATATTAGTCAGTAAGTAAGAAATGTACGTAAAACAAATTATATTCTATTTTTACGCTTGTGCGGAGTTGGGCATATACTGACATCATCTTGTGAAATGACTTCTGCTGCTTCCACCAATAAATGATCATACTGTCCATCTCGAGCCGTTGTTTCCTTAGCGTGATTTGCAAATTTTTTTATGAATTCTACAGCTAGTTTAGTGTCCACATCATTCATGTACAGTTTTTTACCCCAAGTGATCAATACGATTGGCTAAAGATAACGTTTGAACAAACACACATCAAATTAAAAATATATTGTACACAGTAGTAATCGGCAAAGCTGTAATACATACCCTATCTTCAGGCACCAAATTAAATGGAGTAATAATATGCCTGAAAAGACACCCTTTTAATACTGTTCGCATCTTTTGTACCAAAACTGGATGAGCGCACGGATGGTACAACATTACTACTGATCCATGCTGGTAAAATAATGCACAGGAAACATTTTATTTTCAATATATTTTCAAATTACAAAAGATGAACATACTTCCAGGTTGTGTAACCATCGTTGTTTCGGTAAAAATTTATATTCACCATATCTGGCCCAAGCAGGACGATGTGGTCCACTAAAAAAAAAAAAATTTAAATTGTTATAATACGTTTTAATTAGTTAAGAGTTGGATAAATCATACAATTTTATTCAATAAAAATATGTATTCTTTTGTTTTTAATTTTTACTTTTTTTAGTATTTGAAACCAGGAGTACAAATCATAGGGAATTTAGACAGTTTGGTTTTTAATGTTGCCTAATGCCTATTGCTCTAATGATGCGATAAGAATTTTGAAAACAATTATCATGAGAACAATTATTCTGTTTTCAGCATTATTCAAGTTTTGTCTACAATTTTCAAAAAATTTTAAATTATGATTTAAATTTTGTTTTAATGTATTGAATAAAACAAAAGTATAGTAAACTCATCATCGGTGGCCTAGATAACAATTACTTGTTGAGTGGGTAGATCAATGATTTGGAAATTTTAGTAGGACGTTTTACAAAAATCTGTAATCATAATGATAAATAACATACATCACAAAAAAATACAATCAAAATTTGAAAAGGATTAAAAAAGTACCGTTATGGGCCAATCACCTGTATTTTGAGGTAATGTACATAGAGATCAAAGCATATCGATTACCCAAGAAGTTGAAAAAAAAAAATCATAGAAAAATCATTACAGTCTGCAACTTACGCTCAGAATCAACAGAATCTAAAATGCATTTGTACTTAATTCACGGCTGTCGGAGATACCAATATTTTTGTAGTTTATGAATTCGTCAAAAATCCAAAATTTATTTAAATCCTATATTATGCCTATAGTGCATACAGAGTACACATATCCACTATAAAAGACTAAAAGCGCAATTAATGCTAACACCAGATTTTGTATTAGACATCAGGCAAGACGTAGGTACTTACAATGATGGAATGTCATGATGGTATGATATTGTTTCTTTCATGCACACATGGTTAGCCTGTTAACAAAATCGTTATTATAATATAAAATCAGTTTGTGAAAGACTCAAAATTAGTAAGTAGATATTTAAATCGTAAGACGTGTTATAAATCTATTAAGTCCATGCCAATTCTATAAAGTCAATTACAACTTACTGCTTTGTGTATTTTCTAATTACTAATTTTATTGGATGTAATTTATGACAAATAATAAATAGTCAACGCCCACGTGTGGGTCAACACAGAGCACGCCCAGGTTTTTTATTTGGAAAGGACTAATTAATATTATCAAAATTTTACATAAAACTTGATTTTTCTAGAAAATTTAATAGAAACTTAGGGATATTGATATCTAGTCGTTTAAAATTCGGAAATTGGAAAAAATTGGTAATATTAATTTTATGATTTATTTTTTAAAAAAAAAATTTGTATTCAAGCCAATTTTATTATTAAAGAGTTCAAATTTCGACATGTTAAAAACAAAATTTACTAACTGCATCCAAAAATTTCAAAAAAATCCGCCTAGTAGTTCCTGAAACTTAAGAGGCCACTTAAAACCACAGGTTTTTGAAGTGAAATTAACCTAAACGATTTCCATCATAACTGCATAAGTTTTACTCCAATTTTAAGTTTGAAAACGGTATTAAAACTCCAATACTAATGTCACGATTTATGGGTTGGTAAGGAGTGAAGCTGTGAAACTGTTTTGATAAAACTCACACACACTAATGTTCATTTACGACTAACACAACTACAAAACAATTTTAATGATGCCAGATGAATTGCCCACACAATGCTCCTTAATAAACGTTGGTGTAGAGGCCCCTTAATAAAAAACGTGGTACGCGTGTCGTAGGCTATATACCGGCGTATGGTATCTACAAAAAATTAATACTTGTGTCGAATGCTATCTACGTGAGAAAATGTATTCTCACCTTACCTAAATAATTTTATTAGAGCTTGTAGTTTTACAGTTGTCATTGAAATTATAGTAGATTTATAAAAATGTATCTATTAACCACTTTTATTTTTTCCATTTTTATCCACGTAGGTAAAAAATGGATTTTGGGAACGTACTGATTGCCATTTTTGACAACCTCTTGTTTGGCATCGCATGTATTTGGTTTTAACTAATTGACCGACTGCATCTCGTTTTCGACTATTTTTTCATGTCACACACATCACCCGTAGCGTTCAATTCAGTACATACATTTGAATTCGGTAATAACCCACGTTCTTTTAAAGATTTGACGCAAGATTCGTCGATAAAAATAATATTTCTGTATAAATCACCTAAATTACTCATTTACATAAAACTAGAATAAACACATACAAATACGAAAATGTTTATCGTTTATCATGCACCGAACACATACTATAGACGACACAACATTACGAATACAATTGTTTCGTAGTTGGTAACGAATTAAAAATAGGATGGGAAAATGTGTAGATAACTTTAATAATGTAGATAGCATACGACACGTGTACCAAAAACGTAATGATAAAATGGTGTTATTTTGGACGTAACAATGTTAAGGGTTAATATTTTGAAAGGGAGTTAAGACCATTACTCTCACCCTTGAGTCTTGACTACGGTATTATGTATTGAAAATAACCTATAGGTACTTATAATTGAAAGTATTTTGTTAAATACGTGATTTCGTGTATGACAACCATCAAGCATCAGTGGTTCAGTGGTAGAATGCTCGCCTGCCACGCGGGCGGCCCGGGTTCGATTCCCGGCTGATGCAGAAATTTTTTGAGTTTAATTTTTTTTCAAAATATTGATACTCTTTCACGATTGATTATCTTTCAAACCACCGTGCGTTTTCCAAATTGACCTACATCAATAAACCTGTTTTTCTCTGGAAAACATTACTTGCTTTCAAAACTCTCGTACCTTGTAAAATAACAAATTATAACAAAATTTGTAAAAAAGGAATAAATAAAATGATTCAATTTTTGTTGGTAATATAAAGCACTCACAAGGACTATTAGACTTTAATGTTTCAAATTCTATTATGGATTCTGAGTGTACCAAAAAATGTATTAGTTTTAACATGATTTGTGTTTTTTATATTTTTTATTTTTCACCATTATGAACGAATGAAAATAATTTCTTCCTTAGATCATATATGTATGATTCTAAGACTTCAATACGGCTTCTTTACACTCATACCTGGTTTCTGGTAGGTCTACTCATTCGCACAGTACTTTGAGAGGTAATAGATTTGAAAGTTCAAAACTGAAAAAGTTACTAGAAACTTACTAAAAACTAAGCAAAAATTAAGAGAAAAAAAAGCTAAAAATTACGATAAACGAGTTTTAGATGTACTTATTTTGTTTTATGGACACATAACTTCCAAAATAAACTAACTAAAATTTTTACATAATATTATAATAGGTAAAATATAAGTAACAAAAGATTTCAAAAACTTTTGAGCTAAGTATAAAACTTTGAAATTTTTCGAAAATTTCCATTTTTTTTTTTTGTAATTTTTGTTCGATGAATAATACAATTTTCCACAGAAGGTTTTGAAAATTTAATAAAAGGTTGCCAACATGTAAATCCATATGCTACTAGAAAATTTCAATAATTGTCAGTCACAATTTTCATTTTTTTTAGTCGTTAAAAGTTGGAAAATTGGTAATAAGTAATAACTGTGACTTATTTTTGGAAAGTCACTCTTTACTCACACAAATTTGTTATTTAAGATTTAAAAATTTAATATGTACGTAAAACAAAACTAGCTATCTAAAATTTCAAAAAAATCCGCCAGTAGTTTTAGAAAGCGTGTAAAAAAAGTATTGATAAAACGGTGTTATTTTGATTGTTACTTGTGATTTTTTTTTTTTTTAAGCAATCTTACAATCAGAACATTATAAATGAAATAATATTATATACATGAACAGAAAACACGGAGCAAAAGAATCTACTATTAGAGGAACTCAACAATTAATTATAATAATGAAATCACACATAATTGTGCAATTGATTATATAATCTTACCTAACATTATATTGTAATAACTACTCAAATAATTGTCCAAATGGTTTGAAATTTGCACATTAATATTCTAAGTCGGTATAACTTTTGAAATTTTTTAACCATTTGTAGGAAAACTTTAAAAATAGAACATTTAAATACTCCGAAAATATTTTTTTTATGAAGATAAAGTTAAGATTCTAACAATTATAACAACTTATAATTATTTTCCATTTTTTTATTATAATGCTTAATAAAAGACTCTAATAATAAATTCTATTGTTAGCTCACTTAGAATCGTTATTTTCATAAGTAATTTGCAATTGCTAACAATTATAATATACAATTTCTAATTAAACTTTCCAAAATAGTGATCCTCAGCATCAAACAACTTACGTGACCTAGAGTGATTCTGGTTTTTTTTTTATTTATAAAATTAGTTTGAATTTGGTCTATTTGCACATGTTTTTAACTAATTTTCTGGAGGATTCTTAGCAATGAAACCAAAAATAAAAATCTAATAAGAATATAGAAAGTTTTCTTTTTTACAGTAAAAAAAAATTCAAATATGTTGATTCTACAAGACAGGACAACTTCTCTGCAAAGTCAATTTTGTCCAATAAAAGTGGTAGAAACTCCCTACATTTTTCCCCTAAAAAAATTGGCATGAGCAGGTCCCTTAATAATAGATAAAAATTGTCAACAATTATTATATTATGTTGAAAGTTAAAAGCCAATGTAACAAAAAAATATACTTATATTTTTCTAAAATTGCACCTTTAATTCTCAAACAGTTTGAACTTTGGGGAGCGTTTACTAGATTTGTTCCACTTTATGAGTTATTTTTAAATATTAATAATTCTTTGCTTCTAATGGTTTACAAATGTAATTATTTACCTTGTGAATATAATGTAATGTAACATAATGTAACAAAAACAAATTAAAATTTATAATCAATATTAAATTTAAAATTATGTCTGTACTCAGTAATTTTTAAACACAGATTTTAAGGTTTCAAAATACTGTCTGTTGGAATTGAAATGTTGAATAGAAAACCTATAACTGTTTTATCAATTTGAGTTCACTGGTTTATTTATTCCATAAATTAGTTTTAAAACCACGCTTAAGTCACATAATTATTTAAATTATTCTAAACTAACGAACAAAAAACACTCCTGACTAGTTATCAGTACATAATTATTAATAAAACAACAGTTTAATCAAGTTTCTTCTTTAATTATTTTTACGCTTAATTATTCAGTTGGCATGAACAAAAACATAAAAACAAAACTACCTAATCATTCTACAGTTTACTTTCTTAATTATCTAATAGATATTAAATAGTATTTTTAATCAAAAACCAATCAAAATAAATAAAAAAAACCCAACTTCCCAAGTTATTACATGATAAGGAAACGTACATAGAAGAAAAGAAAGTAGTAGAAGACAACTAGTCATACAGATATATTAAATGTCCCTTTGTACTTGTCTTTTTTAGTAATTTTCTTTTTATACATATTTTTCTCATGAAATTTAATTAAAACACAAGAGAGCAAAGAGATTTTAATTGTTTTATCATTAAAACACCATAAATTAGTTTAAAAATAAAAAGTTAAAACGCATGTTATGGTAGATGATAAATTCTAGGATAACCTGAAAGAAAAACTTTGATAATACCACAGATAACATGAAAATTATAATATATATATGATACGGTAAAAGTATAAATACTGGTCAATTCTAATAATTACCAGTAAAACCAAGATTTTACCAATTACTTTAAGACTTCAGTAAATGTTTAAATTCCAGATTTTAGTTGATCACTTTTGGTAATATGCACAACATAATTTGGTAAAATTTCACATTACTATGGTAGTTGGTATTTTTACGAATGGCAGATGGGAAGCTTTGAATTATGATACACAAGAATAAGATAAATAGATAAATAAGAGAGAAAAAGTCAGAAAATTTAAAATTATAAAGCATGTTTGGTTTGTGACAATTTAGATGTAAAATATTAAAATTGATACACAATATGTGTAACTTAATTTTCAAAAGATAAAATAAATATTCTTGCTAAAAACATGTTTTATCAAAATGCATAACTCAAATACGAAGTATGAATGATAAATTCAAAACTAACCATATTTTATGTTATTAAAATTTACTTTGGTAAAAACTAAAAACACTTAATTTTGTATGTAAATCTAATTAGGTAATACACACTTTCAATTATAACTTTCATACATACCACATAATACTTTGGCACAAGATCTTTCACCAATAGTGGTTGGACTTCAGGTAGTATAGGTAAGGTATCAATTGACATACAGGTATGATTGAATGGAGATCCGTCCCAATCTCTAGTCAAGTTTGTCTAAAAGTAAATAATACATTATAAATTTCCTGTGAATATAAAATCAAGTAAAAATATTATTAAAACATGGTACCTCTAATTTGTGCATGACAAAATTATTTTTAATGAAGTACTGTGATTTTTACGCTACTAAAATTTTCTTCAAAATAATTATTTGTAAAAGATTAAATTTTTTGTTTAGTACCGAACATAAAAATATTTTTAGTACATTTATACAAAAAATCAACATGTAAAAATGTTCACTTTTTTTTGCATGGTAAATAAAAGTATAAAGTTTAATGGTGAAGTTCTTTACTTAAAAAAAAAAAAATAAGAAGAAATTTTATAATTTTGGGAAGTACATAACAATTTTGACATTTCATATATTTATACATATATATATATATATTTTATTTACATGAAAAACAATAAAGTATGGGTATATATCACAGTACTTTATCATATGGTACCCAAATGATCATTTGAGTTTTTTTGTTTAGAACAGAAACTGAATTCACACATATAAAAATAGAATCTAGAACTAGAACTTTTGAGATATTTGAAGGCAAAACCAAAACCAAAACTTTTATTATAATATTAACGACAGACCAAAACCCTATTAAAACATTTAAAATTACTTTCAAGAACTATAACCTAGAAGAACCGATTTGAGAACAAATTTTTATACAATATTTTATTGTAAAACCAAAACCTTAAACCAGTAAATTTAAAAAGAATATAGAATCTAATCCCTGCATGGGTACATCCAATGCATGGGTAACATCCAAACATGTTTGTGAAAGGAATGTAGAAAATAAAATATACACAAACGTGAAAAGAAGCAAAATTGCAAAAATAAAACAAATTTCACTAGATGCAAAAATGAATCCCAGAAAATCATAGGAGCAAATAGGGCAAAATAAGAAACGCTTTGTTTCCTAAATATCTTTTGAAACTACAAAATTTTTATAACATTAAATAGTCGCAGATCTATGAGGGACAAATTTAATTTAGCCCCAAAAGTTCTATTTTATGGTTTTACATATAGCCTAGGCTGTATGTGCATTATTAATACATAAGCTAATACGTGTTAAATATTGTGTATAGGTACTTAAAAGTTAAACAATATAATACCTTTCCATCGTCACATGTAGCATTAATATCCATTGATCCCATTGTTACCATGACTTTCTTATGTTTTGGTGTACTATACACGGCAAAATCATCGTTGTCTTCAACAATTTCTGAAATACTGCCATAGTTTTCACTTTTTTGTTGGTCGGGTAAGTATCTTCCATTCCACCTGTAAATAAAACAAGTTATATAAATCAAAGTTTTCCAAAAACATAATTAAAAAGAAAGAATTTTTTGCTGAAGTGCTTTAACAGTTTCCAAACATTATAAATAGTAATGTGTGAACACGTCTCATTATAAATCACTCAATATGATTTTTAAATAATTGAGAAATACCTAGGAATCACAAATTGAAAAATACTCACTTGTGGTTTTTATCTGAAGCTGAAGATTTTAAATTAATGACATTAACTGGCATTGGAACATCTGAAAAAAAGTTATTTTATGCTTTAGCATGATTATAAATTATACAATTAATACAAAACAATTTGAAGTATATTATTACTTATCAATCATAAAGTAGATATATTTTTAAGTCACCGTTTGTTATTCAGAAAATATTTTGGTGTTTGCGCAACCGTACAGAAACGCCTAAATCGAATTTTGGCTTAGGCTCCCCAAAATATTTAATCACTCTTTTAACTAATAACTCTCTATTATAAAAACCATGAATGGCATCCCCAAAGATTTACTAAATCTCAGCCTACGGGCTACGTTGCCTATAACACACGATACAGGATATTGTGAAACTTACCGTGTTCTTGGACTTGGAATGACGATTCCTTTTTGTAACCCGAAATTGCCACGCACATCAGCAACACATTTAGAACGCAAAACACAGTTTTTGACGTTAACATTATGAGGTTCAGTATTCAAAACTGCAACAAACGTCCGTTAGTCAACAAAACGAATCGTTTTATTAAACACTATCACAAACGTTTTATACGACGAGCAACTGACGGATTATTTCCCTTTGATAATTTGCTCACTTGAGCACAACGAAAAGTAATTAGAGTTATAATTAAAAGGTACTATATTTGTGTTCGGTACACACAAATGCGTATTATAATAAACATTTATTGTATAATAGATATATCTGTGATTGAACATTATTTGGAGTAATATTTTTTTTTAATTTTTTTTTTCGTTTATCAACTGTTGCCACTATCAAATATCAATTTCTATTTGAATGAGCAGCTGTTGATATCCGGGATAAGGAAATCGCCAAAGGTGGGCCGCCAAAGCTCTTGTATAAAATAATATTAATAACAGTTGGAATCCAAATAATATTAATTGTTCTTTTTACTTATATTCATTGGTACGTAAGACACATTATTTATAGGTGAAATTTCACGAACGATTTTCGTTGTTTAATTAAAACTCGTTTAACATTTTTTTTTTTTTGATATCAATGCAGTTTTCTATTTTGTTTTCTCCTTGACGTGTACGCCGTCCACCGCGCGTCACCGTCAATTGAGGTTATAAACAAATCCCTTTTTTTTTCCTCTCTACTCGCGACACCTACGCGGACGTGTTCCCTACGAATTTTCGGCCGCTCATTTATTTTTTGTTAATTTTTACGTGCCGAGTGCCGAGTTTCATAATTCGGAAACATGCCGCCTAAAGGTGACAAAAAAGGTAATTATAAACATATTTGTTTGTTATAAATTTTGACGGGTTTTCTCTAAATCACGTTTAAAGTAAACATTAAAATATTCGATCGTCCGCGGTCGCGAGCACATGGCTTATCCGCGACTACGACGTTCTTGTAATGGTTGTGCGATCGGTTGTAGTGAATGCACTCGCTAATATTCTATGAAATTTATCCACAAATTAGTTATAAGGTATTGTCAATTTTCCTAAACGTTCGATTTGTGCTGCGAACTGTGTCAACGACTATTGCTAAATGTTGATATATTATACGAGTTGACATAAAATCATTACGCGTTGCTGTCAATTTTAATAATAATCTATCATTATGATTGGTATTGTGTTGTCAATAAATAGTACAATTCCATAACTACCTTGTGTTTTGATCGGATTTTATCGATGAAACTTGTTCGATTAGGTATTTGCTTTTTACTTGTTTTGGCCGTTCTGTGATAGCACGTCAATTAGTTGTTTTCTTTATCATAAGTTTCTTTCATCTTTCTTGATTTTTTTCGTAAAGTATTTTGTTTTTAATTAGAAGGTTGATTGCATGGGGATTAGAAGTAACGTTTTTATTTCTCGGTCTCTTGTGTATCTTCAGAATTGTCGCTTTTTCTATTTTCAATGCATAGATATTGGTCTAATAGCAATAAGAATTCTGAAAATCTATTAGAATTTTTGGCGTAGTGTTCTTATAAACGACTGCTGTATTTTTGATTTGACCCCTAAGGTTAATAAATCAAATTTCATCTTCTTTACACATAGTTAGGATATCCGTTTACAGAGACGGATTAAACATTGACAACCTACCAGAGCGAATGATAAAAAAGACCACCCACCCTCTCTTATGAAATTAGTTTTTTAATTTACTTCAAATTTAAATAATAAAATTTACTATATTAATTATAAATTAGGTTATTTGGTACATATTTTTTTACTACTCCAAAATTCACCCACACATGGCCACCATTTTTTTTTTTACCGTGGCTGTGCCTCAATATAATATACTATTATAATAAGATCTTAATTTTGTGATATTTAAAAAAAAAAAAAAAAATATGTTTGAAAGTCATGATAAATCATAGTAGGTTTACATATTTCTCATCGCATCCTTAGATTGACTGGAAGTAAAAAATAGAAAAACTTTGTACGTTCCCTCGCATGTCTCTAATAAACAGTGTACACTTCCATCCCCTTATAAATTCTTCATAAATTATGTCACTATTGTGTCAATTGAATAGTTCTTAAAGTACTTAGGCAAAGAACAACTATTGATGAAATTTTTGTAACCAACTTTAGATAATACATTATTTGTTTAATTTGTACATACAGTTATTTTAAATTAATTCTCTTAATATCAAAAAAAGTACAATATTCTTGACAAGTGCCTAAAACGATTTGTTCAATTTGATCAATTACCTAATACTTGAGTATTAATAACCTGGTATTAATAAAATTTATTTTAAAGATATTGTATTTATTTGAAATTATTATAATTAGTTTTTTAACTACTGTACAGCAAGTATTACATTCCGCTAGATAGCTGCTATAGTAAAATTTTTAAATTAATATGTGTTATGTTCGCTAAGAATTATTTTGGTTAACTGTAAATTAAAAGCAAAACAATAATTGTTGGATACTCAATGTCACTAAATGAATTTTGGGAGTACGTAAAAAAATGTAGGATTTTAGGTAGGTAGTATTTGGTAAATTAGTATTTATCACTTACTACAAAATCAGCTAAGGAAATATGAAAATAATTAATAGATTATTGCATAGGTAAGTGACAATTGGTGAAATAATTATGTCTAAATTATTCATCATGCCTACTTAGTTATAATCATAAATTAATTTAAAACATTTTTCAATTTTAGCCAAACCCGCTGCTTCTAGCAGTGGTGGAGGAGATAAGAAACCATCAGGTAGTGAAAAGAAGTCTGCAGCTGCTCCCCCTGAAAAGAAACCAGAAAAGAAGCAACCTGCGCCTGCTCCTTTACTAGATACTAAAAAACCTGAAAAGAAATCAGAAAAGAAACCTGCTCCTGATAAGAAAACCGCCACGGAGAAGAAAACTACTGGTGACAAAAAAGCTCCGGCTGAAAAGAAACCAGTGGATAAGAAAGCTGCACCAGTTGCTGCTGAGAAAAAATCCACTGACAAAAAAAAGGAAGACTCGAAACCTAAGGCTGATGCTCCCAAAAAAGCTGAGTCTAAACAAGGTAAGAGTGCTGACAAAGGAACGAAACGACCATCTACTGAATCCGAAAAGCCTGGACCTGCTCCTAAGAAATCTACATCTGGTAAAGCAGATAGCAAATCTAAGAAGGAACCAGAAAAGTCCAAGAAAGAAGCAACCAAGAAGAAGGCCACTGATGCACCCAAGTCTACTCCAGCAGCTAAAAAGGCAGCAGTTGACCCAACTGCTCCCAAAGCAGCCAAAAAAGCTGCAGCACCTAAGAAGGACAAGCCCAAAACTGCAGCTAAACCAAAATCTGGAGACAAGAAAGAAACTAAAGCTGCTGATAAGACCAAAAAATCCACTAAAGGTAAATCTGCTGCGCAAAGAAAACTTATCAAGGGTGCTGCAGCTGCCGCGGCTGCTAAACTCAGGAAAGAAAAGAAGGCTGATGCTGCTGCTGCCAAAGGTGAAAAAAAAGGTGTGAAAGGAGCAAAAGGTTCTAAACGTGATGCCGTGAAGAAAGCTTTAAAATCCAAAATAAGGGTAAGTTTTAACTAAATTATATTTTGTTTTATATCTAATACATTCATTACTTAAAATTGTTAATAAATTAATAACTAATAATGAAAACATTATTTTTTTTTAAGACTTTGAAGGGACCTCATGGAACTAGAATTCGAAAAATCAGATATTCTGTTCACTTCCGTCGTCCTAAAACTTTCAAACCGCCAAGGAACCCAAAATACCCAAGGAAGTCTGTACCCAAAAGAAATAGGTAAGTTAATTGTAAAAATGTATTATTTGTTCAAGTTATAATAAAGTTGTATAATATTTATTATGTTGGTTAAATGACTAATTTTAACTTGTGAAAACTATTAGGATGGACGCTTTCAATATAATCAAATTCCCATTGACATCTGAATCAGCAATGAAAAAAATTGAGGACAATAACACCTTAGTATTTATTGTACATTTACGTGCCAACAAACACCATGTTAAAGCCGCCGTTAAAAAGATGTATGATATCAACGTGGCAAAAGTCAATACCTTGATCAGGTAATATTATTATTGTTTTATTTAAATGTATTGTTTATAACAGCGGTTCCCAAACTGTGCTCCGCGGAGCCCTTGGTGCTCCGCGATGTTTTTTCGAGGGCTCCGTTCGTTACACCAAACGATTTGTATTTAATAGGATTCATAGAATATAGGTATATAAAACAACATTAAATATTTTTTGGGGCTCCACGAGAAATTACTCTTTAAAAAAAGGCTCCATAGCTGAAAAAGTTTGGGAACCGCTGGTTTATAAGATGTAATCTGTGTACAGTGTATACAGAATTGTGTATTCATCACAACCATTATTGTCTTTTGATTCTGATTTATAGTTATTACAAGTAAATAAATAAGTTATGTGATGATTTTATGAGAATCTCTCAGATGTTAAATAGTATAATATTTAATCTGATGATCGATAATATTTTACTGATAACTAATATTTTTTAATACCTTTATGGTATATTTTATACGGCGTATATATTGTGATATTTATGACGTAGGTATTTTTAAGACGTAAATATGAAACTATTTACATGGATGTGTTATCTGGGTTCTCAAATAGACCACTTAGAACTATCAAGTGATATTTTTGTTAAAATGAAAATACTTCCATAAAGTAGACAACTCATTGTGAAATAATATCTTATGTTTTCCATGTAATGCATTTTTTTTTTTTTTTTTATTCCTTATAAACATTAATGCACAGTTAAAACTTAACATCAAACATAATATTTTAGGTACATAAAGATGTACATAAGAGTCTTGTACAATTAATAAAAAAAAATTGTATTTTCCCACCTAACAATCTTTAACACTTCAAAATTTTTCAATCTGTATTTAGGAGCATAAGAGTTGAGAATATAGGTTTTAGGACATAGTTTGGCTGTTAAATTGCATGGCCAAAACCGGCTCATTTTCTCACTGCACATAGTATGATATTATGTGGATATCTTTTTTATTTTTATTGATACAATGTGTTAATAAATTAATATGTATTAACACATGTATAATTCTGAAATTAATCTTTCTTCTTAAAACGTTAAATTTGAGTGTCTAAATTGTATATTTATTGTGGAGAATACTTTTATTGAATCCATAAGATTTGTGACATTTTACTGGTTACATTTTTAAGACCTCTATGACTTATTGGTGTTCTAAAGAAATAATTATTTGGTATTAATGTTCCTGATTTGGTTTTAACACTTTGCTATTTATGTGATGACTTTGAGAATATCGTATATTATTTTTTGAAAATAATAAATGATTGACAAACTTTTCTGAATAACTTGTAGTAGTTTTAATAAAATAATTTGCTTTTTAAAATCCATGATTGTGTTAAGTTTTAAATATTACTTCAAATTCTATATCTATAAATTTTTCAAAAGATATTGTTGTGTGATGATTTATTGAGAATCTCTCAGATATGTAAAACTGTATGATTGATGCAAATATTAATCTGATAATAATTTTTTGACCTTTTTTGATGGTGTGAAAATATTTTTGTTGTAAAACTAATAATAATGCATAATATTGTTTTTAATTAAATGATGACTATGAGAATATTTTATATTACCAATACGTGTAATACATGATAAAAACCTTGTGCTGATTTTTTCACGATATAATATTTAATTCTACTTCCAGAACATGAATTTTAACAAAAATGTTGTTTCAAAACTGTTTAATAGGTATAAAAAGTTATGTTAATGATAATATTATATTTTTATTCCAGGCCCGATGGTAAAAAGAAGGCATATGTACGGTTAGCTCGGGATTATGATGCATTGGATGTTGCAAACAAAATTGGAATCATATGAACGTCTAATTGTTGTATATTTGCTTTTTTTAAATATAATAAAAAAATTTAAAAAACAAAAATTACACTAGTTTTTTTTTTTTATCAGGATATTATTACCGTTTCTATAACAACAACGGTGTTGTTTTAATCAATCAACTTTGGTCTTGTAGATCAGTAGAGTGTGTAATACGAATTTACGAACATGTTTTCAACTGTACTAGTAGTACTTGCTATTTTTGTGCTTGTGGTGCCTGCTCTCAATGAGTACGGTGCATTCCTGTTGTCCGATTCCAATCTCAAATGGCCGTCCGTACTAACGGAGAGCCGGGATATACAGTATGGGCGTTACAAACTGCGTAAAATCCTCATCAGTGGCGTACAACTGGACGACAGACGCGCCTACGTCATCATGCCCAGGTTTGCAAAAACCGGCGTACGTGCGGCAATGATGATTTTGGTAGCGCGTGACTGTCACCATCTCACGACAACCATAGCGAACTTAGAAAGTACAAAAATAAAAACATTCCGTTAAATAAATGCTGTCATACGAAAAATGTACTACCTGTGATTTTTAATGTTAAACTTGAGTTTATATGGAATATTTCACGTAGTACTACACACACACAGCCAACTGTCATTATGAAATATAAAATTTACTCTAAGTGTTTGCCTACATTACTACTACTAGTAGTACTAATATCTACTTTGAGTAAATGTATAAATTTATTTACATTCCTATTAATAATATTCATAAGTCAACTTTTATTGACTTTTTAAAAATATTGTTAAGTTTTTTGCAGTAGATCACTTAGTACTTTTTTTTTTTTTTAAATTATAAATTTTATAAAGATACTTAGAGCAATGAGGAATTTTTGATTTTAGTATTCTACAATATTTCTGTTTTTTTCTTAAAATATTTCTTAGGGCAATTGAAATGTTTAAATCTTTCCATATAGTATCACATAATATGAAACGTTTTTTGGCTTTAGATAATATGGTAATAAAAAAAAAAATTACCCACACACTTACGTGTCTATTGAAACTGTTAATGGATTATAAATTCTGAAATCTGATTTAAATTTTTTATGAAATCAACTTAAAAAGACTAAGCCACATTTTTTAATTTTTTGACAAGTTTTTCTAAAGTTAAAAGTATAATTTTTCAATTTTTTCTTACAAATTTAGTATGTACAAAAACTAAATCAAAAATGAGGAAAATTAGATTTCATTATTAGATATTGATGGACATTCCTAGGTGCATTGGAAATAGATTAAATGTCTAAACTTCTATGTTTAACGTTTGTTAGGCAGAGTAATAAAACCAAAGGTTTTTTGATCCCTTTAAAACATAAAAATTAAAAATTGCATTTATTTGTAACAAAAAATGTGTTAGCTAAATATATAATTACAAATATAATAAAAAATTGTAACATAGGTACATAATACTAATTTTAACCTTTTTGTATTCCAGTTGGTGGCAGTAACTGAGTAAAAATTAAGTTACACCAATCAATTACCATTGTATAGAAGATTACTTCATGTTTTGGTCAATCAATACAAAAATATTGTATTCAATAGAAATAAAATTTCTTTTTGTTTACCAAAATTCTGAAGTTTTAATTACAATTTTTGATAAACATCGATAAAATACTTAGCTAACACAAGTCTATCGTATGTTTTTTTATAAAATTTAATTCAAATAGGTAACTATTTAATCTAAACAAGTTTACTAACTGATTTCAAAACGAACTGATCAATTGTTTTCCTTAATTAGTTGCTTATTTGCTGTTTACATTACTAATTAGCTAATATGGAGAAATTCACTAAAGTCAACTCTTAATAAATTATTAATATGATATCCATAGACAAGAATATCTATACACTCAAGTTTAGTATACCCATAGATTATAATTATTATAATATTATAATTAGTATATTACGTTCTATGGTATACCCCCGAACGGGTCATATCTGATATCACACACTAATTAATACTAAAAATGTGGCCATATTTGATCTAAATTTCTGAAACAATTCAAATCTTCATGTCCTATAATAACTAGTAATATGTATTATAATTCACTTGAGTACACTTTTTACAAAACAGTTTTGATCCCCTGCAGTGGCGCCGTAACCAAGAATTTCGAAAAGAAGAGGGCATGATAAAAATCAAAAATATTTTTGCCTTTTTTGCGATTTTATGTTCTATTCATGATGATGTTTATTACGTTGATAATTATAACAATATTTGTAATAGTTTGACAGCTTTTGTTTGATAAAAACCATGGATTTTCATTTTTAGACTCCAAACCATAGAATAGTTTATGCGAATAATAGTTTTTTTCTGTGTCCAACCATTGGCACAAGTTTGACAAATATATTTTACACAGTACATAACAAAAATTTACTTCGCCGCAGGCAATGTTTGTTATCGAAATTCTTTTTTATCAATTATTTGGGGTCGTGAAAATTAAAATTTCCAAATTGCCAAAATAACGTCGTAAAAAATGTTTTTTAATAACTACACCTATGCAACTTGGTTATACAAGTACTCTAGTACACTATTATTGATAGCAATGTATTTAATACAAGGCTGAGCAAGTTTACAACTTTTTTAACTCGTTTACTTGAGTTAACTAACAAAAAAGAAATTATCTTGACTTAAAATAAACAAAATATTTCATATGTTCAATTCACATGGATTTTTACTTAGTATGAGACATTTCCATCGCTTCAAACATTTTTTTTCGTATTTTCTTTTGAAATTTTCTTCTTATAGTAATACTTTTTTTTTTTTATAGTTTAAAACGCGTTTTTATTACTGTTACAAAATAACAATTAAAGTTAACACGCTAAATTAAAAAAAAAGTTAACTTAATTTTAATTTTTAACGAGAAAATAGTAGAATTTATTTTTGTTACCCACTCACAATTTTTATACTTTTGTTGTGTTTACTTATTTCTTATTATAATTTTTTTTTCAAACGTCGTTTTAATCAGGTATATTATAATCTCACACACTATTCCACCGACAAGAGGTTTTTCCTAGCAGTGGTGGATAAGGCTTGTTATTTCAAAAATTTACTCCGTAATAATTAACTGTAACGTAAATTTTTTCTTTATGCCAAATAATGGATTGTTATTTATTACTATAATTTACTATAAATTTTTAATCGGTCACACGTTCAAGCGAAAGCAGAAAACCGATACAGCTATATATAAGTCATCTTTTGAACGGAAATTAAGGGGATAAATTATTTTATAAAAATATTAAAATGGCTCGTTTAAATAGTATAAATTATCGTAACATTGAATTAAAATTACGGCCGAAAGTCGACATAAAAAACGCAACAGGGACACGATCGAATCGCGTGGAAAATGAAAAAAATAATTCTAAGAAGAATATTTTAATACGCCGCGGACTCTCGAATAATCTAGAACAATATTCTACACACACTCGGTCTGCGCTAGAACGTTCTAGAAGGCTCCGGAACGACGCGGCCGCGCGCACGTTTGGTTGCACCGCAGCAGCGCGCCGGCGTTTCTCGAACATTCGACGTCCAATAAAAGCGCGCCGTGCGCCGCCGGACCGGCACAGTTGTATTCGAGTTTTCCGTCGTTCGCGATCCATTCGATTGACATTCGACTACGACCAGTTCAACTCTTTCAAATTTTCATCATCGCAGCGCGAGTGTTTTGAAAGTGCGATTTTATCGTCTTCTGTTGCGTACCTTTTTGTACTTTGTGATTTCAGCAGCCGCGTCTTAAAAGGTGAGTTTTTTATTTTTCATTTTATAACTCGTCAGCGTCGGTTCGAATAAGTTAAAGAAATTTCTTACGTTGTTTTCGGTGTGCTCTCGAAAATTTCGTTTTCTCATAAACCGAAATTTCGTCATTATTTCATTGTGGACGCGCGACAACGAACGAGAGCTTTTATTAGCTTATTTTTGGTTGACGTTTGCAGTACGTCGTTTTTTTTTTTTCGTTACGAATTTCTCCTAAAATATTATTATACTCGTTCTATTTAAAACTCGTGGGATAGGTATTTCCGAGGGTATTTCTCGTTTTAAAATATTGCTACCCGTTTCAATCTCGATCACGAAAACGAACGAAAGTTAATTTTTATAGGTAGTTGATATGAAGAGACTATTTATTATTTAACCATATGGATCTAAAATTAGGGTTTTTCGAATTATAAATTCCTACGTCTAAACAATATGTTATACAATTTTTCAAATTTTTATGTTTCCTTTAAAATTACCTAGATGTTGTTTTCGTGTAAAACTTGTGAAATAATTTTTTTTCTCGGATTCAAAAAATTATCAATAAGTTTATGAAAATAATTTTAAACTAACCAATTTGCTTATTCATCTCTTACAATGGTTTTCGTATTATGTATGTGACAGGCCCGTGCGCAGGGGGGGGGGGGTTTTGGGGGTTCTAACCCCCCCATCGAGAATTTTTCCACATAATTTTCCACTAGCAATAGTCCTTATTCTACGAAAGTCATGATACACATATGTCAAAACCCCCCCCATAAACGAATTCTGCGCACGGGCCTGGTATGTGACATACATGTGTACACCATGTTATGATTTTTGCGTTGAACAAATTTCTGACTCGTTTTCTTTGAATTTAATTTTAATTCGTTTTTGTTTTTATCTTAGATGTCTCTCCTGCCATTCTTGTTGGAAGAACTTTCGCAACCAACCGTGTACGACCAACACTTTGGGCTTGGTTTGCTCGACGACGACTTACTGGCACCGCGTCACCGTCATCATGTGACTCCGTATTCCCATTATCCGGCACTGTTGCAACTGCAGTACCCGAGACCTTATCGCCTGAGCTCCGCTGCCCAGAGCGGCTTGTCTAACATCCAAAACGACAGCAAGAACTTCAAGGTGAATTTGGACGTGCAACAGTTCAAACCCGAAGAGGTTTCCGTCAAGGTGGTCAACGGTTACGTTGTTGTGGACGGAAAGCACGAAGAGCGCAGCGACGAGCATGGTTACATTTCGCGCCAGTTCACCAGACGTTACAAGGTGCCAGAGAATGTCGATCCTAACGCTATTACATCGTCACTGTCTTCCGATGGCGTGTTGAGCATTGGAGCGCCCAAAAAGGTATGTATTTTTTAAAATTTTACAATCCTATTTCCACCAGTGTGGATATTTCTGTTCTTTGTTTAAATGTGTTGCGTGTTATGTTTAGGCGATTGAAAGTGCCAAGGGTGAGAGACCGATCCAGATTGTTCAGACAAACCAACCCAGCATCAAGGCGTCGCAGACAAAGGGAAAAGGCCAAGAAAATGGTGAAAAAATGGATACTAATCAATAATTATCAAGCTATTAAAGCTGTTATTTTTTGTAAAACATCAATTTTTTAAGTTCCTCGTAATATTCATTAATGTATAATAACTTTTTGATGTTATTTCATCGCTAGAACTATCTAGTTATTTAATATAATGTGTTCTTATTAATAAGTTCAAATAAAAGTAAAACATTTTTTTTTATAAAGTTTACTCCTGTGTTATTTTATTGTCAACTATTTAGTATCCATTAATACCTTGATTTAAAAACTTTGGGTATGCGCTGGGATATCACACTTGCGTTACCAGTTGCCAAAATTGATCTTCTGGATAACGGGCCCGTTACAACAATAATTTATTTCAAATTCTAGGAAAATGTTTTTAGTACATTTTAGAGAGTTGGTTGGTACGGTAGCAAACAGGGATTATAGAGTAAGATGACGAACATTTTATGGGACATTTTAATTTTTGAACGATGTATAAATGAAAATTCTACGCTGTTGAAAATTTTTTTCAGAACAAACGTTTGTTGGTATGATACGTTTATGAAACAAACAATACATGGAGTAAAATAAGTGGTGTTGAACAATTATTTCTCGAAACAGACATTTATTAGATTTATAAGAATTAAACATAATTTTAGTACTGTACTAAGCAATCGTTTATTGAAACAGACATTTCATGGAATAGTATATGAATGTCTGCTTAAAGCATTTTTATAAATATTATTAAAAGAATTTTTTTTTCAAGTATATGTTCTGAAAAATAAAATTATGTCTTTAAAATGGAATTCATTTTTATTAATAAGTTACTATTTTGAATAGTAAACAACAGCAACATAATATAAATCACGATGTAAAAAATGGAGGTAACTGTTCTTAAATTCAACAATAATAAGTTATAAAAGATTAAAACTGCTTTAGAATATGTTAAGAGTGATCAACAAATTCTCCGCCAATTTATTTGGAAACAGTGTTCAATATTTTAAATGTAGTAGAGAAGTTAGGTTAAGAAAACATTTTCGTTCTTATGAAAACATTATATCTAATTAAAATAATCACAAAAAACAAAGTCTTGTAGTAAAATAAAACGATACATTTTAACACTATTTGTGACCTCGGCGAGTTTTGGCCAACGGCCTAGCTCTAGCACCTTTTTTGTTTGATTTCTTTTTGTCCATTCGCATTTTAGCACGCATATCTTTTTTCATTCTTGGATCAACAACCTTGTAAGGGCCTTTTACACCCGCTGGACGTTTTGCTCTCTTAGCCGCAGTATGTTTTTTGGATACAACATACTTGATTTCTTGTTTCGGTTGCTTCAATTTTTTGTAAATCCTATACAAGTAAAATAATATTGTTAAATAAATTGTTGGCTGACTAAATTCACCGAGTATCTTACTGTCTGACTTGTCGAGCTTTTTCAGCTTCTGTAACATCTGGATTTTCTACAACACCTTCTAATTTTTTCTTTGCTTTTTCCATTTTACGAAGTGCACGCTTCTTCTTCCTGGCCTTAGCTTCACCAACTTTTTTAATAGGCCTGATGTTTATTTCTTCAGATCGTTTGCCGAATTCGTCTACAAGTTCCTAAAAACATCCAATGACAAATCTCATGAATATTGATAAGCCATAATTGTACATTTTAGCCAACAGTTTTCATAACTGGATTTATTATATTCTACTAAACATACTTTAGGTACAGGAACATGTTTTCGCATGTGTTTTGACTCATCTTCCACAAACCAATCGGGCAGATCATCATCATTAAATGCAAATCTGTTCCAAGCGCCATCAATAATGTCTCTTTTCATTTTTTTTGAAGAGGCCATCATTGTACCCAGAGCAAGACCGTTGTCATTTAACACTTTAGCATTTCTTTTTTTTTTCTTTTTACCTGTTTGTAACAATAAAATGTTAATAATATTAAACGCACTCACTATTTAAACAGTGACTTAACTAACCTGCTGGGGTGAGCACGGGTTTATCGTCCCACTCATTTATTGGTATTGCAGCGCTATGATCTACCTCACTGATATCAGACTCGGAGTCTGAATCTGTAGTTTCATCATCATCTTTGTTGTTTAAATTTGATTTTAGACTTTTAGTGGACATTTTTTTGGTAATATTTTCTTTTTCATCATCATCCTCATCGTCGTTGTCATCTAAGTTGTTTCTATACATTTTACCACCTTTGGATTTGATCACAGCAGCCATTTTTTCCAACTCAAAATCTTCATCTTCTTCATTTTCTACATCTTTAAATACATCCTATACAAAATGATTATGATTCAATTACCCACACTGTTTATTTAAAAAGTTAATACTTATTTGTATTTACCTTGTCAAACCAAAGTTCAGCTTTAGACGTACGCTTGTCTTTGACGTCTCGGTAGTCAAGATCAGTAATCAGTGGATGGTTTTCATTTGGACCAGAGAACGTTACTTTTTTCTTGGGCAATGCTTTAGACGAAAGATCATTGTCTTTGAAACCTAATAACATACATTTTAATGAATTACTTAATTACAATGAATACAAACAACATACCTAATCCTTCGGTATCACTATCAACTTCATCTGACGAATCTTGTTCTGATGCACTCTCATC
Source organism: Hormaphis cornu (assembly GCA_017140985.1). Classification (NCBI taxonomy): domain Eukaryota; kingdom Metazoa; phylum Arthropoda; class Insecta; order Hemiptera; family Hormaphididae; genus Hormaphis; species Hormaphis cornu. Next base: position 9,169,947 of record CM029360.1, on the reverse strand, counting down.
TGAACGATAAAACCTAAATACAAATGAAAATATTAAGTACAAACATAATTATGATAATATGAAATTTTTTGCATAAATTATTGATATTTACATTCCAGATTCGTCAAGATACGTATTGCTTGGATCGTATTTCACTTTTTTAGGTTTAATCTCAACATCAGAGTCTTCAGAATCAATTACATCTGGTGGCTGGTCAACAACAGCGTCTAAAGCTTTTATAGTATTTATGTTGGACAATTGAAACACTCCGGTTTCACGTTCTTCAGTCGGCCCTAAATCATTTTTATGTACCATTTTCATATTCATTTTGGTCTGAAGTTTTGTTCTCTCTTTATTGGTCTTTTTCTTTTTGCGCTTTAACTCTCTTCTTTCTTCGTCCTAAAAAACATACGTTATTACATACATATATCAAATATAATAAAATGTAATCTTAAGAAAATGGCCATAGACTATAGTATATACTAAATAGTAATAATCACCTGCAACTCTCTGATCTCTTTATCAACCTCATCTAACTCCTTTTCATCTTCTGAAGATAGAGCATCGTTTTTATTGTTCTCGTCATCAGATTCATTAGTTTCAATTTTCTCTTCTTTTTCTTGAAAAACTTTCCACCAATTCATTAATGATCTAATATCTTTTCGACCTAAAACTTTTATATCTTTGCAACATTCTTTTATTTCATTTGTTGTACTTGGGTGATTTGTTATGTTTGCATCATCTAAAACAATCTAGAAAAATATCAAACAATTAAATAATTATAGACTATATACATATAACATGTTAATGAAAATTTTTATTTTTTAAAATGTTTCATAAAATATGTTAGAAGGATATATTCAACAACTATATTTATAGTTAATGATACCTAATGGCAAATTAGAAGCATCACAACGACAAATACTAAAGGAAAATAAAAAAATACAAAAATAAAAATGTTGTGAAAACTATGTTGAGTAAAATAATCAGGAGCATAAACTATCTGAAGTGAGCGTATAATTTAAAAAATGCACTGTTAAATACTCACTTCATATGCATCTTGCAATGCAATGGCTGGATTTTTACTAGCCATATATGTTGAAACGGGCAATTGTTTAAACAATATAGTAGCGTTATCTGGATAACCTTCAGCTTTTGGTTTTTTTGATGTCTTACTTTCTGAATCTAATTTCACCTAAAAAGATAAATAAATAAATAATAAGATAACTGAAAACTTGTTTGGTAGGCATATAAAATATGAATTACTTGTGGTTTAACTTCTAAATCTTTGAAAACATAGTTTGGATTGAAAAATCGTTGGTCAAGTTTGGCTGGTTTCAAGTAATACTGGCACACGACAAATATTTCAGCAGATTCACTACGTGACGCTTGAGGTTTTGTAGCATGAACTTTTTTGAAAAGTTGTTTAAAAACCCACATGAGGGCATTGTAATCTTTCGATCGGAAAACTTTAGTAATAAACCATCCACCTTCTCTCAGATTAAGGCAGCACAATTTCAACGCACTTAGAGTGAGACAAGATTGAGAATACGCGTCATAAATCCAATTTTGACCTAAACAATAAACATAGATAAGGTTAGGCATAAAAACCACTATTTTAATTTTGACAATGATACAGAGTTAAAAAATGCACTTACCAACATTAGGAGCTCCGTCATTCAGAACAACGTCAGCCTTGTACGTCTGAAGCTCTTTGCCGAGAGCCGACTGACACTGCGGCGTTGTTATGTCTTCCGTCAAACATATACAGCCAGGCACCGGTTTTATGGGATACAAATCGATACCGATGACGATGCTTGAAACCGGCATGTTTTGCTTGGCCACTTGCATCCATCCTCCCGGAGCCGCACAGAGATCAATGAGAACGCGAGCCTTTTGAAGGAATTCAAATTTTCTGTTCAACTGAAGCAACTTGAAAGCGGCCCGAGACCTAAATCCTGAAACAAAAACCAGCCAATTTAAACAATTTAGAGACAAGTATTGAAAAAAAAAAAAAAAATCAGAGGGCGAGTTGTAATACTAAACAGCAACAGGTTAACAACAGTGCATACATCTTTCCTCCGTGGTCATTTGTGGTTTTAGGCTCTCCTAAGTCTACCCAACGGCATAATTTCCAAACAGGTGTAATATTAGTATTGGTACATCGTGTGAATTATTTTTCCCATTTTTCCACATCCCTCCTCACCCAGACTTTGTAGAATTTCTGGTCGTTCCACTGAACGAGCGTAAAACGTACCTCTGTTGAAGATTTCGGTTTTTAACAGAAGTGTAACTCACCGGTCTCTTTGGCTAAATGATAAAACTTGTCTTTACGCTGTTTTCCGATTTTACTCTTTTTACCCATCGTGGATCAACAGGTGTCGACGCTCGTGCAAGTACAAAGCCTACTCAAAGTATATTAAATTATTATTAATTCATTTTTTATTCATTCGGAGAAAACATTTAAAATTCCAATTGAATATTTATTACTATAAATATTTTGGAACGGGTGATATGTTATCTATTGTAAGGTTATGTACACACGTTTTGATCCCGCGGCATGCCCAGTGTGCGGCCAAAGACGTTCCAAAACGAGGTTTCGCAAAAAAAGTTTACGCGCGTATTTCGATTTGATTTCGCTGTGGGTGAAATTTGCAGCCGGCACAATATCCACTTCATAGTTAATCTGTCGTAGTAGAAAAAAAACACTATTTAAACTATACAAAAATAAAAGGATTACTTAGAAGAAAATTTTGAAATACGAAAACAATTTTTGAAGCGACGGAAACGTAATACTAAGTACAAGACCATGTGAATTAAAAACATGGAGAATATTATGTTTATTTTAAGGTGATGATTCTTTTTTTTGTCAATTTAATGAACTAAAATATTAAAAAGATTAACTCTTGACTTAAATTCTCGTTTTTCCGATCAACTTAGTTTAACGAGTTAAAAAAAGTTTAAAAAACATTTTTCACGACTTTATTTTGGCGTTTTTTTAAAATATTAATTTTGACGAATAAAAAAAAATTCCGATATCAACCGTTACCTGCGGCATGGTAAAAATTTGTTATGTTCCGTGTAAAATATAATTGTCAAACACAGAATGAACAACTATTAACTATTCTATGGTTCGCAGTCTTATATAGCTGAAAAATGAAAATCTATGGTTTTTATCAAACAAAAGCTGTCAAACTATTACGAAAATTAATGAAATTATCAACGTTTTAAGCATCATCATGAACAAAACATAAAGTTGCAAAAATCTTTTAGATTTTTATCACGCACTCCTCCTCTTTTTCGACGACACTGCCCACCGGATGAAAGCTGTTTTGTAAAAAGTGTACGCGAGTGAATTATCTATCAATTGATCAAATGATGAAATCTATACTTGTTAACGACTTTTCCACATTATTTGTGTAATCACTATGATATTTAAATTTTCATACGCATACTAAATTTGTAAAAAAAAATAGCAAAATTATACTTTATACTTTAGAAAAACTTGCCGAAAAATTAGAAAATGTGACAAAATCTTTTTCGGTTTGTTTTCATAAACTATTTAAATCAGTTTTCAACTAGTTTTTGTATTTTTGCTGCAAAATTTCAAAACAAATTAGGTTTCGCGCCCTGCAGGAAGTTCTTTTCTTTCAAATAAAAAAAAATGTTCTAAATCCGATTAGTTTACAAGGCGCGAGAGGAGTGTTTTTCCTAAAAAGGTATTATTTTCAATCGTAAAAATTTTATAATCCATCGAAATTGATGACGTGCGCGTGCGTAAGTATCTCATCCAACCGATTTCTGCAATCGCGCGCGCTAATTACCTCCTCGTGCCACGCCGCATTTTGAAAATGTGTACTTATATATATATATTTTTTATTCGATATATGTATATGTTTTTTGACGGTTAGGCAATATTGTTGGACCTTGTATTTATTTATTCCAGTCCTCCACAACCACTGAACTGTGTATAAAGAAGTTATATATATAGGGCTCGGACGTTATAGCAGCACTAAAAAAACGTAATAAAATTTATTGCATTATTGCTATGGAAAAAAACCCAAAATTAAAAATTGCAATAAAAAGGTTTTTTTTACCAAAACGTAAAAGAAAATATCAAACCATTTTTTTGAAACGGATCAAGTAATTTTATCAAGTAATGTTATAAAGACTTTTATTAGGTAGGTTTTGTGGGCAATAAAAAAATCGCTCACAATTTAATTTAAAATAAACACTATGTCACATAAATACGAATGAAATGTGAAAAAAACAAATATCTACTTACGTTACAATGACGGAGTACATCGCGGAGAACGTCGCGGAGCGTAAT
>CM029360.1:9118948-9150638 GCA_017140985.1 Hormaphis cornu | reverse complement strand
CTCGTATTTTCGAAGGCGACGATTTATCAGATACAAAATAATTCGTATAGACCAAAACATCCAAAAGCGTAGTCAAACTACCCACGTGACCTACAGTGATCCCGGCTTTTTTTCGTTTCTTGAAGTTGGTTTTATTTTTTTGTTAACGTTTTTTTTTTTTCCCAGGTATATTTGAGACATCGCTCCGGGCCACCGCGATTTCCTGTTGGCTCTGCGCCGCCGACAAAGACCGGTCACGAGCGGACGTCGAGGCCGCGCGCGCTCACCGTCGTGCCTTCTCTCCACTCGACTCCGTTCAGTCGCGGTCCGCACGCCGTCGCGTGTACGGTGTCGTCAGAAACACCGTTAAAAAACTACGGCGGTACATTTTAAACCGTGGTTAAAAGTGATAACATCGCGTGTGAAATTTAAAATCTTAAAAGAAAATAAATAACGCCATGCGCCGCGACCGCCACGTGATCGCACGCGTTCGTCACCGATCTGCGAGTCCTGTCGACACCACCGTGCGGCCGACGTGGTAAAAAACGAAACGTCCTAGCTCGAACGCGTCGTCGACGAAAATTAACTAACTGTTGTTTTTCCGTTTAAAATCCGTCGGGGTTTCTCGCAGCGACGGAGGGACGGAGCGCGGTCGTCATGGGCCGCGAGCACGGGCGGCGACGGGATCGCGTCGTCCGCTGTGGCCGGAGCGGCGGGGGGGTCGCGGCCGTCTTGGCCGCGGCCGCCGCGGTGTCCCTGGCGATGGCGGCCGTCCGCGGCCAGAACACAGGTAATTACAACACTGTACGACGAGAAATGATTGGCGAATCCAAAAAATTCGAGTACAATATGCTCATTCCGGGTTGTTCATTATAAAACGACAAAACTGTCTAAAAAAATAGTTAGGTACCTACCTAGCTCTCTTAAATCGAGTTGAGTTTGCTAGTTAAAGTGTTTTCAGAGGTTGTTTTGTGGTACTCTTAGGGTGTCTGTCCTAAGTTTTCGACATCGAGGACCGACACCGGATGACTTGCGGGGGGTAGGGGTAAAAACCTCAAAATTTTTTTACTTCATTCAGTTTTTTCCTTATTATCTCATAGAGTATCGGCGTAATTTTTGTGCACTACCCGTAGTGCGGTTCAAATTGTAGAAACTAAAATGTGCCAATATTACCCGTGATACAGCTGATCAAAGTTACCGGACAAAAGTTTTTTAAAATGTAAAAAATTGCCAATAAAACGCACGTTTCGGCCCTATTCATTACCATCATTTTCATGTTAATTATGTTAATCACTCGTCGATATCAATATCACCTAACAACTCAACATCTTTTGGGCCAAAGTAACCTTTGAAAATTTCTGAATAGTTTCCAGGTGATATCGACTGGACTATGATATTATTTTGTATATATTATACACAGATATAGCGTATACAGCCGAAAACATGGGAAAAAATCAACCGTCATTTCGTATTATCAATGAAATAATGATTCCTTAAGTTACTAATATATGTTATACAAATAAAGATGGTTTGTTAAATTACAAGTATAATAGGTAGGTGAAATGAAAGTAATATTAACTGTAAGTTACAACGTTTTGGTTACTTTGTCGGTACAATATACAGTTACTGCACAAACATTTTGCTTGTTTTTTGTATAACCAAATAGAATAGAGAGATTATACTCCTTTCAAGACACACTAGCTGTTTGTGCTTATTTGTACTGTTATTTTTTCTTTAGTTAGATCCAACCTAGACTAACGTTCTTTGCTTTGAATCAACAACGAACGGTGTAAGACGGATCGAAACTGTGTATACTGTGAATCGGTACAAAATGATTTTTTTAATATTCATTCCGTTTGTATTCAACATAATACCTAAACAGGTCGAACCCTGCAGTTCATTGCATAAAAGTATTACATTTTTGTTTACGTTTTTTTTCCTTAGTTAATACAATTAATAGACTGTTTTATCTGCTTTTCAAATAATTTGGCAACTTCATATTTTGTAAGATTGATTTCCCTGAACTCATTCGCCGAACACTGTTTGGGAAAAAACATATGCCTTTAATGCAAAAAATTCAGAAATCTTTTATATTCTATTTTCAAAAAAAAAAAAAAAAAACAATTATATCCTATTTCAAACGTGTTGAACATCACTGTGCGTTCTCGCATTAATTTTTATACTTTTTAGGACCTTGAGTCCGTTTATATATTAATAAGTAAACAATTTTACGTACAATATCCACTTGTATACAATGTAATAGTTTTATGATATCGTCATTAATTAACGTGCAGGTTAATACGTTTTCACTCTAATTGTTCTCATTCGATTAATTTTTTAAACGTTTCACCCTGTCACAAAAATTAACTTTTACTGTGCCAAAGCCGGATATTTAGGTACCTATTATTTAAGGAGCAAAAAATTTGGGCAGTTTATAGCACATTTCATGCAAACAATGTCGATTTCGCTAGAAAAGTTCTCAGCTGTCTTGTAGAATCAATGAAATTGAACAATTTTTTTTTTAACACTGTTAGAATATAGAATTGTGCAAGTCGAATTAAATTTGAACTCGGATTCTGTTTAAAACTATGGAAAAAATCGTGTGTGAAATTGATCCAAAAAAAAAAAAATATTCAAATATTTTAACTCCATACCAAGCAACTTTTCCCGAGAAGCGTGTTTTGCGCGGGGAAAAATGGTATCGTCACCAAAAAAAGCTTCTTAAACAAATGGATATTAGAACTTAAAAATTAAAACTAATTTAGTTTATTAGTTAATAATTGTCGCACGGGTTGTATTACAATAATTGTTTAGTAACAGTTTTATAGGTAAAACTTCTTACATGAAATTAATTTAAACATAACTGATGAATACATCACAACACCCGGAAACTATTACGTACGATTTATGTATGAATAATGAATTAAAGCCATTTTTTAATTTGACTATGTCGTTTTCAGAATGATCAATAATACGTATGAATAACTTAATATTAGAATATTATATTTGTAATATGATATTATATAAATAATTGATTTTCATTTTGTTCAATAAATGTTTTTCTGTCACTTAGGTTTGTTTGATCATTTATATTCTAACCGATATTTATAATATTGTTGTATTTATATAGTTATTATATTTTAAAAGTCAAAAGCGATGTAGAATTTTAATTTTCAACACACTAAAATCCAACACCATCTTAAATTTTCTCCTTGTAACCTGACCAGTTTTTAGAATTGGTATCGACCATAATCAGTATAATTATTTAAAGAGCTACGTTTAATTTTTGTGTTTATATTTATTTTTAAGACTCATTTAGGGCCATACATATTAGTTTAATGTGATTTTTTTTCAACAACTAAAATTAATTTACAATCGCACTTGTTTTTTTAAGATTCAACAGCGCTATGATTATGATACGATTGAAACTTATTATGATAAAAAAAAAAAAAATAAATGCCAAAAATATTTACATAATAAATTATATAATTTACATGACAAATTGTTGGTGTTTTCACATTTAATTTATATTACCTATTAATTAAACGGTTTAATATATTTCGAGTTGCATTCAACGTTATGTTTTTTTTTCTTTCAATTAGTTAAGGTAACAATACTGTTTTTTTTTTTCAACTGTATATTGTTTTATTTTTGGTTTTATTTATAGATACACTTAGTTTATTTTGTCGTTTGATCCGAGTTTACGATTACATATTATATTAGGTCGTAGTATTTATCGTTCAAATTCATTGATTTGATGGTACTTATATCTTACCGCCAAAATTAACAAGCAATCTATAATCAAATAATTTTGTAAAACGAATTTCCGAAAAAGATCGTACTCGCTTAGTATATAATACTAAATTCTTCTCAGATGGTACTCAGTATCAGAACTAAAAACTCGATGGTTGTGTTCGTTTCTAGTACATCAATAAACAAAAAAAATATATATATATATATAAATATGTACGTAAAACGTCACAAACCCCCCCCCAAAAAAAAACTAAGTATACAAATTAGATTTTAGAAAAAAATTATTAACAGGTTACAATCAACCACATGTTATTTTAAATTGTATATTATTAGGATTTACTCATAAAAAAAATATATATACATTTATTTCATGATTACATTTTTCTGTACATTTAAAATTCAGTTAGGTTGAACGTTTGGTATTGAACGTGTCTCGAAGTACCTAGTCGATTTCCTTATAAAAGAGACAATTACGTCATATTTTAATTTAGATTCTGCAATTGAAGCGGCAAAAATATTTGTACCTGTTTTATATCTAAACTGCGTTAGTGCTTCTTCGAATCTTTGTTCTGACCATATATGACTAATTGGTGCCTAGTGCCTGGTTTTTTTTACTCGGTTTCTTTGACATTCGATTTGCTATTAACCAGTCAAATATTTTGACATAAATATACTAATATTAATCTTTACACTTTTGTAGTATATCTTATACTAAAAAAAAAAAACAATCATCTTATAAAATATCAATGGGCGTGTTTTTTGTTTTTTTTTTTTTTATAATAATCTTTAAAACCTATATAGTAACAAAAACAGTAGGTCTGAGTTTTTTTTTTTTTAACTAATTATTCAAGTTTATTTACGTATGATATATTATGGTTTCAGTTTTTATATTTCGTTTCTCAGAATAGTCAAACCGTCTATAAAATTTATATATGTTATATAATTAATATCACGAATCCGATACAACAGTCGAATTTATTTTTTTTATTTTATGCAATATTTCAATAAACCTTCTCCGCCTGTTGTATATGGTTGGGTGAACACGTCGAATTCGTTAGCCTCAATCTAAAAACTATAAGACAACACAATTAAATATGTGTAGACTGTAGAGTGTTTACAATTCTTTATATTCTGTTGGTATTCAATAACTAGTCAATATTTTATTTATTACATTTTCTGCACAAGGACTGAAGAGTATGAGTATTTTAGTTTCTAAACGTAGGTACCGAGTGAAAGATTTATTGATTCTTTTTATTTTGTATGTAACTTTTTGGTGTGATAAAATTTTTCTAATTTTTATACACGATCCTTCCGAAGATAGGAACCGAAATGGTAAATTTTATTCAATGTATTTTTTGAAATATTCCTCATTTTTGTCGAGTTAAGAGATATCTTGATAATTGAAAAATCAAAAACTATCAAATTTGTGCCGACAATTATTAGGAATCGGTAAAATACAAAAAACGCGATACAAATATTTTAAACTGTCTAACAGACAGAACTTAAAAATTTAAAAATTATTTTACCGTTTTACCGTTTCATCGAGCTCGCTAAAAATCATTATTATCATACGGTTTTTAAATTTAGTATAAAACTTTATACTATATAGGTACACGCATTCCAAAACAGAGTTCTCCGCCTTATTAATTTTCTCAAATCACTTCGTACGTGCAACAGTTTTTTTTTCTATTTTTTCTATCACTCTCGATTGAAAAACTGCAGCTGTGGACCGACGATCTTCATCTTTCAGTTACGTATCAAACTGGTTTTAAACGTATTAAAAAATGCGCAATTATTATTTTACCATCCAGACGGTTTATTTTTACGACTTTAGCGAAGTTCAAATATTATACAATAACCAGGTATTTTATAACGACATGTGTTATTATGCACGATTCTGTAACGTAGGTACATCGCGATACACACGTGTTTGTTTAAAAAATCGACCACTATCAATGTTATTAATTATTGTTTGCAGCCTTCATCTTTTGAAATTTGGTATACTTATGTGTGCAATAAAAAATACCTCTATACAAATATTAGTAGTAGTAGTAGGGGAAAGTAGGTTAAAGCGGCCATCTTAAGGACATTTATGATCTTAAACTTAGGTTTTCAGTTATTTTGGTCAACAAACTGTCAAAAAGTATACTTTGACTTGTTATAAATGATTTTTGCTACCAACATTATATATATTTGTCCACGATTTAATTATATAGTAACAGTTTCTAAATTGCGTTTGAATGCGGCCACTTTGTCCACTCCCGAGGGTACCCGAATTGGTTATGTCGTATGAATTCATAGATATAGGTGTGTAAAAAAACAACTTTATTGTTTTAAATAATTGTACAATACTTACTATAATATCTCTGCGGTTATCGGTTACTATCCAAAAATAGAAAAATTAAATTTAAAATGTATAAATTGTTTTACTTATTCGTCGTAATGACCACTTTGCCTTTTCTTGATGGTTATACCTTCATTTTGACTACAGATAAAATTATTTCGCAACAAATAAATTCAACAAAAAATTGACTTCGTTGTATTCTAAGATACCTGTATGGTCACTTAAAACAAAATTAATTGATTGGGTAAAATATTTAATAACAATGTTTGAACGAAACTCATCCGCTACTGCAGCAGCCGGGCGTAAAATGAATACATTTCGTTATTCAACGGCGAATCTTATTGTCGCTTATGATTTATCAATCAATAATAACGGTACTATATAATAAAGATGGACCGAATGGCTGATACCACTAATAACAGAAATATATGTCACGATTATACTTTACTCGCTACTTTGCTGTAGGTACACATTTCCCCTACTAGATTATATTGTTCTCGTTTCAATATTTTCGCAACTATTTCGATGTTTGTTCATTAAACGAAGCATTTAATTTTTCTATTGGCTTTTGAATTCGCCGACTCTGAACGTCACGGTATTGTGTCGAGTTTTTCTATAATTTTTTGTTATTTGTTACGCGTGAACAAAAACAATAGAAAACACTACCGTTTGGCGACAAAACCAGTTAAAATCAGCATATACCATACGACGTGCACGTTGTCCATTATTATATTATACATCCGCAAAACAAAACTTTCACATTCGCCGGACCGTTATAAACTGCTGTTGTAAACGTTGTGTCGAATTATAATGGTCTTTTTTTTTTAAGTTAATCATAAATCTACGTTTTAAAATGTGTAGCGATCGTATATTATAGTGGCGTATGTACACACAGGATAAAATGCTTAGTTTTTTTTTTAAAACCGTAGATAATAATTATGGCGACAGTTAATATTTAAATTTCGGTGAAATAATTCGCACGATCGGCAAGAGAATATTATTTAAATTTATACGATTTGACAAAATTCGCAACCTCACATTATATTGGGTTTTTTTTTTTTTTATTAATAGTCGGTGTATTTAAATTAGTAACCCGCACTGTCTAAGTTGTTAATTGGTCACTTGGTAAAAAAAAAAGCATCGAAAGTGAATAAAATATACAAATGACATCTAAATTGTTTGTGTAATCTGTTCGTAGTATTTAGTTCAGTATATTTTACGACGGGTACTTTATCTCCAGGTAATTTTTCCACGTTTTAAGAGCGTGCTCTAAAATTTTCGGATCTTAAAAAAAAAATACTCTGTAAATAAATACTTTAAACTTTTTCCATGTATATACGTTTCGTCGGTTGTCCAGCGTGTAGTTAAAAAATTTATTGGTACTTGTCTTGTGTAAAAGTTCAGCTCTACTGAACCGATGTTTTGGAACGGTAATCTTTTCGTTTGGCATTTTTGCAGCGGACGATTTTTGTTTTTATGCGATTTTTTTTAATCGTACCTACTCGTCCAAGTTAGAATAGAAACTTCAAATTCAAGACGCACGTCTGGATGTCGTTGACACCGAACCGCAGCAGCTCCAATAATAATAATAATAATCTGATCTGGATCGATCAAAAACTCCTAAAGTATTCTCGTTCAGACGACCCGCCGCAGTAGCGATTCCGGACGAAATATTGTTGTCTCGTCAACACAAGATTCGTATGAACCGCACAAATGTACGATCTGCACAATGGAATTAATGCTCGTTTTCTACGGTTGCTTGTGTCGTTAACGGGAACAAGTATTATACGTATAAGTCGTGCGATACAATTGCGATCATAATAATTGCGGACACATTTATGTGCGAAAGTATTTTTTCTTTTTTTTCTAATCCAACACACACGCGACGAGTTTACAACATAATAAAAATATTAATAAATCGTACGACCGTATAATGAGAAAAACGATAATTGTGTCCGTGTATGGTCTACTCTATACTTATAGCTGACAATGGTCCGAAACTGTTTCATCGCGTGACGAAATCCCTCGAGCGATCTCTATATTTGTATTGTATCGATCGTTTTGGGACCGCGGTGACTCGCAAATACGGCTCGTCGGACAGCTTTAAAAGTAAATTTAATAATAATCGTCGACACTTTAGAAACCGCGATTAGAGTGCCCGTACTATCGGTTTGATCGAACTGCGAAAGGAAAATTTCACTTTTTAATATAACAACTTTTATAACTATGACGGATTATAGGTTAAGACGTTACCTATGTACACGCTAAATGTTTTACGGTTTTTTCTTTCAACGATTTTTTTTTTTTTTAGGTTCTGAGGGACGGGCGAGAAATGTATTGTTCTTACAATGATGTTGTTTTTCTCTGTCAACAACTTTTCGTATAGAATGCTCCGATTTTCAATGTCAGTAAATTCTCTAAAAGGTTTATGGATTCCGGTAGTACTTTGGTTTAAGTTTTTTTTTATTTAAATTTTGCTTACTATATGAGTTTTATCCAAAAAAAAACAAAAAAACAAAATCGAAAAATTTGAAATTTTCAGGTTTATAATGGCGTTTTCAGGTAGAAGGAGTGCTCCTCCAATCGTCAAGTTGAATAAAATTTAGGATTTTTGGCTTTTAATTTTATTTGAAACATTTTTTGATATTTTGATTACTTTTTGAATTATGTGCCAAAAACGACGAAAATGGCGAAATCGCAAAGTCCGGCGTCAGAACGGCTAGTAACGAATAGAACGCTGTATCTTACCTATTTTAAAAACTATGTAAAAGTTTCAGCTCGTTCCGATCATTATTTTGGATGTTATGGCCAAAAAATTAAATTGATATGTCAAAAACACGTTTTCCGTAGGTAATTAACGTTTTTCCTCAGTTTCTTGATTTTCAATATTGTTCAAAGTACCAGCTCGATCCAAAGATCTTTCAGAAGAGGCACTGACTTTAAAAATCGGAGCGTTTCTTATGTTCTAAAAAGTGTTCACACTAAAAAGAAAAAAAAAAAACATCATTCTAAAAACTATTCATTCTTCGCTACGCTCACAATCAAACAATTGTTGTTGTCAAACGACTGCAGACCATAATTAATTATTCATCGTATATATTATAGTGTTACGCGCCATATAGTCGTTTTGATTCCCGCGCGTATATAACCTCGCAGAACAGCTATTTCGGAATTTATTGATTGATTTGAAAAAAAGCCGATTTTTGTAATTTACTGTAGTAATCTGCACGCACGTGTTTGACATTATGTAAAATTTAAGTCGTAGGTATTTAGTCGATTCGGTTTTACAGTAATACCATTTAATATACGTTTCGCAAAACCGAGGCCCAAAAATTAGTGACGTCTAGACGTGTATCGGATAATCACAACAGCATAATATAATAAATAATAATGAACAATAGTAATTAACAATATAGGAGCTATGACACGGTGCACGATTACAATATTGTCGACAGTTTGGTCCGGTGAAAAGGAGACTGTGTCGAGGACAATACTATACATTGTGTAGACCTTCGATTCGTCAAAACATTATAATAATATGGTCTACCTATACAATATTATGTAAAAACATGTATAAATATATGGAACGTTTTTCCGTTGTTGCAGGTTTTTACGACACATTTATTATACGTTCAATCATATTTGTTTGAAATTAATGTTTGATAAGTAAATTAATTTAAATATCTACTGAATGAACTCATAATCGGAAACAGCGAAAGTTCAATATACCTATTCGAAGTACAAAATTTACAAAAAAAATCAAAAACCTATTTTGGATTTTGAGCACAACGAATAATATAACGTACGCGAAGTTGCCCTACCACAATATTTCATTATCAAAATAATGCCAATATTTTGGAACCTTTTTGGAATTATTCGGAATCAGGTTTTTAGAATTTGGAACTCAAATCATTTCTTGGAAAAAAAAATGTTCGATTGGGGGCCATCTTTGTGTAACCCCCTTACTCGGTTCTGGAGTAATGTAAATAAAATCAATATTTTGGAACTTATTTGGAACTATTTGGAATCATTTTCTTGGAACTTAAATAATATCCGAAAACCGGGGACCAGCATATTTTTGTTATAAGAGTTGGAAATCGAAGAGTTATTATAACCTACAAGTTTAGAAAATCTATAATAGTATCACTAACCTGATCTATCCCAATATAGTTTCTTACTATGATTTTGTTGATATTATCCGTATTATAAACAAATTTTTATATAAATATTGTTTTAGTAAATTTAATAAACCCGAAATCACAAAAATAACACACTTTTTACTGCGTATACGCGCGTATTTCGACAGCTATCATCTTCAGTGCGGATCAACAACAAAACAAGTCGTTTATTAAATTTTAGTACGATCAGTTAGTACAAGTGTTCAAGTTTAATTTTAACGTTTTTATAAGTTTGCCGTTCGTACCATACGCTTTTTTTTTTATCATTTTTGACTTGTGTTTTTCACTGTTGCTTTTTTTTTCCGAACTCCGTTTTAGCACGTCCCGAGCGACGTGGGGCGGGTAACGGTGCTGCAGGTACGAAAAGTTGATCTTTAATGTGAAAAAAGGATCGTACCTACTGGCAGCCGACAGATATTTTCAAAACCGAAGCGCAAATTCTTCCGTGATTACCACCCTGTGGTGTTGAATGTCGGGGTGGGCCTGGAGGAGTGTCCCTCGAGCGTCCGTTATTATCCGCAAAATGTGTTCAGCACAGACGAGAAAAGAACGTTTAAAAATCGCGTGTAATATGGTGTGTTATAACAAACACAAAACCCGGCTGCAACATAATGTATATTGTACTGTTACGACGTGTTAAAACGTTCAAAAGAACATTGCGATTTGTGACGAAAGTTGTAAACGCGCGTGTGTAAATTATACTTTTACGTATCCATGCGATGAATATCGTGGGAGACGAATGGACGCGTTCTGTTTACAAAACAAAAATGAATCATTGTGAGATGATGGATACGAAAAAAAAACAACAACAAGAAAACCTTACTATAACGGAGAATGACGGAGTAAAAATTCAAAGGAACAAAATGTGTTTATCGCGGTGTTCGTCAACGCTTCTTTGCGACGAATAGCGCTCGCGACACGGACAAAATGTTTTGATCGTATTGTATTTTTTTGCCTTCAACGTGGACATTTTACACATTTTTGGACGGCTCGGCATCCCTTGTTTCGCCTACGTGTGTTTGCTATCCAACGTTTTGCGGTAATCAACATCGAGAGAGATCGCGGAACTTTTTCTACACCCAAAAAACCACAAACAAACAGATTCACGTCGTTTTTATAATTTTTTTTGGTATAACTAAAAAAATAATCAAAGTTTCAAAAAAAAATCGGTACTACCTATCCGAAATGCTGTCATTAGACGTATACGCTGACTTAAAGAATCCAAAGTGTTTCCAGGCTAAAAAAAAAAGGTCATAAAAATAATACTTACTGCGCCATGAGCTGTATGTATACATTTTAATCTTTTCATCTTCAATTTTACCATCCGTAAAGGCTGAATGATTGAGTAGCGATTTCGTACGCAATATTATGGAGTAACGCAAAAACTAGCGGACTAAAATCAAATTTACTCTCGATTTCTAACTAAACCATAATGATTGACATGACAAATATCTCGAATGTTGTTGTTGTATACCTTCATTGACAGGGTAGGTACAATATAATAAAAAATTTACAAAAATGTCATCACCGTGATATCACCGTGAAAACAAATTTGTTCACAAAGTGAGACAATTTAAATGAAAATATGTCCAAACTTTAGTACAGTCATAATTATTGTTAATGCATACAGACTTAAAATTATAATGTTAAAAATTCCGCGTTTTACTTTTACAATCAACCTTCAACGATTCCACGCTAAATTAATGATTTTGAATTGTCATCGCGGTTTAATAAATTTCATGGTACTGAATACTAAGTGTTCATTGTTGACGTCAAATGTCACTTATTTAAACGTTACTTAACGTGGTTTTTACAATAAAACGTGTTGTCTAATCAGACTAATCTGTTGTCACGCAGTATAACGCGCCGGTGTACAGGTTCGTTTGGTAGTTGTATAAGTATACAACTATATATGAAATGGTCTAATTTGGCCTGTAAGCGCGTGTTTAATTTTTTTTTTAATACGTACGTTATTTATAAAAAATCGAGTATATTGTGCGATCCACATTATATTTTTTCGTTCTATTTTTTTTTACAATATTAAAGTTTAACTAAATAAAACGTTTTGGAATCACGTGCGTACGATACACTACACACATCGCGTTGTTTATTTTTTAACTTTTGTTGAACACCACAATGATAATAATAAGTTTTAGACTTAACATTAACTTAAAAGTAAACAAGTTGTTTAGGCAGTAGGTATCTAAGCACTGGTAACACTTCAGATAAAATATAACGATGTGTTTTATAATTTTTTTACGTTTTCGCAGTAATTTAAGCGACTCGCGAGTTTGTTTTTAAAACTATAGTTTTTTTTTTTTTTACGCATTTTTTCCCAAGTCACCTGCAATATCAAACTACATACGTCACATGGAAAAATTTTAATTTAACAATAACGGCTGTAAATAACGCAAAATATCAGCTATCCGCTCTGTTATGATTGTGATTATGCGTGTATTGATCGTAACAGAAATATGATTTCGATTGTGTAATGACACCGCGTGTTCGATAAATTAAACAAAAGTAATCAATTGCTTTGAATGTAACTCATATTTCTTACGCAAACTTCACGTGAATCTGTTTCAACAGTTTTATCGTTGTTGGTAGGCACAGGCGTCCTGTAAAGTCGCAGTTGAATTATTCTGAAAAGCGATTTTTACGATTTTCCGACATTCAGGAGGAATACAGCAGTGTAATCGTCGTGGCAAAACGTCGTGACTTTCAAACGTTTAAATCATACAATTCGACGTCACATTCGATTCCAGCATCGCGATGAACGGCGATATTTACCTGATCATAATATAATGACCAGCTCGCGAAAAACCGAAACGAAAAATACCGTAATTATTACAATATATGTATTATATTGTTGTTGTTATTTTTTGACGGCTTAACCTGCACGTACGTGCGCATGCAATGTGTGCAACGCGCGGCGAGTCCCGCCGATGGGAATTGTTACGAAAATTTCGCCGTTGCGTTGTCACGTATTATGGGAAAAAAAAAAAAAATAATAAAACATTCTCCGCCAAACGAAAATTAACAACGAGCGAAAAAAAAAAATACGTGCCGAAAGGTCCTTCAAACTCGCGCGTTATTATTGTAATTTTGTTTTTATTTTTCCCCCTGTAATTAAAAAAGCTTACACACTTCATGTTTATCGCTGTTCAGTCGTCGTTGTTATACGCGCGTTTCACATTCTACAGAAACCGGCGATTTTTATAATTTTTTTTTTTTTTTCTCAATGCGTCCGTCAAACGCAACTATAGCGCGTTTATGAGAAAGTTTCTGTGTTACACGTCGTGATTATTTGCTGAAAAATACTGCCGGAGACTATAATATAGAAGATAGAACAGTGGTCAATTTCTGGAACGGGACACTGCAGCAAATATATATATACAGAAGAAATAGGATAAATAAAAATAGTTGAAAACAGTCGTTGTTTGCAGAAAATGGTCAAAGAATATAGTGCACCGCGGAAAATCGAAAACTGCAAAAATCGTAAAAATTATTTTTATCGCGTTTCGTG
The DNA here is from genome assembly GCA_017140985.1 of Hormaphis cornu. Classification (NCBI taxonomy): domain Eukaryota; kingdom Metazoa; phylum Arthropoda; class Insecta; order Hemiptera; family Hormaphididae; genus Hormaphis; species Hormaphis cornu. The sequence goes on along the minus strand of CM029360.1, from coordinate 9,136,858 downwards.
TCATTTTGAGTTGATACTTTGACGTAAAGTATACTGTTGATGAATTGACCTAATAGTTACAAACGGTACACACAAAATACACGGTTAAGATTCATAAGTTAATACTCCGTGATTGTTCTAATCAAACGAAATTCCTCGTGGCTTTTTTTCCTCTTACTTTTTTTCGATAAAAATTTATTTCCATAATATCACGTTTAAACGGTAGACAATCTGCGAGAAAGTTTTTCGCTGAGAAGTAGTAATACGATATTATCATTAATATGTTGTACGCGTCGATATGCTCAAACAAAACACAATAACGATCACTATATACTACTTGCTTGCTGCGTCTCGTGTCCCCGTTGTCGGCGGCGGCGGTGGTGATCTCTTATCGAGCGTTCCAGAAAACGTTTACGCGCGAGACTTTCTTTTCGCCTCATCGGTCATGACTTACGACATTCGGTGTGCCCGCGTGACCGTGCAATATTTCCACTTATTTCGTGTCAATACATTTATTTTCAAATATATCCTTATTTTTTTATACATATATGTATATGTTAGACTTGTCCTTAACAAGCCCTAAAAGGAATTTCTTCGGTCTTATTCCCTGGCGTGCAGGTTTCAAATCGCCGACCCCCAAAGACCCCCGGCTGATTTGACGTAAAAATGTTCCAAATATTTAAATAACTAATTGAAACTCACTAAAGGTTATTTTCTTTGTCTCCCTATATTGTTGTTGTAATCAAGTATTCATTAGAAAAACAATTTCGATAATGAGTGATTTGTGAAGTAGAATTTCAAAAAGAATCCATTTATTTTAAATTTTTTTACATTCAAATGCATATTTTAATTACTACGCTGTAGTAATAACGTCAAATGAATTACTCTCGTGTAGCAGATTTGCACTTTTTTTTATAAGCTATCGACTCGTTTTCATGTTTTCATCCTAAAAGTTGACAAACTTATGTGCTTTTGTTCAAACTTTACGTCAAATCTTATGTTATTTAAATGGAAAAGAGTCTTTTAGGCACGTGTTAATGTACCGATGAGGCGGGGAAATTTTGAGAACATTTTTTTTTAATTATTTGGAACTAAACGGGGGGGTAAATCCAAAGAAATTCCTTTTAGGGCTTGCTAAGGACAAGTCTAATATATTTATTATGTAAGAGTAAGAATATTTCTGTGTATACCACGTTTCTGGGGATAGGTACTATATATTCAACAACTATAACAATTTTTTTTGCATAGTTTTTCTCCTCCGATGGTCTTTTCTTTTTTTATATCGATCTTTATGGAGACGGGGAACCTCTTCTGCAACCTTTTTAACCTTATGAATATCGAGTTGAACTGTATTTAAATGCTTTCACCTCACTATCTTTTATCACAAATGCCTGGGAACTTAAAAGAATTGAATAGACATGAAAAAGCGCGGGTTTCAACAGCTATAATACGTTTATTAATGTTTATTTGTGTATAGTACACAATTGTATGTGGCTCCTGAAAAGCCGGGATGGTCGACTGCTGTTAATTCAATACTATAAATTTGATATGAAATCAGCAAACGTACATACAGCACTTCTCCTGTGTACAGCGTGATTAATAATTACAATTTAAACCTGGCGTACTGACTTTTATTTTATATTTTGCGTTATATTTGGAAATAATAAAAGACATTTAAAAAATCCGTAATAAAAGCGTTTTTTAGGTAAATGTCTTTATTTCAGACCATCTTGATTTTCCCTTTATATAGCCACTATTCGTTATTCGTAACGTAGAACTTTGAATTCCATTTTAACAGTTTGTTCGAAAAATACCAATCACAGTGACGTACATATCTTATATCATATACGTAATACGATTAAAATAAAAATACGTACATTACGTATAGGTAACCGTAATGTTTTTTTTATAATTAATAAGAGCAATTATATTATTAATATTCAATAAAAAAAAAGTGAACTCGTGTTGAAATTACATGACTTGAAATCATTAATTGAAACGTATTACTTTCACATAAAGTCACATCACTCAGAACTTAAATCGCGCAATCAATTGAACGTAGTATAAAAATTTATATTATAAATGCGTTGTATGTTGATAACATGATTTACACTTTTGTAAAAAAATATTATTTTAGGAGTCAGCGCTAACGTATTAAATTTTTTAATTTAAACTTTTTAATCTATAACATAGGTAGGTACCAACCAACAATATGGCAACGTTTGTATGTTTATTCAGGTTTTTATTTTTAGAAAATTATAAATTCCTTTCAAATGTTTTCTTTTTTTGAAAACACGTTAAAAGCAATATTCGCGTTAATAATTTTTGTTCAACATAATCCTAAATGTTAATTGAAGAACTGTTGATATATGCGTTTGTATAATAAATAATAACCTTAAATGAAATTTATGAGTGCATATGGGACGTGAACGCGATCGGATTTATTTTGTATTTTGGAGATTAAAAACTCGTTAATTTACTAATTATATGAATAAAATTATTGCATTTTATGAGGAATTTTTTACATCCTAATCTAAAGTGAATAAACTGAATAAACTTTTAAACGAATATTCTATGACACATTATAAATAATTATTATTTTCTATTGTTTTGAAAACCAATATGAAAGTGATATCGTTTAAATTGAGTAAAAACTGTGCGCATTTTGGTACATTATTAATGGTATATTGTGAATTTTCATTTTCATATGTAACACACGATGGGAAGACTGCAGTATACGTATGAGTGAGCATCAACAAGTGTAAAAAATGTGTCGGATTTAAGTTGAAACCAGAAAATTTAAGTGAAAGTAATTTTTTTTTCAGTTTCGCGCGTGCAATATAGTAACACCGGTTTGCCCTTATGTTTTTTTTTTCTTTATAACCATAGAACAATGTACAATATTAAAACCAAAACCAAAAAAGAAAGAAAAAAAGAGATATCGTATAAGAGTGGTTAATTTATATTAATCGACCAGCCTGTAAATAATATAATATACAATGAATTAAATAAAAAAAAAAAAAAAAAAAACGACAAAAAATGACTGTGACGAAACCGAACAGTAAAACGACGTGCTTTCAAACAAAATGGCAGAATATTACAACCACACCTCAAATATAATATATTCTTACTACCTATCGCTAAATTGAAGACCGCAAAACTTATGGACACGTGCATTACGTTTAAATACGAACAAAACAGTTAGCTAGGTAAAATATATATCAGGTTATCCTATAGTTCAACTGATGTTATTTCCAAAATCAAAATAGGTATTTTATACCTGAAGCGAAAACAAATTTTCGGGTACTGATTGGAAAACATATTCTTCTTCATCTTCTTTGCCTTTCTCCCAACTATTTGGGGTCTGCCACCTTTGTCCTATTCCTCCACTAATCACGATCACATCCCTTACGCACATATTAACAACCCTCTTATCCTTTTCAATTGTTTCCATCCATCTCTTCGTTTCGGTCTTCCTCTACTTATTTTTCCTACAACGTTCGTTTTCATAACTGCTCTTACTGCTTCAGTTCTTATATCTCCTCATCACACGTCTAAACCGTCTCAGCCCATCTCCCCTCATCTTATCCACTATTGATTCGTTTCTCATTCTATCTACTCTACTTGTTATTCTACTCATCCATCTAAGCATTCTCGTTTCCGCTACACTCATAATCCGCGTTTTATTTTCCTGTAAACCGGCCAACACTCCGAATGGTTGGTCTCACCACACAAAACTTACCTTTTAGCCTTAATTCTTTTATCGCATAAAACATCTGACGCTTCCGTCCATTTCATCCAATCGCATGTAATCCTGTGTTTCGCATCTCTCATAAAGGCTCCGTCCCTTTGTACGAAGGATTCTATAGTTACTTTAAGTTCTCTACCATAGCTCTTCTATTACGTCACCATTTACTGCCATTGCTCTTCTCGTATTGTACAGAATTATTATTATCGTGTACCGTATTGTTATTAGACCGATGAAATTAAAACAAAATATAATTTACCGAGCATTGTTTCGAGCGAAGATAGTAAATAATATTATCTACCGCATAGACCGCAGCAGTGAAGAGTAAAATATACCAAACGCGAGCAACTACCGATTACTAATACTAAATCGTAACAACACGCCTCCCACTGCAGCGGCTCATTTGGAGTTCGAATGACGTAACGAGAGAAATTCGATTTATTTAAACGAACGAGTAAGGCTGGGCAAGATATCGAGTTTTTTTTTAACTCGTTTTAGTTAATTTAGAAAACATAAAGTTAAGTTATAAAAGTTAATTTTTTTTTCATTTTTTAAATCTATTTAAATAAAATATAGTTAACTAACAAAAAAAAAAAAAATTAACTTATTTTAAATAATAAAGATAAAATAGTTCATATTTTTAATAACGGTTTTGTGCGCCTATAGTAAGAAATCTTTTCATTTCAAAAAAACCGTTTTCGTATTTTCTTTCGAACTTTTATTTTTACTATTACTTTTTTTTATCACGGATGAATTTAAAGTCAACAAGGTTAAATTAAAAAAAAAAAATTAACGATAAAATAAGTTAGCGAGTTGATTAATTGGATTAAAATTAGCTTAGATTTTTAACTTTTAACGAGCCTTTAATGCCCAGCCTTGCGAACGAGTAGTAATTAGTTGTTTTTGAAAAACATTTTTAATCTTAATAAATTACGTTTAGATTATGCCTACGTGTCTTCTTCCTATATTCTTCCTTGCAAAAATACACGTGCTCATAATACGATTCCTTCAACCGTTGGATATTGTTTTGCATCGTTCTTGTATTCGATTACCTACTATACTTTCTCTGCTGAATTATTCATCACGAACAGCAGCTGTTATTGTTGCCATTTTACATCGGAATAAATCGTTTACCGTGTTTACGGTTATATATTATATTATATTGTGACTCGTTTTTTTATTTCTATTATTTGATAACTACGCTATATAGGGTCAACTTATAACAATAATATTGTTACTTCATATTTTGTTCGGCCAATTATGCACATTTTGCATTGTGGTCGCGGTTGCAAAACGAAAACCTGCAACTATTTATGAATTTTAAAACATTCAAATAATTCTAGACTCGTTTTATTTTCGTGTCCTCGGTTTTTATGTTTTTTGACGTCACGAAACAGTTGAATACTTACACGTGGCGAGTGGTGACACAAGTAATATCGTGTGTATAATTGTATTTTAATCGTAACACGTTTGACACTTTGAATAACCGCAATAATATGGGTACCTACATCGCGGCCCACAGGAAACAGATTGTTGGTTTGAAAAATATTCGCTGTTTTATCTTACCCACATGATTAAAGACATTTAAATTAAGCTCGTTTCAATGGTAAGTGGGTATAACCTATTTACAAAACGCAGCTGTTTTCAAATATTGGTTTTTTTTTTTTTTTTTTCAAAGTTGGATACCATAATATGGATTTATACAATTCAAAATATCAACAAAATGTTACATTATTCCTATTTTATCGAGGACGTACGTTAAATTAGAACATTTTCAAATTTCGGTTTGGCGATCTACAGTGAGTAATCTTACTACTAAAAACCTATACTTACTTAAATCACAGGAGAACGTAATATTTTTCGACGTATTAGGTTATAATCATTGTATAAAATGCGTCTACACCGTACACGATTAAATATCCGTTTTGTAACGTCCAAAGTGCGTGTATATAGGTATTTTAATTTGATTGAAACTATTTGATCAGGATAGGTTTGTCGATGTTGCACTGCCAAGTACACAAGGGTGTATATTGATCTACAACGTTATAAGTACAATCTACAAGACAAATGAGTATTATAACGTAGTTAGAGAAATTCGCGAAACTCTTTGCTTTAGCTTGTATAGGCGTAAATGTGAGTTTTTGAAACCGGAAATCGTATAATTGTATAAAATGTTCGCGTTTTTTATAGTTTAAAAAAAAAAAAAACTATACCTATAACGATGTATCCAGGCGACGTTTCGTCCATAAATAATACGCTGACCATTGTTCAAAATAGATTTGTATCAAAACGAATTAGAAGACATAATATATATTGTACGTTATAATATACAGCAGGTACATATTTTAAATATTGTTGTGTGTGCGCGGCCCGTGAAGCTTAAAATGATTTATGACCATCTTATTGCGCGTACTTTTAAGGTCGGCAGATACTAAAATATCGTTTGCAGGGTGAAAAGAGCAGCTGCTCATTCTGAAGATATAATAACAATCACTAAATATACAGTGAAAACGCGCGCGCATACTGCATTTTGTTCGTTCAAACGCGGTTGTAATGATATGATTTTTTTTTTATTTCTAATATAATACGTCGGTCGCATAATGTGGTTCTAAATTTTTCAAGGACTCGTGGTGCAATCAGATCGGACGTATACAAGCGAACACAATGATTATGAAAACGTCGATTTTCTTTCTCTGTCATAGGACTTTACAGACGGTTTTTACTTCCAACGTACCGGTCGATCTATTTTTAATACGGAATAAGGAATCGGAATTTGAAATTCTTCGAGAGACGTCTCCGTCTGCTTTGCATCCGTCGAGGCACATTTTCGATTTTGTCTTCTGAATTTTTACGAGTCAAATTTCAAAAAACCAATACGAGTATTTTAAAAGTTTTTATTCTTTAAAAAAAAGTACGACGATAATAAAATAAAAGAAACGTAGCTCTCGAAGCAGACGTCTCGAAGAATTTCAAATCATCATTACAGATTCGCATTGATATATATAGATTGATCGGTTTGTTGTGAAGTATAAAAACCGTCTAAGTCCTACGGTTTACGCGCGTGACAGACACAGAAAGAAAATCGACGTTTCCAACCGCCTTAAGTACTGTACATGTATATAGTATGATGCCGCTGAAGAATTGTTTTTGGAACCTGTAGTAAAATACTACACTTGTTGCGTCCAAGAACGAATGAATCAAAACGGAAAACGATTTTTGTTTGAGAATTTTCCTAACGCGCGGGTACAGTTTTAGACTGAAACCAAAGGAAATAGATTTAACTGTATAAACATAACTGAAACCTGCAAAATTAATTTTCGCGTACGACGGTGACCAGTAAATTTTCGGTTTATAGTATGTCGCTTTACGCGCGAAACGAAATTAATTTCGTTCCTTACGTTTCGTAATTTGTCGTTTTTAATTGGAAACGCAAAAGTCCTCAAAAGAAAATATCTACAATTACACCGATTTACCTTCTTATTTATGAATATTTATATATTCAACTCTAAAAGAACGTATACGTTATTTACGACTGCTTTAAAACTTAAAATTTTAACGACATATTATATCATAATATAGTAACATACAGTTATTTGAAAACCAATAGTTAACGTTCGCGAGCGAAACGACTCGAAGCAGCACTCGTTAAATGACGATTTCTTTTTGGCCCACTTACGTACAACGTGAAATAGCACGAGATCCTGATCACGGAAATAGGAATGTATCGTTTTTAGTTTTTTTTTTTCGGTTAGAACGATTTTTCCAATCTTTATATACTAGAAACTTTCTTCGGATATTTTTTTAATCGTGCGCGGAAAACAACGAAAAGTTCGAAATCGCCCCCGAATGGTATGTAATTTTAACGTACAGACGTTATTTGAACGGACGAAAACGGCGTAAAAGTTTGGAAAAAATTCGATAGAACCTAATAACGTAGAACTTGTTGCGCGTCAGACTCGCTGCTGGGCAGCGCTCGCTCTGCAAAAAGCGCTTTTCGTAGATAAATCCCCGTTATCTTTGGATTTATTTATTACGTTTTGTACGTAAATTACAATTTACGAACGTTCGGAAATTCGCTCTCCACCGAGCTAATAGAATTCGCCGATTTACTACCGTTTCCGCGCGACGTAAACGAACGTGTCATTATGGTATTTTTGAAAACAGTTAGAGTTAGAGAACGTACAAGCTTATTTCTTTCATACGCGCGCAATGTCCGACTATAGTGTCAACACGTTAACAATAATTGCCGTTTTCGTTCGTTTTTCTCGTTGTTGTTTCACACTTACAAACAGCGCACGACCAAACCGTAGAAAACCACTTCTGAGTTCTTTCTTGGCGTCTTTTATATTTTATTATAAAATCGTCCGCAGTCGTGACGCGCAATCCGCCGCGCGTTCTCTACACGTTCGGAGAGCACCGCCGCCACTCCTGTGTGATGTACACCAACGCGGTAAATCACGACGCGCGTACAATAATGCGATAACACTCCTCGGATCGTCACGTGTAACTACGGATGCCTCGCGCGAACGTCATTAGTCGTGTTTCTCCGACCGACGCAAAAAAAAAGTACATAACAGTACTCAAACAACGCTCGCGGATATTGTTCGTTTGCACGTCTCTTTCCGACTCGCTCGCGACGTATAACGCGGTCACCGTGTATAATACATATATATTTATAAAACATGTATTATAAGTTCTAGCTCAAAAATTTTCAAAGTCGTCGTTTTTGGCGCATAACTCAGTAAAATACATCGAAATACGTTTCAGGCGAAACAACGTCGTTTAAAGCTGAAATCCCTAAAACCGGTGTTCGACGTAACGGTCGGAGCACATACCATCTACCCGAAAACGAACCCGAAAATTTCAAATTGTTCGCCGTAAAATTTTAGATTTTTTTTTTTCCGGGTTCAAACTCGAAGTGTATGTAAAATTTTCAAAAAAAGCTTCAACCAAAACACCACCAAAGTTCATAGACCTTCCATTTGTGGCTTTGAAAATCTGAGCGTTCCTTCTGTACGAAAACTTCATCATCACGAATCTTAAAATTTCAAGCATCGCGCCGCGAAATTCTCTAAAATTCCCATTATTTTTTTTTTTCGATTTTTGGGATTTAACTCGAAAAGTCGGCAAAAATTTAAAAAAAAGCTTCAACCAAAGTGCACTACTATCACTGCAAAAACAATACGTTCCTCGCTAACGCTCAGAATTTGACAAGTTTATAAAAATTTTCGCCTGCACGACGCGTGTGAACACGATTTACAGATCCACTGCGATTCAGCAGCAAAACCACAACAAGAGAAAATTTAATCTTTTGATACCACTCGTTTCGATTTTACAATATTGACACTTTTTCCGCAGCGTCGATTTTGCGGTTTTTTTTTTTGTCTCGATCTAATACTGTACAAAATTGAATACCTCACACGTATTGTCCTCGTCGCGGAGCGAATCGAAAGAACAATAATAATTATCTTGGTCTCAAAAACGTACGTGATTTTACTATCGCTTTATTCTCGTACTCCGGCCGTTTACCACCGTTAAAGTCTCCCGGGAAACTGCTGCAGTATAAGGTCAAAATGTGAAACCTACAGTATATTGTCATTACAAATAATAATTGAACATAATTATTGTTAAAAATCGTGATGCAACAGTATTTGTGTGTGTACCATCGTCTTCAAAAGCAGCTAAATGTACATCATAAGTATTTGTATACAGATCGTCTTACAGTGTGTTATCAATTAAATGTTTTCAAAATCTGTTTTTGGAACATTACTACCATATTTTGGTGTTTCGGTAGTTTGTAAATTCAAAAGAGCCATTTTATAGGCATGAAAAATTCCAAAAATTATCACAGCCATAACTTTCAAGTACAAAGTTATTTGAGTTTTTTGAAGTTGAGTTATTTACCTTCGACAGTTCAGCCAAATAATTATCATTTAAATATCTGTACAATTTTGTCGCGGAACTGTGTTTCACTGTGAGCAAACGTGGTAATTTATTACAAATATCACAAAACGAGTACACATCATCACAAATCACATTAGTAACTGTGTAGTAACTATAAGTAATTAAAGCTATCGGTATCATCGTGTTGGTGGCTGTCATCATAAAGAAAATACACGTAACAATACACACCGATGGTGAAAAAAATACGTTTACTATTATTACCTATACCGTTTCATTTCAAATCAAAATTTTTGATCATTTTCATTGTGCTGTAGGACTCAATCATAACTAATTTTCTTGGTTCTACGTTTACAATTTTCAGCAAAAGTATTGGATTAGCATATTGGCTATGTCGAATTTTTCTACCGCCGAAAAATAAACAAAATAGGTAGGTACCTACCTACTTTTTAGATTCTGAGATTTTTTTTTTGTTTATAAATGCTCGCGTAACACGATAAAAACAATTTGCGAAAATCGGACGTAAAAAAAAAAAATAAAATAGATATAAAATAGTTATCCTCGGGGGGACACCCACGGTGAGACATCCTATAGTTTAATACGTGTCACGTGTACTGAGTGAATAGAAAACGCAGTGACAACGCGTGATGACTCCATTAGATTTTGAACGCGAACCTACTGTTATATTATCGTAGTATATTATTACTACTATATAATATACACGTACTCAGTTAAATGTTGTTTGCAGGTAGCTTATGCGAATGATTGAAACATGATACAGTTTTTCAACAAGCAAGATTTGTGTTAATTTTTTTTTTTATTGCGATCAGCCTATTTTCATTTGAAAACGGGGGAAAAAAACACTGCCAATACGAAATTACGTAAATCCTACACTCAACATAGGTATATTAAAATATAGTATGATAATATGATGTTTGATTTCACGAAAACTTTCCAAAAAGTCGATTTCGAGTGTGGAGACAAATGAGTCGGGTACCTATCGTCAATACTCGTCACTCGATCGGATTCGCTTTTCGGAACCGACTACGAAAAAGAAGGATTAATTATTTTATGCTTTTTAGTGCTTATTTTGTTTTTTTGTCACGTTCTCTTGACCTTTTCCCAGATCAGTCGAGTATAATAATATGTCAGACTATTGTAGGTCGAGGAATATGAAAAAAATTAATTTAAAATATCATCACCGGTTTATTATGTAGAACTAAATTACGGACACATATTGCGTATTAGCCTATTAACACAGTTTTTTTTTTTTTGAAAACCGTTTTTTGTTTTGATTTTACGTCAATATATAATTAACGACGGAAACGCGTTTGATGCGGCTTTACTCGTAAATTATACCATGTAGGTACGCACAAATTATGCACTATTGTTCATATTTGTCGACGAAAAAATCAGACGATTAGTTCCGTGTGACAACTGCAAATATACGTAACTGTGCGCGATTGTAAAAATAATGATGTTTAACGATTTTCGTGTCGTTTATAAAGTAGACCGTGATTTTCCTTTCTTTCTTAATTTTTAGCTTCATTGTTTGCAAAATGTAGGTACACAAAAACGTATACAAAATTTATCTTTAAAAATGTATTTCTGTTTTAATTATTATTTTTTTGCAAGTATACTAGGGTACTAAACAACTTAAAAACTGCAGAATTCCATTGTTGAAAAACACGCTATTATCATCGACAAACATCTTAATTTTTCAACGATAGTTTTTATATTATTGTATTCACAAATTTATGTATTTAATTATTAGTATTGATTTTGAATATTGTGAATTTGAAAGGATGACAAGATAAAAGTTAAAGGTATAATAATTATGATGGATGATCGAAATTGTGGACTTTATTATCGGGTAAAAAATATAATGTCAAAATCGTCTTAGAAGTCAAAAAACACTAAAATAGGTAAAAAGTTATATGCTGTTGAAGGGACTGCAAAAACATCTCAGAAAATAAAACTTTAAGCCAGAGACTTCTTCTAATTTCATAAAATATCTTCTTCTTCTTCTTCTTCGTCTTCTTGTTTCATTGGGTTATCCGCGGCCGCTAGGACCATCCCGTCTCACAGCCAATTCTCCAGCAGCCATCTCTATTCTTTGCCAAATCCTTCCAGTTTATTCCGGCTCCTGATTCTTCTACATCTCTCTTAACTATATCTCCCCATCTCAATTTCGGTCTTCCCAAGGGTCATACCGGATTTTGTTCCATACCCGTTCTTACGAGAGAGTTCTGGCTCTTTATTGCTTGTTCTGTACACCGTAACCTTCATTTCTTGATCGTCTCCACTGTGTTGTTTTCATTTAACATTTCTTGTATAGCTCTCTATTTTCTCTTCTTTTCCACTCGTCTGTGATGTCATCTTTGATTATATTCATAAATCATACAGAAACGTATAACAATTTCATATCGTTTTACACCGTGCAACAATAGTCGACGCAAACCGACGAATCATTACCGATATTTTTATCCTCTTTGAGCATCTTCTTTTCGCACCAAATCGTGAATATTAATAATAATTATGTTTCGTAAACCGGATAGTAATATTATTACACACGGTGTAACTATCCGGCGGATACCGCGTGCACTGCACATAATTCACACTAAAACCAAAGTAACGTTCATTTTCTAATCTCTGCGCGTTTATTCACTCGTATATTATTATGATATTTTAGTAAGTGAAAGGATTAAATAAACATAAGTAGGTACTTGCAGTGTAGTTGTTACTATATATGTATTTAATATAATGGATTAAAAAAATTTTTACTATGTACGGCGAAAACGACAATAACCCGTTTGTAGAACTCTATTATGTTAGTGTTTTTTTTTTTTTTTTTTTAGGTAAAGCAGCATCAAAATCGATATAATTTGTTGTCCGCGAGATTGAACAAGTTTCCGTAGCCGTCACGTTTTGAAAATCACGAGTCTGGCATTGAAATAGGTTCCAAATCGCGGGTATTTTTTTTGAAAAAATTTAGGTTTTCGGATGGTTGAATATATGCGTAGGTGTATACAGAAAAGGCGCTTCTTTACTGTTTTTAAAATGAATAATTGATATATGTAGTTACCAAAATATTTAAATCGTAAATGTAAACGAATCGGTTTTTATATTTTTGTCTTGCGTTGTATAGTTAGAACAGAGTAGTAGGGACAAAATTACTTATTCAAAGGTTCCGTCTATGTATGTGAATATTTACGATATTTAACAGAATATTAACTATGTAATAAAATAAAAACCATATGTAATAATATTTTATTAATACTGCAACATTTTACTATTTTTTATAAAGTTTAATTTTTTCCTGCTTGAACTCTGTCATTTTATGAATTCTACATGTTGCGAGAGTTAAAAATGTTTGGAGTTCAATAGTCCGGTTTCTATACGGAACCGTTCTGTACTGAACACATTTTTTCACTTATTTTCATACAAAGAATTCAAAATTAACACCACAAAATCTATAAAGTTGTTACCAATCGGACCAAAAAAAAAAAAAAAAACGCTCTTCTAAACAGTTTGTGAAAACTAAGTTAAAAAACTTAAAACCATTTAGTACTAGACCCACAAAGTACGATTTTAGTAGATCATCATGCATAAAAAATATCGACAGTTTTTTTAGGACCGAAACGAAGTATTATTTTTTATATCATTAAAACACGTAAAAAATTCACTAGACATGTGACGACAAGAGAGAAGCGCGGGAGCATCCGTATATATTGACAATATGTACTTCCATAATAACGTCGTTTAATAAGAGGTTTTACAAAAAAATAAAAGTAATATACCATCAAAATGTATCGAAATCGAAACTTATCAAAGAAGGAAAAATTTTAGAATGAAAAAGTTTGAGATTATTTGTGGAAGATTCTCCCGAGTCAAACTATAACGATACTATTTGAAAAAATTTTCGTTTCCCATTCGCATTTACTACTTTACACTCGTTTCGGCTCATTCGCTGCGTGATGTATTTATTATTTTATTCAGATAAAATTGTTTCATAAAACCTATACAGTCTTTAGTTGTACGAGTTCGAATAAACGACGTATTTACTCAAACTGCGCAAAAAAATAATTATATTATGTTGAATTTTCGACTTAAACTTGCGCGGATTACCGCGAAACTAAATTTCAAAACGGCATAATATACTGATATAAAATTAAAAACGTCACGCGCCGTTTGTGATTTGAAACACGTTTAATTAAAACGTTCTATCACTTGACGTGTTTTTTTTTGCTTGCACTAAGTTTCAACTACAAGATTGTAAAACAACGAAAAAAATGAGCGTCAATGACCGGAGAAATCATATTACAAAAAAAGTAATAACACTTTTTCAACGACACGCATTTAGAATAAAATAATACTATAATTGTTATTATAATATTATATACAAGATTTACTAGTATAACCAGTGTCATCTGCACTGTAAGAACGATCATTTTAATGGACCGTTTCGCTATATTACAATACGACACCTGCTGATTCGGCGATTGCTCGCAGCAGAACAACACTAAACACGTGGACATCGAGAACTAAATTATAATATGAGTCATATTATAATACAGTCATCGCGTGAATTTACGACAAAAAAACACGCTTGTGCGGTCGAAGAATCAAGTATAAGGTGCAATATTATCGGATACCATGGACGAATCATGAAGGAATTTATCACGGGGCGGTTCACTAACCTAAAATGGGCCCATTTTAGTTCAAAAATCATCCTAGTCTCTTTCCCCACGTTCTTAAGATGGCGATTTCCCACTTTTAAATAACTGCAGTGTTTATGATATTAAATTGTTTTCGCGTAAAAAATTTGTTGAAATATCTTACTTTTGGGTGCAGGGATGCCATTTGTTAATAATTATTTCATTAAAAGAGAAAAAGATGTTATAATACTTTATAAGTCTTATTTTTTTCTCTTTTTTTCTCTTTTTTTTTATCGTAATTTAAATTACTATTAAAATCATCAAATTAATACCTTCATTTGCGATGTTTCAAAAATGTATTTTACGGTTTATCGCCGTACACTAGAATACTATATTACTCAGCGTAATTCCAATACACCCACGTCGTATACACGAAAACCCACTCGGATTTTCATTTACGTATTTGGACATTTCGCGTTACTGATTTTGTGTTAATTCATTTGAAATGCATGTACCGAACACATATCACACTTTTTATGAACGCAGTTATATACGAACATTGAACTCGGCAACGATAAATCGTTGCTTTCGAAAAAACGATTCTGAGCGAGCTCAGTTATCTAGTATAGGTACGTCCTGGTAAAAACCATATTTAACAAAAAAAAAACACCTTCTTAGAAAATCATTAAAAATTAAAAATACCCTTCTTTTACAGCGTATTAAATTGATTTAATGCATAAAAGTTTGAAAACGACGTGGCATAATTTTTTATAACGATAGTTTATTAGGTATACATACATATTTTCGGTATTTGGGGTAAAATTAAAAAATTAAGCGAAATTTAAAAAAAAATCAAAGTACCACCGAAGTTCATAGACCTTTAATAAGAGGTACTGACTTTGAAAATCGGAGCTTTCCTTCTATACGAAAACTTCATCACAAATCTTAAAATTTCAAACTTTTCGCCAAAAATTCTCAGAAATTCCCAAATTTTTTTTTTTTTTTTTGGTTAGGTTAAGTTAGATTACTTATAAGTCAAGAATTTGTATTTATAACGGGTATAAAAATATCTTCCATTTTAATCGAGAAGACCGTTCTATCGTTCAATGTGTAGCACTACTATATTATGTAACATTATCTATTTGAGTTTTCATTTTTCAAAGACAACCAGCTGCAACGCGTATTCAAATGTTATTAAACGGCAATATCAAACCAATAAATAATGATATTAAAAGTCTGACTAATAAAAATGAATTGGAAGACCAAAACACACTTGTTGGGAGGACTATAGTCATCTTAGGCCCGTGGTGACGAGACCTAAATATTTACGATACCCAGTTCGATTTGACCAGGAATTAATTCGTAATTTTTACTTTATATTTTAATCGGATTCGTTTCTATTTTGTGATTTAATTTCGTATTGTTATATAAATCGAGTCCGCTGCAGTACTATACGTTGTTGTATACACGGAACGGCCGAAGCGAAACGTTCCCTTTTTTTCTTTTCTTTTCTTTTTTTTTTTTTTATGCATTATATTGTTGTCGACACACAACTCCTTTCCGCTCGAACGGCGTCTGGTGCGTGACGTATAAGTACACTTATAAATTATTGTTCATATATGACACTCGATACGATGTACGTTATATACGTTTCAAGCTCCGAGTAATTAAATATGTTCGACTTTGGTTCTCGTGATCACGAAATTCGAGGTGAAGAGCATAATATTATCAAAGCGTAGTACAAACGGCGGAAGATGGATTTTTCTCTCCGGTCTTCTAAGTGTTCGTGTCGATGAATTTCATCATTTGGTTCACTCGTGAGTCGATCGACCGCGATGCACGTGACTCGGAACGTTAAAAACAATAATAAAAATAAAGAGAAACCAGAGGGAAAAAGTCCTTTTAGACGACCTCGGCTCGGATGGGCAGACGTGTGGAAGAGGAATGTGGGATCTCTAAGTGGAAGACCAGATTGGAAAGCAAGAGCAGCTGACGGGGAGGATCGGATGTTTGACGGGATGGTCTTAGTGGCCGACAAAACACAAGAAGAAGATGAAGAATAAAAGCGAAATGATTTTTGAACTAACCACTTATTATTCTCGTGCTAAATGAATATTTGGTCGAAAAAAATTTTGCGCGTTTTATAACTTTGACCGTTGCAGTATCCAATTTATGGTATCTAATATTTTTAATACGGTTAGATTCGACTAACCCCTAACGTGTTATATTAGTGCTGTTATTTTTATACATCATCTTAGGTATGGAGAGTGTAATAATTATTATTGTAATAAGACCTTGCAGCAGTAGCCAGAGTATGTATGATAATTTAATTGAAATGGGTCAAAAACGGATTACATTAGACATATTAATGTTATTCAACAATAACAAACGAGTCGAGTGAAATTACAAGTACGATATAGACGGTTAAATTAATACGCTAACATCGACCAAACTTTTAAACGGTTTTCCCAGCCTCGCTCACCGCGACGGCGGACGTTGTTTGTCGACAACTGTTATTATCCTTGGGCGGCGAAGGACCAACTCTAAATATATATATACTCGTATATATATGTATATCGCACTACAAACAGTGTTGATAAATTCGATAAAGTTTTTTTAGTTAAAAAAGTATAAATTATTCTTTTTTTTAGAGAACATGTCATAAAATAATTGATACAAGTTAAACGTTAACTTGTATAGCCTGTATATAAACATAATCGATTACCTGTTGTTAGGTACTAGTTTTGCAACGTAAATTGTGATCATCGATTTGGCGTTTAACAACCCTTGAACATATTCATAACTATGGTAATTTTATTCACATAATATGGTAGCTGCGGCGTAACTCTTTTGTCGAATCAAAAGTAACGATTATTTTTTGAAAATTTCTTTTTAATTTTTTTTTTTTTTTTTAAGTTTTCATAACGGATGTATTTCCTCTTGAAAATGTCCAACTCGTATCACTACAAGTACTCGATATAATATTATTATGTAAACGTGCTATCAAATTTTATTGCGTTCACTCACGTTTGCAAAACTCTTGTGTTTTACTCCAGAGGTTACACACACGGAATATAAATAGATATACAATTTGTACAACTCGATCGTACAAATAATACGGTATCCACACAGGACGGTAGTGGTGGCGTGTCGGACGGTCGTGTTTTGCTCGAGGCCACCGAAAAAGAGAAAAATGAAAAAAAAAGTTACTTTTACTATATTTATTATTATTTTGACGTTTTTGCGTAAACACGGCCGTCAATATGGTAATATTTGTAATGTGCAACAATAAAATACTAATTTATTAATAATAAATAATAACGATGATATACGCAAAAGTCAGTGCGCTTCGAGTAAATGGCAAACTGCGCATATCGGGACGACCGTTTGAATTTGTTCGTCTTCCAATCAACGTTTTTCGAGACGAATTCATAATATTTTATTACCTTAAATCTGTATATAATAATTATAATAATTTTCATTTGTTTCCGTTCAAATATTTAAGATTCTGAGCGGAGCGAGGAAGCTAGTGGTTTTACAATTATGTTAAATTTTTTTTATACTATTAAAAACAGTATAAAGTAGTCTTTCTACCAGAAAGAGAGCACCGATTTCTACATACGG
>CM029360.1:9012841-9113948 GCA_017140985.1 Hormaphis cornu | reverse complement strand
TTTTTTGCGAAACTTTTAGTAGCCAAACTACTATATGTATTGTTGCGAATATAAATTAATGTATTTTGTAATAATTTTAATTTAATTTAAATACTGTGAACAAGTGTAATTGGGTACCTTAACTCAAAATCAATAAAATATTCATATTAAAACTGATAAGTTTTGTTTTTTTCTTGTTTTCAGGTAAGCGTTATCAAACACATTCAACAATTAATCAACAACTAAGAAGATAACAGAATTCTTAATATTACGTTCGTGTAAGGTAAATCAGATAAAAGTCAAGGTATAATTTAACCATATTTTATGTAATTTTGATAAGTTTATTTCCTGATGATCTCTTCGTATTCTTTTAAGGCACATATCATGTTTTCTTGTATAAAATATGTATTAAACGGTTATACCTAGATTAATATTTATAAAATCAAAAATAACGTATTTATTTTTTTTTCAGACTATAATAACTAGTAATTAAAAACGATAACAGTTTGAAATTCGGAAAATTTGGACGATATAAAACTTCAAATAGACAGATTTATTTTCCAGAAAACAAATCGGTTCAACCGTGTTCGCTTTGTCGAATCAACAAAATTACACACTCGCGGCCACCACACAATTCCAATCGGTGATAAAATTTCAAAAACTTAATTTTCTCAAAAACTGCTTGACTGATTTTGATAAATATCATACGACGCACAACTTCAAATATGTAGCTTTATTTTGCCGAAAACAGAAATCAAAGCGGTCCAACCGTTCTTGAGAAATCGTTGCCACAAAAAGTCATCTGCTACTATTTGACCTAAATGCCTCGCTTAACAATAATTAAACTACTGATATTTTAATATAACATGTCACTTTATATCAAAATATGTAATATTATTTAAAATCTTAAATGCCTTTTTTTTTAAATGTCAACCTTTATCTGTACATCTCGCGATGACGACGTTATTAATTTACTGTGGAAAACATTTCCTCCGACAACAATTATTTTAGATTCTGAGCGACGAGCGAGGAATGCGTATTGTTTTTACAATGATGTTTTTTTTTATTTCTGACAACATCTTTTCGTATAGAAGGAATGCTCCAATTTTCAAAGTCAGTAACTTTTCTAATAGACTCCGGTAGTAATTGTGCGTGTCTTTTTTTGAAATTTGCTTACGTTTTGAGTCTTACCCCAAAAACCAAAAGAATTTTGAAATCATCAAGTTTACAATGACGTTTTCGGGGTTGAAGGAGTGCTCCAATCGTTACGTTGAGAATACTACGTAAAAGTTTGGATTTCGGTTTTAAATTTTGTTTTACCTGAAAAATGTTTTGATATCTCGATTATTTTCCGAGTTGTGTGCCGAAAACGACGAAAATGGCGAAATCGCCAAACCCGGCGTCAGACGTGTCGATTTACTTTTTCGGCCATAACATCCTCCTAAACGACGATCGGAACAAGCTGAAACTTTTACACAATATTAAAATAGGTGACATACCGGTGCGATAAAAGTTTCAAGTGATTTCAAAAACTGTTGAGCTAAGTATGTGACTTTGAAATTCTCGAAAAATTTACCAGGACTATAGACGACTGAGCTCGCTCGGAATCCCCATGCTCCTTCGACAATCACGGCAAACGCGTTGAAAATCAAAATCCGCTCGTCAAAAAACGAGTGGCGTTTATTACATGTGTAATATATATCGTTATAGTTTACCTCACCTATTGCGCATTCACGTTTCACGTCCGATGAGAATGAGGACGGACAGGAGCCGCGGACAGACACTGCCGCGAAACAACGCGTAACACGCGTGATGATACGGATTTTTTTTAATTTTTCTATTTTTTAATATGTAAACACACACCTCTGGCCGCGTTAGGTTCGTCCTGCACGAAAGATTTAATAATAATATGATGATGATGATGATGACTGCCGTCGCACACAACAATGCTATACGATATTTTGTTTTTTATTTTTCCTATAATTATATTACTTACGCTATTTATTTTTGCGGCCGAGCAGATTCACACACGATTACACGAGCGCGGATACGATTTCAGACTTCCGCGACCATAATAGTAATATCGTATTATAACGGTTGTAAAAAAAAAAAATGTTTACACCCACAGCGGAGAATGGCGAAATCGTCATATCCTACATCATATTGTATTAAGTTAACGTTATAAAAATTATTCTTCGCCGTTTTCAAACTTGTACGTATCAACTTGATTCGTTATAAAAAAAATTGAAAAATGTTTTTGATCCGCAATCTCTTTTGTTTTCACCCGTTAGATGGCTCGCTCAGAATCGTTTTTTCTTTTGAACGCAATTATTTATTTATCGTTGCTTACTAAATAATACGGATCGTCGTGACTTTGCCCGGCAAACGTGTGTAACTTATAATATCGCAATTATTCAGTTTAATTATTACGAAACGATGTTCTATTACGATCCTCCTCTTATTTGAATAATAAACACATCAAGCACGCGTTACCCGCGGCCAACCCCGCGCGCGTAATGTGTACCGTACGCTACCGTTTCGTGCAGATTAGCTCATACCGTAATGTAATGTGTTTTTTGTTTTTACCAAACCGTTCTGAGTCCAAAACAATCTAAACTAGCAGCTGCGGCAGTAATCGGAGCACACATTAATTGTGTTTAGACTCGTTTCAAAAGTCGTGCGTTTATATTACACGTGTGTGAAAGGAAATCTGTGGGTGGTGTACATTTTCGATAAAAATACACGTGTAGGAAGGTGTATGCAGGTCGCATTTTGTTGCGAGTAACGAAAATAATAACGCTTTCGCGTTCACGTCGTAAAACTTTCCGTGTTCGGGTAATAAGTACGTATTTTTGTACGATTTGAGCGTACAGAGTAAAATTGATATTTTAACCGGATGCTTCGTCTCAGAACGAAAAGGTTCGCGATACGTACGGCGATTCTTTGGGAGACGAACCGTTTTGTTGTACTAATATGCAGAAAATAAACAACCGATTTTCAACGTCGAAAACAATAAGTTTCTAATTTGTTTAATACAATACATGGCCTACTGCATAATATTTTATATGTGCAAGTACATGTAGCCAGCACATGTATTTTTTTTTAAAAATTTTACCTTAAAATTATTTTCGGAGAAGGGGGGCTGGTCTCCTTATTTTTGATGTGTTTTTGAGTATGAAGGTCGTGCAAAATTTTCAAAATGGCTAATTATTGGCGTAAGAAATTTTTATTTTGGCAGAAGGATGGGGGCCGGCCACGCGTACTATGGGGTTTCGCAAAATCGTGTCGTTCTCGGGTAGGGGGGTGACTACGACGAACAATCGAATCGTGATGATGGCGTGAAAATTTTCCGAAAATTTCCGTTAAACGTGTATTATAAAAATAGCCGTTTGTTGCTGGGGGATCGACTCGTAACGTCACTAAAGCCAGCCGAACACGGTAGAAAATTTCGATTTCAAGTATCGAAAGTTTCGATTAACGACTGAATACTCCCAGATCGTCTAATACGTCTGCCAATCTATCGAAAAATCTTCGGGTTTCTTCGAAAAATCCACGGATTTCATGCAATTTCAAAAATGCGTAAAAATTCATTTTTTTCGAACCTCGGAAATCTTCAAAATCGTCGGAAATTTCCTTAAACGTTAAGAATAAGTCGCTAATGTTTTCTATCTGCGCGACGATTTTCGCGGACGAGAAACTCTATTATAGAACGCGACCGGCGGCCAAGAGAAAACTAGCCACGACGACGGGGTTTGTTTGCTGCCGTGACCCGTGTTCATTCATACCGTGACCATCATACCAACGAAAACCAACGGCACACACGCCATCACCGGCGGAATGCTCGAGAATTTGGACCGCACGCACGTCACGCGCTCACATTTTTGTTGAAAAGAATTTTTTCACAGTTTATTTTTTAACAACGCGTTTGACAATTACGTGTTCGGAATACGTTTTATATTGCCTGTAGCATAGGTACACGTATAAACATTGAATATTCAGCAGAACTCTTGCCCGCTTTTGACCGACGTTTTTAGATTCTGTACGTAGCCAGTATTGCGTATTGTGATTTTTAGTGTTTTTTTTTTTTTATTTTTCGTGATCGACCTATACCGTGGCTCTTGATGCGAGCGATACTATTATTAATTTTAAGTTTTTTTTTTTGTGATAGACTATTTTTTTTTTTTTTCATTGGACAAAGTCGAAATTTTCAAAAAAAACAACGAGAAATTTTCACCCGTCATTATATTATAGAAACAGTACAACGCGTTTTTATATTTTGAAATCGCGATCGATCTCAACCACTGAATTGAGTGATTATAAAATTTTGAATTTTCAAACATTTTGTGTTATAAAATGTTAAATTTTTAGTGGCTGAACCGTACGTAGAGGTACCGAATTTTATATGCCGTGTTTGTGTGAGGCTCGGCCGCGAATCCGTGTTTTTTAACGCCGTTTTTTTTTTAATCCTCGCACAAATTTGATGATTCAAAGTTAATTTTTTCGAAAATTCAAAAAATTAACTTTTTAGAAATTTCGAAATAGCCATCAACAGTAACAACTGTTGTTCAAGCGCAAAATTTAAAATCGTTGAATAAAACTGACCGAGTTACAAGTATAGTTACGTTATTTTACCGTAGTTGTATCTTACTTATAGTGTACAAAATTTTTGAAAAAATACAGTATAAGTATTGATAAATTGTTGTTACAGTTTTTAAAATAATTAAAAATTATTGCACTCAAACGCGAACAACAGTTTACGCCTTGTATACGTAGGTTAATGTCAAAAAATTTAACTACTCGCTGTAACTTGATGAATTTTCACTCGATTTCAACAATTTTTTTAAATTTAATTTTAAAAAAAGTTTGACAAAATGGTTATTTCGAAATTTTTAAAAAGATTTTTTTCCATAAAATTTTTTTTTGAAATTAATATCGAAAATTGGAATTTGTGTAAGGAGGTAGGTAACTGCTCGAAAAAACTGCATTCAAAAATATCGATTTCAAGAATATTGATGTGCCGCCCAGTCATGTAGATTGTCATGGGACATTTGGGACACGCTGTATGTAATAATAGTGATATATTATTAAAATACGTTGTTAATATAATAATATTTTTCTTTCCACGCATTAAATATTGAGTACAAATTGACGTTCATTGCCCCTGACTTGTCAGCTCTGAAAAATCATCACCTTGACGTGTGCAGATCAGCGCATTACATGTTAGGAGTGGCCCAAATGATAATCTATATTTTTTTGGATATTATACCTATTGAGATGGACCTTAGAGATAACTTTGTCGAATTTCGTTTTCGTATTTTATACTTTACTATCGTGATACAAATGTATAATTTGCTAACAATGTAGGTAGGTAGGTAGGTAGGTATACCTATAATATAACACACGCACGTCGTGCACTCGGACTTGTAAAAACAATTTGACCGAATATTATTGTCTAGATATTTTTTTTTTTTGTACCAACAATGCTAAACTACGTGTTTTGAATACGGTTTATTACAACCTACTTTATTTTGTTTTTATTTAGAAAACCCGCCTACTTTTTCGAACGTTTATTCTTTCTCTTCGCATAACAAACTATAATATTTAAGGTATAGGCCGAAACATATTTATATGACGAGTTTCTTTTTTCGCTTAGTAAAAAAACTAATTCAGCATGAACCATTTAAAACAATGAGTATTCATAATTTTTTGAGTCAGATATTAACGTCTGTTATTAATTTGAACTCGTACGTATAATAATATATGGTTCAATATGTTGACATGGATGGAATCCTGCGTGGATCTTACTCGTGAAAATTATACGAGTTCTTTAAAAAAACTTGCTTTGATATACAATCGATATGATATCGTTTTATTTTCTTACACTACTTTAGATGATATCAATGTATGTATCACAAACTATTTTATTATTCTTGTACAGATTTGTGTAATCGGTGTAAAAAGTGCGTGTATTTGTTGTTTAATTTTTCCTGCGCGAACGAAAATATACAGGTGGACATTTTAATCCCTACGAATTTTTCCTGTTTTTTTTTTCGGGTACATTCAAAAACTAGTATTATGTCTGTACTATATATAGAGTATAGTGTATAATAATATACAAACATCATCAGTAAACAATTCTATGTGTGTTTTTTATCTCCAATTTTTAAATCGAGACTGTTACATTATATTGGTTCTCAAAACACATATTTTTCATATTTTATTACTTAGCAACTCGTTGTCGTGCTATATACAAGTATAATGGGTACAAGTTTAGAGTTACGCGTGGTTATCGGGCGTGTTTTTCACGTAAAATTTGTGTGTTTTGATTATAATCAACGTTGCGCATTATATTATCATATCCACAACATCGATGTGTGTGTGTGTGTACTATTATTTTTAACAGTTTAATATCTTACTATCTTACAGCCCGTAATGATTGATTTTATAGACCGTCATCAATTGGGCGTCACCCGTCGAGAACACCAACGGTTCAATTATATTATATGCATAACGAGTTTTATTTCTTGTTTTTCTTCGTTTATTATTCATTAAAATAAGTGTATTTTAGTACTGAACTCGTTTTGTCACGTCATAATATGTCTACGCACAGAACAAACTACGTTGATCGTGTGAACAATCGCCCAGTGAGAATTATAAACTTTAAAGTTCTGTCTTTAGTTTGAATTTATCGTTTGGACATTTTATGACGTTCTGAATCTATCCATTCCATAATAATTCGTGAACATTTCAATTAGTTTGGATAATTTTTGCGGAAGAGTGATTGCCGAAGAAAAAAAAAAAAGGAATACATTTTATAAAAAGATCATCAGTTTCTTGAAACATCACACGCAATACAACAAAATGTGTTTTAAAGTCTGTGTAATTGTTTCGAGTCTCGAATAACTGAATGAAAACTACAAAACCGTATGAAACATTAAAGCTGTATACTTAGCTCCTGCAAATGATCGAAATGGTTTGAAATTTGTTTGAAGTTTGAGTTTCATCTACTTCGATAATGTGTGAAAATCGCAGTACATTCGGATATTTTCCGGATGGGTAAAACAACCAAAGACACTTATAATGGCTAAAACGAAAAAAAAAACCTATTTTTGAAATTTTTCATTCACATAAAATAGGCAAATATGCTGTTAAAAAATAATTCAAGTTTCAAGACTTTGAATAGTAAACTAAATGATTTGTGAAACAATAACTTGAAAAATCCACAAATTCTAAAATTTCAAAGCTTTGTACATCATTCAAAAGTGCGTCTCCATCGTCTAATATCACGTGCAAGTACATTCATTTCTTCTTAATGTTGTGTGCCGCCATAGATGTGTGACGTAAAAAAATAATTAAAACTTTAAAGTTCTAAATTATCGTACGAGGTCGAATACCTATCCTCTGAGGTAAGATCGGAGAAATTCCGCTCTCTTAAATCCGAAAATTTGTAAACGCATGCCATTAATTATGTTCTTCATATTTTAAATTGTACCTAAACACCAAATATATATACTATTAAAAATATCACTTTGTAAACCGTTTTGTATCCACATTATTTTTTTTTCAGCAAAACGCAAAATACTTTCTATCTATATGAACTCTCAAACCTTAAACCAACGCATTAACGTTTTAAATGTTTCCACGAATTGAAAAAAACCTAATTCAACCAATTTCTATACAGATTATATGATCGATGAGTGCATTTATAAATACCAAAACTTAACAAAATGTATTTTTCATTAACATTTTTCATTTTTGGTTGTAAATAATAAGTATGTGTAAATAATTATCACTCACCGTAATCCATACATAACTCTATGATAATTAGAAATTATTTGTGTGAGCAAAGCATTGTGCAGTACAATGTTAGTTTTTAGTTGATATCTAAAAAAAAAAAAAAAAATCAAAACATACTCTTTTAGTCCTATGTGTGAATCGATGCAGAGTCGTTTACAACATCGTATTACTTATTAAACTGTTATATTGTTATTTAATTTGAAAACAAACGTAATATTTTTACAATTATACGTTGCACGTGACGAAATAAGAAAACTGTTTCAAAAATCAATATTAATATGTTATCGTATATTAACACGATGCGAATAATGTCTTGCGTGTTTGCTTTGAATAAAAAAATGTGATTTACCATAATTTCATTCCACATTTTTCTACGGTTTGTGTGGTTTGTTGTACACACAACATCACGGACTAGTGCACAAAAAAAAGATTATAATATTATATTTTCTTGTGCACAATAAAGAATCGAGTCGGCACATGAAATTATAAATCGGAATGTAGGTTTATACAATGTCCTTGGTTTGATAAAAAAAAAAAAAAAAATGCGAAATTAATATCCAATTACCGACTATATTATAGTGATTTATAAAAAATATGTATATACACTTATATTTTATAGAAAGTAAAAAAAAAAAATAATAAATTCTTATTTCTGCAACTGATTTTATACAATTATATTATTATGATATGGACGCACTGGCAATTATATCTGCATTTCAAATTAGTTTTATTTTTTTCTATTATTACTCGTACGTGCCTATACAACTCGTATAATATTATATAGTTATAATGGCGATTCGTTCTAAGAAGTAAAACGGCCACACACGCAAAATTCTGCAGCGGTTTCGCGTTCAAAAACGTTTTATAATTTTTTACAAGAATAAAAAAATAATGACTAATGATCTCGCGGTAGTGTCTGACTATAGGCTGGTGCAGATGATTAAACAAACGTTCGGAGCGGTTATTTTACTGTATTTTGGACAGTAAACAATCAGAGGCATTGCGCCCACTGAGAGTTTTTCGACGACCATTTCGGATTAAACGTTAGACGGTTATCCCTTTTATTTGATTGATAAAATTATTTTTGTTTGTTTTGTACTGACGTGTATTGTATGTAAATACTTTATACTGCTATAGTCTATATAATAAAATTTTAAAGTTGATTATATTTATAAATAATTTTGGCTTTATTTAAATTTAATTCGTAATTTCATACGTACGTTTTGTGTTCTATCAAACAGTTTATTTGTAACGATATTCAATCCTATTGGCAATTAGTAATCGACATTTTAAAAGTTAAAAGTCGGATAATACACTAATGATAGGTAATATTATAATTATGAACAATGTGTTACTCAATAAAATACTAACTGTTTTCAAATAGAAAATAGTGGTTGGAGTATTAATAAAAAAAAAAAAAACATTTAAATCGATCGAGATAATGATGGTGAAAAGTGGTAAAAGTCAAGACCCTGTACGTGAGCGAGGTGAAATTTACTTTTTTCCGAAGTCAATAGAGGCAAATAATGGCAAACAATAAGAGGAAACGAGTAAAAAAATTTAAACTGTGCAATGTACAAGCACCTGCACAATAGTTAAATAACCGGTTTGTTTTTTAGGCTTCTAAAAAAGAAAAAAAAAAATAGCGCGTAGGAAGTGCGGTTACGCGTCATCGATTTATCGAAGCACGCGTTTTATATGAAGTGAAAGAGAAACAAAATATCGGTATTACACTATTATCTTGCCAACGAAAAATATCAATTTTACATTCGTGAATAAAAAAACCAAACACGCTTGGTAAATGTTTCTGACAGTATTATTAAAACTCAAAAGATTGTTATAGTAATATACAGTAATCCAAATTATGGATCCGACTCGACGTGTATTAGTTGAATCACCACCTGAGAGTTTATTAATTATGTGTTTAATGTGTTTTACGTACAAATTACATTTGTTTACAATTGATATTGCAGACATTCAAATTTCAATAGTGTTACAGAGTAATCGACAACAATGATTATTTCTGCACGACAAGTTGATAGGCTCCAATTTGATTGGACCCAATTTACTGATTTAAATTATAAGAAAGTTGCCAGGATCAATATTTAAATGACAAGTTTAAACGCGAACAAAGGGAGATATCTTCAGCCAACATTATTATAAACACTAATGATTTAGGTTGATTTTATTTTAATCGATCATTGATTAAGATAGAATATGAAAAGCACGCGTATAAGAAATATATTGTATTTGTTTTGTATCAATATGGTGAGACAAAATAGGCCGAGATGGTTTGGGCACGTGACGAGGAAGCTGAAGTCGCATGGTAAGAGCGGTTATGAAAATGAACGTTGACGGGAAAAGAGGTGAAGAAACACCGAAGAAGAGATGAAAACGATTGAGAGTTATATGAGGGTTGTTGGTTTGTGTGTAGGGGGTGCGGAGGTATAGGACAAAGGGGCCGACCCCAAATAGTTTAGAGGAAGACAAAGAAGAAGAAGACCATCAAACCAGTCGTTTTTAATAGTAAAAAATCGAGTTGAAACAAAATAAAAATTGACTCGTTTAGTTAAAAAAAAAAAAAAAACCATACAATTGTTAAATCAACTTGTAAGTAGGTAGTAACGCTGTTATGGCCTTGTAAAAATAGATCCGTAAAACTCGTACACAATATAATTTACAAAAAACAAAAAAAACAAAACGTTCAGTTAACTGTATTTAACTGTAAATTATGACGGCGTATAATGTGCACATTATATTTTCTATCAAAATTTTATATAATTATATACTATTGTGATTTGTTCATAACTGTTTATAAAACCAGACTTACGGCACCGCAAGTCACACGATACAATTGCTGTCATGTACCCATTCTAATTATTATTTATCGACCGAACCGATGTTGTCACAAAAATAATAATCTGTTTGAATCCGGATAAGCCGTTAGAATAATTATTCTCGTATTGTTTCGTTTATTTTAATATGCGGAAACCGGTAGAGTACGATTTGCGAGTCTCTCGCGGAGCAAATCTCGCCGAACTGCATATTATATTAATGACGATTCTTATTGTAATAACAATTTAAACCCGCAGTTCTTGCTTTTCGGTTAAGCCACATAATTTTTTCCGTTATTTTGTTCAAACGCCTATTTGATACGGTACTTCGATGCGGTTTATTAACGTAAAATTTAAAAAATTATTTGATCAATATTTTTTCAAGGGACAAAATGTCGGCGATTTACACCACTTTCGGTGCGTTTGAATAAACAAAATTGACTTTTGAGGAAAAGTTCTCCCGTCTCGTGCGCAATCAACGCGTATTTGTACGCGTCTTTGAACTTTACAGAAAAGAAGAAAACTTTCTACAGCGCGCGTCGTGTTCGATTTTTGATTTAATCGCAAAGAACCCGCCCGAAATTTTGTCAGAAATATAATAATAACAAGTCGAAATATTACGACAAAAATGTTTTGAAGAGGCCGGGAAACGTCATATTATACGAATACAAGGTACAAACAAAACCGTGTGAATCAAAAATATGAAATATAATAAATATCTTTATTTTCAGTCGAGGTGATTTTTTTTTTTGTTAACTAACTTTTAATTTAACAGATTTGAAAATGAAAAAACGAACTTTTTGTCATATTCGAGTAACGTTGCGAGTCATTCATAGCTGTTAATTTATTTACTATCGTATTTGCTTATCAAACTATTGTTGCGCGTGTTGTTACCACATGGATTACCGCGCGTTGGTGTAATATACGAGTCGCCAGAATGAACGTAGGGCGATCGTGGGTGGTGAAAAATAGTTTAATCCGATTGTTCCATGAAAAGTACGTTGATAAGCCTAGAATCATTATTTTTCATGGAAAAAAAAAACATACATAGAAATTATTTCGGCGCAGTCCATATCGCACACCCAGAAGAATACTGGCACAACTAAAAAATTGTCATTTTTCAGGAGAAGCAAAATAAAGTTTTGTCATTCTTGCCTCGCTAATGTAAAGCTGAAAACCTTGATTGGCTGCCACGCTAGACGAGATAGGAGTACGGGAGTTCAACACAGGTCCGCAGAACGTCTTTGCGGTCTAGAATAGTGGCATAACTCAAAAATGACAATTTTTTAGTTGTGCCAGTATTCTTCTGGGTGTGCGATATGGTCCGTATTTACGTATATAACATACAGGTGTCTACGATAATTATTACACGCCGTTTGTGCGAAACCGTTCTTATTATTCAAATCGACGCGCGTCCGCGTGGGTGTAAATAAATATAGCTATCGAGGTCATCATGATCGGCCTGCAGCTGCGTGTCCAAGGCGTCACTGCGCACGCGAGTGTCCTGTTTCTTTCTCGGTTTTTTATTGTAATTTTTTTTCTCCTGTGTATATAAACGTATTTTGACTATTGTCCGTTTCGTCGGGCAGATACCGCCGACATAATATTATAATACTGCTATATACACTCGTTTGTGAAATGTACAGCTGCGTGTCGCCGGGAATGACTTCAATAATTGGGGGGACGCTTTCGTACGACTGTGGCCAGAACCGATCGTCGGGGACTGAGCTAAGCTACACTAAACAACGCGGTAACGGTCCGATACGCGACCTACGCCGTGTAAAATGCAAATAACAATTTGACTAAGCTTTTTTTTTTTTCCACTTCTCAGTGTCGTCAATCACTTGTATTGTTATGAAACGTTCTTTTTCACGCCGGTCGAAAAGTCGTCAAAAATGGTTTTTGGATTTTGACACGATCTCCGCCATTCTTCTTCGAGTTCTACCGAAGGAGACGCCCCATTTGTTTTGGAATTTATAACTCTCCATAAGCCCTCAGTTTGTTGAGTGTGTGCTCCTGTTTCCGGGGTCAATAAAAAATTTTTGAACGGTTTGACGAATGTGACGATTTAATGTCGAGTACGCTCTCCACATTGGTCACTCGTCGTTCCAGTTTTTATCTCATTTTTAATCATTCGTAAAAGCGTTTCTACGACAAAAGATCCGTGTAATGGCTGCCGGTAAACAACACAAAATGCCGAAACACGGAGCTCGATTAACAGCGTATGCTGCATGTTTAAAACAATTCACTGTGAAACGTTTAGGTAATTATCGTTTACTGCTGTACAAACTATGCTTACGGGTGAAAATCAAGACAAGTGAGAAATTGTCAGGATAAAACCACTGAATACGTGAAATTTCCGTGATAAAACTATCCGGACGAATCTCCCGACACTGATAATTCGTTTAGGCGCCGCTGTATAGTTTACAGATCTTGCGCGGGATGTCTGCTGCAAAGTGCTCACGCGTTTTTTACCCGTTTTCTTTATCCGCGGATTCCCGATAGTAGGTACAGGTTCCAAACGGGATATCGATAAAACACGGTTTGTGAATTTTTTTTTTTTACAAGTTTTAATACGTATTTTAATAATAGGTACATAATATTATTATTATTGGAAAATGTTGACGGGAAATCTTTCGACGTTTTCGTATACATGTCAAACTGGATATATTATCATACAGCCGTCGTACCAGAAAAATGTCATTGAAAATAAATTATTGTATATCTGCGCTGCTGAATTGTACCAGAAAAACTTCATTAACAAATAAATTACAACGATAATTGTGAACCGACGTATATTAATATTATAATAGACCTTTCAAGCTCGTTCCACGCATTCAATTTGGCAGCAAATAATAATATTTGATTGTGTCAAAAATGTATAGTGATCGGACGCGCGCGGCGAGAAAGAGGTCATTGTCGTTTTCGGTAACGACAATTACTGTCAGTATAAACAGTATGCTGTTCAGCCGTTGACGATTAGCGGCGATAATTAATGACTTTTTTTTTTTAAGCTTAAAATAAAAATTTTTATAATAAAATCACACTCACATGTCGCGTGGGTAGTTTGACGGAGTTGAGACTACGTTTTGGGCGGGTTTGGAAGTCGTGCGATTTAAACGTATTATTTTTAATATTTAAAGCGACGACAAAACATTGTCCCCGAAAAAACGGTTCTGAGCGAGCTCAGTGATACACACGTCCTGGTGAAAATCAAATGTAACAAAAAAATATCAGTCTTATTAAACTACCATTGAAACAAGATTTTTTCGTAGGTATTCGTTACGCCAGACAACTTCTCACCGATCTCAAATTCACTTCCTTTTTCGTCGCTTTCTTTCTTTTATTCCAAACTACGTTTACCACATTATGTTATTTTATCGGTACTGCGTGAAAAGATCGGACCAATACTCTCCATCGGGGTTCTTAGTCTAAATTTGTGTGTTTTAGATGAAAACTCGCCGAGTTAAACAATACGCTCGTTACAAAAATAAAAAAAAAATCGTTTTTATATAGGCAAACGGAAAGACGGTTGAAATTTTTATACATTCTGAACAATGTACTCATATCTAAATATATATATATGGTTAAAAAATTTCGAAAATCGGTAAAATTGTCAATACGCAGTGTTTGATTTTTTGTTTTAATCATCATGTGATTTTGGCCATAACCCGCATAATCCAGAAGTTGTTTGAAACGTACTCTGCACAGTATTCTTTTAATAACAACTATTTTGATCAATTTTATATCCGCATGGTGATACACGATGAAAGCCTGCAAGTCCAATCGGAAAATCGTTTGAAAAAATGTAAATTTTGAAAAGTTATTTTGTTAGTCCTAAACGATGGTAGATATAACGATTGTTTTGGCTTGAACGTTCTTTCTCGGAAATCGGTTTTAGGGGACGCTGACAACTGTCGACAGGACACTGAGGGACTGAGCTAAACTACTGGATGACGCGTATAATTTACGACTGCTGGTACGAAATCATATGCCGAGATACAGAGCGCGATTATAACATTACGGACCGAATAAAATTAAGTCTAGTTAAAACTGTGACTGGCTTTAATACTATTATTCGTTTACGCCCAGCCTTGCGGTATTTAGTAGCAAAAAAACACGTTCGTTACATAAAAAAAATCGTTTTTAATAGACAAACGGAAAACACAACAATTATTATGTCGCGGATGCTTACGCGATTGCACAATAATCCAGCAATTAACGGGTCGTGCAGACCCTACAATATATATATAATTATTATACATCTATGTGTTACACTGCATATCGCCACTATAATATTGCCCGACACTTTGCGCGCGATTTTGTGAGTATTTACAACGCGTTTCCGGCTCAGACCGTACAACATCGAGGCAAATCACGTAACGCTGCAGGTCGGCGATCCGATGGGTCCGTTCGTTGTTTTCTTTTTTTTTTTTTGGAAAACGTCCGAGCGTTTTTGATTTTCAACAAGAACATGTGTAATTTATACGAAAAACATCGTCTATTCAATAAACAAACATCAGCTGCATCAGCAGCCGTTACTTTTTATTCGAATAAGTGCAGTTTTCATAACGAGATCATGATTTATCACAAAAAAAATATGTTTTCATTTCCGACACGCGTCTCAAGTATCAAGTACACTTTGATGTTTGTAATAAATTTGTTGGCAACGAATTTCTTGTACGGAAATTTCGGTTTTGAGCGAACTCGCGGTGTACACAACAATAGTCGTAAATTATAGCACTGCATTTGGCTCGAAAATGGTAAAAATCGTTCGATACTACAATACTAGCTTTATCTATTTCAGTTAAGTGAAAACATATCTGCAAGCTTTAGCAATTTTTAGAAAACGTATACGGCCAAAATCATTTCGAAATGACGAACACTAATAAACGCGTTTAAACCAAAAATTTTAATTTTTAACGATGAATCGCTTGTAGAACAACGATCGCGGTTTTGAACGGCGAATAACGGAATATATATATGTATGTACATTTATAACTCGACAAAGAATTTAAAATTATATTACCGTAATTTATTAATGATTTTACGTACAAAAATAATAAATCATGTATACCTAGTAGTATTTTCGTGAGAAGATTTACGCCCGTTTTGCATACGTACGTATTAATTATCAATAAATGTTATATGCATGTGTGGCCGAGCAAGAAAATGTATACGATAATTAATAATAATAATAAAACAATTATTTTAAATCGGATTTGAACTCACGTAGCGGATACTGTGAAATTCGAGTGTTTCATAAGTCATATTGACTTATGAAAACGAATATGCGAGAAATAAACAAGATATACCTGAATAGTGATTTTTTTTTTTTCATCAATATTCTATAAAGTTTTAAACATTTTCGCGATTTATATCCAAGTATCAAATCAACTATTTAAAAACTGTGCAGGTATTACGGATATTTACGGTTAGAACGATTAATACGAAACATAATATGTTTATACAGAAAAAATGTAGGAAATATTTTATTTTTCATATTTTTACTGCACCATTCTAATCACGATCGAACTAACAACCTTTTGAATAAAAGTTCAACGCCATCGAGAAAGCGTGATGTACGTAGGTTTACTAAAGATTTGAGAAGAATATTATTTTAGTTTAAAATACCTATAAATAAAATCAAAATTTTTGGTTTTTGTTAAAACGAATCGTAACAAAAATCAATCGTGATTGAAAAAAAATACAATACATAAAATATATTATATGTTTTGTACAAAAATTCCGTATAGGTACTGATTTGTAAACTCTTAAAATTGAATGTTTTACAGTAGAAAAAAAAAAACCTTTTTATACTTGCCTACTTCAAAGTAACAAAATAAAATAAGTACATTTTAAACGTTTTGTATACACCGTTTTGTTAAATGGTAGTTTTTACTAGATACAAATTAACATATATACACAACTTCACGTGGATTAGAATGTATACCTACGAGTATCCCCGTGGAATTTTAGTATAATTAGTTTTATCAGTATGTAATTTGATATTTTAAAACTATTCACGATAATATTACGAATAAGAATGAATTTGGGTCACAACACCGAACACCGCGATACCCCCATACTTTTGAATAATGTCGTGGGAAACCGCGTACGCGCATCAAATTTACATACAGTTATAATACTATAAAGTATAACGATTATCGTAACTAGATTCAAACTACAACGCTAAATTTTTACCGTTTAAAACGTATTATTGCAGTTAATTTGTTTTTTCCCCAGCTAATCTTAATATTTTTTTAAAGAACTAACTTATTTACAGATATAGAGAATGTTATCCGGACCCCGCAGCGTCCAGCTAATATATTATTATGTGTGTTATCGATAATGGAACAGACAAAATTACAAGCCATATATTAGGTCTTTGTCCGTACTACTTTGAAAAAAAAGTTGTATTAATAAAATGCTTTTATATTGGCTTTTTACCGGCCTAAATACTTTTGAAATAAAAAAAAAGTAAAAGTAAAAATCAAGTCCAACTTAGAATGCTTAAAATTGTTTTCTTTATACATATTCTTATTTATTTATTTTTAGTCTATAATTAGCCTATGTGTAAAAGAATTCTATAAAAAAAAAAATTTTATTCTTGTATTTATCAATTTTTAGTTTTACATTTTTTTTTTTTTTTCAGAAAATAATTGCGGCCATCCTCCGGTGCCAGTAAATGCCAAACTTGTCCTAGAAGGTGCCAAAGCTACATTTGTCTGCGATGATGGATACAAACTTTTCGGGTAAACATTATAATTTGAAATATTGAAAAATATAATACATTTTCACTCCATTAAGTTAGTATAATTTACGTGCAAATATAGGCGTAAATCAATAGGAAATAGCAAACTGTTTTGATTAATAAAAGTTAGTTTTTAAGTTTTCACTAATCGAGATTCGATTTATTTTTTAAATTGGCTGAAAAAAATCAAATGTGTTCGCCTGAAATTTCTTTTTTGAACATAAAAAAATTATGTTGAACTTTTTCTTCATCCTCATAGCCGACAATTATTTATATTAAACGTTTACGAAAATCAGGTTACTTCTAATATTTAGAAATAAAATAAAACGGTCGTCGGGTGGATGCGTCGTTATTTTTAAAATAATAATACATCGTAAAACGATGATTTCACTCGTCTTTTGAACATTAGAAAAATTCGTAGTGACCTGATATCCAAGAATAATAAGTCGGCAAAAACTCGATGGAAACGATACTTAAAAACTAACACGTGGGAAACGAAATAGATTCCTGTTAAAATACTTTTATAAAGGTTGTAAAATTATAATAATATAAACTCTTGTAATGATCTCATTTTACATCGCATAACTTGAATTATATTATTTTACTACCCGCCATAAATATAGTCTGCAAGTGCAATAATGACCGTGTTTTGAAAAAAGTTTCCTAATTTAAACCTATGAAAATATTACCATACCGATAGACCTTTTCATTAATGATTCATTTATAGGTCACCCATAAAAATATAGGTTGGTATAAAGTTGAAAATAAAAGCCATATTCAAAGGCCGTAAATCAATGTGTAAAATATACATGGTTTTATTTACACTATCGACCAGGCACCTATCTATTTTCAATTCATAATTATATTTTGTACTTATTTTTTTTAAAACTGCTTCACTTAATAGAGGTTGATTTTTTTTTTTTTTTTTGTCATCTTACAGTTCAGAATCGATTACTTGTTCTTCGAACGGCGCCTGGACCGGAGACCTGCCATTTTGCGGTAAGTTTTAAATTATAAATCATCACATTTTTGGTTTTGTTTGTACAGTGTATACACAGATCGGTATTATGTAATCGCATAATTTATGCAACTACGATGTATAGGATGCCATTCTATTAGAGTTTTTTCATAATAAAATAAAATAATGTTTAACACTATGTCCAAATATTATAGATAGATTAGACACAATATTTTCAATTTCTAAAGTAGGTTGGAAGTTAACTGTATAGGCGTGCGCCACAATGTAATTCGGTACCTACAAAACGAATCTCAGTAGAAACTCATTCGATAAAATTAGGATAATACCAATATTATCCAGATTGGTTCCTATCTCGTATAAACATGGACGTTATTTAACATACTCATTCAATACCAGTTCAATAGATATTGCTTGATTCAGAATAATACAAAGTCAGCTGAGGACTTAAAGAGAATATAAAATTAAAACAACGTTTAACGGTTTTTGGATTTTGATGTATCGGTTAACGTTATACTGCATTTTGAGCGAAAAAATTGTATATTCCTTCTAATTAACCCGTATAATATAATATAGCCTAATAGGCATATCAATACAAGTTTTTTTTTTTTTGTTAGTACAATTTGCGTCCGATAATCTAGCACTGGGATTATTGTTTTTAATTTTATTGTATTACGTTATATGATTGATCGTTTTGTTTAATTTTTATTTTCACTCATTGATTAAGCGCGTAAGTTTTTCTGTTTTTTGACGCGTTTACATCAAAACACAAATATTTTTCTTCGTCTTCCTTTTGGTTTTTGTTGGCCGTGACTATGACCATCCCGTTAAACATCCGATCCTCCCTGTCAGCTGCTCTTGCTTTCCAAACTGGTCCTTCATTTCAGATTCCATATTCCTCTTCACCACGTCTTCCCATCTCAGTCGAGGTTGTCTCTGAAGATATTCCGGATCCTCTGACATTAGGTACCATGTGCAATAGTGGGTTCTGACTACGCCAGACATGCCCTGCAGCCCACTGTAATCTTCTACTCTGGAGTCTGGACGGTCCTATCCAATATGTTGGGTTTCTTAAAGAGTACCTCTAATTCTTTATTTTTTATATATATTAAAATATATTTTAATTATATTTAAATTATTGCTTGACTCGAACGAACTCATAATTACCCACTCGAAGGATACGTTTCTATACTGTCGCTTATGACCTGAACACAAATCGCGATAATCAACTCTTTTTATGTTTTACTAAGCCCTATAGATACTATATTAGGTATGTATAAACTCATTTTGAGCCTTAGTAATTTTGTATTTGGTGCACTGTTTGCAAAAAAAAAAAAACATTTTTGCGCCGTTCTCACACAATCTGGCCTCAAACCTGCAGCTGTCTATATTATATTGTAACGTGTTGTGTTTTAATTAACTTTTATTTTTTAGTTTTACTTTCCTGTTGCCGCAGCGTTGCGTAACCAGCTAATTATAATTTTATACGTTACAAATTATTAGCACCTATACGTTTGTTTACGTGCGCGCGTTTTCTCGCGCAATTATGAAACTACATATTATATTGTAGGGCATGATATTATTTATCTGTTGAATATTCAAAAAACCAGAAACGATAGCTGGTAGGTAGGCACAAACTGTATTAGTAAATCAAAAAACATGTCGTATTGTGTTTTTTTTTTTTATTAAAGTTTTCCGGGAAAATAGCACTGCGATCCGTGCAATATATATATTTCGAGATTTCAAGACAATTATATTGTTTCCGTGACAAACAGACGTAATACCGGATGAAACCATGAGAAATAGTTGTGAACAACGAGCGAAAAAAAAAAAAAAACGGGTGAAAATAAGCGATCACAATATTTTCCTATCGACATCCCTGCAGACAGCTAAGGATGAACAGTGTATCTAGGTAGAAGTATATGTATATATTACGCGGAATGAAACGATTCTATACACGACGTTTCCGACGCCACTCGAAACCGAAATTCCAGCGTGCAGTTTTAACGGTCTCACGTATGATCTGCGTACAGTTTTTTCCTCAGAATTTTTATCGCCTCCCGCGGGACTGATCAACTCCTAAAAGTCCTGTGTCATTTACACCCATTGCTGTCTGCCCTCAGCGCAAATTCCTCGTGAAACGTTCGTATACCCACCTACCTACCTACTGTTCTCTCCGGTATACGTTTCGCCGTCCCCGACGTACATTTTACCGCGCGACATTGACCGTTTACGTTTTGTGGTTCCGCCGCGCAGGAACCAACGTGGCCGTGCACAAGCCGACCAATCAGTCGACGACGGCCAGAGGCGGGAGCTCCGGGAACGCGAACGACGGCGACCCGACCACGGTGCACGACGGCCGGAGGTGCACGGAAACGCTCAAGGAACCGTCGCCGTGGTGGTCGGTCGACCTGCTGCAGGCCTACCCGGTGCGGGCGGTGTCCATCACGACCAGAGGCTGTTGCGGTGAGTCTGCCAGGACGTATTATTATTATTGTTGTTGTACTCGGTGGCGTATACTGTAACACCTCATTCAGAGGTATTCTGAAATTTTAACGATAGCAGGACGTACCACCTAGTAATGTTATGACGCGTAAAGCTTCCATGTGGAACAGAAGTGACCACAGGTAGAGGTGAACGAAAGCGAAAGCGTAATTCAACGAGGTAAAAGCCGTTTTGCAGAAATTCCCATTTCTGGACGAGCTGTACCTACTTTTAGAGCCGTACAAACTGTCTTGGGGGTTATGTTTGTCAAAGTTCTGAGAAGGAGAAACTGTTAACATAGTGTGTACTCCTGTACGTTTTTTTTTATAATATTAATGGTGTTATAAATTTAATATTGTTATGACACTTGATATTTCGCAATATTACACAATATTACACAGTCGGTACGAATGATACAACGCAGCGATGCGGTTGGTGTAGACGCGAGCACCGGTGCGGAAGAGATCCTCTCGGAACGAGCTTTACGCTTGGTGAATACGGGGCTGTACCCTGTCCACCCCTAAAAAAAAAAAAATAGGGGGTGAGGGGGGTTTCTTAATTTTGGGGGAAAAAAAAAAACGGTCAAATGTAGTAGGTGTTTGGATAAAAATCAAATCACAGAAATCAGACCGTACAGTTTTCCGCTCGCGATTGTTGAAAATTTCAGAAAAATTACCGTCTTACCGTGGATAACCTTTGATCAAATTTTAAAGTGCCTTTCGTTTGTTTGTATTGTTCTTTTAAAGCGGGTGACGGGACAGTGGTACGCACAAAAGGTTTTGTTCTGCTATTAATTCAAATAAAGTGTATACAAAAAATACACACTAGTAACACAACCTTTATATGTGCGCACGCTCTGGGTTAATCTTTTTAGATGTAAAACATTAATATTGTTTGTTCGTTTTATTATTTTTTTTTTAAGTATGAGATTAACAATACAACAACAGTCGTCGAGGTACACATATTTTATTTAAATTACAAAAAAACGGCGTACAGTGTCTATTACAGAAATAATTTGCGTTATTATTAGGATATTGCTTCTTCTTTTTAATAATTTTCATCAAAATATAATATATATATTCAACATAACTCATGGACATGCGAATCTAGTAAAAAATAAAAATAACGTTACAAGTCCATTTCATGCGTCTATACGCGTGTTATGTATAATACTATATATTACGTTATAGACTAAAACTATGATAATAAATATAATAATAACATACACCCGCTTATGGTAAAACGTACACATAAGTAGGTATAACGAGATGTTGTTTACGTGAACAATTTATTGACACAAAGTACACGTGAATCACATGATATACATGCATCGCTTTATTTTAAGGATTGTAAAATGTTTTTGGATTTGTACGATTTACAAAAGAGTTAGATGATAAAAAAAAAAAAAAAAATGAACATAAAAACACATGTGTGTATTAAATATATATAAAACTAACATACATCTGCGGTTCAACACTCTCGAATTGTATGGGATTTATTTAAATTTAAAAGAAGAGTAACAAATGCACACAGTTTAATACTACCTATGAGTAGTGCTCATCCATCCTGACATGAAAAAATTACAGAAATCGATCGAGACAAACGTGAATAACTATTTTAAAATACCCGCTATTTAAATGCTATTGTATTGTGTTCACGCGTCGAGAATAAAATTTGTAACAATTTGTAACACTTTTCGCTAGGCAAACGTGTTTATTTATTAAGACATTAAAAAATAATAAAAAAAAATACGTACATACACGAAAAACCGAACAAAAATTATCTCGTTAGAACAAGTCGGCAGTGTGCGCTTCGTCCGTTCCGTACATAATTATAATAATAATAATAATGACATAAGATATTTTATAAGGCCGTCGCGCAGAGCCGTCTACCGCAGCTAAATACGTGCGATTACTACTACTCTCTGACTAAATTTTCACTCCACCTCGGAAGGGTCCATCTCCCTGATGATGGGACCGCCGCCGTCGTTCGGCGACTGTGCCCCTTGCTGATGCTGCTGCTGCTGCTGCTGCTGCTGCGGTCTCTTCATGAGGTTCTTGCCCAGCTCCGGCAGCTTCTTGATGAGCAACTCGAACACGTGCTCCGGCAGAGTGCGCTGCAGCACGTTGAGCAGCTCGGTGGGCTGGCCGCACACGACCACCGCGTTGGCCAGATGCTCCACGCCCCGCTCGATCTCGCCCTGCTCCAAGTACGCCTCGCCCATCTGCACCTCCTGCAGGAAGAACCGCTGCACCGCCTGCTGGTCGCTAAAGTCCGGGAACGCGGACTTGGCGGCGCGCGCCGCGTTCTCCTGTTCGCGCGCCAGCGCCCGCCGCTTGCGCAGGTTCGCCTTGAAGTTGGGGTCGCTACGCCGCTTCCGGTCGAAGTACAGGCAGTACCCGACGAAGCACAGGCCCGCGATGCCGGCCGCCGCCGCGCTGATGGCCGTCTTCGACACTTCAGTCTGCGAAACAGAAAGAGAGAATAATTATAATAATACTTTAATAACATGATGATGATGTCGGTAGTACAGTTGCAAATATTGATTTGCCGGGAAAAACGGTGGCATTCTTAAAAAAAAAATAATATTACACACAAGTCTATAAAGAACACGCGACAGAATAAGAAACGTTTCAAAACTTTTTCTGTAACTATTGATTTCGACCGTATAAAATATATTATAGCAACGGAATCGCTAAAATCACAATCATCTCTGCGGTTCAAAGACATTTTCCAATAAGTATCTGCTGTTAATACCGCCGACTGAAAATTGGTGTCAAGAAAATAACCAAACCTTTGAATTAATTATCGCAGCTATCACTTTATGATGCGCGTTCGTTGGCTACAAGATATAATAATATACTATTCACTCGTATAAGTGTATAATTTAATTTGAAATTTCGCATGACTACATTCATGAACAGTATTATTACGTCGATTAAACGATTTGACTGGACCTTGGGTTTACTACGAACCCCCAATACGTCTGCGGATAGTATGTATAGTGTCGGATTTAGGTGCCCAACTTTGCCTTAACAAGAAAAAAACGAACCAAGGACTCGTCTGCGACATATCACATTTGATCTTTACGGGCCGTTTTGATACACGATCTGACGACCACCGCTGAAAGATCCGAAAGATCTCGTCTGTGTGACTGATGTGTGACGTTATCGAAAGAACAACACAAAAACCGTGGTGGTAATGAACCTGTCCGCCGTATATAATAAATGATCCAAGATTATTATTATTTTTTATTACGAACAATTATTTAATCGTTTTGTTCGCATTTATTTTTTTTAACAGAACGCGCTTACCGCCGGC
Source organism: Hormaphis cornu (assembly GCA_017140985.1). Lineage (NCBI taxonomy): Eukaryota > Metazoa > Arthropoda > Insecta > Hemiptera > Hormaphididae > Hormaphis > Hormaphis cornu. The sequence goes on along the minus strand of CM029360.1, from coordinate 9,089,803 downwards.
GAGACTCGCGCGCGCGCGAAGGACACCGCAATATTTGCCCTTCGTCTCGACGCGCATAAAAAACGTGCGGATTACACGCCCATTTTAATCAAGAACACAATTCTTCGCCGGTCAACAATAATGACGATACAACGATGATAATTGTTTAAAAGAAAACGTGAAATATATTGAATTTCATTTTCTACACAGAGCACGCTCTTGGCGCGTAGAAACGAACGGTTCATCAAAATGATACACGCGAATCAATGAATGAACGACCTACGTAACGCGTCATTATTGTATGTTTATGTGATAAACCGAAAGAATAACACAGCCGTTCACGATCCAAGGCGGACACGATTTGTTTAGGGAAACGTTAGGGAATTTTCTACGAGATTTAAAACAGCTTGTATTTACTCCGATTTTGAATTCAATGTGTACTACACAAAATGACGTTGTTAACGCGATGTGTTTTTTTTTGTTCAGGTCACCAGCCGTTACAGGACATCGAGATCCGGGTCGGAAACAGCAGCACGGAACTGCAAAGAAATCCGCTGTGTTCGTGGTTTCCAGGAACGATCGGTGAGTGATGTTCAAATACGTTCGAGAATCGAACGACAAAAGACATTTTTTTAATTGTTTCTCGTTTTACAGAAGAGGGTACGACCAAAGTACTCAACTGTGCGCGACAGATCGTCGGCCAGCACGTTTTCCTGCAGTTGGTCGGGGTCGAGGGATCGTTGTCCGTATGCGAGGTCGAAGTATATTCCACCGAAGGTCGGTAAAAGTCACATTTATTATTGCGACTGGTACACAACGGTTGACGATTTACTTTGAGCGCCTGAACACAGTGTTGTATCGGCGAGAATCGAAAATTCTCAAAATTGTACCGTTTTGTCCGCAAGCGAAAACGAAACGCCGTCGGGGGGAATCGAATTGAATTGATTTTTCACAACGGCCTTAAGGATCAGGACACATAATACTGTTTTTATGGGGGACCTTGCCCCATAAAACCATGAATGTGTGTTCTGGTGTATAGGACGATCACGACTTTGTGACCGAGAAAGAAGCGATAACGTTTTTATTTTTTTCATTCGACTTTTTTATGCTTTTCAGTGCTGTTCGTTTTTGAAGTCGGTTTAGTTTTTTTTTGCCAACATTTTTTTGTTTAACACTGTCGCTCTACTGTTTCCGTGTAGAATTTTCCGTCGACCGTTGCGCGCCGGGCGGCTCGTCCGAGCAGACCGACGTGGCCGTTTTCGACAACCGGTGTTACGAGTTCAACGTGAATCGCGGATCGTCGTTCGCGGAAGCCCGGCAAAAATGTCAGGCCATCGGCGGCGACATCGCGCACGGTTTCCGCGGTTCGATTTCCACGTTTTTGGCCGCCGAACTGGAACGCCGGAAACCCCGGCTAAAGACCCAGCTGATCTGGATCGGGGCGCAAAAGGACCCGGGTCTGACGTCCAGAACGTGGAAATGGGTCAACGGTAAGAATACGTACACGACCTACCCGCGCTAGGTTATTATATCCGTCGTTGGGTACAATTAATTGAAAAATCTATTTTTTTTTTTCTCTCCCCGCGTTAACGAGGGTATTTTCTGAGTCGAGTAACTAACAAAAATTTAAGAAAACAGTACGACTACGATGATATTGGTTTTACGTAGATCGAAAAAAAGACTACACGTTTTATAGAGAGAAACTTTCGCACTGTCCGCACTGTATAACGCGCTTTTCGCGTGTTCGCAGGCGACGTGATCACGAAACCGACGTGGGGAAAAGACCAACCGAACAATTACAACGGCGAGCAAAACTGCGTGGTACTTGACGGCGGACGCGAGTGGCTGTGGAACGACGTGGGATGCAATTTAGACTATTTACACTGGATCTGTCAATACAGTGGGTGTACACCAACTAAAATACTATTACATATTATAAACCGTTTAAAATATATTCTCTTATTCTTCGGCTTAACGGTCCTTGCAGGACCCGAGAGCTGCCACGAACAAGTCTCTCTCTCTCTTCTTTCCCCCCGTTTTAATGCTACAGACCTTAAAAATATCCTTCCCCGCACGGCATCTCTGCCTCCGTTTCGTCCGTACTATCAAGTGGACGTTTCTTATGTTGCGCTGTCGTGACCACCTGTTTTCGGTGTATCTTCCTCGGCTCTCCAAAACACGTCCGCTCCCCCCGTTCATTCTTTATAAAGTGTATCGACAAACAAATATTAAAATAAACGTTTCGTTCTACTCGCTGTGTTGCAGCGCCGACGACGTGCGGTAGTCCCGACGTAAAAATCAACAGCACGATCGCGGGCCCGTACACGTTTAAAGTGTCGTCGATCATCGAATACGTTTGTCCGGAAGGACATCACACGCAGGGCACGGCCAAGAGAACGTGCGGTGCAAACGGGTTTTGGACGGGGTCAGCGCCGTCTTGCAAGTGTAAGAAGAACAAAGTCGCTTTTTCCATTCTTTTATCGAATTTTTTTTTAACGATACGAAAATGGCAGATCTCATCTGGTACCATCACCCACCTATATCGACTGTTATACTCAAAGGTATTTTTGATTCACTGTACACAGACGTCAACTGCGGACCGTTAAACGGTATAGAAAACGGGACGGTAGTTTTGGACGACAATAGGACCACATTCAAAGCGACCGCCAAGTATTTTTGCAATCAAAACTACAGTTTATCGAACGGCGACGCCAAAAGAACTTGTGCCGAAGACGGGAAATGGAGCGGACGCACTCCTCAGTGTCTGTGTAAGTCTGTATACGATAATAATTTAAGGTTTTCTGGATTATACGCTATATAATACGTACACGGCGCAACAAACAATACAACACTTTCAAATTTTTCTCCTCCTTTTAGTCGACTGGTGCGGAGATCCTCCGGAAGTTTCAGGAGCCGCCATCACTATAACTGATCATAAAGCAGGATCCATCGCCTCATACTCGTGTCATCAAGGATTCGTGTCTGTCGGCGGCCAACAGGTAAACAAAACATTCGTAAAAGTTGTATATACCTAGTATATACCTAAGTATAGTACACGTACACTAAAAACCAACTCTACACGTACACTAAAAACCAACGAACGCGAAATCAATGGCGATTCGCGCGGTATCCAGCAAAATTAAAGAGTAAAATACGAATTTGTGGAGATCGTACTGTTATAGGATTCTGAAGGGATAATACCTCGGGAAATGACTTTGTTTCGAAAAAGTCATCTGTACAACGTGAATTAATCTACAAGTCTACAACGTATACACACTACACGACAACTAACATTTTATAAGTTTAAAAAAAATAATAGGAGTTGAAATGCGGACTCGGTGGCGAATGGTCCGGAAAACCGTTGGTGTGCAGATTTGTGGACTGTGGGCCGCCGCAAGTCATCGAAAATGGAATGGCTTCGCTGATCAACGAGTCCACAACGCACGGAAGTATCGTCGAGTACACGTGCGATCAAGACTATTGGCTTCAACCGCACACCAGTCGCCGTCAGATATGCACCAAAGAAGCAAAATGGTCGGCGGATCCACCCACGTGTCAACGTAAGTACTCTCGCAGGAGAAAGAGGAAAATATTCCATTTAATAAACCCGTCCAGAATAATAATATAATAAACGTTTATTGTTTTTACAAAACTAAAGTGATCACGTGTCAAGAGCCCGAAGTGCCTACCGGGGGTTACGTGGTCGGTTACGATTTCAATATTCATTCGAGCATCGAATATCACTGCGATCCAGGTCACAGACTGATCGGCCCGTCAATTTTACAGTGTAACAATAATGGCGAGTGGAGCACACAGCCGCCAGAATGTCAATGTAAGAGGAGACTATAGAGAGCCCTCGTCCTTCGACAAACTCTCTATTTGTTTTTCATTACGTTCGTAACTACTGATCAACGCGAACTTTTTTCCTATTCACAGATATCGATTGTGGCAAACTCACGCCGCCCATTTATGGCACGTTACATTATTCCAACGAATCTACGCACCTCGATAGTGAGGTCAAATACAGCTGCACTAATAACTACAGATTGACTGCGGGAACGGCAATAAGACGTTGTCTAGAAAATCAAGCGTGGAGTGGTACAGCTCCAAAATGTGAAGGTAAAGGTGTTTTGTTCATATCTGTTTGTTCAAAAACATGGTCTACCCAACTCCTTCGTATACAAATCTCGATAGACGAAAAACAGGCGTTTTTAATTAAATTATTTTTTTTTTTAGAAATAAGATGCCCCGAACCAATTTTACCAGAACACAGTGTCCTATCAGTAACGGGCAACGACCGTTTGTATGGACGGACTTTAATAAGAACTTCGACCGACGCAGTTTCAACTTCTACGTATAAAATTGGAGCGTTAGTCAAATACCGTTGTGAACGAGGATACAAAGTTGTCGGTGAACCGATCAGCAATTGCGACGATACGGGTTCATGGACTGGTGTTATACCGCAATGTGTTTGTAAGTAATAACAATGTGTACCACTACAGTACACGCTTACCTATAAATTTACGAACAATAAGTGTACATAAAAAATATTAACAAAAACAGGTTAACAGAATGGTTCCAGAAGTTTTTACACCGAAAAATGATCATTTACTATATTATTTTTAGGATGAAATGTAGGTACGTCCGTTTGAATAAATGAAAAAAACCAATTTTCAGAGATGTACGGTTGCTTGCATGCTTTTTATTTCAAAACTATTTAACACCATTCATTTAAAATCATTATTGAGGGTGGCAATTGTTGAATGTTTAATGAGATTTAGCGATAAAACTAGATTCAACAGTTACCTAATTAATTACATTCATTTGTTCAGTTAAAAATGTTTTTTAAAAAATTTTAACACAACATTTTTTTTTATTGTTTGTACAGCAAAGATTACATAATTTAGAGTTCATCTTAAATCCAATTTAATTAAATTTAATTTATATTGATTAACAATAAAAATATAAACACAAATATGTTGTCAGAATGAGTATTATGTGGGGTAATAAAATTAAGTACCTGCTCAATTTATGAACCCATTATGTTTTTTTAGATGTCGATTGTGGAACTCCGGAGAGTATCGATAATGGAAAATACAATTTAGTATCTAATGTTACATATTATGGCTCAGCTGTGTTGTACGAATGTGATGATCACTTTCAACTTGATGGGCATGGCAGAAGACTGTGCTTAGAAAACGGTACATGGAGTTCGGAAACTCCAAAATGCCAAGGTACGTATAATAATATAAAGGTACAAATAATAATAAAACAAGTCAAAATTTATATCGATGTATATTTTTTTTCCAGAAATAAATTGTGAAGAGCTCAAGAGTGAAAATAATTTGTCAATCAGACTGACATCAAGAACAGTTGGCGGAACAGCTGAATACACATGTCCCAGAGGTTATTTTACGATTGACAACGCAACAAGACATTGTCTGCCAAAAGGATCGTGGAGTGGGAGACCACCGACGTGTCAAAGTAAACATTCACACCTTATTAGTTATTATTTTATATAACATCGGTTGATGATATATGTTTCATGATTTTTCAACTTTCAGTGGTTGACTGTAAACACCCAGGTACCATTGAAAACGGTAGGGTTATAATCATGAACGATACCACAACATATAATAGTGCTGCAGAATATCACTGCGTTCCTCATTTCCAAAGAATAGGACCTTATATGAGAAAGTGCTTGGATGACGGCAATTGGTCAGGGGAAAAACCAAGTTGTCAATGTAAACATTTAAAAATCTTAATATTAATACAAAATCAATTTTTAACGGTATTTGTTTACACATTATTTAGCAATAAGCGCAGTAATAAGTGACACTAGAACATTGGGTTTAGCTGTTACTGTGGGAGGCGGAATTGTTTTGTTCCTAGTCATACTTCTCGCTTTAATTTATTTAAGACTGTAAGTTTAATCAAAATACTATTAAAAATATATATTATAAATGGTTTATTATATTAACCATCTGCTAATGTTATGCTGTGATAGAAAACGACCGACTCCAGTCAAGAATTCTGAAAATGTTGAAGGAGCTGTACGTAAAGAAGAACAAAATACAGCAGTTATGTCATACGCGTCATTGAGTGATATACAAAATCACATTTACGATTCAGTAACAGACTACACATATGACGATCCAAACACTTACTATGAGCCATCACCTATCTCTAAAACTAAATCAGACTCGGGGGCCACTGTAACTATAAATGGTGTAGCTATTCGATGATGTTCCATATTAATGTGATTTTAAAATTACTGCAGTATTTTTGTTATTGTAAATATAAATTTATATTTAATGTAAATAAGTAGTTATTAGCTTTAAAAGCACAGGAATAATTGAAAAGTATGTAAACTTTGAATAAAGACCAAAAATAACTTTTATTCCTTTCTTTGTGCAAAACTGATAATGATCAAGTATAATGGAAACAAATTATTTTGTACATAAGAATGAATTAGTATTTAAGTTTATAATACTAGTGAGCTGTGAATCATGTTAAATAAGTCATAATAGAAATTAAGTGTGTTTCTAGGTATAATTGTATTCAATGTTTAATAAATAGATAGGTACCTGGATAAAATATCAACTATAGCTACCTACCTACATTTTTGAACTGTGGTTAATAGAATAAAATAAAACTCAAACAATTTGTCAAAATTATACAATACCTAATTAAAGTTTGTAATTTAAATGAAGGTATATTGTATACATATTTGATATTGCCTATCCCACTACAGTTTAAAATAATACAGTAAGTAATTAATATTTTTTTTTAAATAATTAGTTAACCTAAATTCCAAGTCCCAACACATCTTATTTATATGTGCCTAATGGATTACAGTTATGATCTCCAATCATCAAAATATTAGGTACTCCTAGAAAAATAACAATTATCCTGTCATACATATTTTATAATATCATTCTTCACACCAAACTACCTTTGCTTAGAAAGAGCCAAAAAAAAAATAATTAAAAGAGGTTTCACACACATCTTGGCTCTTACTCTAACTTTTTTATTTGCAATCTGGCTATTAATCTTATCCCAAGTAACCTACCAAGAGCAATTTTTACGTGAAAATATTTTAGATCAGAGGTTCTCAAAGTGTTCATTGCGGCTAATCAAAAATTAAATTGTTTTACAGTTTAAAAAGGAAATTATTGTTTCTCATTCAAAGCAGGATGCGGTATAAGTATATATTAAAACAGAGTTCAACATTTTATATTAGTTCTAAAAGCAATGATGAATAATTACTTCCAAAATAATAATTCTAATTTCTGAGCAAGTTCAGTGAATCAAATATTTAAAAAAATTTCAAATTTTATTTCTATGCTGAACTTATGATGAACTCGGTAATAAAGATAAACATTGTTAAATAGTAAAAAAGTTGGTACATACTATAAAATACATTATAATAACCTTGTACAACCAACCACCAAGGTATCAACTCATAAATTATATTAAATACCTACCTACCAACTTACCTAATTTAAAAAAAATGTCTCTTAAATAAACAGTACTTATCTTTTAAATATGTAAAACATGAAATTGGGGTGCAATTATCCCATAAATTGTCTAATATTGTTCAACAAATTCTGAAAATGATGTTCTAAGAACTTATTAAGTATTAAGTTCTACAAAGGATTCTGCAAATGAATGTTTGTTTGTCGTATCACTAATTATTGAGCTAGTACTTACTCTTAATACTCATTGAAATATTACTAAAAGAATGAAGTAATGAGTAAGCCTTACCTACCTAAATAAACACTTTATTTATTTACTAAACAAATCAATGGATTTAACAGACTTACTTTGGTTTATGTTCACTATGACAATTTATAATTTGGTTTATATCTACCTATATCAAATCAACATACAAATTTGACAAACATAAAAATAAAAAAATCTCCAAACAAGAATTGGTTAGAAGTAGGTTATTATCGAGGTTATTAACGAGGTTATAATTTTAGTTAGGGCTCGTTAACACTTCATGCATTTGTAAATTTTTACTGGATGATCTTGAAAGTTGCTATACTAACTACAATTTTGATTCACTTTAAAATATGAAATTTTATTTCACATAATATTATGTTAAGATTTGAGACTTAATGGCTTGCTTAATTACTAACAACCAACAATAAAAATATCAAATTTTCTAAACGTTGAGTTGCTAAACTCAATTGAGAACAGAGAAACAATTATAGAAAATGCTTAATCATATCAACCTAATAAAGCATTATACTTATAAGAACTTGGAAAAAGAAATTATAAATTTTGTAAAAAAACTGATGGGGCCCATACAAAATTTATTTCCTACACACAATTTAGGGATTCCAACCATAAACTACGTAAAGTAAGTGGTATAAGGAAAAAATTTGACAACAAAAAACAATGAACACGGAAAAAAAAATTATTAATGCAAAAGTAAGGATAGAAAAAAGAAAAGGAAATAAAGAGAGTAAATTCGAGGTTGGGTGAGAAGTAGTTTATTAAAGCAATTACACTTTGGAATGGATAAATTCTTTGGGTAGGCCTATGTTTTGGAATTTGTGATTTAAACTTATAATATCTTTATATTAATATTATCTGAAGTATCTAAAATCAATGAAAAAGCAAAGAATAAAGCATTGCATTACGATTCTGAAAAGAAATTTAACAAAAAATATCAGCAATCACAGTCTATATCACAGTCACCTATCTACCCATCTATCTACACTACCTACCTGATATACAACTTTTTTAGGTTTGAATATAACATGAAAATAACGTGTATTTTTTAAGCAAACCATGCAAAAACTATCAATTGTTTGATACTTCAACACTTTCAAAATAAAATTTTATGAATTTGTGTTCAACTTTTAATTAATGCAAACTCATAAATGAGCTATTAGTTGTAACTTGATGATAAAAACATTGAAACTCCAAAGTGCTAAACAACTTTTCACCCAACCTCATATTTACTCAGTTTCTTTTTTTTCCTTCCTACCTTTATCTTTTTTTATGTACCTTATACAACGTTCACTAACATACACCATTCAAAATAATAACACACTCAGAGGTGTGACCTGCACTCCTTCAATTTTTTTAATTACCTACTTTATTGTCTAATTCAACATTGTCAAAAATGTGTTGATAGGAAATAACATTCTTTGGAAAAAACAACTTTCTGCATGGAAATGATCAGAGCGCTCCTAACGTACTTGTTTGTCAATTACCACTCTCCTCTCCATTGGATTTTCAGTCTAAATGTGCGTGTTTTCAGATCAAAATTCGCTAAATACTTATGGAAAATTTAAAAAATTGGTTCAAATAAAATTAATTTTAAATAAATTCCCCAACTGTTCAGCTACCGTACAAGTGATTACAAAATATGTTTCAAGCCGTTTTCAGAAAATGTTGAAAATTTCAAAAAAAGCTTCAAGTATCATCTTTCCAAACTTTTCAGTGCTGTGACATTTTGCGATTGGACGTCACTGGCTGTTCACGGAGAAAAAAACAAACAAACGTCATTATAAAAATTCACTGCGCTCAGAACCCAAAACATTTAATTTGGAATGTTTTAACTTTTGTTGGATGCCTACCAATTAAACTTTTCGCACTTTTCATGAACACTTAATTTTTTAATATCGAGTGATCAACTTGATGATTTCAATACTTGTTATGAATAATCAAGGTAGGTGGTAATATAGATTGTATCGTTCAAAGCCAATTCAGGATCCTAATTTATACAAAAAAAAAAGCGTATTTTTTCCCAAGATTCGAAGCAGCTATCGTATACGCACGATTCTGGCGGCCCCCGAAATCTCCGGATGAGGGTCAAGGTCAATGTTACAAACGCGTTACGCGCCCCGTGATAAAAAAAAAAATCAATAATCTCGGGCCAAACCTGCACACTTTCTATACGCGCGCCGCAGACCGAGGGCGCGATACCCGCTGTAGGTATCTTCTACGTGGGGCGGGACTTCACAAAACAGCACCATATTAGGCTGTCGCAAACGAGCTTTCACGACGTTTCCAAATAAGGTATAAAACGTACACGAAACGGAGATAAAAAAAATAAAAACGTGCGGCGAAATTGCCAGAACCGTCCGCACGCAGTCTCGATCGCGTTTTGCCCGACTAGATAGAGAGATAGAGAGACCGGCAAGCGGGTAAGTTGTCGCCAGCGACGATCGTTAAACGTGTTAAACGCACGAATGAAATAAACTGGCGATTTTGTATTTTGTTTACGATGGTAAATAATCGTTATTGTTAGACACGTATAGGTAGTAGGTATTGTTCTTTCCACTCACCGTAATCATGGCGAAGTCGTGCAAATATTCGTACGATACAGTTGTAACCGCTCAACTCGGGGGCCTGAGAGCTGAGGCTGGACCGGCGGCAGTGCACGAGCATAAATCGGAAAAAAAAAAACGAGCCAACGAAAACGGCTATCGCATCGCGTCGAAACACGTGTAACACGCCGGGCGACGGAAATCGAATATTTCGGTTTTCGATTATGGTCTTGAAATGTATTTTTTTTTTTTTTTAGAGTAATAAAAAAACCGTAAACTGCAGGAGGTATCGGCAAAATGCGAATGATATACATGCACGCACGCCGCGTATCGTTTCGGGACGGAGAGGAAAAATGATTAAAAAACTTTAAAAGGCGCGTCGCAGTGTGACCGACCGCGTTCACGGCGAAACGGTCACGCTGTTTCCCGACGACGATCTTTGCAGTTTACAGGAATAAACTATTTGGATCCGTATTGTCACGTCAAAATATATACCGTTCCCTAGTTTATCCGATTGAAATTTGAAAACGAGATTGAATTTTTTGTGTACCTAATGGCTGATAGTCAATACTAAGGCACTGTACAGTATACACTATCGTTAATTCATATTTTCATGTTATAGTGCTACTTAATAGGCCGGGAAAGTTGACGACGTTTTTAACTCGTTAAATTTATTGAAAAACTATGAGTTAACTTTAAAATTTTTAACTTATTAAATTAAAAGCTAATGAACAAAAAAAATTTACTAAACTCAACTTAAAACTGAGATAATATTTCATATTTTTTATATAGTATGAATAGTATAATGGTATGACATGTTTACTCCGATTCAAAAATATTTTTCTCCATTTTATTTTGAAATTGTCTTCTTAGTAAAACGTTTTCTTTTTTAGAACTTATAAAAAAAAATATGTTTTAATTATTACAGATGAACTTGTAATAAACACGTTAAATTTGAAAAAAAATTTAATTAAAAGTACGTAACTTAACTTTATTTTAATTTTTAACGAGTTAACGCCCAGCCTTGATTACTACCTACTTTAAAACATTAACTATGTAATTAATCAACAGCAATGAACAACATTGCTATTGTATAGCGAATAATTATTACTGTTTTCCCGTTTTTAGTGTGTTCCTTTTCTACTTTGCCTATTATTTTACTGTTTCGATTGTTTTTTAGAAATTACATATTCTGTGAGTGATTGATTTTTATCTAGAGACGTGTTTTGTCATTTCGATTTTTTAAATCATAATATTCATAAAAATATGACGTGGTCAAGCTTGAGTCGAAGCTTTAAAGTATTAACACTAATAATCAAACAAAAGCGGCCAAACGATTCCTGCAAGTATTTGAAATTATATCAAAATATTACAATATGAGCTTAAAAATGGTCAAAATAATTTTGACCGAGGCACGACACACGTCATGTAGAAAACCCTTGAAAGTGGCCGTAGTATAATTATTCGGATAATTATTTAAATATATTTTATTAAAAAAAAAGATTGGTACGCAATAATAATAATCACTCGTTTATATGATGTCAATGAAATTATTGTACTCAATGTACCGAAATAACAACACTTTTTTTTTTGTATACGCTTTTAGAAATTACCGCGCGGATTTTTTTGGGCATTTTTAATGTGAACAGAAAATATCGTTTTATATGAAATACGAAATTACGTGGCTGTAAAAAATTGTGACCGATGATTTTCCTCTGCCTCGGATAAATATCTACGTTCTTAAATAAGCTTGTATGAATTGTTTTTGAAACTTTTTCTGAAAATCAAAGTTTTTATTGAATTAAAACGTCAAAAAAGTTTTCAAAATTTTGAAACTATTATGTGTACATGCTCATTGTTCACAGTTCACATACTATGTTTATGAACTTTACAAGTCCTATTCGCGTATTGAAAAATTGATATTCTCGTCTTAAAAACTCGTTTTCCGTACATTTCGCCATTTTTTTTCGTTGGGTTTTCGACGGAACTTTTTGCACCTATAGCCTATAATAGGTATTGAAAATTTCCAAAATCAAACCTTCAACAGAGCGTACGCTGAACTATAACTATATACGTATAGAGCATAGAAAAGAGATTACATATATACGTATAGAGGCTAAAGCTACCAGAATTCAAAAACTGGGTGTGAGTGTGTCAGTAAAGATCGGAGAATTTTAAAGAATCTCTACACCCCAAATCTGTAAGTTAGGCGTCAGAACATAAATAAAATTCAAGTATAAAAATAAAAATTTAAAAAAATTCGATACTGTCAGTGCTACACTTTTGACGTGATAACGGAACCAAAAAAATTTGTTCCTGCATTCATCGGTTTCATCCGCTTCGTTATCAGCGGCCGAGTTTGTGGAGCTCAAACGGCAAACTATTGCAAAACAGAGAAAGCAGCGCCTGGCGTGAATCACGTTCTCCTTCTTGTTACGTTCCATTTCCATAAAAAACATAATATATTGTACCTACTAAATTCTTTCCATTCTTGGACGACGACGGTCCGTATTCCGTCACTCGTATCGTAGTCACTATTATAGTCAGTCGTAATCGATTTCTTTCGCCGCGTCAACAGCGTCATCACCGCAGCGGGCAGCTCTACGTCTACAGTCTCCACGTCAACAAGCGTTATTCTTTTCTTCACCATCAGTTTTTTTTTAAGACTTCAAAATTGTGAGTACTATTCGTACGTTTTGCGGTTTTACAAAATCGGTACAAATAAATACTCGATTGAAAACAATTGTATTAATAAATCGGATTCGAGTGGACACGATAACATGGTAAAATGATATTGTTGCCCTTCATGATGTTCATTATTTAGTGCGCTAACGTTTCTAAGATTTTTTTTTTTTTTGACATAAGTTACTATAATTTTATCTTTTGGAACTGTTCTGTTCTTTGTCGCTGGGTATTTGATGATCCGTCAATAGAGAATGTTTGGATTGCGGTTGCCGTGTCCTTGAAACAGCCTATGTTTGGACTTAATTTGTTTGGTTATCCGTAGCTAGCCAAACTTGTAGGCAGTCTGTGTTTACGCTTGTCATTAAATATCACTTACCTATTTGTACATTTTTAAAAATTGCCGTTTAACGTAGAATAAATAAATAATTAGGATATTTCTACTTGTGCGTAATTTATTATTCCTCAACTTATTGTTATTTTTTCACCAAGAAAATATCAGCCGAGCCTACATACTTATGAGTGTATCTTTTAGTATTATAGTAATTTATCTTGAATTCCGTTTACGTTGATTATATTTAATGGTGGTCACCTAACAATAGTTATACTCGGTAGGTTTGATAAAAATGTCAATATTGCCCGTGTTAAAGAATTTCTTTGTTGTACTGTTGAATGTTAAAATGTTAAAATCACTATATTTTTTATAGGCAGTCTCTACAACCACAGATAACATATAAATTTTTTATGTTATCTGCGCTACAACTAAGTATTTTATTTATTTTTGTACTTTTCGTACACAAGAACACATGCATTGTATAAACAATTTTTGAATCAGAAGTTTTATGCTGACTGAGTACTATATTTGTAATTACTTAAGTATGTTTCTACAAAACGTGGTTTTTTTGTTTCCCCTTGCGTGCATCAATTGACCCTAAAATAATTTGAAAATTTTAATAAGACGTAAAATTTACAAGAATATTTCATTAAAATAATTAGCTTGCCAGTTAAAAGATAAGTTATAGATATATATCTTATTTAGAGTTATGAACCAAAATGGAAAAATTAAATAATATTGAAAATCGCAGTTTTTATTTTTAGAGGACTATAATTATTATACTTGTAGTCAATCATACTTACACTATTTTTTTTTTTTCAATTATTCTTCTCAAAACTAGTTAAAACGTGTACACATTATTTAATTTGGTCAAGTACAAATAATGTGAATAGTTTGTAGCTGTATATTAAACTTGTTAATTAGTTTGAGTATGTATTTGAGTTACTAAAATTGCCCAGAATAATTATTTATTTTTATGCAAACAATGGTTAATTTAAATAGCACATTAATTTTACTATACTGTTGAAAGCAGTTAGCTGCCCAATTTTATGCTATTGATTGATGATTTTTAAAAATAGATTCAATATTGTTTTAGAGCGAATCAAGCATGTCACGTAAAACGGCAGTGAGGAGGGCAACCACAAAGAAACGGGCTCAACGCGCTACGTCTAATGTGTTTGCCATGTTTGGGCAAGCGCAAATACAAGAGTTTAAAGAAGCTTTCAACTTAATAGATCAAAACCGTGATGGATTTATTGATAAAGAAGATTTGCATGATATGTTGGCATCTTTAGGTATGACATTACCTATATAATAAAATCAATGATTATTTTGGAACCGTTATTATGTCAATGATTTTATACCTAAAGCTGCCTATTAAATATTAATTGCATTCACTTTGTAGTTTGATATTGTTAATTTTTTGCAGTCTTTATTACAATTTATTAGATATTCTATTCTTATTTAATAATGTTTATTTTAATTACCTATGGAAATTATTTAATATTAATATTTTAAGTGTTAAGTATGAAACTATAATTACATAAATAACTAAAAATATGCAATATAATTGTGTACTTATACCTTTGTATAATACCTATAATAGACATATATCCGTATGAACATGTAAAATAATTTTTCAGGTAAAAACCCCACTGACGATTACTTGGAAGGAATGATGAATGATGCGCCCGGTCCAATTAATTTTACTATGTTTCTGACATTGTTTGGTGAAAGACTTCAAGGGACAGATCCAGAAGACGTTATAAAAAACGCCTTTGGTTGTTTTGATGAAAACAACGAAGGCGTTATCAATGAAGAACGTCTGAGAGAGCTTTTAGTAACAATGGGAGACAGATTTACAGATGAAGACGTATGTTTACTTTATTATATACATTTAATTAACTAAATATTTGTATGTAGGTAAGCAGGTTAGTACTTATTACGTTTTGTATAAAATGTACTTGTGATTTAAAAATATTGAACCTAACATTTTTCTCAGAAGAAAAGGTTTCATATTTTTCAGAAAAACTATAGTTTTATTTTATAAACTATAACCTATAGTTTATTATGAGATAGTCTTGTAGAAAAATTAATTGTTTTAAGATTTAGCAAATACGTACAAAACTATAAATCAATTCATAAGAATTCAATAATTTATTATTTTGCAAAAGTTTACCTTTGGTCTAATTATCATAATATAGACAAATTGAAAATATTACTGTACTTTTTAAAACATATTTCTGAATGTATTGCATTTACAATGTAATTACTTATTAAGAATTTAATCTTAATGCCCTAAAAATCTCTTAAAATAATTAATTTTTTTGGATTATAAAATAAAAATCATTTATATTGAGTATTTTTTCAAATACACGTAGGTTATAACTATTGTAAGTTTATTACTTTTTTTGAGAATATGTTTGTAAATATAATACAAAATGTCTGATTACATGCTGTTTGATTAAAAATATTTCTAATAAATTACTGTTCATTAAATGACATGACAATTACATAAAAATATTCTACGATTCGAAAAATAGAAGACATTTTCCAAACAATCGTATCACATTAGTTGTAAGCTTAGAATACTTTTCCCAAAACTATTATGCAAATCTTAAATCCGATTCAAAGTGAAAATTAATAGTTATGTTCTGATGAAACCAATTTTAACTGTCTTGAATAAAATGTATTTATATTTAAATAATTAGGTATATCGATGAAATATATTATTTGAAAATATATATTATAAAATGTTAAAATTGCCTTCTTTGTATACATTTTTATTGAAAAGAATGCCATTGTAGCGTAAATATTACAGAAACAGTGTTAATCATAGACATATATAAAATAAATTGTTAATATGTTTTATCAAAATTTTTTAGGTTGACGAAATGTATCGCGAAGCTCCTATTTCTAAAGGAATGTTTAATTATATTGAATTCACACGTATTTTGAAACACGGCGCTAAAGAAAAAGATGAAGTTTAAATATTCTTTTATACTCAGTAAAATACTTAATCATTAAACTTTATTCCACAAAATAACATCTAATTTATTAAGAATATAATTAATATTTATTTATAATTACAAATATTGTATTATTAAACACTAATATAATTTGATTGGTAAATCAATTATTGAGTTGTAAACTTTGTTATTACTACTTTAACATAATATTAGATTTTTTTTTCACTTTACTATTATTTATTATTTATAAAGTTCATAGATATTGCATTTATATTTATATATATTTTGATTATAAATCATTTGAGTATACATATATTTTACATCTATAGTTTATTTTGTCTTTCACCTAACCTTTATTTTTTTTTTTTTTTTTTGTTACAATCAATTTACAAAATGTATAAAATTGGGAGAGTTACTGAATTTAAGTAAAGTACTCAATTTGCTAGTATTTAAAATAATTTATTGTTAAAAAAATGTAATAGCAAAAGAACATGTTTTAATAAGCATTTAAACAAATCAACTATTTTTTAAAGTAAATTAAACTTAACTCAAAATTGTTCTATTACATAAATGTTATGATGTATCATATCATCCAGATTTAAATTAGTCCTATCCAATTTACCTATAACAGTGAATCACTTAAAAAAAACATTTTTACTGTGTCTTTTTTACAATTTTCGAAATGTGTTATATATTAAATAGCTGGAATTTAGTATCAAATTCAAATAGCTTTGTTGTAAATTGAAAGCAAGAAACTCAGTTTCAAAACTATTATGCATTTGTCATGATTAAACTATTCTATACAGTTTAATCATGCAATATTGATGAATAAACAATTGTTAATAAAAGGTAAAAACAAAAAATTGGAAATTAAAAATTTATTTATCTATACGTTGACTACAACTATTAATAGTAAATAACTTAAATACATTAATACAACATACATATACAAGTAACAATCACAATCATATAAATCGAATTGCTCCATCTAATCTTATAACTTCTCCATTTAGGAATGGATTGTTAACAATGCTCATGACAAGATTTGCAAACTCATCTGGATGTCCCAATCTTTTGGGACAAGGTGTCATGTCAGCAAAATAGTTTTTGACTTTATTTGGTAAATGTTGTAGTAATGGAGTATCAAACAGTCCTGGAGCTATTGAACAATGCCTAATACCTTGTACAGCCATATCTCGTGCTAGAGGTAAAGTCATAGCGGAAATCGCTCCTTTGCTGGCTGCAAAAGCCGCTTGTCCCATTTGTCCATCAAAAGCTGAATATCCTGATGTGTTGATCATCACTCCTCGTTGTCCATTTTCATCTGTTTCATTGGCACCCATCAGAGCAGCGCCCAATCGAATAACATTAAAACTACCAACAGTGTTTACCATTAGAACATTAGTAAACTCTTCTAAGGTGTGGGCACTACCCTTGTTGAAGTTATATACTTTCTTTGCAACGCTTATGCCAGCACAATTGACAATTACGTCTAATTTCCCGTGAAGGGTTTTGCACGCGTCAATAGCATTTTGAACATCAGATTCTGACCGAACATCAGTAGGAACAAAACTAGCGTTAGGACCAATTGATTCTGCCACACTTTTCCCTTGTGAGGAGGGTAAATCGCACAAAATGACTTTGTGTCCATCTTTCACAAATCGTTCAACAGTAGCTTTACCTAGACCCGAAGCTGCACCGGTAACCAAACTTACTAGGGCCTTTGACATGATTAAAGTTAACAGTTGTCTAAAACAAAACAAAGTAACATTTAATTGATTAAACATTTCAAACAATTAGTTAAGTAACACATATTATCATAAATGTACTTTAATACAAGTTTATCTTTTAAAATAAATACGTAAATTTATTAATATTGTCATTAGATACTTAAATATGAATGTACGGAATAGTAGTGCAAAAATAAATTGAAAACTTTTTTTAACACTTCCAATTCTAACATTAATAATAAACTTCCCAGATTTATTTTTAAAAATATGGGTCAATACTTCAATATAATTTACACCTCGCAAGGGCAAGGGGTCAAAACGCCCATAAACTAGTTCACGGTGAAATTTACGCCCACTCAAAGGAGTATTTAGCTCCCATCTAGAAAAATAGCGGTGAGTTATACAGATGAATTATTAATTAATTTATTAATTTATTTCCTTACCTTGTGAAATATTTTGTAACCATATAACAAATTGTGAAAAACACAATTTGCCTTCTTATTTTAACAATTTTAACTAAAAAATTGAATTCATCTGTTAGTATTTCAAGGTATATAAATTGCTAGTTATTTATCTACTCTTTGAGTCAAGAGATAACTTTTTACCCTAATGGCGTATTTTGTGAGCGGCCAACTTCTGATGGATAGTATAATAATTTTGTCAAATAATTAAACAATTATTATTAAAATAGATTAAACAAAAAAAAACAATTCTTTTATCTGAGTAGGTACCTAACTAAGTATGATTTGTATTTTTGTAACTAAGATTATTTTTTTATTCTGGTTCTTGGCAACAGTATCAAAAAAAGAATAGTTCCCTAGAAAGTTCATTTTATTGACGTTTAAAAAATGGAACACATGAGTCAGGTATTACAAAGTACGGCTCAACAATGACATTACAAACTTTATATTGGGTCGCTCGATCAAAAGATAGATCACACGGGATTCGAAAAATAATAATTAATAACGAATAATAACTCCAGTAAAACACCATGTTGACGGCGGTACTTACGTAATTTTATTGAGATCCTTAAATTAGGACTTGAAAAATGGTACGTAGTTTTGGAATATTAAAAAGCATAAATATATTAAGATGTATACACAATAATACTTGTGGCATCAAGTAGATGGATGTATACAAATTATTTCACCGTTTTTATTAATTTTAATTAAACAGTGAACATTATTTTTTTTTTTTATTTTATTAACATTGTGTTGAAATTTGAATTCACAAA
The DNA here is from genome assembly GCA_017140985.1 of Hormaphis cornu. Lineage (NCBI taxonomy): Eukaryota > Metazoa > Arthropoda > Insecta > Hemiptera > Hormaphididae > Hormaphis > Hormaphis cornu. Next base: position 9,070,586 of record CM029360.1, on the reverse strand, counting down.
ATCTCTTGAGATACAATAAAATTAAAAAAAATGCCAAGATTCAAGAATGAAGAACTCGGAACCAGTGCACGTGATCGCCGGAATTTTATTATCTTTAATCGTGTCTTAAGGGGAAATGATAACTGATATGTTTGATACACGGCTATAGATAGTATCTATGGCCGTGGTTTGATAACAAACAAGCAATATCAAAATATGCGATACAAAATTTGAAAGTTCAAAATTGAAATAGAAACTAAGGAGAAACATTAACTAACAATTATTACGACCATTGATTAAGTATTAAGTATTTTCAATGGATTCTGCTCGATTAGTTGGATTTGTTAATAATTATCTAGGCACAGAATAGATGAAATTTCATCTATTCTGTGATCTATAAAAATAGGTAGCTCATTTTGTTAACCAATTATAATTGATCAAAACATTTAAGTTTCACTATCAAATTGTGTGTTCTTTGTTTTGTTCTATTTTTTTTTTTTATACCTATTATAGGTTCCAATGATTATTTTTTCTTCTTTTTCTTCTCCATTGGTTCCAGCCTTTAAGACCTTGCCGCTAAACACAAATCTTGCCATCTCTACCTGTTCTCTGCAACTTCTCTCCATCTGATTTCTGGTCCTGTCGTTTTTATATCCTTTACAGTCTTCCCAATTCCCACCTTAACTTGGGTCTCCTTAAAGGTCTTTTTCCTATGAGATCATTCTCTATTACCTTGCCTAACTATAGATCCTTGCTAGATGTCCGCCTACATGAGTTTTTATTTTGTGATCTCCTTTACTATACCAGGTCTCTAAAACTGCATTTGGAGTTCATAATTTTTTTTATTTTCTTCATTCATTTGTTTGACTATCAAACACTGGTTCATATAATTTTCTTAGGACTTAGAATTTATTCTCAAATATTATCAGTCTCAGTTCTTTGGCTTTTTTCAGTGCCCACATCTCAAAATCGTATTGGCAAATAGGCCGTTATATATTATAATGCCATGTACATCCTTATTTTTAAATTGGAGAGGGTCCTTGATTTTAGTACTTTTTCTATATAATCCGTACTATCCTTTATTAGCTAGTTGTATTATTGACAACACTTCTGTCTTAACTTCATTTTCTTGTGTAATAATTGATGAGATATTTAAATTATATGTTTTAAAATGTACAGTTTTGTCAGAAGGGACTACAGCCGATAATGATTTGACTATTGCTTCAATATCTTTGTATTCTATGTCTGATGCATCAACATCTACAAAAGTAGATACTAGTTCAACATGTGTACAAACTACTTAACTGAAAAAACTATTTGAATAATGAACTGTATAAATTTTAATTTCTTGGCAGTAAAAATAACTATAATTGAAATTAGATTTGCTTTTAATTTCTATTGTATGTTACATGTTATGATCCAAAAATTTAACACATAAAGCAGTGTTGAAGAGATTTAAAGTGTTGTCCACGTCTAACATTATTTATTTATTCTGTAACTTAAACATTTTATATGATTTTATAATTTTATCAAATGTAATATCTATAACATGAATTAAAATTGTGTTAAAATTTCATATTTAAACTGTAAGTATCAAAGTAAAGTTACCCATCAAGGGTTCACGTAAATAACAATAATCTAGGAGACGCACAGACTCAAAATTATTATTTTATTAATTTTTTTCTGCAATTTAGGAGTGTTTCCAACAGTGCCTACATATAAATTGATAAAAATTGTTTTCAATACTTAGCAAGATACACAAAAGAGTGACTGATGCCTTTTTTATTAAAACTATTATACAATTTTTATTCTGGACAAATAATATCAAAACTTGTATTTTTTTAAATACTTTTCATCAGTTCATCAATAAATTAAATAAAAATCTGCTCAGGTCATTCTATAGTGCATGTTATGATGAATCCGTAACTTTATTCTAATCCAAGTACTCATAAGACTCCCCATTTGTTCTTAGAAAGAAGTTTTTCCCTCAAAAACCTGATAATCAAGATGTCCCTTAAAACAAGAAATATATAGGTTTAGGACCTAGCAACAACCAAAGTCAAGTATTAAGAACTTCCTGTCAAAACTATTTACTAACTTATAAACTTGTTCTTAGACCTTAACTCAAACGTTTTTCTCAAATAATATTGACAAATTTAGTATATCAGTACTTAGGTATTTTTTTGAACTTCAATTAAGTTGGAAACAAATTCAACATATACTCATACTCAACATATAATTTAAAAAGAATGTGCATAGAGTCAAATTTCTTGTACAAGTTATACCTCAGTAAAATTTATTTTAGGCCTCAGTTTTTTTTATTTATAGTATAATATTTTGCTACTCTTAGAATCTTAAAATATTAAAAAGTAATAATTTTAAAGCTCAAGAAATGAGGGACATACAACATGGATGGTAAAAAATTAAAATACAGGACAAAAAAAGTTGTTTTGAAGCTTTTGTCAGAACACCAGCATGCTTGATTCAACTAAGGCACAATGCCATACAGTGAACTCTTAAATATAAACTAACTAATACAACTTTATTTATTGTACATACTTATGATAAAATAAAATTGGAGAGGGTTTTTTTTAACCATTTTGCGGTAATACGATAAAACAACTCTTAAAGTTAAAACAATTTTTTTTTTTTATATAATAATTGTACATTATTTTTAGATTTATAATTTAATTTGACAAGTGGTGTGATTACAATACAACTCTCTTCTCATTACTTATCACATAATTTCATAAACTTTTCATATGTTGTTTTATGAATAGATCAAGTTTGGATTTAAATAATTCGCTCTGGATAGGTTGTCCCATTTCACATTCAGTGTTTTTAACCACGTATTCCACATATATCTAAAATACAGAATAAAATGCAAAACCAAAATTAATTTATAGAAAGTACTAAAAAACTAAATGTATTTAGAATTGGATACAAATTAAATGTTAATGTATCAAACAATATTTCAAAAAAAATATTCAAAACAACTTCTATTTAAAACAATAAACAGGTTCCAAGATTTATATTATTGATTGAAATAAATAACCATTATGTAAAAATTAAATACAATAAAATGATATGAATGCACAATGAATAAAACAAACTGAATTATATTATACAGGCACTAAAAATAAGAACTAAAGATTTAGCATTTGTAAATAAAAAAAAAATTAAAAAATTCTGGAACATCGCAAGTTCTTGGTAATTACAATATAATTTAATTAATAAAATTAGGTGATTACTATTTATATCACAATTAATTAAAACATATAGGTAAAAAATTACAATACAAATAAAATTATTTGTTCAATACATTAGTGAATACTGCCCATACTATGGTAGGTGCGTGTTTACTTGAAATCATATGGATGACATAATGTTGTAAAGATATTATGTAAAATTGTATAAGTATATATTTATAATAGTCTAATTATGATTTAACTTACAATTTAACCTGTTTAATTATTAAACCAAAACTAAAAACATTTGAATATTTTAGAACATAATACTATTGATTATAAATACAACATTTTAATTTTATTTATAACCAATATACCTACTTAGCAAAAATAAAAATTATTCAAATTAACTAATAAATAAGTAAGTCTTACTTCTTTGTAAAGTTGCTGCAATAAATCCCCAACGTTTCTTATTGTAGTATCAGTATTCAAAACAAATTTTACTCCGGTCAAAGATTCATAATAGTGCAAAGCATATTTACTGGTCTTATAACATAAAAATCCACGTTTGGGATCCAGTGGTGACATTTTAGCAACAAATGATTTTATTGAAAATAACATGCCATACATTAATTTTACCTCCTAAAAATGGTAAATTAATAAATTTCACATTGATAAACAAAAATAACATGCAATTTACTTCTTCGCAACTAAAGCCAGATTTCTTGAGACGATTCCAGTTTGTGTGATACAATAGTGTACCCATTCGATCAAAAATATAAATATTATAAATAGTCATTTTTAAAGAATTGGACCCAAACTAACCAAGATTGGGACCCAAACCCAAGGTAAGTAGGTAGTCTAATTTTGACACAGCATTCCAGTTGAACAACAAGAGTAGCTTTTTAATATTTGACGGGTTGTACAATATTTTTTACTAAATAAAAACAAGATAAATAAAATAAACAATAATGTACTCAAGTTTTAATATTTTTAATTATAATTACAGCACAAAAATACGAAATACGAATTAAGTCACGATTATCTTTAAGTCCTTATCTTAATTTATGGGCCACAGATAACAATAGATGATAAAAAAATACACGGACTATGAAGCCTATAACACAGCCTATAATATATTATATACAGCTTTATAACACAGATGTACGCAGATAACATAAAATTTTCAAGTATGATAAAATTATAATGGTTGATAACAAGGTAGATTCACCTTGGTTTTAAGCGCGGTTTTAAAACAAGGTGGATATTATATAACCACCTTGGTTGTAAAATATTTGTTGAAAATCATGGAAAAGAAACTATTAAGAATTGTTTGTTGTAAACAAACGCTAAATGATGACGGCCATTTTGTCTCAAGTATAGCATAGACTTTTACAGTCTAAAAGAGTAAAAGAATAGAGAGAGAAGAGAAGAGACCAGACCACTCACGAATCGCTACACGTCTTATGCGGGGTACGTAGTTCTCATTTTCCTTGTGGATTCCTGTCCTCATCAGAATTTGGATTCTTGTGAATATTTATTTTCCCGTAGGTTGTTTGACATTCATACGTAATACTACTAGGTAATCTCTGTTTTGCTGTCTTGACATTACCTTGTGGATGGATGTTAATCTAAAATTTCTTTCTTTTTTAAACGCACTGCCTATTGTGTATGTTAATTTAGTAAAGTTCGTAAAATTTTTTAATTTTTTTTATTCATTCTCGTTATAACAAAAACGCACTAGATATAATTAAAAAGTATGTAGGTCTATTAAACTGCGATGTTCCGTATTTTTCTTTTTTTTGTACCTATTTGTGTGTTATTTATTATACTTTCGTTTCAGTTGCTGTTCATTATTGTTGCTCTGTAAATTATAAAAGATGAATCAGCAGCAGCAGCAGCAGCAGCAGCAGCAGCAACAACAAGAACAACAACAACAACAACAACCACAACCACAACCACAACAATCTCCAACGGAAGAAAATAGATCTAATGAAGAGATTAATGATGACAATCAGTGTAATGAAGGATATGTTGTTAAGATGCGTGGCCTACCTTGGTCGGCAACGGCTGATGATATCATCAAATTTCTTAGCATATTAGGTTAGTTTGGAGTATTATACCTATTAAAGTTTTTCAAATTTAACCAATCATTATTTTAGTTTAAGAACTTTATGTGTGTACCTAACTTACTATTTTTTTTTGGTTCATGTATTTATGCATGAACCTATTAGGCGTTTTGGTTACTAGGTACTTAAAAATCCATTCAAAATGTTTCACTCTAGCTCCAGTTTTTATGATTATATATATCGTATGTGAACGGTATAAATCTTTATTTCAGAGCACTTTAATTTGGTATTTAAATTGTAAGTCGATGGCAGCATTTAACTTGAATCTTAATACCTAATTGTTTTATACTAAACTGTTGAGTTTCCATATTCTTTCTAAATTCTATTGTTTTTTTATAGGTACTCTTACATTATTTGATAGTTTTGTCTGAATTTTGTTTGGCAGAATTGTTCTCCTTGTGGTGGCAGTGTAAAAACTACTGTCATTACAGAACCATGCACAGAAATGAGCCAAGAATATATTCTGTACGGGTTCATTATTATCTCTTGTGGTGTTTTAGCACAATTTTCTATCATCCATTATTTGTTATTTGTATTCTTAACCTCAAATGAAGCTGGTATTAGGCTAATCTGACAGTGTTATAGTTGTTTTTTAATAAGTTGTTACAGTCAAAATCAACTTGATGATTAATTCATTTAACATGACTTTATTTTATGCAAGATATTTAAATTCCCAAAAAAATGACCTTCCTAAACCGTAGACGCTCACCTAAATTTATAGTTTAAAAAATGAGTTTTTTTTTTACGTACATATAGCTCCTTGAGTAAAACACTGATCTCAGTGTCTAGTAATTTTTCTCTCTAGTCCAAGTTATATCCTTGGTGCATTATACCAAATTAAAAAATTGCAATATTGAAAAAATGAAAACCTATCCTTAGAAATAAAAATACCTAAGCAAACATTTTTGCAACAAAGTCAATTTTGTTATTGGGTCTCATAACTTTCAAAATAATTATTAAAGAAACTTAAGAACCTGAAATGTTTACATAGTGGTCAAGTATAAGTCGATTCTGTTTTAAATTCCGAAATATATGTATTATTGTATTCGTTTAGATTGTAAGGACTAATATATATATATATATATTTGTAGTAAACCAAGGTCTGCTCAGAAGCGTCATTTTCAGCAATGTTTTTTTACAAATTTATTATAAAATGTAATTTTACATCTTCTAAACCAGAATGACCTAGAATAACAGCTTAGATAGCTGTTTTCCAACTTACAACCTATCTACATTGTCCTATCTAGTTGTGGTTTCCTTTTTATGTTATTATATATATCGTTATGTATATCATTTACTATAAATATTAAAATCAATATTAGAATATTATTATACGTTTAGTAATATAATAAAATAATAGTATTTATAATTGATGGTTAAATTTATAACTAACTATATTATTTTATATTATTTGAGAATAATACAATCATAAGTTGCTTTAACTTTATTCTATAAGGTGAAGCAAAAGTTAAAGGCGGTACTGCTGGAGTTCATTTGACAATGGCTAGAGAAGGACGGCCTAGTGGTGAAGCTTATGTTGAAATGGAGTCTGAAGATGATCTTAAAGCTGCTCTTAAAAAAGATAGAGAACATATGGGCAATCGTTATATTGAAGGTAAATTAAGAAACTTAATGTGTGGTTGCCTGGTAAAAGTTAGCTACAAAATTATTGTGTACAATGTCTTGGGTTGATAGAATAGATTTTGAGATGTTAACTTATGTATTTTTGGTAATTTATATTAAAAATTAAACTTTATTACTAAATCTGTATTATCAATTCCTTTTAATTAATGTTATGTATAATTTTAATTTTTGTTACATTTTTTGATTTTGATTAAACTATTTGTTGATGTTTATTAATTTCTTACTATGACTAATTAGAAATGGTATAATAATATAATATATTATATGGTCACATCTGATAAAATTAGAGCTTTAAAGAAATTAAGTGAATGATTAATCAAACACAAGAAATATAAGAAAATTTATTTAGTTAGTCTTATATTATGTACAACACTGTTTCATACTTTGCATTCTTGGCAACCACTCATTGTATTAATAAATCATTTAACATAGTATGCATAATTAAATTTTATAGATACTATCGCTAAGACATTTCAATTAAAAGCTAGTGTGATGTTCTAAAGTATCTTCTATAAATTGATGGAAATTTATTAGTTTTCTAGATTTTCTGTTCATTGTTAGTCTAATTAACCTAAAAGTTTCAAAATTTAATTATGGCTGAGATAAGTTACTAAGTTTGTACTGCCAGATGAAGGTCACTTCATTGGTTTGTCTTAAGAAATAAAACTTATTTCAAAACCATTTTATTTTTAACTTAATATAAAATATTAATTGATTTAAATTTATAAGTATGCATTATTTGAATATATTTAATATGTTTAAATATTATTTGAATAATCCAAACTGCATAGAATTTTACAATTGAAATTTAAGTATTAAGTATAAAATTATGGATTATTGTAAAAATACATTTTAAGGGCTTGGTTTTCTATACCCATTTTTTATGAAAAATTCAAAAATAGCTCATACATTTGAATTTGATAGTAGGTAATAAATGTTGGCTTCTCATAACATTATTATCATAATTACTTTTCATTACTTCATTAAGTATGATTTTATACACATAAAATAAATAAATAAATATAATATATTTTCTCTATACATTTTTTGATCAAACTGTTTTTAGTCAAGAAATTCTTTTTAAATAACTATAAAATTGTTTAAAATTAACATTTTATGTGGATACAATGTCATTTTAAATACTATTCAAATGTAAATTGTTATAATTTGTATGCTTTTAAAAAATAGTTAATTTTGTTTAAATTAAATATTTGTCGTATTTTTATTGCTTAGTATTGTATTTTTTAACAATTTTTTTTTGCTCCATTAAATCACACTAATTTATGCTGGTAAATTTATATGTTTGGAAATTATTTTGATTTCTAAGGAATTTTGTATTGTATTGCGGATTGTAACGCTTTTGTTTTAATTTTAAAAAAAGGTATTGTAACAATTACATTATTGTACTTAATATTTCCGTTCATTTAGTGTTTCAATCAAAACGATCAGAAATGGAATGGGTTATTAAAAAAACAGGATCAACACTTGATAGTGTGTTGGACGATAACTGTGTACGTTTAAGAGGTCTTCCATTTGGATCTACCAAAGATGATATTATTCAATTTTTCCAAGGTATGATACGTTTTTAATTTTAATTTAATATTTTTTTCATAAAAATTTTAAAAATTGCTGGGCCTATTATTATACATTTGCTTTTTGCGTCAAATCAATTTACTATGAATTATTCTTATAGTGTTAAACTTTTGTGATATTTATGTGTACCTATTCATGATGTTTTGATTTTTATTCAACTTAAAACAAATATCCTAGTAATTTCTTTTTTTTTATTGAATAGCAAACCTTAAAATTACCAAATTTCCTTAAAAATCTATAGGTTCTTATCAGGGATGTGTTCTCCTTAACTTAAAGAAATTCAAAGTTAGAGAAAAAGTCAGTTTCTAAATCAAACGCAAACACCTTAATTTGAACTTAATTATGTTGTAATATTTGAAATTGGATATTTTAAAATTCATTATGTGTTTATTTTATTAGTGTGATAAAATAATAATTTATGAAATACTATTTACTATTTCTAAATTTTAATTTTTTTAACTTTTTAGTGTTAAACTTTTAATGTTAAGAAATTCCAATAAAATTCAAGTTGGAAAAAATACTAGTTACAAAAATAGATGTTTTGACACATACCTATTTCTGAAAATATATAAAATTTATTATTATTATTAACTATAATAACTTTCAAACTATATAACTGTAATTTTAAAAAAAAACTTAATTTTACTGGTCTCATTTTAAATTTTACATTTTTATATTGAGACGTCAAACATTTCTAAAATAATCAGAATACATTTTTATTTTAGATTTATAATAATTTCAATCTACATTTTATCATGATTTTGTTTTCTTGTAGAAATTTATATTGTAGTAGATTTAAATTAATGACTTTTTTTTTTTTTTTACTGATCTGTAATTGCATTATTTAATTGACACACCAGTTTTTACTAAATAAATAGACTTGTGGATTTAAATAAATAGTGGTTAACTAAATGAAAAGAAACTTAAATATCACAAAATAATTGACTGCTTAAAATATATGCTTAATAAAATGCCTTGTTATATTTTCTAAATTATTTGTACTTCTTTTTTGTTAATTTAACTTTATTAATTGTATTTTTTGGTATGCTAATTTGGGTTATCTATGATTGGTTGTATTGTGGGCAACAGGGTTGGAGATGACACCAGACGGTATAACCATAGCAACCGACTTCACGGGGCGGAGTACGGGGGAAGCTTTTGTACAATTTGTAGACAGAGAGAATGCAGAGAAAGCTCTGCAGAAACACAAGGAGAAAATAGGACACAGGTGGGGTGTCTTCCTATATTTATCCCGTTGAAAATGGCGGGTAATATGTAATCACATGTAGTTAAATAAAGGGAGGCCGGGAGGGTAATCCTTCACTCCTCCTTATTTGTGGTTTGTTATTTTAAGTTAATTTATTTGGTAATTTCTATACTTATTATTTCTGAATTATTACAAATTAAATTTTAATTTAAACTTAGTCTTATATTTTAAGGATATAATTTTATTATAAGTTATAACTATAAGTTAAATTTTTAATTTTGGTTTTGTTGTTCTTTAGATATATTGAAATATTCCGCAGTAGTTTAGCAGAAATTCGTAATCAAGCACTACAAAGAAGACCCCGTCAAACTCCATATGATAGAATGGATCGTTATGGTGGTGGTGGAGGAGGTGGCGGTGGTAGTGGTGGGCGGTATTATGATATGCCTATGAGACCTGGACGTAACATGAAATCATTTGGAAATAATGGCTATGACAATGGCGGGGGCCCATGGAATAGTGGTAGGAATATGGGTGGACCGAGAGGTGGCGGAGGCCAAGGAATGATGGGAGGCGGTGGTGGAGGAGGAGGATGGAATGGTAATGACTGGAATGCTCCCCCAAATAGATCATTATATGTAGTTCATATGAGAGGATTGCCTTTTAAAGCCAATGAAGATGATATTGCTGCAGTAAGTACACTTTTGTTAACCACATGTTAAATTATATGTTATTATTTACAAAATTTCAGTTTTTTGATCCGTTGGAGCCTATTGAAATAACTATTCTGTACAACAACAATAACCGACCATCTGGCGAAGCAAATGTTGAATTTGGTACTAAAGATGATGCGTTGAGAGCTATGTCAAAAGTAAATTTATTTGTTCTACTTAAGAATTTGAGCTCGACAGTACTGAATGAAATATTAATGAAGATGTTCTTGTATTTTTTACTACATAGGACAAAACATACATGCAGCATAGATATATAGAATTATTCATGGATGGACCAGTTGGTGGACCAGGTGCTGTTGGTAACAATTTTAGTATGGATGATATGGGACCACCAAATGCAGGAAATGGTAACTTTGGAGGATTTGGCAACAATTCATTTGGAAGTAGCAGCAGTGGTGGTGGAAATTCTTTTGGAAACAACTCATTTTCCAGACGCAACGATAACTCTGGTCCAAATTCATTTTTTTCAAATAATATGGGTAGCGGTGGATATCCAAGACCTTCAGGACCTAGAAATATGTCTGGACCTGGCCCTAAATTCAATCCATTTTAATAAAATTGATTTTATTGAATGAAAAACTGTTTGACTAAGTATTATCATGTATTAATTTCTGATTGTTTTTTTTATCCTTTAAAAACTATGCATTTAATTATCACAGCTCTAAACTGTTTACCTGTAATTACACAAGAATAATGTAATAATATTTTTAATCATATTTAACTTTCCTATTTTTTGTTCTGACATCGTATATATTTAAAAGTCACTTACTCAGGATAACAAAAATTATATAAAGCGTGCAAATGGTATTTAAGAACTTAGAAATAAGCTTTTTTTCTTTTATTATGTTAAAATCCATAATTTGCATAAGTTTATTTTTAGAATAATTATACATGAAAAAATTATTTTGTATTCAAATTAATATGAATTTGTATTAAATCACTTGAAAATAAATCTTTTTAATTTTAAAATACTGTTATTTTATTTAAATTATGGTAACCAAATACTTAGATACTTAAAAAAAATAAAATCTGATTTATTTATCAAATTCAGTAAAATTAAAGCAAATGTGCCAAAAAATATTGACCTAGGGATCCCTACATCTCATATTTTTAATCATCCATCTTGTGATGCCGTCATCCTTATTTCTTTAATTTCAAAATAATAACTTTATTTTATCAATTTGAAGTATTAGAACATTAAGTATAATAATTTTGATTAGGTAGGTACTGAATTATTGTAAACCTAAAATGTATTATTGTTTACATTAATTTACCAAATGTATTCCTAGTTTAGTTCTCAATCAATTTATTTTTTAATGTTAACAAATTAAAATTTTGTTAAGATTAAATGTTGAGAAATCTTTCTCACCTCCTGATTTGTTCAAATACAAAAATCTGTACAAAATGTTAAAATTTTATTTAATGAGGTTGTATTGTGTAACTTTTTAGTTAGGTAAGAACCAGTTATGATCCTGCGGCGCTATACAGAACTTAACCAACATTTTCAAACCCAACCTTCTCTCTGTGAACTGTTGACCGGCTTGTCAAATGTAATATTTCAGCAAACAAAAATATACTGGAACATCAATTAAGACCTGGAAATTATGTATTTCAATGGTGGTGTAAACACAGCGGTACAATAGCTAATTTGTTAAAGGCAGGATTGCTTGGAAATTAAATAATATATCTAGAATCTCTATTTAGACAATATTGCAGTTTTAGATTCTGAGCGCAGTTAGAAATGTATTGATTTTACAATAAGTCATTTTTCTGAGTAAAACAAAAAATGGTCTAATCTTTAAATGTGATACCACTAAAAAGATGGGTGGTTCATATTTTATTACTTTATTTCTCGACATTTTCGCATGTTATTGAAATTGATAAATATAAAATTTTATAAAAGTTATTAATTTTAAACAGAATAACACAAAAAATAATAATATTGTCATAAATTCATTATAATTTATAAACTAATTACAAAATATATTAGTTAAGAATAAAAAACTAATTTTTGTAGAAACTTACAACCAATGTATTTTTAAAATGTTTAGTTCATGTTAATTTATGATTGAATACCTGTATAGATGATAATCTGATAAAACTAATTAGTGACTAATGTTAGAAATGTAACAATTGAGTAGTTGAAATGACAAGTGATAAAATTCCAAAAAATACGATTTATTGGAATCATTCAATTATTACAATAATAATAAACATCAAGGACGGGTTAGGGGGAGTATTTTACATCCAATCTCTAAAAAAAACATTCATAGACAACATCTATGAATCGCAAATGTTCAAATTTTAATTCAACAAAAAAAAAAAAAAACAGAAATAAATTTAATTATTGTCAACTAAAACTGTACACCAAAGCATATAATTCAGGCGCACTCAATGTATGCTACATATTAGGTTCACGGTCAACGGCTTCAAGAGACAAGATGTGAAATTAAATGTTATGAGTAATAAAAACAAACAGTTAAATTGTTAAAAACTCTTGTCCTTATAAAAATAACAAATGGCACAACAAGCTACGCTGCTTGAACGGTTTGAAATGCTTAGTCTTTGGTCTTGTCCTGAGGCGTTTTTGGCGGCAGCCTGAAACCAATCATATCCGCCGTCTCCCGTACGGTCTTCTCGCGACGTTGGTGCTTGTCTGTGAGTTTGCTGCATATGCGCTGCGCTCGCACGTATTGCAGATACGAGTCAGCCACCCACATCATCTCGTTGGGGCTGCGACAGTATTGGGACGCGGTCACTCGGTTGGCTCGGTACTCGGATAGGATCCACTGAACCAGTGGCCGGTCCAACAATTTTCCGTCGGGCACGAAGCGACGCATCTCGCGGGTTAGCGATCGCAGCAACTTCAAAGACGGTTTCCCAAATATTTTGCTACGACAAAGGTAACAAACATTTCTTAATTAATTAATAACGATTTCTACCAAGATGAAATAATATCATCATAATTTCTACAAACTGACACATTATACCGTAGGGCATAGGCATTTAAACGTAGTTTATGTCTACCTACCTATGCATTATACAGCTGGCGCAGTCGCTGCACTCTGGTTACTATTATTATTATTTATTTTTTTTTTTTCGTGAGTTCAGTTTCCCATATAATAGTTTCTTTTTTTTAAAACTTTTTAGTGTTCAATCATTTACATTTCGATTTTTTATATTCGACATTTTTGAAAGTCAAAATACTACATTTAAAAAATTGTTTTATCATTATAATTTAACATAACGGGTGATATCAGCTATCAACATTCGTGTTTATAGCCTGCTGTTACCACAGAATATTTTAAATACTGTTACCACCTAGGATCACAGATTAGATAAAGTTTTATCTAATCTGTGCTAGGATTAGATCACATAGATTATAGATTGTATATGATCTAAGGTTACCTATAGGTCTTGGCACGTCTAACGTCTATCGGTCTTGGGAGTTGGGTTCAAATTTAGGTACATATAGAACCCTCATGTGCGTACTTATACGTAATTTAGGGTTAATATAAAATGGGGAGAAATAATTATTATTGGTGTTTATCCCCCTAAGATATACACTGGAGTTGCGTGTATATTAAAAAAAAAATACTAATAATCGGGGACGCAACCATTGAATATAATAATTGCAAGGCTTACAAGTTATAAAGTAATAATTATTTTAAACACCTATATAGGCTCTTGAACCGAATAAATGAAATTTCATTATTTCTGTGCTTTCTATTTCTGAAAATAGCGTGAAAAAAAAAATGGGAGTTTTTACACGAAATCGTTAAATCCAGTAGGTAGGCACAAACTTGAGTCATAGAAATAGCGTCAACTATCATTTTATAATGAGGATTTATACCCTATAACAGCGGTTCCCAAACTTTTTTTTCCGCGGTGCCCTTTTAGAGGCCCAAAGTTAGCCACGGTGCCCTGCTGTATATAACGCGAAAGACGGAAAAAAAAAAGTACTCATTGATAACCAATTTAATTTAGTACACCGCGGTGCACAGTTTGGGAACCACTGCCCTATAAGAACAACGAAAATCGAGTAATTTGTTCCGTTCCATCATCTCAATCTTAGATCATGTTACAGGTAATAACATAATATAGTCTGTATTATGTGTATGGGTATTATTTTGTATTGTCCGACCCAATCCGAGATCTCAATCATGTTTTTATCAGTGACAAGTACATGATTGCATGTAAAATTATTATTATTTTTTTTTTTTAAATAAAACAAAAACGTTTAACGTGTACACATTTCAGAATTTTTGTGATCGTTCATTGTTTTGACATTATTCGTACCGTGACCGGTGACGTCGATATTTGACACGTCCCGGTCGCTATCACGTCAGAAGCCCTCGTGTTTTCTCGGAGAAAAGCCACATAACGGCGCCGGATTGGCCGGTTCCGCCGGTCGTGTAGCGTTCCCATTGGTCGGAATCGGCACATATACCGCCGCCGTCGGCGTTTGCGCTGCAGTGCTGCACAGTGTTTCCGGTTTCGACACCCGTAATCCGTTCCAGCTTCAGAACTTTTTAGTTCGTTTCAGACCCCCAGACGTTGGCGGCTAGTCGCACAAAATCGTTCACAAGTCCGCGAGACAGTCAACCCAGTTGACCATGTCGAAACTCAAGTACGCCCTACTCGCGGTTTTCTGCCTGGCGTTTTCGCCAATTACCGGTAAGCGCGTTTCGGTCAATCTCAGCGTCTAGTTGCATCATTAAACGGGGTCCGTCTGGTGGCTTAGCCCGGTCGCCAAAACTCATACCCGTCTCTGATTCGGTTTTTTTTGTAGTGTACATACCAAGTGTATAGTTTATCGGTTATGTTAGGCTTTTAGCTATCAAGCCCTTTCCCGTCAACGTTTTTAGCTTTTACAGAGCGTTTCAAAAAGAACGCCGGGTATAAATCTGCCTTAAATTAAGTATATTTATCTTGAAAGAACATAACAAATATATCATTATCTTCAGGAGAAGTTTCGGTTTAACAGTGAAAAACAATATCGGCCATTTGACCTGCCTTACTAGCCCTACAAGCAATTTTATTATTCTTGATGTCCAAGAATAGTGCATAGTTTCCTCCATACAGTCACCGCTCAGTGTTCACCATTATGGTAGTGAGTTTTCACTATTAAAACGCGCTGTTCTTTACTGTACCTTTCCATTGCGATACAATGACGAAGAACCATAAAACCCTTTTACACAACACAAACGTAGTGAACTTTTCAAATCCGGCGTTCTGTTAGGCAGACACCCTTTAGTTATCAATGTATGGTGGGTGAACACTCAGTATACTTTGGTGTAACACGTCTTTGTAAAATCTTAGGTCCTAGGTTATTAATTGTTTTTATATTTTTTACTAGAACGGTGCGTGGCTGAGAAACTGGAAGGTGAAGGAGATATAGTGCAGGAGTTCACAGTTGGAGGGACTGTCGAAGGCGTCAGCAAAGAAGGAGCGACAACTGGTAAATTTTTAACGAATTACTAATTACTTGAATTATTAACTGAAAGAATTTCTCAAGTTTTTGTGTTGTCAAGTTCCTACTAAAGAAATAGATACAAGTTTATCTTGCAATGTTTTTATTCAACCTGACTTGTATTTATGAATACAGTCTGGAGTGTGAATTAAATAGTATAATATTAACTAATAACTATGTATGATACATAGTATACTGTATTTTATGATACTTATGAATCATTAGAAAAGCTAGTTTATTTTAACTTTTTAAAACAATTTAGTTAAAAATTTGAACACGAACTCTCCCCAAGTATTTATTTAGTCAATTTGAAATTATTCTAAACACAAATCATCTTTTTAAAATGAAAGTTTATACATAAAATTTCCTATTAAACTATTTACAAAAAATAGGTACTTAACATTGAATATTTCCTAGCTATAAATACCGCATACAGACTAGAAATACCTTGACAAAATTGAAATTTAATATAGTCATAGTATGGTTTTAAATTTTTAGCATAAGGTTATCTGTGATGAATAACCTATGTACATAATGCCTCAAACCTAGTTTTATTCTTTTTCAATAAATCATTTTTATAATGGGGTTTTAAAGTTTAAAATTTTAAGTTATTATCAGTATAAACCCCATTTTTGAGAACCAAACATTTTTTTTCATACCTTTACAATTTTATTTTCAATTTGATTATTGATATGTTTAATTTATAGTCAATGAAATGATGGACATTAGTGCTGTTGGTTTTTAGGTTTAGCTTTACTTGGTTTTACAAAACAGATAATTAACAAATTAAGCTGTT
Source organism: Hormaphis cornu (assembly GCA_017140985.1). Taxonomy (NCBI): domain Eukaryota; kingdom Metazoa; phylum Arthropoda; class Insecta; order Hemiptera; family Hormaphididae; genus Hormaphis; species Hormaphis cornu. The sequence goes on along the minus strand of CM029360.1, from coordinate 9,053,843 downwards.
CCTATATAAGAGGTCATTATTGTTTTTTTTTTTATTATAGAATGATTATCATAGTAAATGATAATGTATTATAGTGATTCGTCATACCAAACTTATCATAAATTACTTATATAACTAATTAAAGTGTTAAAATATGACAATAACAATTACATTTTTTAAATGTTAAGTTAGGCTGGTGCCTATTTGTTTGAATTTTAAGCCAAGATCACACTGCATGATGACGTATTGTGTCTTGTATATAGCACACGTAGGTGACTTAATGGTTAACCACACAATACCACCAATAGTTAAAAAGTTTATTTAAATTTGTTTTTTTTAGTAAGTAGTAAAGTAAGTAGATGATACTTACTTTTTATAAATAATAACCTAGAAAAAGAGATATGAAAAAATTATCTGCTAAAAAACTGAAAACTGTGATGTATCAGATTGATTTGTGAAAAAAATTGGTTAAAAATGTGTAGGTAATTAAAAAAAATTAGAAAAGGGTTTTGACCGATACCTGACCAAAAATCCAAATTTATTAAAAATTTACAAAAATTTGATTACCACGTACGTTAAAAACCACTAAGTACATTTTTTCTTATAAGCAATTTTTAACCCAGTTTTATAACATATGTTATTTTTAAATTCCTCACTGCTTAGTTAAATGTTTGTAATAAACTTATCATGTTATACTCATTTTCGTAGCTGAAAATATTTCGATAACTTATTTAGTAAGTAGGTATGTAAAAAAATAATTATAATTATTATTAAATATCTATTAAAAAGTATAAAGTTTTTTAAGCCAAAAGTTTTCTGATAGTTAACTAATCTTCATTTTTCTTTTCTTGTTGAAAGTGGATAATCATTACTTTTATATAGTATGACACGGGCTCGAAGCCCGTGCTTGTTTCCTTAATTGTGCGACCAATGCTAAATTGGAAATTATCAGAGTTTAGCTAATCAGTGTGTGGTGGCTCAGCAACATCTGACGCAGAAGGGCCAGAGTTCTATTTCTATCTACGCAAAAAACTTTTTAGCTAGGTTTCTGTTACTTTTCTGACCTCCCCTCATCATCATGTGACTGTGTCAAATAAAATAAAGACTATTACCTATTACAAGTAATATTGTAGTGTAAATGTACCTATATTTTCTGAGTTTAATGATTGTGACATGTATGCATATATTTTTTAAAATAAGTTTCTATGGTAAAATCTTGGTGTGGGTCACAAACAAAAAAATACTCTTAATATAATGCTAAGGACTTGTTAAAGGTCATTATTAAAAAAACAATCATAAAATATTATTTCAGATAAAAATGCAGCAGTAAATGAGGATGAACGTATACAATTAGATGGTTTAAATGCAGCTCAGTTACGCGAATTAAAAGAACAAGCTGAAAAATTTACTTTCCAAGCCGAAGTTAATCGAATGATGAAACTTATTATTAACTCTTTGTACAGAAATAAAGAAGTGTGTATTATTATTTTAATATTATTATCTTAAATTTATTATAATAATTTTTGTTTTGTTAGATTTTCTTACGAGAACTGATTTCGAATGCTTCGGATGCTCTTGACAAAATAAGATTATTGGCATTGTCAAATACTGAACTTTTAGATGCAACTAATGAACTTTCTATTAAAATTAAGGTAATACACAATACCTATACAGTTTACATTATGACATGCTTAATTTTAAGCGTTAATTACTATGTATTTAACTAAATAAATAATTAACTTGTTAAATAAATTGGTAGTTTATGATTAATTATTTATGAATACGCAGTATTTAGATTTTATAAAAACATATACAATTAATTACATTTTATGAAGTATATATTATGTTATAAATTAGGTAGACAAAGATTCTAGAATGTTACACATCATTGACACTGGAATTGGTATGACTCGTGATGACCTAGTTAAAAATTTGGGTACCATTGCAAAATCTGGTACTGCTGAGTTTTTAAGTAATTTAAATACTGGCGATGGTCAAGATAAAAATGTCAATGATATGATTGGACAATTTGGTGTTGGATTTTATTCGGCCTTCCTTGTTGCTGACAAAGTGTTAGTAACCACCAAGCATAATGATGATAAACAATACATATGGGAATCTGATGCCAATAGTTTTTCCATTGTTGAAGATCCGAGAGGTCCAACTCTTAAAAGAGGCACACAAATTAGGTAAATTAGTTTTATCTTAATAACATTCATGTATCTTATTGATTTTATTTTGTTTTAGTTTACAACTAAAAGAAGAAGCTGTTGATAATCTAGAGTTAGATACTTTGAAAAATCTAGTAAAAAAATATTCCCAATTTATCAATTTTCCTATTTATTTGTGGTCAAGTAAAAGCGAGACGGTAGAAGAACCAATTGAAGAAGAAGAAGAAAAGGAAGAACCAGCTGAAAAAGAAGAAAAACCTGAAGATGATGATGCTGAAGTTGAAGAAGAGAAAGAAGAAAAACCTAAAGTAAAAAGTGTAGAAAAGACTGTTTGGGATTGGGAAGTACTAAACAATAATAAACCTATTTGGACTCGAAAGCCTGATGAGGTTGAACAAAATGAGTATAATGAATTCTACAAAGCATTGACTAAAGATCATAAAGATCCATTGACTCATACACACTTTAATGCTGAAGGTGAAGTTTCATTTAAATCATTGCTTTATGTTCCTTCTGCTCAACCATCAGATACATTTAACAAATATGGCACTGTAACAGATAACATTAAACTTTATGTTAGGAGAGTATTTATAACTGATGAATTTACTGATTTATTGCCAAAATATTTAAGTTTTCTTCAAGGAATTGTAGATTCTGATGATTTACCTTTAAATGTATCTCGAGAAGTACTACAACAACACAAATTACTCAAAATCATAAAAAAAAAACTTATACGTAAAGCTTTAGATATGCTTAAAAAGTTAGATGAAGAATCATATAAAAAGTTCTGGGCTGAATATTCTACAAAGTAAGTATTTTTTATTTTACTGTGTGTAAACTCTAAAAACTATTAAAACTTGGTCCCAAAAATGTGTGAGGTGTAAACCTCAAGCTTATCTAAAAGTTATTTATTGTTAAAATATTTAGTTTTTTTTTTTCTAAACAATTTCTTGGTTATTGTAATCATGTTTGTACTGATAAAATATCTAACTTGAGTTGCAAACAAGAGAAGATAAATTTTATTGTTTTTTAAATTCAATTAAGGTAGTAAGCAAGTAGGTAAAGGCTTTGTCTTAATTTTCTATAAAACCATATTCAGGGCTACTGAATGTATTTTGGTACAATAGATTTGCATATTTTGATGCTTATTTTGTAACTAGGATTAAAAGTAGTTAATTTATATCAAATAATGTTTAGGTATCTTTTACTATTAGTTAAATTGATAATATAAATTATTAACTATTATGATACATTATAAATTAAGCCATTTTTACTATGAAAATTGTATATTTATATAAAAACTTAAGACTGAAGTACATACATCTAAATTGAACTGCCGGTGAACTATAAATCTAAGATACAGACACTAAATATTTAAACTTTATAGACACACTTGTAACAACAATTCTATTTTTGTCTTGAGTTTATATTTTTATATAGTGTTTGTTTCATAAGTAAATATGTAGTTAATAGGGTATGTAAAACACCCAAAGTCAACTAACAAAATGAAAATGATTGTTTTGGAAGAATTAATAATAATGCTTTAATGTGTAAAAATCTTATTTTAAATCTTCAAGTTTAAACTTTATTCTTATAATTTAAGTGGTAACTTAATAAAGAGTTAGAACATGATTTTGAAAGGACATTTATGGTGTTCTAATTGCCTTAAAAACTTCTCAATTTTTTATCTTAAGTAATCAGAAATTTCTCCATTTTTTTATGTTTACTAAAATATAACTCTTATTAGATGAAAATCTGCCCATCAAACCATACACCTTTGGTTATTTGGTGTTGGTCCAAGTTAGAAATATGTTTTAGTGACAAGTTTTACTTCAATTTGGTAAAATAATACTTACTCTAATAAAAGTTTTGTAATTAAAAAATTACAGTATCAAATTGGGAATAATTGAAGATCCGTCTAATAGAGCTCGACTAGCCAAATTAGTACGTTTCCAATCATCTGTTGAACAAACTCCTACATCATTAGCTGATTATGTAAAACGCATGAAAGAAAAACAAGAACATATTTATTATATTGCTGGCTCTAGCAGAGCTGAACTTGAGCGTTCTCCTTTTGTTGAGGGAATAATTCGTAAGGGTTATGAAGTGCTGTACCTGATTGAAGCTGTTGATGAATACACATTATCTGCGATCCCAGAATTTGAAGGTAAAAAATTCCAGAATGTGGCTAAAGAGGGTGTTTCACTTGCTGAAGACAAAGAAAAGGTTGAAAAACTGAAAACGCAGTATGAACCTCTTACTAAATGGCTTGGTGACAACGCTCTTAAAGATATGGTATGATAAATAATATTTCTGTTCGTTTTATAAGTATTTAATACTCATTAATTGTTTTCATATTTATATGTTTAGATCTCAAAAGCAGTTGTATCTGACCGTTTGGCTGAATCACCGTGTGCTCTTGTTGCTGGCATGTTTGGTTGGACTGGTAACATGGAAAGATTAGCTTTATCTAATGCCCATCAAAAAGCTGATGATCCACAAAGAGAGTTTTATTTGAAACAACGTAAATCTCTTGAAATAAATCCTCGCCACCCTCTTATAAAGGACTTGTTGAGAAGAGTACAAGATGATCCAGAAGACCAAAAAGCAAAAGATATTGCTGTTATGTTATTTAGAACAGGTACAAAATTTAAATAATAATTTTTACAAAGTATTTTATCCAAAAACAATATTATTAAAAAAAAATTATACCCATAAATTAATTTCTTTTTTTTTAGCTACTTTGAGGTCAGGATTTATGCTCCAAGATTCTGCAGATTTTGCTGAAAGTGTTGAAGTTCTGATGAGACAGTCATTGGGTATTTCATTAGATGAAAAAGTTAGTTATGATGATGATGAACTGGTTGCTGACCAACCAGCTGAAGAGGAGGAGGCAGAGGAGGAGGAAGAAAAAGAAGAATCCCCTGAACATGAAGAATTATAAACGGGATTAATTATACAATTATTAAAAGGTAAACTGTTTTAGTTTATCTAATATAAGTCTGATTTGCGACATTTCTGCATATTATTTGAGTAAACAATGTATTTACTATCTAAAATGTACCAGTCTCACTTTGTATTGTTTAAGAAACTCCCTATGAAATATTGTCAAGTATCTTAATATTGTATTTTGTAACATCATAAATTTTAAAATCTGTACAGATTAATAATTTAAGTGTTAAATTCACTGTACTACATTTGATTGATTGTACAAATTATTAATTTAAAAAAAATATTTATTTGTTTTAATTTATTAGTATAATTTTTCATATAAATAAAATACAAAGTTGTTTGAAAATCTTTTGTTTGGTTATTGTGTAAATGTTATTCAAAATAGATCTATGCTAAATTACAGCATTAATTAGCTGAATAAATTTTAAAAAATACCACAATAATTCTAATGGCAAATAAATGTATTGATGTAAAACTTAACACAACAATAAATTCAATTATCAATATTGTAAACCTGTTTAAAAAAGAATTATTTAATCATGGCCATAGTGACATCATTATATTTTGCAATATTGAAATAAAAAACAACAATCTCAAAACAGCTTTTGAAGTTCAAAAGGATGATATGACTATAGAAAAGGAATTTTACAATCGGGACAAAAAAGAATTGGCTTGCTCTTTAGCGCAAAAAATGCAGATGATTGATGACTTAAAAACCACCTTAGAACGTACTCAAGACAATTTGCATGTTTCTAAATGTAAGTTTAAAACTACTGTTACTCAATTGACCAAAGAGTTGCAGAAACTTCAGTTGAAATGAAAATGGTTTTAGATAAAATGGTCAAACTACAACAGGAAAACGCGAGGATATGTGAAAAGCTTGATTTTGTTGAATATCATAATGAACAGTTGTTAATTGAGCTAAAAAAGTAAAGAGTAGTATTTTGCAAAAACACGGTATATAAAGTAAGAACAGTATGATGTCCGATTCAAATGAACAGAAATTAAAACGTTACTAATTATTAGCGCTTGAATTTATACTAAATTTAATAAACCCGAATTCACAAAAATGATACACTTTTTATTGCGTATACGTATTTCAACAACTATGTTGTCATCTTCAGCGCGAATCAACAACTGTTGATTCGCGTTGATGTCAGTCGTTGATTCGCGTCGATGTCAGTCGTTGATTCGCGCTGAAGATGACAACATAGTTGTTGAAATACGTATACGCAATAAAAAGTGTATCATTTTTGTGATTTCGGGTTTATTAAATTTAGTATAAACAGTCACAAGTGCTCAAATTTTAATTTTACTTGAATTTATAAATAGTCCATTTTAAAAAGTATTTCTTTTTTCATATACTTATTATTATTGTTATGAATTTGATCCAGTCGTATTTTTACAGAAGTTTTTACATTCATAAGTATTACACTATGACCGTGTACAAAAAAATGTTTAAATAACTTGAAATAAATACATAATAAATTATTGAATTTTAAGTATTGACGTTTGATATATTTTTTCTAGTTCAAATTGTAATATTCTTTTAATGAAACATTTTCAAACCGAGTACAAAAATACCTTTCATTCTGACAAATGAGATTCTTCTAAATTTACAAATTTTGAAATATATATATATATTGATAATAGTGAAGCTACTCTCTTAAGATACAATTCTTTTCTGAAAATGAATCATTCATCACAACCACCAAGGTGTATAGAATCCATATGATATCCAATGTATATCCTTATTCTATGTATAGAATAACACCTTGATTTTATCCACAGATTTATAAAGATCACGATCATAGATTAGTATATATATTACGATCACGATTATAATATAATATCAAAGATTTATAAGTAACAATGTGGTTCTACGTATTTATAGATCCACCTTGATAAGTATCCTCATACGTCTAGTTTTATCTACAACTGTGGTATGAGTTAATTAGCATTATCAATTTTGTTTTTATTCCAAGCGTTAATCCCCGGCGTTTAATGCGCTTGCGTCACTACCATTTTCTACACTATACAGTCTACACCATTGACCATATCGACAATCCGCCTCTTACAGCTCGTACGTCAATGTCTAATCCTAATGGCTTATTAGCCCTGCAAAGTGCTAACTTACTTTTATTTTTGTGTACCTATTTTTAAGTATTTAGTTTCGTTTTATTACTTTGTTTTATGTATTTTTGAATTTGTTTGTAGTTAAGTGTACAAATATGATTTCGTGCTACTACCGTGTTTGATCGACCGCAAAGCTAGTGAGTGGAACATTGCAGGTGAATGAAATAGTTGTTAGGAAAACCAAACGAAAAAGTTGTTACAATCACCGGCAAACGTAGAAGCCATTTTGTGCTAACGATTTATTATGTTTTCTAACCGTTACTTATACTGCTTCCACTCCCATAATCACTTTTGTGTGCAGTGATTGGGAAATAAGAGCAGTTTAAAAGTTTAACAGATTTGAACTATCAAGTCCAAATGCGTTCAACAAATTTCAATTTTCGACATTAACTAACTTCGTAATATGACAGACAATATTTTTTATAACAAAATAGTTTGGTAGATAAAAAAAGAAATTTTAATATTGGTAAATAGGCACATAAACTTTGTACGAAATTTATTATACCTTAGTATACTAATTTCTTAAGCTTGTTCTTAGGTAAAACTTTTTTCGTTAATTTGTCTATATTCTGTGATTCAGGTTAATTTTGAGGCGTACCTAGGTAGCTCACATTTTTCACTTTTAAATAAGTAGTATAGTACCTTAAACCTTGGGTTTATAACTACAAATATAATTTTTAATACCCGACTTGTATTTGATTAGCGTGTTATGTAATACCTAGGTATTGTTATAATATTGTAAGTAACTTTTATTCTAAAATATTGTATTTTAGATACCTACAAATTATTTATACAATTGGTGACAAAGTTTGGATTTTTCAAAAGAAAGGCACCACCAAAAAATACTATTATTGAGTTTTATTATTGTTTATGGTTAAATAAAAGTTTTAGTGAATGAAGTATTGATAAAAATCGATTTGGTTTGTAACTATGTTAGCATTGAGAAAATGTCTCTTTTAATGAACATAATTATTATTTATACAATGGTTTTATTAGCGTTCAGGTAATATTTTATAATATAATTTGTTAAAAAAAATGTTATTCGATACAGTGGAAGACGTGGTGTTTTATCCCTCACAACTTCCTTCCTATACTTCACTACTGTCTTAGGCCAAGTCAATACATAGGTATGTGGTAAAAGCCATTTGCCGTTCATTAAATAAATAAAATGTACATTGGAATTGATTGCAGTATTTATTATAGATATTCTGTAACGATATAATATTCATATATCGATATACATCACAATAAAATGAATTTTATTATGATATACAGTACCTAATACCTATGTATACATTTTTATTACCTTTCTTACTTATGTGATACAATTAATAAACATGAGATGTTTAAACTTTAAATCCTTGTTGACAGTAACTAATTATATCTTTAATAGTTATCCTGATAATAAATGTTAAGGTGCTCAATTTAAAGTATTTTAGAGAGGTTATAGGCTAATTAATCTCACCCCCCGCAGGCTTAATTGTGTTATGGCATAATTCTAGTTTACGCCTCTTGAGAAATTTTTGGGTTTTTTTTTTTTACATTCATAGTATTTTTCATGCTGATTACGAATATGTAAAAATTAAACTTATCATTTATTAGGAAAACCGTGTTATTTTTTTTTTTTTTTTTGTAGATATTGGCTACATTTAAAAAATTAGTTCTAACACTTATTAGTTACTGTACCAAGAAAACCTCATCAAGAGAAAGACTAGCAAATTATATTTGTTATGTTCAAGAACATAAATTTCTCTAAGTAAAATATAAAAAAAGTTATCAGACGCCAGATTGCTTTGGTCTAACCAATTAAACAGTTATAAATTGTTTAATATGTACTCCGTGTAGCAAGAGAAACCGAAATCTAATTTCTTTCTCCGTGGATCTACAACGTGGACTCAAGCCAGCACTAGTAATATGGCCACGGGAAATATTGTTAGTACTGAGGATGGTGTCAGCGGTTGAACAGTTGTAGAAGCACATAAAATGGAAATGTGCAGTTTTTGATAGTGGCGTATATAGAAAAGTTGAATGGGGGGTGGGCGTAAAAACTATAAAGCATTGGGAGCTTCGTCCCCTAACCTTTTGTAGTAGTTATTTAAATTTAAAAGTTATTTTGTAGATACATACATTAAATACACTATATTTGTTTCATGCAAGACGGGTTTTTCACTTTGGTCTTGTACATGAAAAATAAAATTGAAAAACAAAAACCGCAGTTGTAAACTATTTATTTGCTTAGTTTATTTTTATGTGATAAACAGTTCAACAACTCAAAAAATTATTTAAGTATTTACATGAAATTTACAATGCTCATTAGATGCTCATGGGAGGACTTCAAACCCTGTTACCCTCAGTAACTAAGTACGCCTCTGGTTTTGGATACTATTTGGTCGCCCAGTTGCATTTTTCTGCTGCACGGAGTATATCTAGTTAAAATAGGAATTGTATTTTGTTTGTAAAACATTTCTATAATATACAATCCAAATTATATTCTTACTATAGTAAATGTTTCATCTCTAATAGTTGTCTGTCATAAGATTTTACTCTCTATTAAGTATCTTAATTTTAATAATATTAACAATTTGTCCTTACTGTGTTCGCAATAATATTAGTACCCAGCAGTGCCCATTTTTTGTCATTGGCGGTCAGATGATGTCAACCGTGTCTCCCACTACACAGGTGCTATGCGTGTTACGCAGAACAAAGCCACGTCCCTTCACCCAAGATGTCCGCCGGGTACTGATTTTATAGTGAACAGAGTACCTATAGTATACTTATATTTTAATGCCTCTACTTATGGTGATTAATTATTATTATTTGAAAAAATTTTTAATAAAATAACTAGTGATAGATTACTTTTGTAAATATATTTAGCTCTTATTTAAAAAATTAAATGTACAATTTTTTCCTGTTTTTAGCCAAAATTTAAAAATGGGTGTTGACAAACTTTTGGATTACCTAGACAGTGGAAAAATAGAAGGTAGTTGTGTCAATGTCAATCTTACTCAATTGGGGCACACTGTGTCTCAACAACTTTCAAAGAAAATGGTTATAAGAAAAGTTCAAATGCCAGTATCTAAAGCTCAATTTTGTTTATTGGTGGATGCAGAATGTTGCTTAGATCGCCTGTATGGTGGATATTATTCTGGTAATTGAATTATTTTTTTATTTTTTCTTCAAGAAAATGGTAAAATATTAATAAATGTTTTTGTTTATTTTATGTATAGATTGGGTTTGTGGTGGTCAATGGAACCGAATGGTTTCATTTTTAACAAATTTTGTCAATAGTCTACGACAGTCAAATATTCATGTTGTAGTGTTTTTCAATGGAGCTTTTGAAGAAGATCGTTTTAATGAATGGGTACAAAAACAAGAAGAAACTCGTAACAGAGCCAATGCTGTTAGTCCACTAAATTATCTTTTGTTTTTTATGATTATCGATGACTATGATGTATTGTTTAATTTAATTAGGTTCTAAGACATATTGCTGGCAAAGGAACTCCACCACCTAAAGTATGGTGGATACCCCCTGTCTGTCTACAAACTGCAGTGAAACTTTACTTTCACCATTTAAAAATTCCTGTGGTTTGTTCAGTAAAGGATCACCATTTGGAGCTCATTAGATACTGTAGACAACATAAATTTCATGGTTTGATGGCTGATGACGCCGAGTACTTAGCATTTGACCCACCACGATTTTTCTCAGCTCATTCACTCAAACTTACCATGCGACAAACATTAGAAGCTAAAGAGTATATTGTATCACAGCTGATTGACGACTTAAAATTAAGCAAAGACAAATTGTGTGCCCTTTTATCTCTTCTAGGCAATTTTGTTTTGCCTCAACACGAACTATTTGATTACTATAAACGTTGTGGCATAAATCAAATTATATCTAAGGTAAATTTGTAAAGAAAATTATTTTTTGCATTTTTGTATTACAAACATTTTTAGGTTTCAGGAGAAGAAGTAGTGAAAAAAATTGTTGATTCGCTTCAGGATTTACCTCCTGTTAAAAATAATTTAGATGAAATAGCAGCTCATATACTCGGTCATAAAGATGATAAACGAGTGCCAAAATTGAAAAAAAGCATTCAATATTATTTAGATGGTGCTAAGGATAATGTAATTAAAAACAAAACCATAATTCTAGAAAAGACTAAGAATAATAAGAACAAAATAGATACAGTAACAGAGGGAGGTGTAGTTGATTCTAAAAACACTGGAACTGAAAGTCTTAGTTCTCAGGTAATCTTTTTAAATTTAACAATATATTAACATTTTTAAATTGTTTTTTGTGTAATTACTTATGTAGTTAGTTGGTAAATTACATTTATGAAGTATTAGGTAATTATTTTGATTTTTATAGATGGATAATTTATTATTGTTTGATGGAAATTCTGAAATTGATTCTAATATTCAAGTCAATACCCAATCATCTATTAATAATAAAGCAGTTGAATTTCATATTCCTGAAGTTTCTGTTGATGTAATCAATACAGCATATGAAAGACATATGTCTGGTCTTATGTCTACTTATTTATACCATATTTTAACAAAGGTAAAAATGAATAAAATTATTTATGCTATTATAGTTTATGCACTAAAAACTATTAAAATATACACTTTTAAGTTTTATTTTTTTTTTTATATATAACCAATAATTAATATAAGAGAAAAAAGATACAAAATTGAATTAATTTGAATTGTTTTATTTACCTTAAACATTACTGTTAAAAATTAGAAACTTTGACAGATTTTCAAATAAAAATTAACGCTGATTATTGGCTAACATATTTTTTAAATAGAAAATATATTTTAATATATTTATATTTTTATAAATAAAAAATTTTTGTTTGTGTACAATTTTATCAACAAATAAATTTTAACACACCAAAGTACATTTATTTTATTTATATTTATTTTTTTTTTCTCGTAATTATTTAATTTTAATTTTTTTATTTAAATTTAAATCCTAGAGATTACTGGGCCTCACTGAGACATACTCGTGTAGAGGCCCAGAGTTATCTACTATACATTACACATTTACATAAAAATTATAAATAACAGATATTTACAATATTTGTATTGTATTATATTTGTAATTATTATTGTTATATAATTAAAAATAACATAAATATGCAGTAAAATATAATTTAATTTAAAATTTGTATATTTAAGTAAAAACTCAAAATATGCAAATGCATGAACTTCCAGGCCCTAATTATAATTAACTTATTTAAGTTTATGATCATTTTTTTTACCATTGGTGTTGTGTTATAATATTTATTTGCAGGCAGAAATTAAGCTACCCGTTGTGTTAGAAGACGAAGTTAGTCATGAAATTCCAAGTATTCATTTATTTTATAGACCTGCACGTGCAATGATGTATGGTATTTTATTTAATCTTCACCATGCACATTATTTGGCAAAATCTAATAGCAACCAAAAAGGTAATAAGTACCTAGTGTTATAAAATAATGTTAATGCTTAAACCATACTAAATAACTCTATTAGGGATATGATTAAAAGTGATTGAAAAAGCAAAACATTTTGAGATTGCAATTAAATTTATATTTGATCTGATTATTGTTTTTGTGTATTTAAATTGTAACTATTTAATGTAAATTCAATTTGCGTTTTTAGACCATAGGGATTACAGATTTAAAAATGATACTCTAAAATAATACAAAAAAAAAAAAAAATACTATTTGCTGGCTGACTAAGTCAATGCTGTAACGTGTTATAGTAATAAGATTTGATAAAGAGTTTTCTGAATGTAAATTTGTAAACTTCCAATTAGATAATTTCATAATTTTTTTTGCAATTTTAAGCTGATAAGATTTTGATTTTAGTTGAATTGCCAGTTATTCAAGTGCGTGAATGGATTAGAGACAAAACTCATTTGTATAAACGTTATCATTTGGTCAAAGCTGAATCTTTAGGTTGGGGTGTTCCTACTGTTCACAGGCTTTGGTTTGGGTAATTTAAAATTTCAGTTACGGTTTTTTGTATCATTATTTTTACAGATATTTTTATTTTCTAGAACAACCCCAGAAGACAATATTAGACGTTTGAGAGCGTATCTCACTTGCATGCGATCAGATGCTTCCCTTATGTACAACACGGATTATGTTCCTCAGCATACACTTATTATTGCTTCTGTTCTTAGATATATCATGACCTTTTCAGATGTACCTATTCTTCAAAAATATGAACTTGATGCATTTATCATAACAGCTGTTGCCCCTGAACTATCAAAAACTGAAAATACCCAAGAATTACAAGTTAGTACCATAATCATTTATTCATTATTTCATTAAAAATCCATTTTGCTTTAGTAATTGGTTATTACTGTTTTTGTATTTTTTATTTTTCTACTCAAAAAAATGTTTCCAGAAATAAAAGATAATTATTATTATTATTGTAAAAATGGTACATTCTTTGCTGTGCTCAGAATTAGAATAATAAAATGTGTGATTGAAAAAAAAAGTTGTAGATAATTAATTGGTAATAAAACAGTAGTGAATCAAGTACTTGCTCTGTTCAAAACTAACACATTCATAATACTAAAGTTCCCAAGTTTGAGTCTCAACATTGGCTTACATTTTTCCAATATTTTGATATTTTTTAAATAATATGTAGATTATAGATTTAAATGGAATTGTAATAACAAAAGTATATTTTTATTTGTACCAGGACGAATTAATGTTTTTATTGTAAACTAAGGTTTGCTCAAAGTTGTATTTTAAAAGCAATGATTGCATTCAGATTTAAAATAATGCTAATATACAATTCAATATAGTGATCCACTTCAAGATAGGTCTACCACATTAATTGTTCTGTTATGTTTCAGGGTACTATTAGTTTGAGAGGCGTACAATTAGCCACACTACTTATGTGTGGTATTGAAACAGCTATGTTAGTAAATGATGCCTGTGGGGCACCAATACCATGGTTAATGTCATGTCCATGGATGTATTTTGACGGGAGGTTATTTCAATATCATTTATCTAGGGCTTTAACTGCCAATAATCTAGAAGACTTGTGTGAAAATCATTTCTCATTGACTATTAAAGTTGAAAAAATGAGACAAGCCATTTTAGAAGGGTTAGGTGAACGTTTTCAATCAATTGCTCCATTCCAACCATCATTTTTGGGTATATAAACCTTTTATAGATTGCATTTTAAATATTATGATTTTTAACAGTTTTTACTTTAAATAGATACTATATTCAATCAAAGAGGAGTGATGCCCCCTCCTATAATGAATACCAGCATGGCATATCCTAATGTACCATATCAACAACAAAGGCTGAGTCGATTAGTTAATCCAAATCCTAGTCGTTTACAACATAACAATCGACAAAGAAATGTTATAAAGCAGTCATCTGGTGGACAATTAGAAGTAGCAGGTGCTGTTGTGAGTATTTGGGGTGCAAATTATAGCATGGCTGCCACTGGGAGTCCATACATAGGTCGTGGTAACATGCTACCGTCTCAACATGTAAGATTTCATATTTTAAAATAATTGAGTTGTTAAATTAAGGGCACATCAAATTATAGGTGATCCCTCCTATTGGTGGCCCAAGTTCTTTATATCAACGTGATCTCATGTCAAAACCTGTGTTCAATACACGTAACTGTTCAAAAGTAGTACGAGGACGCGGTCAGACACAAAAGCCTAATGTAATAAATATTTTTAACTTTGAAATACTATGATATATTTATAATAAAATAAAAGTGCTCCAAATCAAATATATAAACATGATGACCTATACTAAATTCTTAATAACAATTCTGTTTTTTTAACTTGTTTAATTTGTAGATCCACTTTTTCAGTAAATTTATTTATTATTTTAATTTTACAGAATAGTAAAAAAAAAATATCTCATAATGTTGTGAAGAAAGAAACTAACTTAAAAAAAGTTTCTTCTAAGAGTTTTGGGACATCTGTAGTCACTTCAAGTACAAGGTAATGATTTTAATTTTAATATTCGGAATAAGTATGACTTGAATTCTGTTCTTATCTCCGCAACTATGAGGCATTTGCATGACTTTGTCAGTAACTGTCTTGCATAGATTGAAAGGTATTAAAATGAGTTATTATCTAGTGATTACTATGTGGCATAAACAAATGTACTCGGAAATCTAGGTAAAATTAAAAAACTTTTACATTTAACATTTTTTATTTTTTTTTTTGTATTTTTGTTAATGTTTGCAGAAACATTTAGTTTTTATGGTTTAAGTTTATGTTTATGTTTAAGTTTAATTGCTAAAAAATATATATTTAAATATAAATGTATAACTTGTTCTAATTTTTAGGAGTACATTTAAAAGAAAAAAATTATAAATTAAAGTTTTTTTTACAATAATATGTTTTAAAAACTATGATAACATATTAATTGTTTTTAATATTTAATGAATCCACATCGACGTTTAACATTTATAGCCTTATTTATGTTGCCTTTAAGTTTTCATCCCTATGTAATTATTGATTCTGGTATTATAAAGTTGATTAACTTGACTAACAATCTACATTGAGTTACTGAATAGCGTCACCTTAACTTTTCACAAATAGAAATAAAATACAAATTATATCAAAACATATAATTGAAGTTGAAATGATAAAAATATTAAACACATTCAATTAACTACCTAATTGTTTTAAACCACTAAATAATTCTTTATATACAAAAAACCAAACATATCATTGTACTTAAAATTGTATAAGCTTTTTTAATTATTTAGTATATTTATTTGAGGCTTAAATGTATGAAATATTGTTAACAGTTCAAAACTGAAAATTGTTGTTTCTGTTTTGACTATCTGGGAAAAACTTATTTATTATGGTCATATTTATATTCCAATTATAAAACAAATTAGAACTTAAGATTTTTAATACCTTCACAAAAAATTATTGAGATCGTTTATTGCCAAATAAAATTAAGAATGCTTTAAGTTTTAACAATATTGAAAGCAGTGTCTGTTTTAATCTTCCTTGTGTCAACAATGATCATGTTAAATTATTTAATGTATTAAAAAACATACACAGTATGGCCTAACTTGGTGGGAACTGAAATCTTAATACAAATTGGCAATAATAATTTTCAACTAAAAACATTTATTTTGCTTTGTAATGACAATTTATTTTTATAATACAGTATATGCTACATTTGCTTTATGTTTACATTTTGATTATAATTTTAGGGATACTGTCAACTCTGCCCCAGCTGAAGAATCAAAATTGTCAATTTTGAATAAAGATGAAAATATTAAGTCAAATTGGTAATGTTAACACACATGTTTAAGTTTTATGTTAACGTAGAGTTTTGATTTATTTTTGAAATTTTTCTAGCTTTTCCCAAAGCATATTACCTTTTGTAAATGGAAATTCTTCAGTTGAAGGAAAATTTGACAATACAACACCAAATGGTATGTATTTAAACTTTCAGCTTTCAAAGCATATCATAGGCATTCATGGCATTTAGTTTCTTTGCTTACATTACGGCTTCATTAAACGCAGTTTGGGAATTTTAATTTTAGCAATTTATGTGTATTTAAATGTTGGTTGCATAAAACGTTTTGAAAACAAAATAATTTGTTTTACAGCAGTTAATTGTTAATCACAATCAGTGAGATAGTGAAATTACTGTACCGTCCTACCTTTATATTTTAAAATTTATAGAGTCAAGTCAATGGTTTTGTTCTCTATTTTTATCAACCAACTATTAAAAAAATCTTCTATACAAACAATTTTATTCGTGGTTTTTGAAGAAAATTTTCTGATAATAAACAAAAATGTGAAACTTTAAAATTAAAAAAAGTTTTTTTATTTAAAATTATATGTACATAATTTAGACCATACCAGTATGCATCATTGAATATTGAAATCTTATTTTCATTTAAATTAAATATATTTTTGTATTATTTCTTACAGAAAATTGTGTTAATAATTCTCTGACGGAAGATACTTCATCAATTCTTATTCAAAAGCCACCAAATTTGGAGGTTAGCAACTGATTACTTTATCTTACAAATACATTAAAGTAAGATTGTAAGTATTAACTCAAACTTATATTTAATTTTGTAAATATTATTGGCGAGTGAAAAAATGCAAAGACCTGTGCCGAGTGTTAGTCATTATTATTAATTTTTAGTTTTTACGTATTGTTTTTATGTAGTTTTATTCTTTATTTTTGTAAATTTGAAAAACATTTTGTTATCTGAAGGCGCCCACGGATTAATATTACATTATCCGATTTGTGAACATCGAAAGACTGATATTTAAAGTGTTGCGACAAACATATCATTGTCTGGTAATTGTTTGTGCAGCTACGGTGATAATAATTAGATATAAACGTTATTGTATTTTTAAACCAAATGAAAAAATGTTATGAAATGTTATCTTTTGACAACTGTCCAAAAGTATTATTGTCGCGATGATTTTTTTGAATCATATTTTTGTAATTTGTTAACCCAGATAATTTTATAATTTCGTAATACTTACTATGATTTTAACTGCGTTTACAAACATGCATGACTGTTAATTTACCATCCTACATCATTGTTAACAAATTAATATCAAGCAGTAAAACAATTAAGGGCCGCCAAATAATGTGAAGAAAAAAAATATATATGTATGTGTATAAACAAATTGAACATATACATTGTTATGATACATTAATATCTGTATAGAGGTATCGTCTCTCCACGGACAATAATTATAATATAATATATTATAATTAATATGAATTAAATCTATAAATGTGACTTATACAAATGAAAAATTAACAATTCTAATGTTTTGTTGTAATTTTGTACGCTATAAATACTTTTGCAAAAAAAAAAAAAAATATTGTATGCAGTAAAACATTCTTGCTGTTTTAGTTATAGACCTTGTAACTATTATTAAAAATATTTTATTGTACTCTTGAAAGTAAAATTGCATTGTCAAGATTCAAGAATTAGTGTTTTTGTGTGTGATTATATTCACATTCTTGTATGTTTGTCTTTTGAGTATAATATTAGCTTTTTTTTAATTAATTTAATGTATTTTTTTTTTTTTTTTTGCCACCATAAACTGAAGAATAACTTGTATAATGTTTATTTTTTATTAACATTAGGTATTAGATTTTTCATTTTGATTTTAATAGCAAACCACGTTTTAATTAACACAAAATAATAAACATATATTTTAAAACCAATACTAATAGTAAATAGTTATTAGTATTATTATTTTTCTTTTCGTATTTTTAATATTCATTAATTTTTCATAAGTTTTGAGCGATTTAAGATACCTTTTAAAGTACCAATTTTGAATTTTTACAATCGATTTTATTATTTATTACTGATTTTTAAATGTATGTGTTTTCAATTATGAAAATGCCTTATAATTGTCGGCCCTTCTCCTACAAATTATATTAAAATTTTTACTATAAATGTACACAATTAAGCAATTCAATAGTATGTTTTAAATTTAAATAGTTATTATTAAGTACCAGGGATGTGAAATTAACTGTTGTAAGAAGTAAAAACAATAATAAATAAGTTTTCTTTGATGTAGTTATTTTTTATTTTGGTCATTATGTGTTACCCTTCATATCTAAACCTTCCTTTTCATTTAAGTTCTTCAATTAACAAACTCATATCATTTTAATGAACCATATACGCAATAAACATTAATAGCTTGAATGATACAATTTATAAACTTAAGTACATTCAAATGTATTGCCTGTATTAATTTCAGATTCTGAGCATAGCGAGGAATATGTTTTTACAATCATATTTTTGTTCTGAAAACACTAAAATAGTTCAAATGCTTTGGTTTGATCAAGGATTACCTTAAAAAGAGATAAATAATCCACCCTAGGTGTTAATATATTGGTTGAACCTTTTTTTTAGGTCATGATTCAAAAACAAAAAAAAATTTTCTTCCAAATGACTTGAATTTTAGATACATCATTAGAATGAAGCGTATTTTTCTATGAAATTGTAATCAATTTCAAAAATGTTTGAATGATTAGAGTGATACACTACTTTCAAACCTATGTTTTTATAATTGTAAATTGTCAGTTATTGTTTCAAACAAAATTTTTAATTCTTATTTTAAAACTTCCTATGTTAAGTTCACTCAAGTCTCAAATTATATACATATACAATTTGTACACATTTTTGCATCGTTATTTTTTTGGCTTTATCAGTGTTTTGACCATATACATAACACCTATAAAAATTGTTTAAATTTATTGAAATTGTTGTACAAATTTCAAAGTGTTATAATCATTTTTAAGATAAATATAGAACTTTTATGTTTTCATAATTATGAAATTCTTCTTACTGATCTTGGGGTTTTAAAATTTAATCTTATACTCAACATTCTTTTCAATTGTAGTTTAAATAATATGAACATTGTTTAATACTTTATTTTTTATCGCTCTTATTTCTTGTTTAATTATTTTGTTCTTTTTGTGGGTAATAGCTATTTCAAAAAATTATTCAAACCAATTGAAATCTTCACTTATTATTGGAATTGACAAATTTAAAATGTCACTAAAGTTCAAAACAAATTCAAGCCCAAAATAGTATAACTTCTGTAAGTATGTATTACTTCTGAGTGAAGTATGAAGTTTAAATATTTGTTATAAATATTAACTAATAAAATAAAATGTCTGATAAATATTAAAAATCACATATCGTTTAGAAAGTCAAAGAAAAATTTGTCATTATAAAGTTATAGGTATTATAACAGCGGTTCCCAACCTTTTTGAGACTATTACCAATAAATCAGGTTAGAAATAAACAATTGCCCCTCCCCCCAAAAAAAGTGTTTAATAAAAAAAATATATGAATTACACCTACCTAATATTATATATTTTTAAAATTTTTATTATTCAAACAAAGAAAACAAAAGAGTTCAACCAACGTGAAATTGTAATGCTACACATGAATTAATAATAATAGGCATAAATATTACATAAAATAATAAAACATTTAGTTTTGTCACTACCACTAAAAAAATTTTGTTTTACCCTTTGGGGGGTAATCTCCCTCAGATTGGGAATTGTTGCACTATAAGGATATAACGAGTAAAACACAATTTTATTATTATAACATTTTAATAAAAATATGTATATTTTACATATTCACAACATACAATTCAATAAAATTACTTAAATTAGTGAACATGATAAAAAGTCATAATAATTCAGTCGTTTATGAGTTGCAAAATGAATAACTAGTTAAATTCTTCCTCTGCCTCCTCTATTCATACAAGGAATACCTTTCCTTATACCAATTGGCATTTTACATTTCTGTGGAGGTGACTTTGGTCTGAGCACTTCAATACGATCAGTACACCCAGTTGTTAACTGACCATTACTAAAGTATCCGTTATACATTTCAGTGTTGAAATTAGAATTAGTCAACTCATGTCCTAAGGTAAGCCATCCTGGACGTATAGTACTATCACGACCAAACAAATGTAATCTGAAAAGAATTTTAATTTATGGTAGCAAAAAACCTAATATATCATAAACAACAAACTGTTTTTATAATATTGCAATACCTTCTTTTCCCTAGACAAAAGTGTTCAATAATATGAAATATTTCTACAGGTTTTTCTAATGAACCGTGTTCATTTTCTTCACTAATAATCAGATCAATGTCAACATTGGCATGAATGTAATCACCATCCAAAGAACGACGGACAGTTCCCTTAATGCCCATTAAGCAATGTTCCTGTATTTATCAATAATCAAGTTTAACTTAATTAAATTTATGCTTGTTAAACAATAAACCTTAGTACGCTGGAAAACAGCATTTGGTTCAAGATTTTTTGAATGCCTTGGATTTTTGGAATTTGTACGGATCCAACAGATATCTTCACAACGTCTGAAACCCCATCGTCTTAAACAATCGCGGCCTTTATCTAAACCATCAGAGGATCCACACCAGAGGAAAATAAAACTACGGTTTGCAGCCAATTCACCCAGTTCGAGGTCCATTATCTATAATAATAAAGATGTTTTATTTATAATTTCTAGACTAACAAAACCAGGATAAGATGCACATAAACAAAAAGGCATTACTACAAAAAACAAAAGTACAGTGTATGTCACTATTTACAAGGTATAGTAAAACCATTTAAATTAAATTTGAATTTGCATACAAAAAAAAAAAAATCCTCAAAAATAGATATTTTTATCACATTTGTATTTACCCATTCTAAAACTGAAAAATTTCCTATTATTTATTAAAAAATGTTTAAGGTATTATTTCCAAAACAAAAACATGAAACT
The DNA here is from genome assembly GCA_017140985.1 of Hormaphis cornu. NCBI lineage: Eukaryota > Metazoa > Arthropoda > Insecta > Hemiptera > Hormaphididae > Hormaphis > Hormaphis cornu. The sequence goes on along the minus strand of CM029360.1, from coordinate 9,032,305 downwards.
AAATATAATATAATCACTATGAATCAATGTAAATACATTTGAGTATTTAAACTGAAAATTAAAAATTTTATGAAACAAAACTGCAAAAGTTAAAATATTTTAAAAATCTATACTTGTATTTAGCTCAAAATTATTAAATAGTCATAATATATGCATTCATTCTTTTTTAAGGAGTGGGGTAACTTCAAGTAATTACAATCACTTTGAAATGTTGATTTCTTTGTTTTTGGATCATAACTTAACAAAAATTAAATTTCATACAATGATCCAAAAAAAGTATCATCTTGGTTCAATCATTTTTAGTTGGACCCCTTGCAGAGTTGTTATACATATTTCTTTAGGTTATGTTTGACAACCATTGAATTATACGTGCTTAGTTATTTAAAAAGTTAATTTTGATTTTGTGTAGGAATCCCATACGTTCTATATTTACAGCGTTGTCTTATATTTGAATCAAGCGTTCCAGTGTCCCCTATATATATTATAAATTCACTAATAAATAAAACATTACCTAATAATTAAGACCTTAATACCTTAATATTTACAAAAGCTTACTTGATTCCAATTCCATAGTTTTGTATTGGTCACGCCTAATGTTCTTTGGTATTCTTCAAGAGGAGGCTCAACAAGTATGACATCAAATTTAATGTTTAACAATTTTAAATTGTATGTACTAAGGTCACACTTTAAAAACATTGGCGGGGTTGCAGTTTGTTGTATAAGTTCATCCTATGAATTAATAATAAATTCAAAATATGAGACACATGATGCTTATGATAAGATTAATACATAATACATTATGCTAATGTAAAAATGAGAAAATACTTATTTAATACTCCCACATTAAAACTTATTATGTTATAATGTGTAGGTAGGTAATTTTTATACATAATTGGTTATCAAGTACCTACAATAATCAAGTACTTTTGTTAAAGTATTTGTTGTTTGTGTAGTATTAAATACAAATAATTCCGAAAAGAAAAATCAAAATAATTGTTACGTTGGTAGATCACTCTATAAAGTGAAAAACTAGTATAAGACCCCAAAAATTATGTTTGGCCCAACGGTCACACACAGTTTTTCAATCATATTCTGTCATTTAAGTAGTGAATAATACAAAAAAAAAAAAAAAAAGTGAAATCAATATACCTTCAAACGAATCAATTCTCTTAGTTTAGGATACTCTTCAAATCTATCGGTCAGACCAACATCTCTAATAAAGTTTTGCGGACGTTGGCCAGTATCAACAAAGTGTTGACAATAGTCATTGTGTGGATTGGACGACTGCGTACCCTTGAGGAACGTTGAGGAATCTTCGTAAGCGTGTTCTGGACTCCTCTGCGGTTGAGACTTAAATTTATTTACAGTTTTTTGTATGGAATTCGTAGGCACGCGTTTCCTGCGAGTGTTCAATGCTCGGCGCAGCTGTTCGACGTTTGAAAATCCTAACTGTGAACAAGTCGTGAACAAATAACGGTTGTGTTAGAATTGCAAGAAAAATATACAATCGATGGTTTACCGTTTTCGCCAACAATTCTTTTCTTATTTTTGACTGTTCCTTTAACGTTTTCAATTTTTCGCTCATAATTGTAATTCGATAGTTTACCGAACCGTTAAAAAAAAAATCGCCTAATTCGATAACTTATAATCTTTAGTTGTAATCAAAGTAATTTTTTATTAATACAATTCATTTTGAAACACTAATTAATTCATTCACGCGCCTCTACGTTTACAGGCTGCAGCAACTGCAACAGTGTTGTGTGGCGCGACTAAACTAAATTTTAAAGTAATACATCGCAGAATTAAATCGCACAGTTAAAATATGAAATTATCGTAACGAGTGATTGGTTTTTTCTATATAGAATACCGAGTTATCACGTGTTAACTGCACTTATCACGATTTAAGATTTCTCGTTCCATTATAACACAGAACAACAACAATAATAATCTTAGAAACTATACAGAAATTATCTGGTAAATTGCCAACATGATTCGAACATGATTACATTTCGTGCACCATCAGCACTCGGACGAACGTCGCGTCGATTTTGTCCAGACGATTTTCAACGCCTTTTTTTTTTTTTTTATTGCAAGACGGAGAAAAAAACAAAAATTTTACGCTCTTGCGAATCGTCCGTCGTTTTTTTTTTTTTTTTTGATAAGTGCACACTTCACGTGTTTATCACGAACGCACTGCAATATAAAAATAAATATTATATATATATATTTTGTTCTTCCCTCTCTACGTAAAAAAAATATAAACAAAACACAATAATATTTTATCATCTCGACCCGTATTTTATTCTCGCCCGACATCGGCGAGTCCTGGGACCCGGCGTGCCGGCCACTGCAAAGTCGACTCTTGGTCAAAAGCGTACTCGCTCTTCTCGCTCTTTTCTCCATGTTCCGACCGGCGAGGTCCTAGCGGTCGTGTAGCATCTCAGCAAAAGAAGGAAAACAGTACTTGCCGGCCGTCGTCCTGCGCCGCGACACGCGTTTTCCGCCCGAAACATGAACGGCGAGTGCATGTTGGACTACCGCGAGGCGGACGTGACGCACGCGGAACGAATGAAAGAGGAGGCGAACGCACACTTCGCGGCCAAACGGTACGCGGAGGCCATCGACTGTTACTCGAAGGCGATCGCGATGTGCGACAGCTCGTCCACGAAGCCGCACAACTTCGCGGCGTACTACGCGAACCGCAGCTTCGCGCACTCCAAGACCGAGGCGTACGGCTACGCGCTGGCGGACGCGTCCAAGGCCATACAACTGGATCCCAGGTACCTGAAGGGCTACTACCGGCGCGCGACGGCGTACATGTCGCTGGGCAAGTTCAAGGAGGCGTTGAAGGACTACGAGGTGGTGGTCAAGGCGCTGCCCAGCGACAAGGACGCCAACCGCAAGTACACCGAGTGCAACAAGCTGGTCAAGCGGCTGGCGTTCGAAAAGGCCATCTCCGTGGACGACGCCAAGAGCGTATCCGAACAAATAGACCTGGAGTCGATGTGCGTCGAGGACGACTACCGGGGCCCGGGACTGGACGACGGCCGCGTCACGCTGGAGTTCATGAAGGAGCTCATTCAGACGTACCGCGAAGAGGGTAAACTGCACAAGAAGCACGCGTACAGAATACTGTTGGACGTCAAGAAGTATTTAGAGAAGCAACCCACCCTAGTTCACGTAAACATTAAGTCTGACGAGAAGTTCACGGTGTGCGGTGACATTCACGGCCAGTACTACGACCTGTTGAACATATTCGAACTGAACGGGCTGCCGTCGGAAACCAATCCGTACTTGTTCAACGGCGACTTTGTCGACAGGGGGTCGTTTTCGGTCGAGTGTATATTCACGCTGTTCGGTTTCAAGCTTCTGTTCCCCGACAAGTTCTTCATGTCTCGCGGCAACCACGAGAGCGTTACCATGAACAGAATGTACGGGTTCGAGGGTGAAGTAAAGTCAAAATACTCGGTCGAAATGGCCAACCTCTTTACGGAAGTCTACAACTGGCTTCCGCTCGCGCACTGCATCAATCGACGCGTTCTAGTTATGCACGGTGGTTTGTTTTCCAAAGACGATGTCACATTAGCCGACATCGAAAGTATTTACCGTAACAGGCAGCCGCCGGAAGAAGGTCTGATGTGCGATTTGCTGTGGTCGGACCCTCAAGACGCTCCCGGTCGTTCTCCGAGTAAACGCGGCGTTGGAGTTCAATTCGGACCGGATGTCACGAAGAGATTTGTTGAACTCAACAATTTGGACTATATTATCCGCAGTCATGAAGTCAAAGCCAACGGGTATGAAGAAGCGCACGATTCTAAATGTATTACCGTGTTTTCTGCTCCCAATTACTGCGACACGATGGGTAACAAAGGAGCGTTCATCACACTCGAGGGACAATGTCTAAAACCAAAGTTTACTACATACACAGCTGTACCACATCCACCAGTGAAGCCGCTGATGTATGCAAACTCTTTAGTAAACTTGTTCTGTTAGCCGAATGAAACTTTTTGTAATTTAAATACCTACAAGTTATTCTTGTTTTTGATTAATTGTTCGCAACACATTAAATAAAATCAATTTTTGTAATAATTTTTGTTTTTATTCAAAAGAGATTTAAGTAGGTTTAAAAATACATTATCATAATAATTGTTTTATTGTTGATGTCCGACTGCTGAACAGCTTCAATTTTTGGGATATTTGGTATTTAATCTTTACGCCGCAGAATGGCTGTCAGTCTGAATCCGTTTCGGAAAGCTGAAGATCTTCATCTAAAATACGTCCTGGATCCACTAGACGATCTTTAAAACCTAAAATAAAATCATTTTATTAACCAAGAAATTTATACTGAATATATATATAATATTTTTGATTACCATTAGTGTTTAGAGAAGAATTAAAAGAAGGCGTAAGTTGTTTAACTACGTTTTGTCGAGGAAGAGGAGAAGGTGTCGTTGAATCACTGTCACTGTCTGACGAACTACTTGATCCAGAATCGCTAGAAGATTCACTTAGTTCTAAACTTCTAGCTGCTGGGACTAATTCGTCGTAAGACTAAAAAAAAAAACATCTAGTATTAAAAAATATCCATAAACACTTTAAAAAAAATACAGATTAGATAAAATAAGATTATAAAAATGCAGCTTGTTATGTAGATTTATTCGTAATTTTTGTAGGAAAGTTAAGGTCAACAATTAAATCTGAGTGATTAACAAGTTGAAAGTTGCGAGTGGAAAAAGAGGTACAGTCAGACATTTTCAACTAACTTAATTTCCAAGCAGTGATAAATTCTGAGTGCGCAACTACTCAACCAACATCAAACCATTGAATTTATAATAAACAGATAACCAATGCTATAGTAATTTTCAGCGACCAATCAAACACTTTCAGCCACTGGGGAGCGCTATCGGTGTACACTTTCAATGTGTAAAACTAATAATAAAAACCGATAGGCTGACGGAGTTTGCACACCACAATCATTACTAATAATGACAAGGGGAAATTAACTTGCCCACCGCTCATCTATCTTTTATGGGGATTTTTCTACCACTGTAAGCAAACGCCCACAGCGATCGCCAAAAAGATAACTATAGCACGGTTAATCTGTTTATTATAAAATCAATGATCAAACTGTAAATTTCAAAAATCTGAATTTAGCTCTAAACATTTTGAAAAGTGCAGTTTAGGTTAGTAACTTTTACTAATAACGTGAAAAGATTTCTACTAATTTGACTAAGTAATTTTTAGAAGACTTATTTAATTATATACAAAACATCCTTTAAAATTTGGTTTGTGTTACACATTTGTACAGCAAAAAATGTATCTACTTATTTTCTTTCTTGGAATAGTATTTTTTACCTATTGACTTAGATAGAAATAAATTAAAACAAATTAATAGAAATATAAAAAATTACTTCTGTTTTATTTTCTGTCTTTATGTCCGTTTTTATGTCAGACAATGAAAAACTGGGATGTGCATGGGAATCAAATCCAGTCATTGAGCAATCATCATCATTAAGTAACGGAAGACTGGAAGACATTGGAGATTCCGACCTAAAATTACAATAAAAAAATATTAGTATAGAAATAAATTAATAAAATTTGATTAATTCATAGAAAACTAAAATGTCATTGATAGTTACATGAAAAATTGGGGCGATTTATTCATATGTTGAGCATTATTTGGTGGTGATAAGTTTGCCACTGTTGGTGACTGAGGAGCTTTTTTTGGGGACTTTTTAACAGGTTTTTTTTGTTGAACTTTGCCTTTTAGTCGTTTATCTACAGAAGGTGTCCTATTTTTTTCAGACAGAACTGGGTTAATCTGTCCTATAGGTTTTTGTGGTTTTTCAACCGCATTTCTGAAAAAAATTTGCAATTAAAATATTTGGCGCAAATGCTCACTTATTAAAAAAAAAAAACACTAAAAATGTTTACCTAGTTGATTTTAGTTGTACATTAGTTGTAAGTTTTTCTAATGTTATTTCTCCAGTCGAATGGTCTATAATGAGTACACATTCTTTTGTATAATCTTTATGTGATCCTTTATACACAGTGTGTGCCGTACCAGCACCGTCAAAGTTAGGTAAGTTAACAGTGACTTCACGATTTGATGGATTTATATCGACGCTAGCTGGTTTATTTAAATCTACACTTGCGGGTTTGAAATCATCTGAAATGTATTATTTATCATGAAAAACGAGTTTATTACACAGAAATTGAGTTGAAATAATGGTTGTTGAACCTCCAGATGTTAATGTGATCCAATGCATATTTTATAAATATGTTTATACAATAATTAGTGGACACATCTCAACAATCTGACGTGGGTGTTCAAAAATCAACAACATTAGACAAACATAATTTTTAAAAGGTTATAGGTACACCATACGCATTTAAACTGATGGATTTTTTTTTTCAACCACTGTAGTTTGGAAATGTCAGGCAACCCAAAGAGGGACCGAACACAATACACGTATTAACGCTGTAAGTCCGATTCGATGAGATGCATCGATATGATACTCAAACAATACAACCATACAGGACTGGACGGGACTTGTAAATATTTTTATTTCGCTCTGGTGTACCGTCGATGGTTGAACGTTTTGAAAATGCGTTTACTTACATCGTAGAGTGTGGAATCCGGGGCCCTTGCCGGAAAATGTGGATCCGAGCTTAAGTTCGGCTGGCTCGCTGCCGAATAGTTCCAGTGAGTCAAACGGTTCATCGTCCATTTAGATACGTGTCGTTGGCCAACAAAATAGTTGAAATGATCTGAAATCGGTGGTTTGGTCGTCCATCGTTCTCGTCAATTCCACAACAATCTCCCGTTCACCGAATACATTGCCGCGCGTACGCACAAGAAATCGCAGAACGTTTCGCGGCGGGACGGAACGGCGACGGAGCAATTGATAACCTTGAAGGGGCCGCGCCGATAACTCGTCATCCGGAGCGATGCGTTTCGGAACGTTGCGGCTCGGCGCACAAAACATATTGTGTTCGTTATCAAATCAAATACGCGTACGGTTTGGCTGATAACGGCTGATATCCTACCCGTGAACTAGATAAAATTTTTATTTTTACTTTCTTAACATCTTAGTTTGGCTAGGACCAAGGTGTAGAGCATGGAGTCTATAAACTTTATAGACTCCATGGTGTAGAGTAATTTTATTACACTAAATTATACTTCAGCACTTGCGACTATAATTTATATTAAAAATAAAATACCCGAATCACAAAATAATACACTTTTTTAATTGTAATAAATTTAAATTTAATATCAATTACAAAAGTGTATTATTTTGTGATTCGGGTATTTTATTTTTAATAATTTTATTTCTCTACACACCTTGACTAGGACAAATAGGGAGCACTTTTTCTATTTAAGGTTTCATTTTTATAAAATTAAGCGAGATAATATTGCAATTTTTATAAAGAAAATTTAAAATTTAAATGCTTTTTTTAACTTAAAAAAAATAATAAATCGAAATTCGGCTCCGTAATTGTCCTAGAAGAGAAAACAACGAATTTACTCGTATGATTAAAATTTAAATCTAACTACAGGAAGTATGGTTAATTTACTTTCGCTTTAAGGTCTAAAACACGTATGAAAAAATGATATGTTCCAGCCCCCTTAAAAAGAGTATTTACATAGATAAAGAAGAGTATTTACGTAGATAAAGAAAAGTATTTACATAGATAAAGAAGAGTATTTACATAAATAAAGAGTATTTATAGCCAAGTGCCACGACGACTCACGGAACAACAATGCAGAGAATTTGCACGGTTCATAAAAAAAACTTTTGGGTTCAAGATTTCCAATTTTTTCGCAGGACGTATAAGATTACCGAACTCGCTCAGAATCGTTTTTTTTTTAAGACAATGATTCATATCATAGTTTTCAAATACAGGTACTAAATAACACGTTTGAACCGCAACTTTCGAATCATAGACGTAATAATAAATGCGTTATTATGTTTCGACTTCCAAACCAAAGAAATGACTGCTGACCTACTCAGTACAGTGACCCACTACAAAGCGTATACGGTATAGGTAGTAGTCACTAGGTACTCCAAACAAATTCTCACTTGATCTAGAATTTATACGCCCTTTTTTTTTCTTTGTTTACTTAAAATGTATTCCCTTTCTTTCCTTACGTTTAGATTCAGAGCGTAGCGAATAATGTATTGTTTTTTTTTTTTTTTGTGAACACTTTTACAGGCAGAGGAAGTGTGCAATTGCAAAATGTTAGAGTACAAAAAATTTTGAGACAAAGATGGTACTGAAAATGGGTAACTTCCAATGGTACTAAACAATAATCAAAATTCAGAAAATACATTAAAACTATTAATTACTAATTAAAATTTAGTTACGAGTTCTAAAACCAACTTTACATTTTGGTGTGCACCATTACTGATCCACGGCCGTAGATGACACCATAGATTTATCACAGATATATATAAAACAATAAAATAAATATAAATATATCTGTGAGATTTATAATATTATAAGTCTATGGTGCGCACACACACAGTTTTATATGCCCAGAGTGTTATAGTCGTAATTTGTATAGTTTTTTACACAGATTAAATACGCATATTTAATCTATGCTTTCAAGTTGTATAAATCTGTGTAAGTACCGGCGGGGTAGGTATTTTGAGCGACACGCTAGGAACCTAATTAATATTTTGATTTCAATAAACTTTGAATTAACAATATAAGTCTCAAAATAAAATACGGCATATCAAACATAAAATAATAAATAGGTATTATTATTGATTATAGTATACATCATTGCTGAATAACTAAAGTTATATATATATATACAATACGTAAAGTATTTATAGTTATACTTATTAATACAATTTAATATTTATTGTTATTGTACACATCTGTAAGTTATTTGGCCATGGTATGTAATAAAATCAAAAAAAAAACAGATAAAAATTAATTAACGAATGATGTCAACCACTTTAGATAATACATATGTGTGTGTATTATCACAGAACATTAATGGTATTATCTAAGTCAACGACGAACATTTTCATGAGAGATTACGTTAAGCGTAAAGAGTGATAAATGTATAACGATAAGCAATGTTTATTATTACGATTACACTATATTCTGTAGTGTCAACATATTTTCGCAATATTAGTTAAATTAACATTTACGTTTGAGAATTTATTGTTGGCGACAAAAAGAAAAATCGTTTGAAATGTCCTAAATGACCGATAACGGAAGACCAAAATACTCAAAGAACAGTGTTTTTTGTGCCTACCACTTTACAGTAAAGTTAAAAACAAAGTGGACAGAATTTGATTTTTATCGACATCTATAAGTTGTTTTATTGAGTCGAGGGCTCGAACAAAATATGTTTAAAAGGCTAAAAGGATCCATTGGGAAAATTGATGAATCGAAAACATCGAATTCTCTGCCGCAGGTAAGATTAAAACTTTAAAGCAATATGTTTGATTTCTGGATATTTTATACGTGTATATTTTTAGGATCGGCCGTCTTGGAGTGGTTTCTCTACAATATCTCCATTAAGTCCAGAAATGGAAAATTCACCATTTTGTATTGATGATGACGTTGAAGGTAATTTTCAATTTTCTCTATTTATAATTGTATGTTATGTACATTTTTTATTTTGATGTTTATTTTGTTTTATGTTTTAGAAACGCCTAAGAATTCACCAGCGCGCGTTGTTGTTAGTGAAAGTACTACAGTGGATCTCAATAAATTTAGCCAGTCTTCTTCGTCGTTGATGAATGATCATCATGTTTCAACTCATGTAAGTTGTTGCGAGTACTTTTTGAAATGTAATGCCATACGGAACTAACAATGTTTTGCTTCAGACTGATATTGAATCAGCAAGCGAATTAGACGACAATGTTAGTGTTGCGTCTGATTGCGCAAATGAAATTACAAAAGAGAATTTATATGCTGCGTACAAGAAACTTCACGGCCGTTACCACAAACATAAAGTTAAATACACCGAATTAATCAATAAATTCCAGCAAACAGTGACAACTCATGATAAAGATAAAGTAATAAATATTTAGATTAATTTATGTTTTCGTAGTTCATAAATAATTTTTTTGGAACTGAAGGTCACCATGACTAAAGCTCAAGATAAACTTCTTCAAAGGATTGCAGAGCTTAAAGAACAGTGTACTTTGGAACAAGCAGCTAAAGCCCATATGGAAGATGCTTTGAGAAATGATATAGAAGAAAGAGATCACATAATATCAACTCTAAATACAAAAGTAAAAAATATACTTATTTGTTGATTCATATATTTTAACCACAGAGACTTGTTATACATTATGAACAAACATATTATGGTGAAGTTTAAATTGTTTATACTCATAATTTAATGATAATAGGGACCATTTTAAATTTACAATGTAAGGTGTCAGGTATCAGATATACCATACGATTAGCATACTTAGTTCCTTAGTTGTCAACTTTGCACCAAAAATGTTTTTGTTTCAACTCAAAAACTATTTATAGTAATTTATTTGTTGCACGTCAAAATTGTTTAAACTATCATGTGCCTTATAACAATACTTTGGGTTTTAAGCATTTTTTATACTAGTATCATGATTTTGCTTCAAATTATACCTTTGTATTATAAACAAAATAATTTAAATTTTCAACAGTTTGCTAAAAAAAAAAAAAAAGTGTATTATATTTATACATAACTTATTATTGTTTCATTCATTTTTTTTAATACCTACAACATTTTCATGATCTTAAAATGACCAAGGTAGTCTAATACTTTGCACTATAATTATCTATGTTATTCAAATGGATTTTTGTCAGTGGTGCAAAGTAACTCAATACCACATACAACTTTGCACCAATCACAGTTTATTAAAAATATTCTTACATTTTTGAACTTAAAAATTTTGGGAACTTCTAAAAAATACCATTATCCTTACCTATCTTATCGACTTTGTCGTAATTTCTATCGGTGCAAAGTATGATCATTTTACAGTATCTTATTAAAATCAAATTTGACTGCACCAATATTATGTTCACTGTGTATGTGTAAGTATAAAAAGTATTAATTTTGGAAGTAATAAAATATAAAATGTGAATTTTTATCACCAGTTTATTTTACAATGCAAGATGATTATGTTCATTATTTAGACATGTTTAGTAACTCTTATGGGAACTTTTCTAATTTCTGGAAATGAACGATTTTTCTAATTTTTTATTTCAAGGTTTTAAAAATGATTTTACAAAAAATAATTAGCAATTTCTGACATAAACCACTATTTAAGTGTGAATACACCGCGTGTTTGCTACTTGCTCAGCGCCATTGCTTCACTTTGCTAACACGGTTATGTTCTAACTTTATAGTGCAAATCCAACAATGTAAGACCAATTTGCTTCGGTACCGCACAAATAAAAAACTTTTTGCTAAAGCAATAAGGGTGATATGCATATTACCACTACTGCGTGGGTACCATAAAACTTTTATAACTCTAAACCAACTCCAATTTCCAAATTCTGATTACACCATTGTTTTCAGCAATAAAAATCACATGTAATCCATACTTCAAAGTATAAAAAATCAAAGATTTCCATGTATGTACTAGAAATATGCCCTTTTATGTTTCTAGATTGATTTATTAAGAAATCATGGTTCTGATCAAAGTGAACCAACTTCACCTGTAGATTCTAAAAATGTTTTAGTAAGTAAACTATTCAAAATAAGTAATAACTTACACTAAGTTAAACTTTTTACTATTTAATTAGGCAAAGTATGAAAGTTTATGTGAAGAACTATCTTCATCAAAAGCAGAATGTGCATCATTAGCAAAGCAAATTGAGTTGTTAAAAAAAAGTGAAGAAAGTACGTTGCTCAGTTTAGCTGAAAATAAAATGGCCATTCATAAAGAACTTGATACTAAAGAAGATCAAATAAAAAAGTTAGAAAAAATTATAAGTGGACTTCAAATGGAAAATCAAGTACTTTTAAAAGGTCAGTTATCATTGGTATGAATGTTTTATATCTAAATTTGTCTTTTGACTCTTTGAAATTGTAAATTTCAGAAAAAGCTAGTCATTCGTCAATAAACTCATATCAGGTATTTACAAAGATATTATTATAGACTTGTAAATTTTAATTTAGTTTTTTTGTACTGTTTTATGATATTTTTAATAATAACATTTAGGTATTATTCTGTTGTTAGGTTAACATAAACCAGAATGTTCAAGAAGAAATAACTAAGCAACTTAGTGAATTAGAAGGAGAAATGTCTTCAGCTTTTGAGTTTAAAGCAAATGAAGTAAAAGATTTGAAAAATCAACTTAAAGTTTTAGAACAGCATTTAGAATCACAAAAGCAAACAAATATTTCTTCAGAGGAAGTTATAAAAAATAAAGAAAAAGAAATAAAAGATCTTAAATTGGTTATTTCACGTCTAGAACAGAATTTAACTAATGATAAAGTTTCAACTTCAAAAAAAATAGATACTTTTTTGAAAGAAATTGGCGAAAAATCACAAATAATTAAAAATTTATCATGTCAACTAAAAGAAATTGATAAACTTAAACAGTGTTGCAATATAAGTGAAAATGAAATATTAGATTTAAAAAATCAAATCATTCAAAATAAAAAATGTATTAAAGAAAATGAACGAGTTCGTTTAGATGAACAAAATAAATGTATAGAAGAATTAAAACTGAAATCAAAAGAAATAACAAATTTAAAAGAAGATTTACAATCATTACAATGCTCAATAAAAGAAAATGAAAATAAGTATTTAGATCTTCAAAATACTGTAGATAAAATTAATCTAAAAAATAAAACTCTAGAAGAATCTGAAAAAGAATTGAAGTTAAAAATTGATGATTACATGACCTCTAATGAGAAATTACAAGAAACCATTAAAGAGTTACAAGAAGAAAAAGAAACTCTATCTAAAGCTCTTAAAATGAAAATTGAAGAATTTGATAAGCTAAATGATGTTCACAAGGAAGTCTTAAGTCAACTTAACCAAGATAAATTAAACAAAATTTCAGAAGAACGTAGTATTGAGTCTGTAATAAAGGATTACAATCTTCTTACTGAAGAAAATGCTTATTTGAAAAAAGAAAAACAAAAGGTTTTTAAATTGGTTCAAGACATGTTAAACAAATTTAAAATTGATTTTAAAAATCTCAAGATGTTTGCGCATGATCAGTTGACTGAATGGTCATTAACATTTGTTAATCATATAAGGAAATTGAAGCTAGAATATTCAACACAAATTAAGTTGTATAATAAAAGTTTAACTGAAATAAGAGAAAAATCAGTAGCTTTTCGAAAAGCTTATTTTATATTAAAATCTGACTGTGTTCAAAGTCTTGAGTATTTTAAAGTCAAAATTATTGAAAAATATAATGAAGATATTATGAATCAGATGTCTTATATTAATGAAGAACTTAAAAACAAAAAAATAGATTTATTAAGATTGCATGAAGAAATTGAACGTAAGTATAATTAATTATTATTACTGATAAATAATTAAAATAATATTCCTTATACATTGTAAAATAGACTTTTTATGTAATTATTAACAACATATTTTTATAGTTAATTGTTTTTAAATATGAGTTAACATTCTGTATTTCTTAAATTATGGATTGGTAATTGAAAGAAAAAACTGTACCTCCAAATATTTTACTTCATTTTTTATTACAATTACTGTTGTGGTTGGTAATCTTTTTTCATTAAATAGTAAAGAACCTAATTACTATACATTAATTACAATACGTATTATAATCTTGTTATTAATGTTTTAAACATCCAAAACTAAAATGTTTCTGTTAATTTTTTTAAATGATTTATCTCTGATACATAAATGTTTTGTTGACTTCTATTTTAATTATAAATCATATTTAATGCACATTTGTGTCTCTAATTAGAAGTGTATGTAAATAATTTATTGGATGTACATGAATAACTAGGCTACAAGAAGAGTGAACAGCTATCAGTGCAAGCTGAAGTGAAGGAAACTATTCAGGAATTACAAGAATGCATAGAAATACAGAAACAAACATTTACAGACCTTCAAAATGAATATTCTAATTATCAAGTGGTAAGGATAAGTCAACGTTTTTACTTTATACGTTAAATTTTGTTTAAAAGTCAGTAGTATTGTTAACTTAAAAAAACTTAATGAAATAGGTAACAGCTTTGGGTGGGTCATTGGTTTGAAGGTGTTTTTTTAACTTTATTTATTAAACTTGTAATAAATGTGAAATTATTGCTTCCAAAAATTACAATGATAAGTAGGAGCAGTGAAAAATATGCACTTAATCTAATGTTGAATAATCTAGGCCAAGAAACTTGGTAGAAAGTGGTGTGTGTGTGCGTTGTGCAACAAAATCTAGTATGTGTAACTTGTATGAAAAGGCATTTTTGTTCTAAAAAATACAGCCCTTATAGCTTATGCCGAATACATTGTCTGCGACTAAAATAATTTGTTGCTTTATTATTTTCTAATCTCACTTGTACATACTTGGTATTTAATGATAATGAATATATGTTTGGGCCCACCAAATAGTTATCTCTGCAACCTTGTGTTTTGGTAGGTATTACCATTGATTATAAATACTAGTATTTATAATCAATGGTATTACTTTTCTCTAGGTCACGTGCAAAAGTTGAACTTGGGGAAAAAGACAATGGACTATTTAGGTACTATTTTTTTTGATAACTAATTATTGTAAATTAAAATAATCACCCTGCCACAGAAAATTAACTTTTATTTAAGTAAATACGTATTTACTTATTGATTCCCCACTACCAGCAGATTCTTAGTTTCTTTGATTTAAATTAGAATCTCATTAAGATTTTTGTATAATAGTGTAATATTAAATTTTATTTGTTTTCACAGACTGAAAAGAAAAAATGGACTGATAAGCTGATAGAAACTGAAAATAAATGGTTGGAGAAAATGGATAACTATAAACAAATGATGGATACAGAACACAGAGAAGAAATTGAAGCTTTATCTAACGAATGGGCTAATGAACGAAAAGTTTGCAAAATAGTTTTAATTATTTTTTCAGTTTTGTCTTTTTTTACTTATTTTCGTTTTATTTATTTTTGGTTTTATTTATTTGCAGCAAAATGCACATTTAGAGACTGCTGAATGTGAGAATACTGAGGTGCTTTTTAAAAATTTATTTATTTTGAGTTTTAAACATTAAAAGTATTAGTAAAGTTACATTTGTTAAATATTAAGTTTTTAAAACTATCTATATATTTTACTAGGTTCTTGAAAAAATAATTCAAGATGTTGAAAGCACATCACAGCGAGAAGAAAGCCTTCAGCGCCAAATTACTAAACTCAATAAAGAACTCTCTGAACTAAAAAAAATGTACAGGTAAGTCATATACAGGTGCTTAATATTAGATGATACAGCAATTATCTTGGAGTATAAAAAAAGTTTATTGTATGAAAGTTGTTTGATTTTATTTTTACATTTATGTTATTAATTTATTGTTACAAATTATACTTTAAATACATATTTTATAGAAATGAAGTTCACAGTAAAAGTAGTATCAGTATTGAGAACGATGATAATGACAAAGATGGATGTGAAATGGAATATCTTAGAAATATTTTATATGAATATATGATGGGGAAACAACCCATGGTGAGTAATAGCATTATAATTATGTAAAATGTACTTTTATTCTTGAATTGTTGGCCAATTTGCAGGGGCTCTGGAACAATTATTTTTTTGTAGTGAGGTCAAAAGATAATAAATTAAAAAACATATTTCCTTTATATTTCATTAAACTTTGGATTTCATGTATGCATTTAACATACATTCTGGTTCTTTAAAAAATATTTATTATTTATTTAAAAACTTTGACTAAAAATATTTGCTGTTACTATTTCAACAACTTTTATGGAAAAATTATTATAACATCCTTTTTATCATATTGTTCGGTATGATTTGTTTTTACAAACTCATCCTAAAATAATATCGTCATTGACATTAAGCAAGAAATTTATTTATTTTACTCTAATAATACTCTAAAAACTACCTCTTCCATAAAAATTGGATATCTTTTACAATAAAAAATGTTGTTAAAAAAAAAAGAAACAACTCTACATAATCAATAATATATTCTTTGCTATAATCTGTAAAAAATTCATGGTGGAAATAGTCACAAATTTTTAGATTTTAGCATAACTAATTGTAAATATAAACATATCAACTAGTATTTTATCACAATTATTACGTAACACTTGTGAAATTTTTATGACTAGGTTTTGGCCAAAGTGTTAGCTGCTATAGTGAAATTTGACTCAAATCAGCTGAATACTATTTTAAAAAAAGAAGAACAGAAAATTTCTTTAGTAAGTTTAACTCTCGTTTAGATCATATTTTACAAACAATTTGAATAAATATTTTGTGTTTAAGTTAAAAACGCTGGGGCTGTGATATTTTTTATCCTGAAGCTGTAACAAAGTGTAAAATATATTCTGTTGTCATCTCAACCATAATCACTTCATCATACTATTATCATTCCTTCGATGGTTGTTAGAAATTTTATTTCAGTGCAATTATTTTATAATAAATGTTAATTTGTGTAATATATCTTGCATAGTTACCAAATTAGTAGGTAATTATTATAGCAATTTTATTTATTGATTATGTAATCACTGTTTTGTTAATTTTGTTATTTATTATTAACTAAATAATTAGTATAAAACAATTTTGTGAATTAGTAGTGATAGTTGTTAAACAAATTGTAATATGATGTACCTATCTTAGAAGATTGTGGATGTTTAGCAATTTGATAATGCTAATTTTTACTGTATTTAATATATACAATCAGATTTGAATTTAACAGAATGAAATGAAATGAAATTTAATATATATATATATATATAATGTACACTACCTATGGAAAATGATATTTATTTTTTTAATGCCAGTATGTTTCATATGCATAATGCATTTCTACTAAGTTTATCAAGTAGGTAGATACCTACTACTGATATGTTGATGGTTAGAAAGCTTATTGATGTTAACACAATTTATAAAATTAACTTTTTGTCGTTTTAATGTAAGGAATAAGACATATTGATACAGCTGAGTTTGATAACAATGAGTTGAACTATGATTTATTTTATTTTGCCTCAAATGGCATGAAAATATGGGAAATAAACGACACTAAATATTGGTGTAATACAGGATCCGACATATTTAAAATATGATTAGGGCGTAGCGCTGAGTGTTGTCGGTTACGACCATTTTTCAAATTTAGCAACAGTCACTGAAAAAACAATTTGTATTTGAATTAAAATTTGACGTTCTTGTAAATTTTACTTAAAAATAAAGTGAAATTAAATTGTTTAGTGTAGGTAAGTTTAATACTTGGGGGTAAACGCCAAATTTTTTTCAGTTATTACTGAAACTCAATGAAAACAAATTGACAACAGCGGGAAAGTTTCATTAAAACTAGATAGAATTAACATACGTTCAATGTTAAAACAATACAAAGAAAGACAAATAACCTAAAAAAAAGTAGTTTTTTTGTTCTCTAGTAAATTATGAAATACGGTGGTTACGCCCCAATTAGCCTACTAACCTTAGATGTATCCTGGACCCTTGAATGATAAACAATGTACAAAATATAATTTTTTATATGGATCCTTATTTAAATTAGTATCAACTGAAAATGGTGTTAAAAAATGGTGTTTTTCAAAGAATAAGCCTCTAAACCAGGAATTTAAATTTGAGACCATTTTTTTCTGGATAATTACTCTTTCATTGAGCTGCTTTTAAGCACAAGCATACCCTTATCTTTCTGTTCATTTTTGTTGGTTGCTAAGAATAGTTTATTATGTGGACTAAATTAAATACTAAAGGAAACCCAGACTCTTTTTTTAAGTTAGGGCACATGTATTCTTAATAAACATTGTTTTATTCCATTCTTAGTGAACACTCTATTTTAATTTTATGGACGTGTCTCCGCTCAAATATGCTTTTGCTATACTACCAAATGTAAATACAAAGTTATTACAACTTTTTAATGTTGTAATAACAAAACATATACTCAGAACTACAGAGTTTTTTAACACAATACAAATATTTTTAAGAATGCTTTTTAAATTTGTTAACTGATGTAACATTCTGGAAGTATAGGATTTTCTAAAATATGTAATAAACTTTCATTATATTAATTGTTCTGTTTTAGTGACGTATATTCAGGGGTAACTAGCCTGATATATCGCCCACTAAAGTTTTATTTGTTACATTCTGAGCGCAACAAATAACGTATTAACTATTTTTTTTTTTATATCAATCATAAGGGTAAAAAAAGTGTTTAATATTCAACAAAAGAACGATCAATAGATGAGTGATCTTGTGCTCTTCACTCTTTAGTATGATGAGTAAGAATACAAAATGAAATACTTGAAAAAAAATCAGACACATCTAAAATGCCATATAGATATCTCCTTTAACTTTCAAGTAGTAACTAAAAATTGCAAAACAATTTTAAAATGTATAAAAAATAAAAGTTAATCATTATTATTTTAAAATTTTTGCATAGTGCCTGTTATAATTTTTGTTATAACTTGCTAGCACCCCAAATATTTAATGAGGATTTAGACCAATGTATAAAGATGGGTAGGAGTACTATATTATAGTTTTGTTCATCAGCTCTCCTAGTGAAAATAACAAACACACCACTATTCTGATTCATTCTGACAAAGGGCAAGTTTTGGGAAAGAGTTGTACGCCAGATTGATTTATAAGTTACAAACTATAATGTTTGTCTATTACTAAACTTAACTCACAATTTAATATTTTCCATTATTAAAATTATTTTGACTAAATTTTCATTTACTTTTTAAATATACATACTTATCTTTGTAATAATTGTTGTTTAATTTCAGTCAAAATAATTTGAAAAAAATATGGTAAATATAATTTTTTAACAGTAAGCGTGGAGTTTTAATATAGAACTTAATTAATTTTTTTTAAAGTTTTTCATTAAATATTAATTGTTGATTTAGATGTAAAATAATAATACTTGAATTTTTTTAGTTTCAGTCTATTAATAAATTAAAAAAGTATACTTGGAAAAAACGTAGACGACATAAATAATAGTAGTCAGAACCTAGTCTGTATTAAGAACGAGAAATATCAAAATATAAATGCAATATTATTTATCTTAGCATAATTGAATAACAGTTATTCGAAACGCAAGGCTGACAGTATAAAAATATATTTAGTACTCAATTATTATATTTATTCTAGTCTTAATTTAATAAATAAGCTATAGTGCATGTATTTAATAACAAGTAACTTATTTTGTTTTGAAGCCTAATTTTTAATTTTTATTGTATTTACTAGAATAATAAGAATTGTGAAATGTATTTGCTTTAATGAGAATGGAGTATTTCAAAAAAGATTAAACATTTAAGGTTAAAAAAAAAA
>CM029360.1:8970285-9012441 GCA_017140985.1 Hormaphis cornu | reverse complement strand
ATGTTGGTTGCTTGGGACATCTGGAAAATTCCATTTTTCTCAATGTGTAGGTAATTTTCACAGTAAAATATTATTACGGTCTATGTTTAATGGTAAAAAGTAAAAATTTGGGCAGGTATGATTTAGTGGTACAATTTATTAAATTTTAAAGACACAAAAATAAGTAATTTTTCCAAAGGAAAATAACAGTCCAATTCAATTGTTTACTAGAGTTAAAAAGAACTAATTTTCAACTAATGTTTCATTATTTTTCTTTTCTTTTCCATATTTTTTTAATATTAGTTGTTCTAAATGTTTCTTTCTGTATGAAAAAGGCAATTCTGATAACACTGGAATTAATCCAAGTTGATCTCCTTTTTCAGAATATATTGTCTCGCCTCCTGGTATAATACTTCTTAAAGCTAAATTTCTCTGAATCAGTTTTTCATAGAACTCTATACCGCCACGAGCATATTCTTCATTAATGTTGCCAACTATTTCATCAGCATCAATTTGATACAAATTTTCAGTGACAGTGCGTACAAGTAACCATATAAATACTCCTACATTACACAAGAGGAAAAACGCTAACACTCTGATTGGTATTGGGTTAGCTGGTAATAAATTAATTATATAGCTTCCAATAGCATACATGGGAAACAATGTCATGGGAAATAAAATTGATTTTATAAATACTCGAAAATTATCAGTAAGAATCAATTCTCGAGCTATACTAAATTTTTTAGCAGGCTCACTTAAGATTAACGATTCCATAAACTTTTGACCAGATTCGGATTCATTATTGATGAATTCCATGTTTTCCTAAAAAAAACCAATTTATTATTTTACAATTATCATACGCCAAAATTTGATTAACATACTTCAAGTTTTAAATTTAAATCATCTTGAACAGAAAAATCTTCTTTTGAGCTGAGATTGTATATTGTTGGAATTCCAATATAACAACCAGTACGAGTATTCAAACAACCAACATTTACAGGTATGAGACCCTCAGCTGTGAATGGTGTTGAAAACGCTTTTTGAAATTCTGTATGTTTTAAATCTTGAACAACATTGTCGTATTGTTTTCGAAGATAATCACTTAACATAATTGGTTGTTTATTCCTGAAAATAATTTATAGTTTGTGTACAACTTATTTTAAATTAGTAATCAGACTTCATTATCACACTTATAAAATATTATCCTCTAATAATAACTGTCAATAAAATAATTTAGGTACCTATTCTCAAATCAAACGAACACTTTAGAAACGTTAAGATTTTGATTTAGTATAGTTAGTAGAAAATTTAAAAAAATTCAAATTGGTTTTCATTTGATCTCAAAAGTTGAAGTTCATAAACTCTACAACCAACTCACTGGGCCAAAATTCATAGTTTGATTTTTATCAGAAACAAAACGTTAGAAACACTAACTATAGGTAATATATTAATGTATTAAGAATACATTAATATAGTCAATAAAGTAATATATAAAATGTACTAAGTACATAATTGTTAACTTTATAAATATTATTTTACTTTAAATTATTTAAATAATGCCTCTTAATAAATTTGTAAATTGCAATAAGGTACCAACTTAATGAATTTTAGGTAAAATACATTTTCTAACAATAATTAAATAATCATATGGGTACAATTTCTCAGGCCGGCCTGAAGTTACAACCTGCCAGACTAGAACAATAGGCTTGCTTGTAAGGTGCGCTTTGACATATACTTCAGCCTTTGAGATCCTCGAAAAAGATTGCAGTATACAAAATAGCTCCAAATAACTTGACATTGTCTGATTTTAGACAATTTTGTTTTATAAACATTTTTACATTGTTATTAATTTATTATGTTTGTCATGTGTTTTTTTGACCACAATACTCCAAAAATTAATATTCATTAATACGTAAGTGGGTCCGGACCACATTTAGGTACTGTTTTTTGCTATGTATAGGTTTTCCTTCGAAATTTGAAACAAATTTTTGAAAACACTAAAAGTATGAATTTAGTATAAGAAAAATTCAGTGGACTCCTCCCCATAAAAAAATTAGAAAAACTGCCACCGGCATAAAAGGTACCAAATTATAATAATTCTTAAAAAGAAATATTTTTGTCCCTCACGTAACCATCAATGTGTAGAGTCAATACTGCACGTATTGGCATATTTTTAGTAAGTTCAAACGTGAAATTCAATTTTATATAGTTTAAGGTTTTTCAATTTCAATTATTACGTACTTACCTAAATCAAAAAATAAAATATATTAAATATTTTTTGGCATATATCTACTTAAATGAATAAATAATAATAATGAATAGTAGGTACCTAAATTTAAGTATATATGTATATTTAAAAATGCTAAAATTAAATTTTGTTGTAATACCTATTACAGAAATTATAAGTACCTAAAAAAAAAAAACAAAAAATATTTGTTGTCCAAGTAGGTACGTACTACACACACGCGAGCTCAGATAAAAATTCATGTTTGAAATTTGGTGAATAATGCCACGACAATACATTTATCTATATTTTTTCTATTGTTAAAATAGCCAACAAGTTTAAAAACCCTATAGAATTTTTAGAAAAAAATCTTATATTTATTTAACGCAAAGGTAGGTTAATAAGTGTTTACTATTTAGTATCTATCATATTGGTGTGTACCTAGGTAAATTACTTCAAAAACTTGAAGTGCATATTAGTTATCTCTAAATGCATTAAACTACTGAGCCCTATTCATTAGAACGGATGATATTTAAACGTCATTAAAATTTCAAACAATCGCTTTTTTTTTTGGATAAATCTAGAACTTTAAAATTTACCTAATTTATTATTGTATCATTGCCCATAAATTTAATACGAAATGTCAATTTAGGTATCCCTTTGACATCAGTTAACCATCTAAAATAATGTACTCCAACAGCGAGATTGCTATACCTACTATATTTTTGAAGGGAATTATTCTTTACATTCTCAAAATTATGTCAAATGTGATTCTAGCTAGATTTTTTTTAGGGGCCCCATTCTCTTGTAGCCAAATCTGTAACAGGCATATCTGTGCAGGCAGCCATATAAAAGGAACACTTTCAATACAAAGGTTTGGATCTAAAATGTTTTTAAAATTAAATTTTTTTTCTAGGTTTCTGATAACAAAAAGTCAGTAACACAACAACACTTAGTTTGAAATTTAACCGCTGTTTCAGAACGTAGCCAGGTACCTGTACGCTTCTTTAGAATACTTGACGTATGTTTTGGCAAGGAGCACGTTGGTGCAATACTCGGCAACGCCCGCGCCAATAGTGATCGTGCACAAACTGTTGACTATGAGATCCGACGTAACTTTTGAGAAGAGTTTGTTCATGATCGACAATCCGGCAGAACGTAGCAATTAGCGAGTAAATCGGACACGATTTGTGGGAAAAAAATATTCAAAATACTTATTACGGAATCGGAATTATCCTAAGAGAACAATCCAAATATCCGTAATCCTGCGTAGTCTAGCGTCCCCCAGACGAGTGTGTTCGGAATTTCAAAACGTTGAAATTATAATAAAATAAAGAATTATTTTTTGAATTCAAAAAATGAAAACTGGAGGTCTTACGGTGGAGAACTCGAAACTCGATTTTCGAATTTTAGTACTTTTTACCACGACAAAATAGAACTATAATGATATCCGTTTTGTCATGTTTTTTACGACGTTCCTGTCAGACGCCGCGACGGTGGTTTATCATGAAATTTTGCAATTATCATGCATTCGGAATCAGCTGCAGCCCACGCTGGATATTATCAATTATTATGGAGGAAAAAGAAGAAAAAAAAGTCTTAGAAGTAAAAAGATTCGTTCGGGATAGAAGTTTATAAGGTTTTAAAATTTTGCGAACTTTGGCCCGCGTTCAATACGTAATTAATTATGTTCGAATTCAACTTCTCGCATTTCTCATGTGATTACACGCCGATTACAAACAGTGGGGCGAGATCTATACAGATGTTCATCACGGAGGGTTGCTCTGAAGGGGCTTAGCCTCCAAAAAAACTTCGTTATAGCTCCTCTACAAAAAGATCACTACTACCGTTCTTTTCTGCGATCACTACTATTATGGGTTTATCAAAATATACGGGTAAACTATTATGATAAATTTTCAATCGGCGAATTCTTACCGCGTAATACAATTTTTGAATACAAAAATGGTTTTTATTTTATTCGTAAATTTAATACGGAGAGAATAGGCCGAGATGGGTAGAGCGTGCGATGGAGGAAACGGAAGAGGTCACGAAAAATTAACGTAGAAGGAGGCACACAGAGAAAAAGGAGACGGTTACGATCGGGAAGAACGAACGATACGAGAGTCGTCGGGAGTGCGTAGACTAGGGAAGTCAAAGATAAGCGGAGGTCAAGGATGGCTGACCCTAGGAGGATGACGAACAAGAAGAGAATACTACACCTATTCACCGTTTTATTACAATTTTGCATAATTATTTTGCAAAAATGTATCCTCAGTAGTTAAAAATAGTAAAATAATAATTTTACTCGTCCCACCACGAAAAATAATGAATTCGCCAACGATTTTAAACACACTATTTTGTTGTTACTCTATAAATCTCGTTTTGAGAACATTTTTAACGAACTCCTTCTTCTCCGTCACACACTCCTGCACGCGTAGTATACCGTCAAACACGCGTTCGATAACAATGATCCCGGAACTCGACGGAAAAAACGCGTAATCGAAAAATAATTTTGCATTTTGCATTTTGCATGGATGGACGACCGCTGGGGGTCTTTGAACTATTCCAGGCTATGTGCCTTTGCTAGTGGAGAAGGTGGGTTTGCTGATGGAGTTCTGTTACAAAGTTAAGTTTGGGTTTAGGAGATTATAAAGGGGACGAGGCCCATTCTATTGGACGGGTTTTTGGATTTGCCACTATGGGTGGGTAAATAGGGGGGATTGGAGACCAAGGTTCTGGATGTGAGAGAAGTGTGAGTTCCTGTAGAATAGTGCGGAGGACTGTTTGTGGATAGTTTTCTTTACACTCCGGCGGATGCAAGGGTAATCTCGTTCCTGACGTAATTCGAAAAATAGTTCGACGCGTTTTTCATTTTCACCACATTGTCCGTACTTGAAACGCGTGTCGTGTTCCTCCATACACCGTTTTTTTATTTTACGTTCGCCGTTACGCGTTTCGCCCGTCTCCGATCGCGTGACACGTTCATCGGTGTCGAAATTCGAATCGAGGCACGTTGTTTTTTGTTTAAAAAAATAAATAAAACGTAGCGTTACGTAACGACCTCGTATTATCACGGCGAAATGTTATTATTATTTTTTTTTTTATCGACGAGATCATGTTCCGGCGTGGGGTTATTATACCGGCCGGCACTCCGCCCACCGCGCCCGCTTATCATTTTGTCGATTTTTACGTTTTCCCCCCCGCACATTCCTAACCACGCGTAGGTCGCGGGGGAGGTGTGTACTGTGTGTGTGTGCGCGCGTGTGTGGTTATTTTAACCGCCCATAACGTACACCGCATTTTTTGTCCGATTATACGCGATATTTCGATTTCCGAGGCCGTTCCGATCGCCTCACTTCCTCTATAGCTTTTTCGTCCGTATTTGATCGTTCCCGGTGATCCGTGGCTGGCTGGCGCGCCCGACAGACCGTAATAAATAACAACAACAATATAATAGCTATGAGCGGCGCTGACGGACGGCCGTCGCTCGTCGTCGCACCGCTGTAGTGAACGCAGTAAACGAGCGCGCGGACATTGCGACGATGCTTCTTCGGCGGCTCGCGGACGCGTTCTGGTCGTCGGACGTCTGGCTGCCGCCCAACACGGAATGGTCGGACCTGGAGCCGAACGACCGCGTGCAGTACACCGACCACCGTCACCTGTTCTATCCGCTGCCCATGGCGATCTTCGTGCTGCTGCTGAGATACGTGTTGGAGAAGTGAGTGCTCGGTGTCTAGGACGTGTTCTTCCGACGTGTGCGACAAACAAATCATTCGCGTGGTGGTGCGCGATTTCTTATTGATTTTTCTTTCTCTTTACCGTACACCGTGAGAGTGGGTACGTGCGGGACGAGAGAAGAGGACGTAGAGAACGTAGAGAGAACCCACAGGGAAGAGAATGAATGAAAAGCCGTGCGCGATATATCGTCGATTAAGAACGTGTTTTTGTTCGATTTATGTACGAAGGTTTTAGTACCTAGTGCTGGTGTTCGAGAGTACGTAACATGCGCGCGTCGGGTTTGGCTTCTTCCGTGTTCCCCGTTAGTGACGACGGTTGAAGTTACAAGAGATTCGAGATGAGTGTACGAACTTGGTGTACAATGTTTTGGTTGGAGAAAATTTGAAAGAAGCGAACAATAGTAAATAGACTGAATTATGTGTTTTTAAAAATGAGTATTTTTCTAGTGTCCTGTTTTGGTTAGACAAAATTATAGCGATCTTTGGGGTGAACCAAAACACAACGATCTCCCTCCGTAAATGTGCTTAACACGCTGCTCATGTGTCTTGTTCACGCAATTTCAGACACTGTTTCGCGCCGTTTGGTACGTCACTGGGCATCAAAAACAACAAGTCGAAACGGGCGCCGAACAATGACTTGTTGGAAGAGACGTTTGCCAAGAACAACAAGTGGAACCACAAAGAAGTTGTCGGCCTGGCAAAGAGGCTTGACTGGAGCGAACGGCGAGTGGAAAGATGGCTACGGCTGAGGCGAGCGCAGTGCAAGCCATCAACGTTGATCAAGTTTTGTGAGAGTTGGTAAGATTTTATCGATTTTCTAATAGTTTGTTTCCACAAATACTTGATGATGTTCCTCCTTGTCATAGAGGTGTTTTGTAGGTATTTTTTTGTTCATTTAATCTAAAATTTAGGTGCCCCTGTATGGCCTAAGATAAAGTATTCTAAAGATTGTGTATATTCTAATAAAAGTAAAATCAAATGTATAATTATTAAACACACCTATTACATTACATTTTATAAACTACTTTGTAAATTGTACATGCTATACATGTTTGTTTTTGTTCAAGTTATCAAACTTTAAATTTTTTTAGTTGGCGATGTTTCTATTACACATTCTCATTTCATTATGGTCTTGTATTTTTATGGAGTAAACCGTGGTTATGGAATATTGACTATTGTTGGATTGGATACCCGCATCAGGTATATTACAAGTTCTTATTTTGAAATCTAAAATTCTTTAATTTTGCGCTGATTTTATAAAAAAAAATTTTTATTTAATTTAATATAATTAATAATTTTCATTTATTTTTATTTTTAAATATTTTTTCAGGGCGTCACTAGAGATACTTGGTGGTATTATATGATCTCGTTATCATTCTACTGGGCACTAGCTGTTTCTCAATTTTTTGATGTTAAACGGAAAGATTTCTGGCAGATGTTTGTGCATCATATATGTACTATATGCCTATTATCATTTTCATGGATTTGTAATTTTCACAGAATTGGAACTCTAGTGCTTTTGACACACGATTGTGGTGATATTTTTCTTGAGGTAATATATTGTAACCAATTATATACATTTTTTTTTATTTATAAATAATATTTAATACTGTTGTAACGAATGAAATAAAATCTAATTAGTAATTGGAGATAAAAAAAAAAAGTTAGTAAAAACTGAAAAGAATCAATCTCAAAACGCTAAAGACCACAGGTCAAATAATAAAGATAAACCTTTTCTTTACCAATTAAAACTAAATACTCGACATTTGTTTTAATATTGAAGTTAGAGGTCATTATATTATGGTCCTTTATAATTTTTGTATGGTTGATTTTAGAATAATCCAATTTACATTTTTCCTGATTCAATTACCTATTTCTTTTGTTGTATAATGCTAAATGTAGAAGGTTATGTTATTTTATTATAAATTTTTTTGGTTTGAAAAAAATTATTGTAGATTATAAATACTGATAAAATCAAAAATCATAATAACAATAATTTTTTTAACCTTCACAAAGCATAGTTTTGATGACTCTAAACAATTTGCCTGATATATGTTATTTCACATGTATAATTTAGCATCGGAAGTATATAATTATACAAAATTAATATCTAGTTATTTTGATTTGTATTTTTTATGTAGTTTTAACTGTTGACAAAATATATTAACTAAAAAAATATTGATATTTTTTTGTATTCAGTAGGTATATTAAGTTTTGATCTCGGTATGCATTAATTAGTATATGATCTATTTTTAATTGAAATTAAAATGTTTTATTTGTTTGAAAAATAGTTTTGGATTTTGAGCGTTACTTAAGATGATCCAATTATACAATGATATTTTTTAAACATTTCTGTATAGTAGATTTTATCGGATATATCATAAATCTCTTTGAAAACAGTAGTTGGACAAATATTGTGCTATATTTGAAAACTTTAAAAAAATTTTCTCTATTTTTTGAGTCTTGACACACATTAAAAATCAAAATTGTTCAAAGTACTTCAAATTATTTGGAACTTTTTTATATCTTTAAATATGTTAAACTGAATAATGAATTTAAGTTTCAATCCATTTAAAAATTGTTGAGCAATATGTAAGGTTGAAATTTGGTTATTTTTGCTGTTTTTATGAACATAAATTAAACTGTTCTTTGTATTTTTCATGTTATTTATTGTAAGTAATTTTACTTCATTTAAGATAATGATTTATACATTTTTTATGTTTACTCTTATACTAGATATTCATATATTTTGTTTAATCATTTCTATCACTCAATTGCTTTTAATTATTTTAAAACACCTGTGATAAGTATGCATCATATTAGTCTGTTCAACTCTTCCAATTATTATAAATGTAATATTTGCTGAGATCAAGTGTAATTTTGTACAATATCGACTTGGACCTTAAAGCTTAGATGATTTAATTGGTTACATCCCATTGTTAGGTTTTCTGATTTTCAGTTCAAAGAACACTTTTTTATCTATCAACAATATTCAGTTTAAGAGTAGACTAGAGAAGAGTAGAGAGAGTTATTAATTTATCATAAAATATTTAAAACAAAAAACATTAGTTTACTTTCTTGCAATAATATTCCATTTCAAATACATTTTGTTTACAAACTATCATTAAGTACATATACTGTAATTGTCGTGTAGTAAAAATTTAAAAATAATTACAATTATTGAACTTTATCTCTAACATAAGTCCTAAGTATGCACTAATTGTACGTTAAGATACAAATTTATGTTAAATTATTTACTATTGGCTAAGAATTATTCACTTAATATAGTTAACATTATTGGTCTATTACTATCTAAAAAAATCAGCACCAGTATTTTTAAAACTATACTCTGGGCCACAACAGAACACAAGTTGCTCGTGCATTCAAATGACAATGCTCCGCTGCCCCTAGATCTAGATCTTACTCCATGTGTCAAAAACAACACCCCTGGCCCTTGTCTTAAAAAAAAAAGTTTTATTTATCTCACTTTATTTCAATATTACAATATGTATAACCCATAGTTTGTAAAGAATGGAATATTTAAAATTATGCTTGTTATTAAAAAATAAATAGTCCTATGATTCAGTATGCTAAATTAAAAGTTTTCATTCATAATTTATGGATCTCTATTTAAATATTACTATGATGAGATTTAGTTTATATTTTGAAGGTAACAAAATAAATGTATTGCTTTTAACATGTGTTTATTTTTTGGAAGTGTAGTAAAATCTCTTCAATAATAATATAATATCATCCAAAGATAGGTAATTGGACTAATATTGAACATTTGCTTAAATTTTGAGGAATGGTCCAAAATTGAAAAGGTCTAAATTTCCATTAGTGTTTCAAGTTACTTGAAAACATTATTAAAATTAGTATATAGTATTAAATATTTTAATTACTTTTGAAAATTCATGATTACATTATAGAATTTAAAATTTTAAAATTTGCTAATTTTTGTTATCTATGTTTTATAACTTTCAATTTGACAAATTTTTAATTTTTAATTAAATTTTAACAAAACTTTTTAATTCTAAGTAGATAACTTAAAATACATATGTATTAATATTTTACATTTCATTTTTTATTTTATCCTAATGAAACCATGAAAACTTTTTCAAAAGTCCCCCGATCTCTACACTTAAATTCATTTTCAGGTAGCTTTTGTTCTTTTTGAGCATGTTTTTTTTTTAAAATTTTCTGAGAAAAAAAATGGTAAAATGAACGATATTCATGCTTTTTGCAAAATCAATTTTGTTATTTAGTCGCATCTTCCAAAACAAATATATGAACATTTCTCACAATTTTTTAATAAATAAAATACTGGTCTGTTACTAGTTTTGAAAATAAAAACTAATAACTTTATGTAAGTAATGTTCAACAAATAGATCATTCAATTGCTTTATTTCTTTCAATATTATATTTTGGTTATTTCGGCAATGGTTTAAAAATAATTTTCCTACGCTATTAAAACTGCACTTATCCCTACTAACCTTTCTTCTTATTTTTTCTTCTACAGTTTGCAAAAATGGCCAAGTATGCCAAGTATCAAAAATTATGCGATTTGGTATCAGCAGTGTTCATTTTTGTTTGGCTGGTTACTAGAATTGGACTTTTCCCTTTTTGGATTTTGTACAGGTAATATATCTTAATTTTGTACATATATTTTCATAAATGTATCAATACATTTGTTTAAATTTTTAACTTTGGCATTTTATTGTAATTTTTTTGTTTATTTTAAATTTAGTACTTCAGTCAGTGCGCCTC
This sequence comes from Hormaphis cornu, assembly GCA_017140985.1. Lineage (NCBI taxonomy): Eukaryota > Metazoa > Arthropoda > Insecta > Hemiptera > Hormaphididae > Hormaphis > Hormaphis cornu. Next base: position 9,001,734 of record CM029360.1, on the reverse strand, counting down.
AAAAGGTGAATCAAATGTTCCCAGCATATTACATATTCAACGGTTTACTGTTTCTTTTGCTAGGACTTCATCTTTATTGGACTCATTTAATTTTGAAGATCGCATATCAATCGTGGAATTCCGGAAAAGTATGTATATTTAATATTTATTTATTTGTGTTCTTAGATTGTTTTGAGCATAGCAGAAGATTATATTAACTATTCAAAAATGTCATTACTTTTTTCTTTTATACAATTTTACATATTTTTTAGTTAATTCTAGAAGGAAAAAATGTTTGACTTTTTTTTAATTTTCATTTTATATAAACTTTAATTTTTGGTTTCATGACAGAAATTTTAAATTAAGCTTTACTCTGCTTTGTTCTTTATATAGATAAAGTTAAAAATTGTGCAGCAAATTTTTTTATATTTCTGATATTAAAATTAGTGGCAGTCTTGATAGAGCATCAAGGGGAGTGGCAATTTTAGATTTAGTGTGTCCTCGCCGTTCTTACGAATATCAAACAACTAAAGTTTGTTTATGATCTTATCATTAATGAAAAATATCTTTTTTTTATATTTTAAAAATTTTAGCACTTATTATGTTTAAGAGTTAAACAAGTAAAATCAAAGCTTTACTTAAATGTGCTCTCCCATAAATTCATAACCGGCCCTATTGTGGAGTACGTTTGAATAAAAATAAAAAGTAGTTTGAATATTACATGTTTTGATAATTGACACAACTATTTTATTCTAAAATTTTTTAATTTAATACATTATGACTTATGTATAGTAAAATTTAAAAAATAAGTAAAAATTGGCCAAACATTGGTTTTCAAATTATAGAAAAACTGATTCTCTATCTGTATGAATTAGATTGACACAACGACTTGTAAATAAAAAACAAAAAGTGTTTACGTTGTTGATTTTTAAAATTGTTTAACAAAGAAACCTGCGCAGTGAGGTTATACCACACATCGTGACTAGTTTCAGCTACTTAATCATTAGCGTCCCTGCTGTGCCAATATTTTACTTTGAACATACATAGTTGTATACTAAATAAACAGAAATAACTATCTAGATGTTTAAAATTTGAATATTTTATTTGTATTACTTAATTATGATGGTTTATTATACTTCTAGATAGATGGTGACATTCGAAGTTCTTCTAGTGACGAAATTACATTAGATGATGATTCCAATTCTAAAATTGATGAAATTAATGATGCATTACCTAACGGCACAACTTAATTCATTGTACTACTTTCAATTAATTTTTGGTTTTTTTTTTTTTTTTTTAGTTTTGTTTTAAACGATTTCATAAGCACTGTAGATATTTGTGTAAATATTCATGTGTTCCAGAAAACTATTCATTTTCCTCCTTATTTAATATTTTAAGACAAATCGTGTTTACTTTATCATGAACATAGCTACTTAAATAAAAAGTTTATATAAAGGTATCAGATCCATCTCTAGTCATCCATAAACAAAATTGGTTTCTTTATGAAATGAAATGTACTATTAATTCAATAATAATATTTGTTCCGCAAATTATTATTTTTAATTAGGTTTTAGTTTGTTGTTTGTTTTATTTCATTTTCTACTGTATTATACTAGTACATTTAGATTAATCATAATTTATCCCTCTATCATCCCTACTGCAAACGTGTGAAATTTAATTTAATAATTTATTAATACAATGTTTGTGTTACTTATATTATAAAATAAAACAGTTTTTTTTTATGTTTTATGAATAACGCAATGTGACTTTTTCTTACTGATGTAATCTATCTCGTATCTCTGCTTGTCTGCAGTATTTAGGGTGTTGCATTATACTTGTTTAAACCGCCAAACTATTGATTTAATGTAACCTGGTACCGACTGGCACTGGTTTCACTACACACATTGTTCCAGTAACACTATTTTGCTCTGAATGGGAATTATTCGAGAACATTTCTTAACAATGGGAAGTAGCGTAACAGAATCAATGTGTTCGGACGTGTTAAATTTCACAAATTTCGATACGCACGCTCATTTGTCCCCATTTGTCTTGACTAGTCCACGGTCTCTGTTGGCGTGCCGCCAGGCCAAAATAAAGGCAAGTGTAGAGACGGTGTGTGCCGATATGTTTTATGAGTTATTTACATTTTATAGCCTAACGAGTTGTTGTACAAGAGCGCAGCGGACATTTCTAAAGACCTCGGTGTATCGATAAAATTAGCCTACCCGGTTTATCAGCAACATGAAAAAATTAGGCAAGGTAAGTCTTATTCAATACAAACTTTAAAAATGTACAACACATCTTAAGTATTTAGGTTGCACTCTCGTACCTAAGGATATTATAATTTGTAATTATTCTTATATTCATAAAATAAACGCCCGTACCTTCATTACCCAACAGTAGCCAAAGTGTACGAGACCAGTATTTGACAAATATTTAGTTTTTTTTTTAGCAAATTTATGCATGTAAGATGAGGGATGAACATTTAAGAAAATATAATAAGTCCTAGTTGGAGGGATATTAATTTATTAATACCATTCCTTTTTCGCAAATTGTATTGTGCCACTTAAACCACATTTTTTTAGACAGATTCGCAGTCTTTTTACAGTATTCAGATTTTGGTTAATTTTACAAATCAATTTGGATTTTACTTGAGTGAATCGTGTTTTTTTTTTTTTTATGTGGGTGGCGTGAATGAAAAGGAAGACGACGAATTTACAAAATTTTCAAGTATCTCGGCTAAAATGTTTCTTTCGCAAAATAAGAGTTCAGCATTCGCGGAATATTTATCATATTGTTTAGTTTCACTAAGCAGTCGTTAGCCAGTAACACCAGCTGATGTTGTATAATTTAAAACAATTATTAATTTTAATAAAACAACATTTTTTTAAAGATGACGACCCATAAGCCAAAATTCCGATTTGCTACTTTTTTTTGCGTTTTAATTCGTCACTGAAGGGTGTAAAGTAGATTTCCTCAGTTTAAACAAATTTAGTACCGTCAACGCGGGCGAATTGGAACTGCTGAGGTTAGGTTAGGAACACTATTACTTTTTTTTATTGAGTTTCAATACGAAATTGCTGAGCTTTTCACATTATTATTCATTTGAACATTTTCAATCAATAATTTAATTCATAATTTTCGATACCACAAAAGCCAAATCCACCGTACAAAATGTTATAAAAAAAAACACGATTTTTGTGTAGACCTAAGTTAAGTCACCTAACTATAATGCTCATTACAACACAAATTTAAGTTTTCTAAATTATTTATACATCAATTTCGTTATACATCAGTCCAAACATGATTGAAAAATATTTTTTATTTGATTTTTGATGTTTTTTTTTTTTTTTCGATAAAATTGGGGTGGCTATAGTATAATGTACAATAGGTACGCGTATTATATAGGATTCAGGATTTTGCCGGGTTTATTTCGTTCATAAAAATATGTTTAATAATCATTTTTTTTAATAACCTTTATCGTGTTCCACCCGAAAACGCAGGTGACACTGCGCCGTTTTGAATTTTTTTTTAGCCCAAGTTGAATTAAATTTTTTTCCGTTACAAACTTGTTAAATTATACCATGGCAGATTTTTTCCAGATCTTAGAAATAAGTATACTGAACTCGTGTGAAGCTAGCAAAGTTCAAAATCGTGTTGACGGTATCGTGTTAGTAGGTAGGTTAGGTAGCATTTACCTGCTAAGTTTGCAAGGAGTAAAAAAAAAATTAATTTTAATTAAAAAACAATTTGCTAGGCGTAGAATAATTTTAATCCGTTATATAGCCAATCTGTAGCTGGGTACATAGTTAATGAAATTATAAGCGGGGTTTACGATTGGAAAATATCGATTCACGTGTTTTGTACGATATAATGTTGTGTAATTCATGCGTGTACGGCGCCGCAGAAAAACTTGACGCGTGCAGAAACGAGAGAAAAAAACTGTTGAACCGCAACAAGACCGCGAGCGGCAGAAGAAAAAAGAAAAAATGCGCGAGAAGAGAAGACATTATGTCGGCAGACAACGGCGATATGTACCGAAACAACATCGCTTCAAACATGCGTCGCACCAAGTCTATTCAAAATAAACTAACCGAAGACGAAAAGTAGGATGTTGTTTTATTAGCGCTTACCTTTTTTTTAATTAAGACCGTCTCGGCATATCCTCTTTTACATTCTCCGTTGTTCTGCCTCTTTCCACGATTTTCTCCACCGGCGTTCAGGAAATCTTCTCTGATACCACCGTCCTCCCAACGTGGCCTCGGCCTACCCATAGTGGTCTTTTGCTCCTTGCTTGGGTTTTCTCGAAGCCCCTTGTGCCACTGGATCGTGTTTTTTACACTTGCGGTCTGCCCACTCTAACATACTCCGTTTGATCTCGCGGTTCGCAATACCAATTGGTCCATCTCCGTCAGTTCTCCTCCATCATTGAACGCGTCGATCATCATTAGGGTCATATATTTCGCGTATAGCACTCGTATCTTTGTTTTTTGTAACGTATTGTGAACCGCGCACATCTATCGGTCGTATATTACGATTGTCAAACACGCGGCAACCGAATTTTAACCTTTTTTTTTGAATTGGTACTTATCTACAAAGTATGCGAACGTTAACCATTAAACGAGTGTAGTTTTGGTAGAGGATTACACTTTAATTTTTAAGCCGAGTTGGTATCGACTTGAAATCTTGGAAAGCGCCCGCCAGGAAACTCGCCACTCATTCGTACGCGTCACTGACGCTCCTTATTTTCTTGCACGTCACCTGTGGTGGTCATATAGAAAGAGAATAGGCTATAGTCTGCGTTTTATACATAAATATAATATGATTAATACGCGTTTCATTTCCATTTTCCTCGGATTTTTCATTCAACTAATGATATAAATAAGTGTGAAGACAAATAGTATAAATGACTATAAACTGTATACTTACATTATGAATCACAAAACTTAAAAAGAAAAAAAGGGATCCTATAGGGTGGGGGGGGGGAAGCTCGGGCGAGTAACGACTACGCTCTGAATTAGGTCCGCCTATGGTTCGGTCACTGCCGCAGGCTAAGGAGTTGGTGGCTGTTATTATTTTTATAACATCTGAAAACAATGTTGAAAATGTTTTGGTTTTCACCAAAAAAAAAAAAGATTATCCAAAAAACAACGCTTCAAAAATAGTAGTTGTTCTGTAAACTTGTAAATTTTTCTGTTGCATATTATGACATTCAACGAATGGACCATTCTTTTTACCCCCAAAAGATTGTATACAGGGGGAAAAAAAAAAAAACGTCATTGTAAAAACGTTCCTCGCTCGCTATATAGTCAGAATCTAAAATCTAAATTTACAAGTTGGAAAAGCTTAACGGTTTTAGTTAACACCAGCTAATCAATACATTTTATATTCAATTTTCGGGAAGCTATAGCAAATTTAGCCCCAATATCGAATCCCCTGATTTTATTTTGCAAACGCCAAACTTGTATGTTTATAATCGGCCATTTTATTGTTTTCTATCGATCGTACGATGTAGCGTAAAAAAAAAAAAAAAATAAATAAATTGATACAATTGATAAAACGCCTATAATTTGAATCGGCAGGCAGGTATATACTATTACCAACTTAATATGTGTGGTGTGAAAGATATAAAAACAATTTCATAGTAATTTAGCGTTCGTATACTTGCCGCCCATAACACATGTAAAACATGCCGAATTTTCTGCAGTTTTTTTTTCAATATTTCCTCCGTGCAGTAAAAAACTAATTTTTGGAAAGAACGTGAACGTTAAAAAACGAAATTTTATATCCGTGGTTTTTGACGGTTTAGCTGCTCCCTCGAGTCTGATCCCCACGCTCGTGTACTCGCAGTGTTGCTGAGTCCGAATTCGGTTAGGATAATATCCTACATCAAAACAAATTATTTTTACCACATCCCCTCGCCGTTCGTAAATTTCTGGTCACTCCACGCGTATCATATTGTAGGTGTATAAATATGATTGGCTGTTATACTCGTGTAATCATTATGTTTCATGTACCAGACAAAACGCGCGATTCAATGCGAAAAAAACGAAACGTCGTTGTAAAAAATCAAAGAGCGTCAGTGACCTAATGGATTTGAAGGAACTGTGCAAAAAAGTCGATCGTATTGCGATTCTTGAACGACGTGAACCCGCGGTGGATGCGCGGGCTGTTGTCAACGGCAAGCGACAACGGCCTGTCAGATCCAAGAACGCGACCCGGTACGTAGTGTTACACAATTGATTCCGCGCGTACGTTTTTCTGTCCGCCAAATTCGTTTTCAGTTGAACGAAAAAAAAACCACCTACAAAAAGTATTATATAGTGACCCTCGTTTTGGGGGTCAATCGCATCGAGCGTGTAAATGCATGCGGAAAGTGTAATTTTTGACGTTTAACTGTATCTGTATGTATGTACATGCAATCAAGAATGTTTAGAAAACGAAATTCGTTTTGGATAACGATGTACGCGTTAGCTGGAAGTTCGATTTTTTTTTTTTTATGAGAAAACTTTTGTAGTGTTTTTTTTTCTCTCTTGAAAACATAATACCTCCTCGGGATATTTTTCACGCTGCGACGTTGACGTTTATCATTTTCGTCACCGCAGAAGCTTAATGGACGTCAGCGGCGTCATCCCGGACCAGGACCGGAAAATTTTGGACAGCATGTGGCGTAAACGGGAGGAGAAGGAGCACGGCGAAGACCTGGCGCACCGCGTGAACGTGTTCTGGGAGCGGACGCGCGACGAGGAGAGACGATTGGCCGAGGAGCAAAGGCGAAAATGGCACGAGTTCATCACGGCGAAGCGCCGAGTAGAAAACCGGACGACGGACCGCGTGGAAGACTTGCGCGCGGCGTTCGAGGACGGTCAGAGGCGGCTGGAAGAGCAAATAAGGCGGAAAGACGAAAAAGTCGCGGAACTCAGACGACGAATCGAAGACCGCAAGGTATGTCTAACGGAGTCACGCGCGTGTTTTTACGCTGGTTTCGGTCTCGAAGAGTGAAAAGAGCCGGAAAAGGCCGCCGTTTTTGTGTCGAAAAGGGGTTTCGTGGTTTTTTAGTCGTGTAACTATCGTAGTATCGCAACGGAATCGTAAAGCAAGTAGTAAACAACGGCGCGTGTCTTCTTAACAGTGAGAACAAACAGTCGATTTCAATGTATGAAATTTTGAATCACTTTTTTTTTTTTAACTTATTCTCAATAATTCCGCACTATATTAGAGCTATGACGTTTGACGTTTTCGCTTGCAGCGCGCGTTAATTTTATTAATTTAGGCGCTAGTTGGGCGAGTTAGTCAAAAAAAAAAATAAACCGCGATAAGTCAAGTTAATTCAATTAAATCGCCTTCAGTTAATAAAAGTTGAAAGTTAACAAAAAAAAAAAGTAAACGAATTGCTTTCGGTTCCACTTGATAATTACAAAAAAATGAACCGAACGTTTTGTCGTAATCATAACGTTGTGGAAAACTGGTGACAGATTCAGATCTAATGAATATATGTAGTTTGTTGGATAAGTGGATAAATGTGTGTTGTACGTTTTTACTTTTTAGACATTTGAAAGATCGCTAGAACGAAAGTTAGAACGCAGGAAGCAGAATATAGCGAGCGATAATAGTTTTTATGAACGAACGGACGATCTTCTGTACAAAATAAGATTGCACGACTTGAATGTTTTAAAACGGAAGAAAGCGGACGAACAGCGAAACAGATCGCTTCAAAAGTGTCAAGAAGTGATAAATTCTTTCTTTTCGCTCTGAAGTTTGCATTGAATTAAATATTTATGCGACCTAACTGTAATATCTATTTTTTACGGCTTTATACGTACTACATTTTCTAAACTAAATTTTTTTAAATATACATTCATGTATACGAAGAACGGGTGCTAACGATCGTTTATGTATGGTAATTTTCAACTTACAAGCAACATACGTTTATTGACCTACAAAAACGTTTCAGTGAACAGGAATTTCACTTGGTAGGAACATTTTCTCAAAAAAAAGCATAACATATTGGTACCACAGCTAATATTAGCTAACGAATGGTCCCGATTATATTTAGCTGCGCACGTACTACCTACTTCAACGACATTTTAATTTAATTTTACTTAACATTTGAGTTTACCATTTCGACGATTCCCCCACGCAAGGAGTAAAAAAATCGATAAAACACTGTTTTTGTATAGGTATTATCAAATGTTATCGAATCAGCTCGTGTGTACCCGCTACCTACCGTGTTGTATATAAACTATTTCAGAACTATTCTGAACAATATTTGCGTTGCTACCTGACGCGAAACGCTCATTTTTTCAATTAATTTTTGTACATTGTAAACGTTTAATTGAAAATGTTATGTTACCTACTGTATTTTTTCCAGGGAAAAAAACTCTAATCGTTTTTCGCGCATTTAAAGCGATAACTTTTATGTGTTTCGTTTAAATTCTATTAGTGTACCTACCTATGTATAGATTGAGTTTTTTTTTCTTCCGATTTTACACACTTGTCCGACGTTTTTGTCCACAAACGCAATAATATACATGTTTACTGTTATTCAGACCATTTCATCGATAATCACACAATAAACGCGTTCACAAGTCGCAACGTATTTTATTTCATGACGTACCAATATATAGTATACGTGATTTCGACATTTCTGAGAATGGTGTTGTACAGCTAATAATATAACGTGCCGTTTAATGGAGTGGGCGGTTTAATTTCCGAAAGAGTTTCCGAAGGAGAATTTTCGGAGGTCTAAGCCGGGGGGAATCTACTAGATTGGGGAATCTACTTGCACCTATACACATGGCGATATTATAAATGTCTAAACAGGTTTTTGCTTAACGCAGAAAGTCGTGTCGTCAAATCGGACGGAGGGATTACGACACGCCGTGCAATTGGAACGAGTTCACGCGCGACACGACGACGAGATCCGTCGCAAGTTCGACGAGTGTCAGGCGAAAGAACGCAGGGCTTTTCAGAATCATTTGGACAATATGGCGATGCGCATGAGAGAGCTAGCCAATAGAAGGTGAGCGACGCCTGCAGCAGACTAATTGTTGCGGGTATCTCTGAAATGTTTTCATTATTACTATATATATTGACCTGACCAGAAAACAACAGTAGGCATATTATTATTGTACAGGGGAAACGGTAACAGAAAACGAGAATTGTAATCTGTATTAAACTGTTTAGACAGGTAACAGGTATATATATTCTGTGTCAGACTTGAGGCGCTCACGCACTACATTTGAAAAAAATAAAAAGCTAAAGCGAATTTTTCTATTTTTTTATATCTGCATCTGTATGTACGAGGGTACATAAATTTGAGAGTAAATTTACTATCATAATGTATATGTAAATAATTCATTTTGTTATTCGGGCCCGAATACGTGTCACTCTATTCTGTACGTGTAAGTATGTACATATCTAACGTTAGTGCAGTGTAATCGAATCATATTATCCGCCATACAGCGCAACCCGCAGTAACCAGTAGAGTAGTTGGTTGCAGCCACTAAACTTCTTTGGACAAAAGATGTATATATTTATAAAAAAAAATTGTTTTGTTTTCCACAACAGAACTTCGAAAGTAATTAAGATTACAAAAAAACGCTTCAGATAAAGTACCGTCTCGGATCCATTGTTTATCTTTTAAGGTACCACGCGTTAAAATTGGCGCTAGTTTTCTATAAGAACTTTTGATCAGAGGAAAAAAAAAACATCATTGAAAAACCAATACATTCTTCGCTGAATCTAAATAATGAAACATTTTCGAAAATTCCAAAGTCCTTATACGTAGCTCAAAAATTTTTCAGATTTCTCGTATCAGACTCGTATCTCACCAGTTGTTTTAATATTGCGCGAAAGTTTCAGCTTATTCCGATCACGTTGTTGTGGAAGTTACGGCCGGAAATCCGAATCGTCGAATAAAAAACACGTCGTCGTTCGTTTGCCGTAGTTTTTAACGGTTTTTTTCTCAGTTTTTCGATTGTAACTTTTTCACGCGCTTAAATCCTTCAAAGTACCGTGTGTATGGGTACTGACTTTAAAAATCGGAGCAGTGTTGAAGAAGCGATCGTCGTGATTGCATAGCGGTGACGAAACAAAAAAAACACGTATACGTTCTCCGCTACACTCTCGGAATCTATGAAAAATTATTCGCGAACGTCTCCGCAGCCGCAGAGTAAAACGCGTGCGTTATCACTGTTAGTTTACAGAGGGAACAGCACATGGGCCAGGTGCACCGTGTAGCCCGGGAACTGGAAGACGGCATGCAAAGATGGCAAGACCGCGTAATGGCGGTGCAGTACGAACAGTTGCGGAGAGCCAGGGAAAACGCGGCGCTGTACACGGACAGTAAAAAACTTAGAGCCGAAGTGGACAACAGGCGCAGGGCCGTGGAGCATTCGGCTAAAATTCAGAGGTGAGTTTCGTATTAAAACAGACACCTGGCTAGTGAAAGACATAACTGTAAGGGAGGGAAAAGGCCCGTCCCTCCAAAAATGTTTTACCCGAATTCTTTTAAAAATTTTTTGCTTTTCTCTGATTTTCGTGCCCGGGTTTTATCGTGTTATTAGGTAAACCAGAAAAATCGTTTACGAGTAAAGTTCCGTAATAATACGATGATTGCACAGATATATTCTTCCCTGTCCGAAAACAAAATTATTTATATAGTGTAAATATTACTCGTAAAAATTGTTACAACACGTTATTGTAGTATATTTATTGAACTTGCCGTCTCTGAACACATCGCAGTACGTACGTTTACGTTTCCTCGGTTGATTTCGTGCAAAATATATTATTAGGTCGATAATAATATTATATATAAGGTACTAATAACGTGTACAGCCACGCGTATAGTTTAAATTTAGAGAAAAAAAGTATAATGCGTACCTGACGTGCTATACGTTTAGGGTTAAACGAGCGGAAAAAGAACGTTTGCACAACATCCAACGGGAAATCGAAGAAGAAGAGGAGAAAATCAGAAGATTGAAACAGAAAAAAAGTTTAGAAATTCAAATGGGCCGAAAACTGGCGTTGAGCACCGCTGAGCTGAGGAAAGAAATTCGGTTAATTGCAATAATACACATACGGCGGCTTGCTGCGCGCACTCTCGCGTTCCTTTCAAAAATTTTGTTTCCGTTTTTTAGACGCAGTACGGATGTGTTTAATCGACGACGATGATACGTTGTAGGTCGTCGAATAGACCTTAAAAAATAGGCTCTCGTGTTAACTATGTAGGTACGTGATAAACTATTATTAATATTTATTGGTTTGACAAATCTTTTTAACGTCCATTAACTAATTTTTTTTTTTTTTCGAAGGTTTTTATGCGTGTAGCAATAAGCAGTGCTCGGATGGACCGAGTTCAGTGAGCAACGAGTTCCTTTGATTCTGTTCACTTTTTAGGAACCATTAACGGATATCTAGAGGAACGTACAAAGGAATTTCGTTCATTTTTCGGAGGAACGTTAACGATTTTTTTTTTTTTTTCGTTCCTTTTTTATGTTTGCTTACATGTTTAAATAGGCAAATAATTTTTAGTTATGTGTTATCCATCTGGAATTGTATTTGGTCGTTATATTTTGTTAATATCGTTAGCCAGACAGTGGCGGCACGGATTTACGATTTTCTAATTAATCCTATCAATTTAATATTAGTTACAAATTTTTAGTCAGAATTGTTCTTCTAATATATTTCTTCATACATTATATACTTTTAATTTCAATTAAAAAAATTGACACGCATTTAGTATTAGTAAAATAGGGGGATACGTATAATGACCATAACGGGGTGATTCGTGTACAAACATTACAAACTTGAGTAAATATTTTTCATAAATCTGTTTTAACTTGTCTTAATAAGTCTTGAGGGCATCATATCAATGTTTGGAACATATCGGAAACTCTTAAGGGTAGGTGCAGTTTATCGAATCAAAATATACATTAAAATTTATCACAAAATAATGCACAGTTTTTTTTTTCTTTTGAGAAACGTAAAATGTCCCTTTGCTAGGAACGAGGAAAGGGACGAGTTCCTTCTTTTAAGGTTGTAACGAGCCCGGAATTAGTTCCCACTTAATGAGATAAACGTGAACAAGAACTAGTTCCTTTTTCAAAAGGCACTTTCCAAGCGCACTGACTGTAAGTTAACATTTCGTTGCTTACAATTTACAACTGTTCATAGTCATTATATAGGCTTGAAGACGAAGTTGTCAATGACCACACCTCTAAGTCCTCTATACATATAGCTACAGTTATATTTAAATTTAAAGACGAGTAGTTTTTAATTTGTAAAAATTCATTGTTTCGCATAAATTACCCAGACAGTGAATATGATTTCTTAAGTTATTATTATAATTTATAGTACCTACGAAATTTAACAACAACTAATGGTATAATGGTTCTAAGCGGTAAAAACCTTTAACGAAGCCGACATTAATTAATTTATACATAGGTATATACTACACTATACTTATAAGTCGTACGAGTCTTAAATCCTAACAGTACTTAATTAGTTTGGTAGAACTATGATAATAAAGCGCTTGGAACAATATCTGCCATGCGGGGACGACTGCAGTTTATTAATATTATAGTTTTAAACTGTATTATTATTTTTCTGTTTATAAATCATTGTAATTTACATTAATGACGCGTTGGTACAAATTTTATTTTTACTTTTTTACGATAAACATTTGTACGTTACAACACGCGTTTACTAGAGCTGTATAATATGTTGACTGTTATAATTATATAAAATAAAAAACACTAATGAAATTGTAAATTCTCAGATGTTTTTGATGAATGCGTTGTTTATTACCTTCATAATTATAATAATTACAATGACCGTCGATTAACTGTAGTAATTGAGTTAAACGTATGTTGGACACATTGGAACAAAACGACCGATAAACGAAACAAATTTAAAAAATTGTTTTTATTCAAACGGCCCAATATTTTTTCAAAATTGTATTAAATATTATGTGAAATTCGCGTTCGCTTTGAAATAAGCCCGACTCTGAATCAAATACCGGGTACAAATGGGGGCATTTCGAACATAGTTTTCGCGGATCGATACCTTTTAGACTTTAATATATTATATTACAGGCACTTTTTTTTTAAGTTTGTCAAGGATTTCGCGGCGCTCTCCAAAACTCCCTTTCCGATCCATCTGCACCAGTGATCTTAATCAATTGCGCAATACAGTTACATCTGTCATAAATTACTTCCCATAGTCCTTACCACGTGGACATTTTTTACTTTCCTGGCGAAGACATTTCTAGAAATAAAAAAAAAAAAAAAAAAAATAAAAAAAAAAAAAAGTGGAGGAGGAGGAGGAGGAGGAGGCTCCAGACCCTGCTCCCCCGACTGCTTCCCCATTACACAGGATTCCCTATGATCCAGAACCCCCTAAATATAACTTTTCACAAATCCAAAATTATTATTTTGTCAGAAATCTTATAATACTATTGCTGCGTTGCGATGTATATTGAAAGTTAAAAAAAAAAAAAATTTTTTCCTCAGTTACTTTGTCTATGTTAGGTGAAGTTAACAAGAAAGAAAAACATTTCTAGAAATAAAAAAAAAATAAAATAAAATAATAATAATAAGTAAGTAATAATAATAAGAAAAAAAAAAAAAAAAAAAAAAAACAATAATAACACACAAAGATTTTTTTTGGAAATAATGAAAAAGATTTTTTTTGGAAATAATGAAAAAGATTTTTTTTGGAAATAATGAAAAAGATTTTTTTTGGAAATAATGAAAAAGATTTTTTTTGGAAATAAAAAAACTTTTGGGAAAACACATACGAACCAAATAAACTACACGATATGTATTAAAAGCGTTGTCACAATTTTTTTAACCAAAATTTAATTCTTTTTCGCATTTAAAATGTATACCTATATAGCAGGTGGTCAGATACAAGCGACTTTGTATACCTGTACTCGGAAAACCAAACGATTTAATTATTTATACCTTGTCGTTACGTTATACAATCTATGCGATTATATGTTTTAAACGAATTCGCCTGTAAAGAACGTTCGAAGGAAAAATAGGATTCGATACACCTAGTTCGTTTCAAAGAAGAACCGAAAGAAAAATCGACGTCTCGATTTTTCTTATTTGCGATTTGAATCGGTTATCTTACCGATCGACCGACTAAGTGTTTTATTGCCCGCAAAAACGTTATGATACAAAACGTTTTTAAACGCGATATTTGAACCATGATCCGTTACTTGAAAAGACCGATTTTTTTTTTCTGCTGCCAACAGAAACGTGCATTTTTTGTATTGTACGAAATTTATTACTATACGTCGGTCTGTTTAAGCCGTAGGCCGAGAAGGGCTCGCGACGTACCCGCGGGATCGCGCAAACTTTAAATCGTCGTCGTTTCCCACGCGTGATCCACGAAATCCGCTAAAACGATTATTAAACGCTTTTAGTTGTCCGTTGACGTTTGACGGACCGACTAATGTGCGGATTTGTGTTGCGGCTCGATACAGCGGAACTGTTTTGACTTTTGGTGGGCGTTTGCGGGTTGGTTTTACACTTGGAAAAAAGAAAAGGTAGGAAAGATAGATAATAGGGAAGTAAATTCGGGCGAGAAGCTGTTTGGCGCGCAGCGATGGAGCGGGTCACTTCTCCGGGCTGGCCAATGTTTCGGGAGTCGTGGTGGTTGGGATGGTGGACACGGATGGTTCCGGCGAAAATACGAAACATTGTCCGCCGCAAGTCCGCCTTCGAATAATATACAACTTTGGTGGATTTCAGGCGGATTTCTATTGAAAAAATGCGATTCGACGACCGGACATTGCGGACAATCGTTCGCGTTTTCGTCGATCGTGATAACTCCCCGTTGAAAAAAAGTACCGGCATGAAATGATAAATATATGGCGGCGATGTACGCGAAATTTTTCGTAGCAGCGTTTTCTCAAAAACGGTTGGCCCGATTCGATCTCGGTTTGTGGCAAAACAAATACTTGAAGTTGTGCATCGTACAATTTATTAATCAGTCGGGTGTTTTTTGAGAAAATTAAGTTGGAAATTATCACCGATCGGAATTGTGTGTGATACTTTTATAATACTTTGTGCACACGGTTAGATGCAGTAACACCGAGATTCAGCCGACAACATTCGGAAAATATAAGAAATTACTAATGATTTGGATTTTGGAAGGTTGGCAATTACGCAAAAGCTGCTGACCGTATTACCATTCTAATATTTTTCAATTTATTGTTTAAACTTCGAAAAGAACGCGTTAAAATTGAGGATTAAGCTTCTCGAACGAGGAAAAAAAATGAAATATCAAGAGTATCGATGTCGAATTACGAGTAGAACAACGAGTTTGTTGCCTGTGTAAAAGAAAGAGTCACTCCCCCACAAATGGAATGGCTAGCATTTTTCGTTATAAAAAATAAATTTATAACGTGTCATTTATTAGTAAGCCTGGTGCAGTACAATATTAAATTGTATTACCTATAATAATCAATGTCCTTTTAAGATACTTCATATATATATAAGCCTCTCGTTTCCTCCCGAAAAATTATTTTTTATTTTGGCGGCAGCTGAATGAAACGACGTCAGATTATAGTCGGCGAAATTAGGTACGACCGTCATCATTAGGTGATTATCATAATATAAGTAAAACTTCATAGAAATATTTTTAATTTTAAAACTGAAATCAAAATCGATAAAAATCGGTTAATACCTCAACTTGCCTAAAACCAGCATCAAAATCGATAATAACCGTTTCGTTTTCAAGCCCTCATGCGTTAATTTATGATTAGTAGGTGTAATCATACCTATATCACAGAGTGAATTAAGTTTGATGTATGTATTATAACGCGTGTACCTATAGGTCTTTTGTTTGAAAAAAATTATTTTCCTCCACTTTTTCCCGTACAACTTTGTCGAACGGTCTAATAAATAATAACGATACTTTGTAAAAATATAGTACCTACCAATGTTTTTATTTCACTGTTGTAGGTATCAATGGTTATTATGGAATGTGAGAGCGTCGGTAATCTCCAAGCTTGAATAATAAGGGTGTACTCGTAGTGCCTATACAACGGTTCACTTTAATAATTTTACATTAATTCCCGGGATTCACATACCGATTTTTACGTTAATCCACATACTATAAGCTTTTTAATGATGTTTAAGACCCATGTTGAAATGTAAACAAAATATTTATTGAAACCGTAGGTATATGAATACTTTGTATTTTACGAAAATCCATCGTTCACCAACAATATTATGATGCAGGGACTGGTGTTTTGTCAAATCGTGTTTCCAACGTCAAAGCGATTATGAACAGCATAAAAACTAACACCACCAATAAGATATATTATCGTGACATAACTCTCAAAATATTTCATTTACATTGTTTTAACGTTCAAATAATACATATTGCTTTTAACCTTTAAATGTTATGAATCGAATATTATTTTTATATACGTCTATAAAGTGATCGTTGAACAATTGAACTATAGAGTTTTGGTTTTCAGATAGAACTATAAGGAAAACATTTTGTATCTTATAAACCTTATAACACAAAACTATCACGGGTTTTTTTGAGAGAAAACTGTTTTATTAGTATTATAGCGAGAGACATAATTGAATTTGTCAACATTTTCAGATTTTGAGCGTAACAAATTGTGACGTATTTTTGACGTGTGAGGTTTTATTTCCTGGAAACACTTTTTCGACCCCTAGAAATGATTGGGATCTTAAAGTCAGTACCTTTTTTTTTTTTTATTATTATTTCTGTTTTATTTAAACAAGTACAAATAAAATCAGAGCACCGTGGACTGCTAAATTTAAGTTTCGTTTTCCGATGATGAAACGTTTCCAGCCTCCCCTACTGCCGCACACTCGTACACCATACAGGAAATCCAATCGTAGATATTTATATGCATATTTTAAGTCTATTTTTTCGTAGTAATATGGATTGTAATCCCCAAGACGAGTTTACATTTTACGTTTATACCGTAGAAGTTTGGCCACAGTTACTATAATAATAAGTTATCGATTAAAAGTGTATTTTAAATTTATATCTGCTAACGTTACCTATATTTTTTTTTATTGTTTTGAGATTAGATGACTTCTATTCTAACATTTAATTGATGTTGTTTTGTGTTGTCACAAAGTAGCCAAAAAGTTTCTCACATTCACGATTGTGAGGTACGCGTTAAATTAAAATAATAAAGGTAATCTGATTCGCTACACCGGACTTTCGGAAGGATCAATGGAAACATTAATCCGAGTTTTTAGTACGAAAAATCTTGATCTTAATACAGGTAATAAGTGTGTCAAATAATTACATAAACATTAATTATTCTTTCCTTATACTATACTAATTGGAATGTTCATTTTATTACAAAGGATTCGATTCCACGGTTTCCTGGTTATACCAATACCTGTAACAACGCTGCAGTGTTAAATTAAAATCAGTTTTTTAAGCTTTTCTTTTACACTTTTTTAATTACTTTTTAAAAAGGCAATTAGTATCGTTTTTCTCTTCTTAATTCGAATTCGCGTAAAACAACGTTCTAACTGGTACCTACTGTACTGGATGAAAAATGTGTATACGATCAATATTGGCCAATAGCATACATATTGTTGCGTAAAGCGATAGTGCCCAATATCATTCAAAATCATGTTCGTATATCATTTTGGTGGTTTTGATTTTTGCGATTTCTTTTAAAAGTAAAATATAAATTACAAACTTATACGATGAACTACGACAGGCAGTTATAATACTTTTAACGTATCATATTGACGCGTTTAACGAATAGCTGGGCGAAAACATTTTCGCCTCTGTATATTTCAGTTGTTGTTTTGGCGTATACGTATTGTGTTATAGCGATCCCTCTGCGGCACATTGCAGTTTTTTTTATTGTTTTCGAATTTCAATCGATAGGCGTACCCATCATATGCCTAACCCAAGTGATGATGACGATCCGCCGGAAACGCCAATTATGTCAAAATAATTTTCTTCGTTTGTAATTTTCCCGCTAAAAAAGTCAAGATGATTGATCGAACCTCGGCAACCGTTTGCATATACGTCAGTGATTTTTATCGTTTTCCCAATTTCGTACTACGCGCGGTCCTTTGTGGCGATGATTAATTGTTACGACGGAACTTTCCGGGCGAAACGTCTACGCTATAACACCTATACGCACGAGGTTTCAATAAAATATTATAAATTGTGTTGTACAATGTCTGCCGCATAAAGTCAAGTGAAGTTACGAATGAAGTTTTATGATAGACCTGCGCCTAGAAAGACCTAAAACCGTGGCCGACGATGTACATGAGATCATCGCTGTACAACTAACCATCTACGCGTCGTACAGTCTGCAGGTAAATAAGCATTTAAACTTAACACGTGCGAGATTTCGAATCTGTACGGCGTATTTTAAGGACGAGGGGATGCTCGATTCGGGGGGGCGGGACGGAGTGCCCTTTATTTTTACAAAATATTCTAGCGTAGAGGAACGTGGAATAAAGCGGGGATATAATATTATTATTGAGAGTTGAAAAAGTTACAGCAAAAAGATTAATCGAAAATTAAAAGAAAAATCGTTAACGGCAATCGTGTGTTTATGACGTAATCAATTTGATTATAAAAACGATTGGAATGAGCTGGATAAAATTTTATTATGAATTTTTTTTCAAGTAGATTCTGAAAGTGTATAAAAAAAGCCGGGTTCACTCTAGGTCGCGTGGGCAGTTTGACGGAGTGGCGAATGCGCTTTGAGTGGGTCACTGGTTTGAAAGTTGTGGTTCAAACATGCATTTTTTAACATGGATCATTGCCTTTAAAAAAACAATTCTGAGTGAGCGAGATACTAGACAAATACACGTCCTGGTAAATTTTTAGATATAGTTTTTTGGACGACCAAATCGATAACCTTTTAATACTGTCTTGATGTATTGTACGAAAAAAAATTTGAAAAAAAAAAATATTTTTTTTAAGCAAGTTCTATGCCTTTAAAGTTTACGATTAGTCTACTATACTAAATATCCCACATACGTGGGGCAAAATTTAACTTTTTCTAATTTGTTTTTAAATCTTTACATAAACAAGCTAATATAAATCCGTATCCGCTGTTCAAACTAAAAATGCATACAGGTATCCTAAAATATGCGTCTTCTTCTTCGCCTTCCTCCCAACTATTCCACCCTTGTCCTATACCTCCACTTGTCACCATCATCCCCAACTCACCTATTCACACAACCTTCACAATTATGATTGTCTATCGTTTCCATCCGTCTCTTCTCCCGTCTTCCTCTACAGTTTTTTCCTTCGACGTTCATTTTCATAACCGCTCCACTGCTTCAGTTTCCTTTCTTCTCATCACGTGCCCAAACCATCTCAGACTATTTTTCGTCCACTTTTGACGCAACACCAATATACTACCATATCCGTTCTTTACTCCATCTTCTCTAGCAGTCATTCCACTCGTCCATCTGTAATTAGCGTTCTCATTTCCGCTACATTCGCACTCTGTTCTATTCTCCTGTCAACCATACCCAATACCCCGACTCACAAAATACGGATGGTCTCCTATAAAACATATCTTTTTTTTCTTGTTGGAACCTCTTTTGTCTCATGACACACCAGACGCTGCTCTCCATTAATTGATCCAAGCCAATCCTATGCGTTTCACGCATCCATCATAAAGCCCCCGTCCCTTTGTACAAATGACTTGTCATTACTCTCCTCGCATCGTCAACTTCTCAGTCTCCTCCTCCAAAATCATACTCTATATAGGAATACTGTTTTATTTTTTTACTCATCTTCGATTAAAGAACTTTCCTTAAAGAGAGCTATAATCTCCATTATGATCCAGTCTATTATTAACTTTTTCCAGATTTTCTTCAACGAAACTCTACCGGTGTACACCTGCAGGGACCGGAGTACCAGATGATCTTGAATCCCTTTTGTAACTTCATTCATTACAGCTACGGAAAACAACAAACCAAATCCCGATGCACGCCTATACTCCCGCGTTAAAGTTTTCCGTTAGTCCACCACACATACTCTTGTCCTAGAAACGCGTACTTGTTTTAAATTGTGCGTACAAGTATTTTGTTCGCATAACAATTTGTACTTACCTTGGATATGACTCTTGAAAAAATGTCCGTAGTAATATCATGAATGAACAGAACGCAACAACACCGTATTACACGTATTTTATGAATGACCTAACTTTTTGGACAGTTATAAAGTAGTTTAACAATTTCAAAATAAATAATAAAAAACAAAACTGCAGATATATGATTCACGATTCTTAAACCGTATAATATACCGTTCAAGATTTTTAGGTTGATTACTTATAATAATTATTGTTGACATTTTGTGTTTTAAAATTTGTACAACTTGAAAGGTCATACCCGCAGCTACGTTTGATTCTGGTGACGGTTATAGGTAAATAAAGTCAAAATCGTATGTCGTGCAGTAGAGCTGTTGGAATATTGTCCAGGAATGCAATTTTTTTTGACACTACAAAATCATACAGCAACACAAGTCGCGGGTGTTTTTAGGAAACCGAGCAGCTTATCGGCGGCGTTCATAATTCATAAAAATGTGCATTTTCGATTGACGGTAGAGAAAAAAACGATCCGATGTAAAAGTTACAAAATTGTCCGTACATTTTTAAAATTAATAATACACACCGCGTATTCTCGTAAGAATTATTCGTTCGTTCGAAGTATAGTTACAGCTATAGGCACGTTCGCAATATCTAGGTATTAAAAACAGTACTGCAATAATACGTATACCATTAAGTTTTGTCACTCACATTGTTTTAATGTCCGAATAAAGTTAAATACTGGATATAAAAGACTGGAGTTTTATAGTATCGCGATAGGTATATTACGTATGAATAAAAAAGTATGACGATAAGAAATGGCCAAAAATAAAACATTTAACGATCGACGTTTTAAATGTATAGTTTCCAGGAAAATTTTTAACTCGCTGTAATATGATGACGTGCAATGTTACAACGCAAATTTAATTACTCCAAGGTATATATATATATAGTATGTCTTTTTTGTATTCCCGTGGAACTTTTTATATTAAATTATTTTTTTTATAACAATTAATATTTTAACCGTGTATAAAGCATATCACGTCCGGCAATATTTCATAATACGTATAGGTACGTGCCGTCGGGATCGAGTTCGTGGATAATGTATATTACATTGAACTCGTCGAGTTTAATTTTTCGTCCAAAACTACTTTTGAGGCCATACGCGCCGTTTAAAAATCAAATTAAAAACGTTTAATACGAACTTTTATCGAATTTTTTTTTTGTTTCAAGAAGACACCATTTCAGTTTTTTTTTTTTTTATCCATAGCGATCGTATATACTATGAACAATATACTACGGGTGGATAAAAATAACGGTTTCGCTACATTATAATATAATAATACGCTACAATTATTATTATATTATTTAGTTGTATTTTTAAAGCAAAAACATTTTTTCATTTTAACAACCATCACACTATAGATATATTACGATCTTGAATAATGCAGGGTATCAATCACTTGAATAATAATTCTCTGGCGACGCGTGTCTACACTCTTATCGTTTCACATATTTAGGTAGGTACTAATATTATTATACTATACACGTAAAACCGAGTCCGATACTTTATTATCGTGAAACTAAATAGCAGCATAATGGGTATATATAAGTCCACTCTTCAATACAAAAACGAAAAAAAACGTTTTCGGCTACAGCGATAGCGTTACATATTATGAGACGTATTAATAACAACGCAATAGTAGTTTTTTTTTTTTTAAGTTTTGAAGAAATTTACAATTGATGAATAGTACGATTTTGTTATGTGAAACCGCGGATTTAAATACCGTTTATGTACCTAAAACGTATAATATTATTATTATTGTATCGTGTGTTGATTTGCAAGTATATAATATAATAATGACTTCTTTATAACGATTCGCCGTCGTTTTGCTGCAGAAACTCGTTGACGGAAACGAAACCGTCACGATTCGCACTGATCAACTTGTCGAGCAGACTTCTCGCCAGATATTTGTTCTTCAGAACCGCGTCCAGGTCCATTGGCTGCACACTGCGGAAAAACGAATCGTCCAGATTTTAAAATGAAAATTTAGAAAACGTTTGTTTCCCAATTATTATGTAGGTGTTTTTCGGTCAAACTTATCAACGATTCTAGCGGAATAATCTTTTCTACCGAAAGCTCGGTGTTTTTCGATAAAAAAAAAAAAAAAAAAAAATTCAATCGACCCGGAAAAAAATTACTTATGATACGCGTCGTACGTGATTATATTGTGTACGAATTTTCGCTAGAAAGTGTCGTCACCGATTTCATATAAGCGAATTTTTTCTTGGAAATCAGCGCCAGAACAAAAAAGAAAAAACGGTATAGAAATCACGCGTGTTTCAAAATATGTGAAATTTCTCCGCTTTACTGCGGCGAGAATGGAGAATCCGGATCAAGTTAGGAATATCGTCGAATCGGTATCGTTAAAATTTTTGTTTTTTTATACTTAGACACTAATTGGGGGTGTGTGGGGGTGGCACAACTATTGCAATAATATGAAACGTCGGGCGAATAGTAGCCGCCCTAATAATTCTAATGTTTGGGTCAAAATCGCACTCGTTCGATCGTTTGCGACGACAAACGACAAGTATAAGCCCCTAATAAAAGACGCGTGTTTCGTCGGTCGTGTAAACTGCAATCGCACCAGCAGGTTTCAGACGGTACGCAAACACGACGGTCGAATAAGACGATAATATTATTATTATTATCTCGGACACAACAAACAAGTGCATACACCCATCTTACGCGCGTTTTTTTTTTTTTCTTGTTTTTCTTAGCGTTTATCAAATACAATTTCACACTTATCGTGACAGAAATAATTGTTTGTTTACCGTTTCTTTTTTTTTTTGAAAACATCGGTCCGACACGTCCATACCCCCACATCGATGACCAAAAATAAAATGTCGGTCGGAAATGTTTTTTTTTTCGACGATATATTTTTTTTCGCCGCTGAAATATATTTACACGGACGACCCAAACCAGTGCGGGGGATTATAAGAGTAATATCTCTATATATATATTACAGTATACCCGCCCGCTGTACGGTACGCGCTGAATGTAAAACATAAAAAATAACGTGCGAAATATCGAAGGACTATGGAAACGTTTTTTTTATGAAGCAACACGTAGTATCACATGGGTTACTGTATGTTACGTGGATAACAATAGTATTTAAACAGTCAAATAATAAAAAATAATACGCTTGGGTGGGTCACCGGTCTAGAAGTTGTGGTCTAAACGCATTATATTTTTGTGTCTGAAAACAACGATAAATCATTCGAAAACACGAGCGAGATCAGTTGTCTATATAGTATACGTTCTGGAAAAAACCAAACTTAACGATAAATACGGTCCAAAAATGACAAAAATCCACGTACGCAGAACATTGATTTAAATAACGCGTGAAAATTTCAAACCATTTGTACCGTTATTTGAGGAGTTTAGATAGTATCGATTGCATACTGTGATAGTGCTCGTAATTTCATCGTTGTAACCAAACGTTTTTCAATACATTTTTTGTACGCGTTCGGAATTTGTCGGGCAGATTGCTTTGAACATTTAAACAACGCTTCTTAAAATCACCGTGTATTATCGATCCGCATTTTTTGTGTTAATCATCGGAGCACTCCTGTTATAACCAATAAAATGTTCACGGAAAAAACCGTCATTGTAAAAACAATAAATCTCTAACTGCCCGTACGCTCAGCATCTAAAATGCACTATTTTTTCGACGTACACATTTTTTTATTTGGTTTTATTCGCTTATCGCCGTTAGTTATCTCGACGGGGACCAGTGCGGCGATAAGCCATTCGGATTTTATGTTCCTAAAAAAAAAATAATGTCATCAATTTGCTAATAGACACCGTTAAAACTGTGGATGTTTTTTTTTTTATCGATTCATAGCCGTTCACATTTGTTTTTTATACGGTTACTCGGTCAGTTATTAAAACGTGTCGGGTAAAAAGCATTGAAATGATCAAGAAAAAAACTTTGTTCTACGGTTTTATTTGCGATGTGATTTTCACAATTATTAAGCTTGGATAAAATTTTAAATTGTTGGTATTTAATACAAAATTAACAATTATTTATATCTACGAGGTATGTATTTTTTTCTTAAGTATGCTGCAGGAAAATAAAAAAGGAATTTAGTACGATGTTTCGACGTTTGTGTGAATTTTAATAATTGGAATATGAATGTTATAGAAATTGTGCACTATGAGTAATTTTAATGAGTTGTTTGCATTAATTGTCATCGTCTATTATCATTAATTCGGATTTGGAGCATTGACGTACCTAATAACTATAGTATAATAGTTTTGCTGAATTTGACATTTTTAGAATGATCATACATTTTATCAATAACAATATGAAATAATCTTCAATCGGTTTGTCGCCATTTTCCGAGATATTAATTATTATCGCAGTACGCTTTTTGCGTACCTTTTAGCTATTTTTTGCCGACACGCACGAAACCTTATAAACTACGTTATTACATTCGTATGTATAAAAGAAAACCATACGGAAAATTAAGCGAGTGTGAATTCTGATAAAAAATAAAATGAAATATGGCGGTATCGATGTTTTTTATTGAAATTTCTTTATACGTTTCACCGCTAAAAAAGACAGACATTTTTTCTCGATATACGACGATTCGATTAGTTTTATTTAAAAAATGGTATTTAAGTAGGTGGGGGCACGTGTTAAAATGTCCTGACTGAATCTCGATACAATATTAAAGTGCGCGTTAATTTTCTGTTAGCAGAAGATACGCAAAGAGCAAAAAATTAGTCTTTGACACGAATAATATAAAAAGGAAATTATTTGGAAAATAATAATAATTTCAATTAGGTATTATATTCTATATAATTCACGAGCGTTTCGCGTGAAACGTTAGTTTAAAAATCAAACAGAGAAGTATATTTATTTAATTGCACCGTGTACACTGCAGCAGTTAATCAATTGTCACGCTGTAATATGATTCTGCGCGTTGAATTTCATATTATCATGCTTGGGAAAACTGAACGCAAAAACAATTTTTGAAAATCAAAAACCTTTATTTTTGTGTATCATTAGCTTGTGAGTGTTTTTTTGCATAGCTTTTACGTCGAACAACGGAAAAACCAGACCTTACTAGGTATACAACCACGAAAAGCCTAGAATACATTATACTCGTTTGGGATATCGAACGACAGGGCAAAGCTACTATACCGAACGTATTATAATATTCTGCGCGGAATCTATAATATTTGTTTTGTAGTTAAGTAAACTGTACAAATGAGAGAAAGTTGAGTTTTCCATTGAGTTTCAAATCGAAAAGTGGCAAAGTTGCACCCCTAGTCATGATAATTATTGAGCTACAGATCACATTTCAATTTATTTAGATGTTCGACTATACAGTAGCTAGTATCTCACTAAACACATTTTCAATAGCGTTTAAAAATAAAATAAAACATATTATATTTTCTCGAGAAAAGAACGAGTTAAAAAAGAAACTCGCGCTAAAAATATATAGAAGTACCTATTTTATGTACAGCGTTGAATTCGAAATGATTTGCAGAACAACTACGTTATCATCGAGTGGATATAGGACGAGGAATCAAAATTAACTAAACGTCACATCGGAGTAGATTTATAATGAGACATTAACATTTTTTTTCTTCAAACTACCTGTACACATTGTTACACATTTCGTTTTATCTTATTATTAAAATGTACTGGATTCTAGTTGAATATAATGAAAAAATTTAAATCAAGATCAAACGGCATCTAGAAAAAACAATACCCGAGTTTTAAATAATTACGTTTAAAAACTGTTTTGTAACTTTCTTTAAGTTTTTTAACGGAAACATTTTAAACAAATTTTCCCTTTAGTAAATATAATCTTTATGTGGTTTTATTTCTTATTTTTACATCTGCATACAACGATCAAACAGTGATCGCTTCGCAAAAATATTTGGGGACGTGGTAAAGTAAAAGAGCGTTCCTATTTAATATTTTCCTTAACTATAAAAAACATTTAGGAGCCATTAAATTAGTAGAAGCGCACTAAAATGTTTTAAAAGAAAAAAAATCAAAAAAAAGCCGGCATCATTCTAGGTCGCGTGGGTAGTATGACGGAGTAGCGACAACGTTTTGAGTGGGTCACTGGTTTGGAAGTTGTGGTTCAAACGTATAAATCATTGCCTTTAGAAAAACGATTCTGAGCAAGCTCAGTTATACGTCTTGGTGAAAACCATATCTGATGAAAAATAAACTTAGAAAATTATTAAAAAATACCCAGCAAAAGTTTTTTTCAATCTTTTATAACGTATTAAATTAATTTAGTACATAAAAGTTTAAAAACGACATGGAATAATTGTTTATGATCATTATAGTACGTAGGTAGCCGTTTTGACGCCGGATTTGGCGATTTTGTCATTTTCGTCGTTTTCGGCAAAATAAGTCGGAAAATAATCAAAATATCAAAAAAACGGTTCATACAAAATAAAATTTAAAGTCAATATCCCAACTTTTTTGTGGTGTTTAACGTAACGATTGGAGTATTCCTTCTAGCGGAAAACGTCATTGCAAATCTGAAAATTTCAAATTTTTTACCGTACAATTCTCGATTTTTCTTTGGTTTTTGGGGTAAAACTCCAAAAGTAAAAGCAAAAATTAAAAAAAAGCTTCATTCAAAGTACCACCGGAGTTGTTCGTAGACTTTTTATTAGAAGCACTGACATCGAGTATCGGCGGAGCATTCCTTTTATACGAAAATGTTATCACAAATCTTGAACTATTCGCCGTAAATTTCTCCGAAATTCCTAATTTTTTCCGGTTTTTGTTGTTTAACTCTAAAAGCAGACAAAATTTACAAAAAAAAAAAAAAGCTTTTATAGAAAAGTACCACCGGAGTCCACGTAACTATCATAAGAGGTACTGACTTTAAAAATCTGAGCATTCCTTCTATCCGAAAAAAAAAACATCGTTGTAAAAACAATGTGCATTGCCGCTCAGAATCTAAAAGAGAGAAACTCCATCACTATGCTGGCGACCTCACCATTATTATTGCGGGTGTATAATATGGTACGACAGTGTACAAAATAATAGCGTAAAAATGGTAAAATAGTTGTGCGGCCATAAATAAAATTCACCCAGGTCAAAATAATATGTCGATCAATATCTGAAAACCCACTAGGTTGATCCAAAACGATGTCGAAAAACATTTTCGCCGTCGTTATGAACAGTTGATTATGCACGGGCACAATTCATAAAATTATCGCGGTCGTCATCATTTTCGATGACACGCGCGCGTCTTTGAAATTCGGATAACGCGTTTTTCGAAAGTTTTTTTTTCGGTCTTTTTACAGCTTCTTTGGTACGAATACGCAGAAAATGTGGGCTGTATTGTTAATATATCGCCGGCAGCTATATTTATCAATATCATAGCGGCCGATATTCACGCGGAAGCTTTGAGGGGAACGCGAGTTACGCGCGAGAAAACCATCAAAACGAAACCGTTTCCGAGTGAAAGAACATTTTTATATTCTTTTGTCAGAATGAGGAAGAAGTAAATCTGAGGCGCGGGTTTTCTCGATTCTTTAATTACGTAGGAATACGAAATTAATTAATAATATACATTAATTAAATTAATGTATAGGTGCTCGATATCTTTCATTTACAAGGGCTCGTAAGCGAGCCGATGAGCTAGGCTCTAACTTTTTAAAATAACAAACAGAATAGAATGCCAGCCATCTCGAGGGGGTGGGAACCGCAGAACAACCCTGAAATTAGCATTCTCTGCGTAAAATATGTTGATTTTAAACGTGCTCCCAAACGCGAGAACGTCTATTTACGAGTTGAGGCACTGACTTTTGATTGAACTCTCGGTCGTCAGCGAGCAGATCCGACGGCAACAGCTGGTTCACGTCGAAACGGTGGTCGGCCCGCTTGCCGAACCCTCTGGCCGTGGACAGGTCCATGTTCTTGAAGCCCCTTATGGACCGTCCCTTGTCCCTGATTTTGTGTTTGTACTCGCTGTTTTCGAAGGCCGGATACGAGCTGACCACCACGACCAGCACCAAGAGCGTGACCTCGATGACCAACAGCCGGACCATTGCCGATGCCGTTGATTTTACGCGCGAACGAGTTGTTTTCCACCTGGAGAAAAAAAAGAATGATATATTTTATGACTAAAACGTCCCTTTTTGGCGCACGGGTACAATACAATAATTAGATCGTTTAATACACAATAGTATCGTGTGTTCTTTTCGACCGACGTACGCTGGGGGTGTTTTTTTTGTTTATGTCGAAATTTAGCAATCTACAGAAGCGACGGGGTCACAGACGTATATTATGTATCGCAGAAAAGGATGAAGCATCGTGTTTCAACTCCTAAGTTCATAATTTGACCGAGACCATAGTCATCGTTTCGAGTTTCCTGGTACCACGGGGGGAAGTGCGCCGAAAAACGTCTTCGTTACACACGTTTTTTTTTTTTCTGCCTCCTTATTGACGTAAAAAAGAAAAAAGAACGTAATGAACATTCTGTTAGAATAATATACGATATTATAGTAAACGTTCTGCGGAACGTTATTACCCGCGCGGACCATGCGTCGTCGTCACGTCTGCGGCGGCGGTCGGACAAATTTTATTCGCCCGGAAAGTTTTCGAATAATCGTGTAACCGCGAGTCAGTCATAATAAAGTCAACTTGATAATAACGTAGTTTTTTTTTTATTTAGTCCAAAGTAAACTTCGCGCGGCTTTAAAACGCCACATCATTTCTTCTTCTTTTTCTTTTTACTCCTGTTGGCGAGTATACTATACTAACGACGTTTGCGGCTTATTTTTCATTCGTTCATAAACACACATATATATATATGCACGTAAACTTTTCACAATATATCATAGTTACGTGGGATAGTCCGAACGGTTTAACATTTTTTTACGACAAGACCGCGGTGTTTCCGTTGCGCGGCGCTACGAACTTATATCAAACGGATATGAACACGATACGAACTTGCCGACGCGTGCGTGAAACGAAAGATTTAAAACACGTGTCGGCGGGACACAAACTGAAAATTCGGTCGAGTACACGTTTTTATGTCTAAAAATAATTTCTTTAAAATTCAAAACCGAAGGAACCCGCGTATTACAACGATCATCCGCCGCGAACAGGCTTAAATACGTTTTCTTTAGACCGCAATATTACACGCGTGGTGTATGGCGTATTAAAAAAAAATAAAATAATAACACAAATAACTCGCTGTTAACGCAACACGTTTCGCACAAGACGCGCCTTTACGCGAGAAGAAAAAAAATGTTTAGAATTCGCGCGCACTGTTCGACGATTGTTTTCGGAAGGGAAATTGTTTAAATATCGCGGCTATACCGACGGATCTATAAATTTAAAATCCAAAAGTCACATTTATTTTTAACGTTTAATCCGAGGTTTTGATTGATCTACAGTATACATATTACGAATCGCATTAAAAAATATACACATTACCACCTACTAAACAGTTGATAACTTTTCGAAATCCGAGTACACACTCAAACGCTTCACGTTACTTATGTACCAACAATAATTTAAATTCAATTTATTTCGCTAAACTTCACGAGTGAGTCGTGAGTCAGTATTTACAAACTGTTTGTCGAATCGGCAAAAAAAATACGGGTGTTTATACGTATAAATTACGCGTTTAAATTTAATCGATCGAAACAGTTTCGTTCGTCATTTATAGGTTCGGTTAGAACGCGTTGTACTACAAATCAAAATGCGTCAAACGTTTTTTACGACACATTTTTTCGCCGTTGATTGGACCGTTCATAATATGGCTCGCGCTAAAAGTTAATTGTGTGCGTTTCCGTCGGCTTACGATTAATCAAAAAAGCGTTCGATTATGCGTAAATTTAAACCGCGTTCGATTCGTTCTGTACGTTACAGGTACATTTGATTATTTCCAAATACTATAAAACGTATTAATGCGCTTTTCATAACTAGGTAAATAACATTTCGCCGTTGAACTATATAAGTTCATTAGCATTATATGTTTAGTACATTTAATTTAAAACGGTCACAAAAACATACCTATCGTTAGCACGTATTGTCGTATACATAACCGAGTCGAAAACGAAATAAATCGTTACTTTAGAAACAACTGTTCTGATCAGAGTTCGGTATTTACTATGAAAATATATTTTAGTCGTCATCACGAGTATATTAAAACCATGTACGATACGATAAATTTTTTTTTAACGATTGTAAGCCTACGTGTTGCTTATGATAATTTTAGAACTGCAAAAAAAGAGCTTATCTCTAACTATAAGAGTCTATTATAACGAGACGGTTATTGATTAATATGGTCAACAAAGTTTTAACATGTTTTAAGAACATTGGAAAATAATTTTACACTCGTCACCGAAACAATCTATCGAAAATCAGCGAGTTTAGTCGAACGTTCTCATTTTAGAACGCGCAGGCTAAAAATGGGCAGACGATTCCAAAAAACACACTTTTAAAAATATAAGTTAAAAAAAAGTTTTTTATACGATATTTTTCTATAGGTCTCTTACCGCCGAAAAAAAGTAATAAATAAGAAAAATAAAAAAAAAGCGTTCATTTTGTTTAACATTTCGAGATTACATCTAACTTGGAATGTTTTTTTTTTTTTATGAATTTTTTTTCTTACTTATAGAATTTAGATTTCTTACTTATTTTTTAAGGCGGTGAAAATGCTATATAAATGCATTCTATTTAAACAAATTTTTTTTACTTTTTGAATAAAAATTCGCACGGAACACTGTTCAGCATAAAAAAAATTGGGGGAGGGGTTGTCAAAATCACGATTGTCTAACACGAAAACCACCGAAGACGAAGTTAGCTAAAGAGTGAAAAGTGGTGACAAACATAATGTTTAAAGGTCTTTGAATATAAAACATTTTTAAAAATATTAATTTAAACAATGCGTGAAAATTTCAATTAATTCGGCCAATTTCAGTGTCATCTTGTGTACAACTATGTTTTATGTTGATGCTCTAAACCAACACCTTGGCTGGTTTTCCTCAAACAACCAAATGAACAGTTAACAAATTTCATTCTGTACAGAATTTTTTGAAATCTTAAAAATGAAAATTGCAAAATACCTTTTTTTTTTCTCTTAAGAATAAGCAATTTTTTCCCCATAATGTTGCCAATTTTTAATGTTCAAGTTTTAAACGCCTAATAAGAGTGATTACAAATATTTTCGGATCCAATTTTCAAAAAAAAAAAATTCAAACCAATCCTTTAAAATTGTGTCATCAAACTTGTTTCAAAGTTTGGTGTCTCAAAACTGAAAATCAATGCTTTACCAAACAAAAGCTGACATAGGATTCCGTATAGTTAAAACCATTTGTA
>CM029360.1:8932416-8969885 GCA_017140985.1 Hormaphis cornu | reverse complement strand
ATAGACTAACTTTTTAATTTTAATCACAAGTTAATTTCTCGTGTCCCTCGTAGAGCCTAAACTAATTGACCGATTTCCACGAATAAGGAGTCTACAAATTCGTTAGTATCCGTAAAGTATTTTAGACTAGTTTTTTTTAATTACTAATTAATAGTTAATAGTTTTAATTATTTTAGACTATTCGCATATACTATTCGTTTTCTATATTAAGCTGTCTTATAAAGGATAAATAAGCCTATATTATTATTATTAAGAGGCGTAAAGGAATTAAATCCCCTTTTAAAATTACACACTTTTCGTTTTCGAGCTAATATTTGTCACACAGTTTCGTTTATGATGATTTCTAATTAATTGCAAGTAGGAAAAATTATTAAATCATAAATTCTTAAAATACATTATTGCAAAAACATTGGTATACATAGCTTTTATCAAAAGTAAAATGGCCTATATTTTATTTTTACCTTTTATGCGTCTCGGATGTATATAATATTTTAAAACGCATTATCCACTTTTGAATGGCAAATTGAAATTTTTTTATACTGCGTATCCGTGTCAGTTTACTATATAACTTCATTTGACTGAAATACGCCCGTTATATAGCGTTTAATTTGATTAAATACTTTACTAGAATTTGCTTTCTACTACTATCCACAGGGTACAGTCGAATAAATTATAAATAATAATCAATACCCCGTGTGCTTTAACGTCAAATTAACGTTTAGATAAACCATCAGATCCTGAAAGCTCATGGATTCTACGTCAAAATATTAAAAATCCCTTCGTTTCAAAGTCACCAGGCGATTTATTTTTTTTAACAACACGGACTCCATATATGCGTTTTACCCATCACGCCATCTTGCGCACGTTGCAAAATTAATTCGTAATAATAATTAATACAACGAATAATGCGATAAACGATTTTAGAGTTTTGAAGTGCGTTTAATTACGTTTCGACTGTATTGCAATGTACAGATATTTTACGAGTGTATATTAATTTAGGGAAAACGCTAATTTTTTTTGTTAAACACTCTCAGCTATTTTTCAAACGTTTTCATTCAACACACAGCATTTCACGATTATTCGAAGCGAAGAAATCGATTCGTATCAACTAAATTATGACAATAAAAACCATAAAAAACCGCTCAGAATCTAAAATAATGAATAATGGAATAATATTTATCGCAGCACGATTTGTTTCAAACAGGTGATCTGATTTATTGTTCAAACGAATTCAACTAAAAATCTGTGTGCAATTTAATTTAGTAAATAATAGCAATAATAATATATTTTAGTAAATACCGCTATTATAAAATGCATTTTACTAGAACGCCCACTGTATATAGTAGGCGCGTTATTGTTCAAAAGCGTTATTATACTATCGAGGAGCTGCTCATGTCTGAAAAAAAAAATAATAATAATAATGGCTGATCTTTGACTTATTCTATTATTTGTAATTGTATTCTGCCTTAAAATCATGGACTTTCAACACAATAGTACAGTGGACCTATTGAGTTTTCAAATAAACGGATAAACAACGATTAATGAATGACATGGACATGGGTATCGTTTAAACGTTATATTAAATTTAAAAAACGTTTTCGATTTTATGGTGTTTGAATAAGTTTAATATGCTTGGATAAAACATATATATTGTATTGAAGTAATATTTTTAGATCAGTCGGAGCGATTGCAGAGAGTGTAATATAATTCACCGTGGCGTGAATTTCTTTTTTCCAAAAAGTGTTTACACAAAAACGTGTACAGAATTTTTTTTTTTTTCAAACGAAACAAATATTAGTTTATACTCTACGTGGGTATACGTACTTTCCGTTTGCAATCGTATTTCAGAACTTGAGCAAAGGGGAACACATTCTTGTTGAACATATTGAAGACAGAATAGAGAAAATTAAAAAAATCCAGAAATCGATAAACCGTTATACGGTGTAAAAGATCCGCGGACTGTAGCTTGTCATAAACTCTAGAAAATAACAAATATTATTAAACCTTAACAGTTACTGTACTCCGGTAGTTTGTTTATCTGCCAAGTTAAATTCACTATCTAAACACGATTTTTTCAAATAATTGCATCGCCAACAGTAATACAATATTTTAATTTTTGTTTACTCGATCGATGTCAACTCGTTGATTGAAATATACCACCGACATACCTATTATATACACACATACTTACCGGTCAAAAAAATTTGAACACTTCTGCGCTTTCCCGACTAAACGGAACGGGCAGATATTTTTTAGGTGCTTGGATTTCTTATAGAAATGTTCTATCAACTGCAGTATGTTTAATTTAATTTCGGCACTCGGGACTTGCTGAAACTCTCTGCAGACTTACATAATAGTCGGTCAATAAAAGTTTATGTTAGCTATTTAAATTATCGAGTACGGGAGAAAACCACGATCACCCATGAAATTATGTCAACCATAACTTCACTTGTACACCCGAAATAATTTTAAAATTTGATTATACGTGACTACAGACTTGGCAGGTAATACAATATACACAAAACTACTCAAATAAAAATCGTTTTAAACTTGTACGAATTAAATCCTAAAATATTTACTAAACGTAAACGTGGTTTTCAACTGCACGCAATTAGAACGAAAAGCATACGGGTACTAAAATACATAGAAAAAAGCAAAACGTATACAGTGACTTTACACTTTCTCATCTTCAGTTTAAGTAAGTTTCACACCTGTACAAAGAACTCTTTAATCGCAGTAATGGCTATATAGTAATAAATTATATTAAAGCTTTTTTAACATTTCGAAACTGCTTCAGCAATGACACACTAAATGCTAATAATAATGAGTATTAAGATTTTTTTTTGTTATTTAACACCACACTCAAACGTATTCGAAAGAAGTGAAATGTTATTATTAATATTCTACTCTCATACACTGCAGACTATCTCAGAAGGATTTTCATTTCGAAACGACTCCGTTGAGTATAAAAATATTTTCTTTTGTCTCCTTTAGTTGGTTTATCATTTGAAATAATTCATTCGACAGTGAATACTACAGTTGTTTATTAAATAATGAATGATATTCAACAGAAATTTGTTTTGTTCTTTGGTACTTGTTCATGTTACCTACATTATTTCTGACGGACGGTAAATTTAAGTTTAAATGGTAAACGTTATGAACGCATTCATAACTAGCAGCTATAAAATTTGAAAATCTAGCTCGTTGTTTTAGTAAAGGTCAAATGGTAAAATTTTGTCAGTTTTTATGGAAACGATAATTTACAGTCGTATATTTATGCGCTACTCTTAGACATAAGATGAAGTTTTAATATATGTCTTTGACCTATTTATTTTTGGGAAAAAAAAAACTGCATTTATGTAACACAAATCTCTATGGTCCATGCTCTATAATTATGTTTTACAGAATATACCACGAAATGACTTAAAAATTGTAGTTTCAAAAAAAAAAAAAAATTACTATTTTATGTTTTCAATTTTAAATTTGAAAATGACATTAAAAGACTAGTCTTACTTTATTGGTTCGTCAATTGTTACGTACACAAAGTTTCCCCTCCCTCACGTTGCCAAATTAACAGTATAATTTTAAAAAGTTAGTAACATTTTTGAGTTGGTACGTTAGTTTTGAAGGTTGACGTTCAACGTTATATATTTTCTAAGCATCGATAAATAACTGATTGAGCTCCAAACTGATAGAAATCGTTTGAAATTCGTATGACGTTTGAACTTCAAACGGCATTCTAATAGTATGTAAATATATCGATTGATTTGAATGATATACTCGGAAACGTTATTGGCGAAAAAATTAGACAACGAAACAATTAAAATGTACAGAAACGAAAATCAACCAAACGTCAAAATTTGTATAAATGAATAAAACAACATTATAGGCTAAGAAATTACGAGTGTCATATTATAAAACTAAAAACAACAAACTGTGAAGAATATACCAAAAATTTAAAAAAATTTTTATTTCTTCGTTTCATTTAAACTCGCGCACTAGTTGAAGGGTTTTTTAGAAATGTATATTAGAGAACGCGCTGTGTCGTAAACCATAATGTCAGAGAAATCAAAAACGTGCATCGAGATTCCAGAACGTTCGTTTCTGTTTTGTTCGTCGAATAAAAAACGGTTCAATTAAATTAATTTAAGCTGTAGCCGTGACTGACAAATCAAATATTTAAATGGCGCTAAGGTCGAAATCGTCCTTAGGTGTACGGCTGTGTGCAGCTATAGACCGTTTGTTATTTTTTTTTCCTGTCGTTAAAAATATGTATACCTATACGTATATTCTTCCCGTCTACCAGAATCCAAACGGTTGTTGCAGATCATCCTCTCGAGATTCGCGAATCCCCCCGGTAATCCCGTGAGACAAATGCATCAATCATTGGCATCGAAAACAAAACGAAATTTTAGTTTTTGTCCAGTAAACGTTCGATGTTTTGTCGTATTCGCACGGTCGCAGAAAACGAAAAATCGTTTCGTGCATTGTTTCAAAAACGTACAAACGTCCACCCCGAATATTATAAATTAAAAATGTAAACACGCAGAAGCATAGTGAATAATGGAATTTTAGATAACATCATCAATCATCACCGAACTCCTCGGCAATTTAATTTCTCCATCAAATAATCGGTCTTAGCACTGACTGTGGATTTATAAGACTAAAAATAGGTACCTATAATTTTTCGGAAAATCGACTTGCTTTAAACTTAACCCGATAATAGTACCATCAAAAAAAACCTGATTCCCACAACATAAACACTATCGACGACCAAAAATTATTGTTCAACGATCGAGTGGTGCGGTGTAGTCAAAAATTATTTTGACTACAAAAGATACGTCTTATCGTATAGCGCCTACGGATGAAATTCAACTTGACGAAATGTCGTCTCTCGTCACACCCGTTAGCCACGCGGATTTATATTTCGTGTACAGTATTATGTGCATGTCAATCATTTGTTTATCAGAATCTTAAACGATCTACACCTTTTCACAGTGAAAAGTAATTATCCCGCGAAAGAAGTTATATTTTCTGTATTCACTTTTTCGTTCGTGCGCTAATTTTTGCACACGACACCACAAAAAAAATAGGTATTTGGCCTGTGATCGTAATTTATTTAAAAATATTTGTTAAATTTTTTATAGTTTTTTTGTTAATTTAATCTAAATGCAAAAATAAATTTCAAAAATGGTCTGAATGACTTGAAATTTCCACAGGTCGCGTTGTTAGGATACAACTAACCCCGCACACGTAATTCGAGGAAATATTCCTCGAAAAATGAAATGTTTAAACATGATCGGAGTAAAGAAAAATTACTCAAATTGTCATTAGAAACTCAAAAAAAAAATCCGAATCAAATGTGAGACTATTAAGTTTGAAACTTTTTGAGTCGCGTTAATAGTAAACGAATAGGTAGAGTAATCCGTTCACGGTTAAATTATTTAGGCGTGTCTGTACATAATAAAAACCTATACACCTCTCAATAACTATGCCACTGATTTCAACCACCTTCGAGCTTAAGCTGAGCTTAGTTTTGCCGGATCAAAAGGAAAGATTTCGTGTGTATCAAATATTTGTACGTATATATAATACAATATTATTATTTACTTCGAAATGCCAGTCGTATGACCCCTTAAATAGTTGGACGATTAAAATCCGCATGATAAAACTACAGTTAGGACGATCGATCCCGTTGTCCTTTTTAAAACAGATCATTTTTATCTTTCGGCTCGCGTGCCGTATTTTGCGTTTACCTACTTAAAGTATTAACCGCGTCGGGTTTCAATAAAACTGCCTACGCGTTTCGTAAGCTATTTACCGGCTTTTATCATATATAAGCCAAGTATTAATAGAAGATTCCAAAAGAAAAAATAACAATATACACGCAACGATATGTGTGTACACAGTGATCGTATATAATTTGGAAAATCAATAAATAAGGTGGCTTACATGTAAAAATGCGGCGTTGATAAAGATTACTATGTTATATAAAATCATCACGAGTATAAAAGAAAAAAAGCCAGGGTCACTCTCGTAGGTAAAGTGGTCAATTGATGAAATGACGACTACGCTTTTGGTGGGTCACTGGTTTGGAAGTTGTGGTTCAAACGTATTATTACGTTTAGTGATTATTATTTAATATCTGAAAGCAATGATATTGCCTTCAGAAAAACGATTCTGAGCAAGCTCAGTTGTCTAGTATACGTCCTGGTAAATTTTTCGAGAATTTCAAAGTTCTATACTCAGCTCAAACATTTTCGAAATCACTTGAAACTTTTATCGAATCTGTATCTTACTTGTTTAAATATTAAGTAAAAGCTTCAGCTTGTTCCGATTATTATTTTGTATGTTATGGCCAAAAAACTAAATCGACACGTCTGACAACGGATTTGGCGATTTTGCCAGTTTCGTCGTATTCGGCACATAACTCAGAAAATAATTAAAATACCAAAAAAATGCTTCTCATAAAATACAAGTTTGAGCCAAAATCCCAACATTTATGTGGTGTTCAATGTCACGATTGGAGCACTCCTTCTATCCGAAAACGTCATTACAAACCTGAAAATTTCAAATTTTTCGCCGTAAAATTATCGGTTTTTTTTGGGGGCAGGGATTTTGGGGTAAAACTCATAAAATATAAAAAAAATATAAGCTTCAACCAAAGTACTGTCGGAGTTTATAGACCTTTCGTAAGAGGTACTGACTTTGAAAATCGGAGCATTCGTTCTATACGAAAACTTCATCAAGAATCTATAAAATTTCAAACTTTTCGCCGTAAATTTCTCTGGAATTCGCAATTTTTTTTTTTTTTTTGGTTTTTAGGTTTTAACTCAAAAAGTAGATAAAAAGCATTCCTTCTAACCGAAAAGTCGTAGGCAGAAGAACCCTTTAAAATTAAATGCCGCGCCAGCTGAAAATCTTGCTGTCCTCTATACACCCCATTCCACCTTCTCGTGCTTAAACTTTTAGAAGTTCTCCGGCCGCACACGAATATACGCTTGAATATACACCCGTTACGGGGATTAACAATTGTTTTAAGCGTTTTAATATATTTGCATGCATTATAACCATTGACTTGCGTACAAAACGGTTTGTGTAAAACGGCGCAAAAACCGCGGAAATTCTCGGTTCGGAAAGTCCGGCACGAAAAAATCAGAGAAATCAACGCGGCAAAAAACTGTATAATTTACGACGAACACAAATTTTTGTCGTTTTCACTTGTTATTCTTCGCTGTATATATATATATATATATATAACTCTTCTATAAAATTTATTCAAATACTTGAGTTGTACACGTGACGAAAGTGCGAGACTATTGACTTTAACAAAAATTTCGCACCGTTTTTGATACATTCCGGGTTAAATAAAGAATCTAGAAATGTATACAAATATTTGCGTATTTTTAGTGGTATGTTACAATATGTATATTTGAAAAATATTAGCAGTGTAGGTATAATGATTCGTACACAACAATGTCATAATTCATAAGACTTCAATGGTAAAATGAAGTTTATAATAGGTTTTTAAATATTAGTTATTATATCAATAAAAATCGTTTTACCCTTGTCCGTGTTTAATATTCTTACAAATTTACTGTACAAACGAATTTCACAATTTTTATTAATGTTTTTTGTTGATCATAATATATATATATATATATTAATGACTTAATTAATACATTTAATTCTACTGTTAGATTTCAGACGTAGAAACTTATCGTTACAATTTTAACTATTATATTTCGTCTGACGCACATAAATATTTGTATCCAACAAAATCATTTTGAATTAATAATACGTACACGCGCTGCACTAATTCGTCCGTTCATAATTTCAAAACCAAATGAAGTTAAAAACACAATTTTTTTGTTTAACGGTTTTGTAAATTTAGTGTACATATTATGACATTTTAAAATAGCGTGTTGTTTTAAAAACCATTGAAATGATCATCTTCCGTGAATAATTTTTCATATTTTTTCAATATTTTAACGTTACATATTATTATACCTAACACTTTAAGATAACATTTGTTTGTCCGAATTCAATGGTTTACCCAAGAGGATTAATGTAAAAATGCGTTTTTTTTTTTTAGTTTGACAAATTTGTTAATATGTTTACAATGGCACATAGCCCCGTGTTATATAATTAAGTTTTATTTTTTTATTGTTTCCACACGTTTTATTGATAAGTCTTAAAAAATCAAACTCTTAAAAACTTTCAATATTTTAATACACGTTAGTGTATTATGACTTGTTTAAGTACTTACACAGTAGGTATACAGCGTTATTTAGTTTTCAAATATGTTTAAATATTACACTTTTACTGCCGAATCGTTGAATAAAAAAACAATTCTATTCTATTTTCGAGCGTCTAAACAATAAAATATTTTTCATTAAATTCAATATAAAATAGTACTAGAACGCAAAAGTCAAAAAAGAAAAAAAAAAAGGTGATTTAACCTATTTGTTATTTACCCCTTTTGACAAAAACGAAGAATGATTTTTATTATAAAACACGAATGGTTTTCTTTTTTAAGTTGTGTATTCTACATTCTTGGTTTGGTTTGAAAAAAAAAGAAAATAATTTTTTTTGCACATTTCCCGGTAAACAATGTCTTGTGACAATTGATCATGCAAATTGTAAAAAAAAAGAAAATCTACTCAAATCAGTGACCTACTCATTGTCACGAGTCTCAGTATAGTAAACTCCATTCGGGTTATCAACATTTTTTTGTTTTTTTTTTTTTTTTGTTCTCATGACTACTGACACAAAAACTAAACAATAATTAAAATGTATATTATTCTGTAATGAGTGATGACAAATACTTCAGTAAAACATGATTTATTTTGTGCCGATCATTAAAAATAAATTATAACATATTCATATTATGGGTTGTGACATTATAATACTTTTATATGTATGGTATACATTTTATACAGTACAGTTTTGTCATTAATTTACTTGACAAATGTATATTGACATACTCGTAAAGAGTGGTA
This sequence comes from Hormaphis cornu, assembly GCA_017140985.1. NCBI lineage: Eukaryota > Metazoa > Arthropoda > Insecta > Hemiptera > Hormaphididae > Hormaphis > Hormaphis cornu. Next base: position 8,960,883 of record CM029360.1, on the reverse strand, counting down.
GTTGTTTTTGACAGAATTTCGGATTCAAAAGAGAGCAAAATCACCTATGAAAAAATTGCATTTAAAATAATCAGTATCATTTCGGTGTTCCGTTGGGAGAAATTATGTTTTTCCATTGAAACATTCTAAAATGTTCTAACGACTTTCACTGTAGAACAAAATTAAAAACCGAAAACTTTGACGATATAACACGAATTAACAGTAAGTAATGCGTTAAAAATATGTGCGTTGACAGAATAAAGATGATGATAAGAATAGTTCCGCGTTTCCTGAGAGGAATGACGAGAAAATGTCTGTGTTTCATTTAAGTGTGGCCAACAAACATCTAATTATTAACCGCAGTCTTAATATAAACGAAATTTTGAATTCCACGACAGAGACATTGTTTATGTATTTATATATATGGAAGCGGCGAAGAATTCTAGTTATTTCGAAAGAGATTGATCAGAAATGTCTTGTTAAAAATATGAGAGTTCAACTGAAAAGTACGAGAAGTTATACCAATACAAAGTATACGAAAAATAAAAAATTCCTCACTTGAAAGCCACCTGTTGTAAAAAATTTTGGCCGAGAAAAATTAGGAATATTTCGTATATTTTTGCTAGATATCTAAATTCAATGAATTATTTTACAGACTAAGTAAATTTACCGACCGAAAATTTTACGGTTTTTTTTTTTATTGATATTTTTCCCACGAATTTTGTTAAACCTCTGTGGGTATGAATCCAATTTTTTTAATTGATTTTTTTTTATTATTATTTGTTACCCGTGTGTTTTTGGCCACTGCAAATCCTCCAAAAATCGTTGAAATTCATTAAAAATTTTTTATAATACTATTGAAATAAATGTAGTTTGAACGTTGTAAACATGTGGTATTTAAGACTCGATATTTTCACACAATTTTGGTAGGCAATTGATTAAAAATTTAATAAAAACATCAAACTATATAGTTTCCAAACCAGTCCAAACTTTCCAAAGCTATGACCCACTGCAAAAAACGTCTATATTTTTACCGTGCATTTGAGAAAAAATTGTGATCTCTCGTCAAAAATGGAATTATTATGATTTTAAAAGTATTTTATATTTTTTTAACGTCGCATAATAGAACGAAATATTAAAAAATATAATACGTATCTGCACGTATTTGATTGCTTTTATTGATTGTTTATTGTTTATTGATTGTTTGTTTGATTGAAAAGGAATTGTAATTTTGGACGGGTAAAATCATACATTCTCTTGAAAACTACTCTCTGAAAAATAAAATCAACAAAAAACGTGCAAAATGAAAACAATCGTTTTATGATTGTTCGCTTGTTATTGTAGGTGTTTTAAATTTATATGGTTTTTAATAGTTAGAAAAAAAAAAAAGTCGTTTTTAATATTTAAAGAAGAGACATGAAAAATTAATATACCATTTGGCACAGGTGTGTTGTGGCGCGAAGAAAAAAAGAAGACTAAAAACTCAACAAACGTTGATAAACGTTTTTTAGAGTACCTTACCGCAAAGTAATGTTATACAACATAGTATCGTGATTTGTGTAAACATTTTTTAGCACACTATTTAAACTTATTTTTTTGAAAAATTAAAATCTATTTGTAATCTGCATTTTTACTAAAACGTGTGCAAAACATATAAAACAATACTATTTGTCATTATCAAAACCGAAATCGAGCAGCTAAAACAGGAAAGACAGTTCCAAGTTAATAGGTACGACACGTATGTTCCCCTAAAACTGTATTATTATCATGTGATAGGCCTTTGGCGGGTCACACTAAAAAATAACGATTTCTCTGCTCTATCGCCTACGAGTAGAATCTTCTTAAATCCGCACCACCACGTGGTGTGTAAACGTGTGACAGAAAAGTGTCGTCGAAAAACTACATCAATAAAATATTACGTAAATATTATTTTTTTTTTTACGTATAAAATACACTTGAAACTACGTCGGTACCAACTGATACGTAATTTTAAATACGTATTACAAAAAAAAAAAAACCTTTTTTGTTAAATAAAAAACAGCTATACTCACTTTAAATTCAATCATACAAAAGTACTTCGATTTATATCAATTCGATTTGATATTTATAAGAATTGTTTATTTTATTGATTTTTAATATTAATTGTTGTGTCATCATTAATATAACTACATATGCATTGTTTTTATTTTATAATTATTATCATAGTAGATTACTCACCGAAGTATCGAGACATCAAATTTTACTTTTTAGCTTTATGAATCGTATTTCATATGTAGTGTGACGAACAATAAATTATCGTTTTCGAGCGAAAAACATTGCAAGTATACCTACCCTGTAGGTAATTACCGCGCCTTAATAGCATTTGAAAATAATATTTTATCTAAGTAAAACGCGATAGCACAGTTCCCCGTGTATAATGTACTTGATAGTACGATTTAAAAAAAAAAAAGTGTCTGATAAATCCACAGTCGGTTGGTCCCTGAATGAATTTTTTAAACAAAGAGTACAAATAATATGACAATTTGAATACTACGGCCAGCCATCCGTATTCATATTATTCAACCGTCATCAGTAAATAACTTTAAACAAGAATCAGAGAGCCGAAGACACGATTCGTATTAACTTATAAACGATTTTTTTTCTTCTATTTTAAAATGGATGAATATATGAGTGCTATTATAAAGTCTGCGAGGTTTTTTTTTCGTGCCCTACTTTTAATAATGATGGGTGATGATCTAATCTCAGGAAAGTATCGGTGTTCTGGTTAACGGTTTAACGCTTTATGTTAAACATTTTTAAACTCGGCCAAAACACAATTATATAGTCATCTATCATATACGCACGCGTTTATTCCATTGAAATTAAATTACTTGAAATAGCATTGTCCCTAGAGTTCTAATGAAACGCACGTATCAAATACGATATAAATTATTATCTCTTTGAATTTTTTTACATTTTGTTTACTGCAGTTTGTATGGCTTTCAAAAAAAAAATTTTTTTTTTAAGTTAAGTGCGTATATAACGTGTAAACTCCATTCAATCCAACAATGGTTTGAGAAATTATGATACATTCAAATAATTTTCGGAAGAGGTACGTATGGATAAAACGCATAATGACAAAAATGAAAATATAACGATGTAAAACGTTTATAAACCAAAATTGCACCAAACAATTTTCATACACTCACGCCCAATATATATAGATATACATATACATAACCGAAAGTTAATGATTTTAAAAAAGAACAACAATAACTATGAAAACCAAAAAATTTCTATAATTTACGATCGGTTGTCGAATATTGTCAAAATAATTTCCGATCGCACACGTAAGTGCATCAAACTCTTATGAATGAAAATGTATCGTCATTCAAAGACGATTTTGTTAAAAAAAAATTAACGAAATCACATAAAGTACCAATTCTAATAGAGGCCAAACACCTATCTTTAAAAGTGTCGTATGAAAATATGGGAACGGTTTTATTAACTACCAGCAAAATTCGGTGATGGAAAAAAAAAAGAACATCATTTTAAATTAATATTAAGTTATATCTAAAAAACCTACTTACGTTGATCCAGACAAATACTATTTTTTTCGAGGATAATTGTTTATTTGCTTGCGTCTCATAAGCTATATTGTACCGATACAAAAAAGAAAATAATGTTTAACTACGGTTTTTAATTTACATATTATAAAAATATGTGAATAGAAGTGAATTTTAAGACGAGTAACAAATGACTCTACAAATATTATGCGTCACCTACATCATGATGGTAATGATTTTTTAAATTTTATTTTCCAATAAAAAAAATCAATATTTGAAATTTGGTTGCAATATTTTGTTTATAGGCCCGTAAAAACTACAGTTTTGAGCATGGTGTTGTAATGTTAATTTTTTTTTTTTTCGTACACTTAATAAAAGAAAGGTTCTTTTTTTTCTTCCTTTTTTATATGTATTACTACGTTTTTAAATAAGGTTCTACATGAAAAGATCGGAGCACTACTTATACATACGTGTTTGTTAGACCGATCGGACTCGCATCTCTATCGGCGTTTCTAGTCTAAATTTGTGCGTGTTTTCGGATCAAAACTCGCTAAACACGTAAAATTCTGTGAACTGTCTCGAATAAGATCTAATTTCCTAACTTTTTCGTTTTATAAACCGTTGAGCTCCTTCCGCTCGAAAACGCGCGAATGATCGAATTTGACGACGTTCCAATGATTTTCGTCGTTTTCCGCAGATAACGCGGAAAATAAAAAAAAAACGTTTCAAATAAAACCAAAATCTAAATTTTTTCTGTTTAGTATTCGACGTACGAAGAGATCGGGGAGCCACCAACGTAAACGTGATTACTTATAATGTAGTGTCAAGAAGATTTCTAGCGTTTTTTTTCACAAAAACGGTCAAAACATTTTTCGGACGGTAAAAAAATTTAAAAAAGTAATATTCCTACTCTCGCGTCAAGTCTGTAGTCGAGTCGTGTGACAATTTTTCGATCGGACGCACCCTAATATAATATATATATAATATTTATTATACATCTGTTGGTCAAAGTGTTCGCGGAAAAAAAAACAACACTCGGAATCTAAAAAATACGTTTTCGGCGATTACTTACCGGGGTGTGTCGGGAGTAGTCGCGGGGACCTGGCGAGCGCGGTCTTTCGCGTACGTGCGGCGGATGACTCGGCGAGCTGAATGAGGCTGACGGCGAAGACGCGGCGCAATATGTACGCGGGGGGCGCCGGACGCGCGTCAGACCGCGGTGTCGCGCCCGGAAAGTAAGTACACCCCCTGACCGCCCGCGGCCGCGTTGTTATTTTTTTTCGTCGTCCCCGTGTGCAACCTGTTGGGCAGCGCACAACGGTCGCGCGAGTCGGGCCAATATTTGACGGGGTTGATGGGGTAAAACGAATTCGACAACAAAAAGTTTCTACTCGTACAACACGTTTTAGTTGTTACGCGTGAAACAGCTACGTCCGATATTTACTGCGATCGAAAAATCCCCGCCGTAACTCGTATTTCAACAAATTTCGTGAGTGGTCGCGCTAAATCACGAGAAAATGTTTTCGAAAAAATTATTTTCGGACGACGAGGGGTGGCCGGCGACACGTATTTGACGTCCCTCCTTGTTTTCGATACATTTTGAGTATGAACGTTTGGGCAAATTTTGAAAACGGCCACGCGGATTCGTGCTAACTATCGGCGTAAGAAATTTTTAGTTCGGGAGAATGGCAACGGGGTTACGTGTTGATTTTACCAATTGTTCGCTCCCGACGAGCATATACCTGCGTCGTATCGACTCTAATTCGATAAGTTTATCATCAGATATACCGCGACCGGGCGATACCCACATCGCCGATGAATTATAATAATTGAAATAGTCGGACCGGAGGAAGCAAAAAATGTATAGTGTCGGCGTAACACAATTACACGCATCCACAATTACACACACTGATGGTCCTACCGTGGATCGATTAAAGAGGATGAAATTTTTTTCTGTGTTCAATTCCGACGATTAGTTTCCCGCGCGGAGAGCTATTCAACGAGGGCGGCGATTGTGTCGTTTAACTTCGTTACGCGCGCGTGTACGCGCACACGGCTGCTATACAAACGTTTTTTTTCAGACAAAACGGAAGAATCGAACGCTTTCGCAAAACGTTTCCAGGTAGATAAAATAAGATAAGACAGCGTTCAGCGACGGTACGTTGAAAACGTTTTCAGTCTAAATCGATTTTGTCGATCAAAACCTACAAGTGTGTATTCGTATGTTCAGAACATATTTTTATAGTTGTCGATCGTCGAGCGTTCTAGAACCAAACGAATTCCGGTCGCACGAAAAATTTGTTGAAGACGTATTTTTTACACTCCGTTCAATTCGTTTTGAGTCGTCAGTCAGGCCACACCGGAGAGGATATCACCGGCGCGGGGAGACGCATAGTCCGGACAAAATTATGACTGTTGGCTGTTCCGCGTCTAATCGGGACCCGCCCGCGAACGGATGGCGCGGTCGAGAGCGCGGATAAAGAAGGATCTAAAAGAAGCAATCGTTGTCTCCGAAAAAACGATTCTGAGCAGTTCTCTGGTATAACATACACTTCCTAGTAAGGTAAATTTGTCTAGAATTTCAAAGTTCTATATATGCTCATAGTTCATTCGAAATCGCTTTTATCGAACCCGTTTTTATATCATCGTCGTGTTTCAGCTCGTTCCGATCGTCGTTTTGGACGTTACGGCCAAAAACTAAATAACCGCGATAGGTACGCCGAAGACACGTTACGGCCGTAATTATTGTTTCTCCCTATAGTTTCTCGACTTTCCGTCTGCAGTACCGGCCCGGTCCGAAGGCCTATCAGAAGTGGTACCACCGGTAACTTTAGCGATCTTGTACCCCAAAAAACACAAAACAAAAAAAAAAAATACAACAATTTTCGTTACGTTCAGAATCTAAAACCTCGACAGGGTTCAAAATAACGGTCATGTTATAGTGTGTATAACCGTTGACGACAACGCGCACGAGTTAAAATGCTTTCAATAATACATTGTAAACTACCGGTTTTTTCAAAAACTTACGCAAAGTTGTGCGTTACGATCTGCGAGACGTGCCCGGGGACGTATTGACACGACGAACTCCATCGCGATTAGCTCCGCGGCCGAAGAAAACGCGTGGACGAACGATAAATCCGACTGGCAATTATGATATTACAGTCGCAGACGCCCCGCTATTTTCTTATTTCCATATTATATCTATATACTTACCTACAACGTTGCGCAGGATTACGACGCTCCTGCTCTCCTGTGTGTGTGTACAAGAATGGTTTTTTTTACCATCGCCGAGAGGGTCTAAAACGCATAAATAACAACCCGCTAGACCTCCGATGTTCACGAGTTTACGCCCAAAAAGTCCATCGGAGCTCCAAGTCGGCTGTTTGAACAACGGTAATAATTGTTAAACCTTGATTGACATCGCAAAAACTTAAAATCGACCGTTTTCACATCGTTTGTTTTGATGTAAAAAAAATGCAGATGCACTACGCACACTTGTACATTCATATACAACCTGTGTGGCCATTACTTGTATGAAATGAATTTTCTCGACTAGTTAGTCGTTTTTGATGTTGGATCAGGTGTAATAATTGGATTATGACTTGGAATTCGATTAGAATCGCGATAAATCAATTCGTCTCGTATGTTACGATCAGTTATAAATTATTGGAAATTAACAAAATGAAACGTTTGTGAAGAAAAAACAACAAATTTACTTTTGGAACAAGAATAAGATTTGAAAATATTAAATATATATATATATTACACAAATACAAATTAGAGAACCGATGTGTATCGGATAAACTCGTTGTAATATAATATAATAACGAACTGAAAACTCGCCGAACATGAAAATTTAAATACGTGGCATGTACTCGGTTGTTACGTTTTTAATTTTCGCACGAAATTCGGACGTGTCGACGGTTCGCATTGTTTCGCGAGCGATTCTTTTTGAGAACAACGAACTGTACAGTTGGCCAAATGAAAATTGCCAAAAATGTTTCATCGTGTTTACTAATTACGTAAAAACAAGTATACGTGGTGTCCGATTCTCGGGACACGTTGATTCCGCGTCTCGAAAGCTAAATATATCACAGACAGCACGATTGAATTAACCCGATGGGAAAATATGAAGTTAGAAGTAATGCTCTATCCAAATCCCGTATCATACACGCGACGTTCCTATTTTCAGCATAGTTATTGCGGAGCGCGTCGTTCCTTTTGCGCGATACGAGTTCACGATGCGCAATTACGGCTTCGATAATCGAATTTTTATATCGAAAAAGTTTGTAAACAATGTTTCACTAAAATATCCACAAGTTTGACTTTTATTAGAGTTAGCGCTGTCCTGTGTATCTGCTGTTATATCCGATTATAGCGTCACGTACGTCCATTTTGGCACCGCTGTTCGGACAACGTGTAAAGTCGTACAAGTGGTTTGCGTCATCTTCAATTCGTTCGATGGAAAAACTGCGAAATCATCGATTTTAATTTGAATTCCTGAGAAAATCGTGTGGGACCTATTTTTATTCTTTTTTTTTTTTCTCGATCATCGCTGTTAATTGCATGGACTATCTATAGTTTTTTTCACATTTATGAAGATTAGTTAGTTACTCGTGGTCAACAATTTATACTGATACGAAGTGAAAACATAAAGGTTAATATTTATATATTCTGTACCGTAAAATATAAGGACACTCTGCACCTTAGGAGGTAAATTTGTGCCAAATTTTTTTTTCGTTTTCAACTCATAAACCTTTTATTGACAAATATCTAGGTTTTAATTTTTTTTTTTTATTAGTTCCGTGATTTTGTTTCGTGCCTTAGTAATTATAAATAAAAAAATTTCAAAAAAAATTGGTGGAATTCATACATATTTTTACACTCGTTTTAGTTCTCTTCGTTTAGTTTTTTCATTATTCTTACCCGTCTAATGATATCGGTTGTGTATTTGTATCACAATTATCAAAGTCACCATGTTTGTTTGAAATAAAAAAAACATGCGTAAATTGGTGCAAAGTATTCTCATTTTACGGTACCTATAACTATCATCTCATAAATTCTGCATGAACCAGAGTAGATGAGTAAAAGTAAAAATAATAGTTGGTAAAACTCAAGTTAAAAAGATTTGTCGATTTGTCAATATAGGCACTGCGTTAAACTATTACACTATGCGTGAATTTTCTTATGTCACTTATTATGGTCTCAAGAATAATCTTATGAAACTTTTTGCAAACAATTTTACTTACGCTTTTGTAAAATGGGCATATAGAGCGTATACTTCATAAGAGTCTTATTGTACGTCTATATTATACTTAAAAGATAAAATACATGTATTATTTTTATTGGATTTGATTCAGAATTCTGACTGGCACCCAATGAATTTCAAAATACATAGGTTAGAAATCTGAGTCATGTCATTGTACCAACGCATTTTCACTGAACAAAGTGGGGGAATTGAGTTTGAAGTCTATATTTATTTTGGCTTATTTTCTTTTATACTAATATTGGCTCGCTTAAATTTTTAAAGGTCTGTGAATAGGTAATTTTTTTTCATGTTTTATATTACAAAAAAACAAAAACTGCATGAGTACATTAAAATTATTAGTATAGATACGCTTTTTCAAAACCTATATAATTTGTATTTCTCCACTTTACTTCTCGACGATAATTCAAGACTTTGAAAAATCATAACTGACGATCTCTAAAATTTTAACGGGTTTTGTTTAACTTTTTCTACTACAACAATCAACAATCAAGAAGATACAGGCGATTTTAAACGAGGTTGAGATCACTAAAAAACATTCTTCAAACACTCCACTACTACTGATGAATTAATAAAAAAAAGTCTTCAGTTTAATATAAAGAAACTTGCTTTTTAGAATGTTTTATAGTTGAGAGTGCTAGCTAATTGTCTTTGAAGTGACATTTATAGTTTATTTTCAAATAATATAATGTCGGTAATGTATAACGCCATACAATGGCAATTATAGCAATTTATCAGCTGTGGAAAAGAGAACAAAAAACGTACACTAAGTGTTTTTGAATAATTCACTGAAAAATAACATTGTTAATTCATAAATAAATTATTTAAATTACTTTCTGGTGAATTTCAAGTGTTGTTATGGATAATTGACCCTAGTGTTAAAACAAATTAATTTACTTATGTCACTTTTTATCAATAGTTTTCAAATCATGACTAAAATATGCATACCAAAGCATGCACCTTACAGACACAAACACCGCAATAATAATGAGTTAAGAATTTCTTGTTTATTGCTACATCAGTAATTATTATTATTATTGAACAATATAAATAACCTCACTTTGTTAACATTTAATAAAATGATTTTCAACTAAAAATATGAACTCATCGTAGCTCATCAAACACTTTTAGCATATTTTTAACACTATACATAAAACCGCATTTTTTTTCTTTTAGATGTATAAAATTACAACAGTTAATTTTAAAAACGTCATTCAAACAATTGAAAAATTGCAAATGGCATTTACGTGATACAATTCGATATAATATAGGTTAATTAGGTACTAAACGCTCGAAACAAAAACATTGAAAACAATTTTCGGTTTAAATGCAAGTATACTTTTATTAGCGCTCCTAAAACTATAGGTAATTATAAGTTATATGCATAAACGCTTAAGATAAACTGGAATTAAAATATTCTAAAACATATATACTATTCTGTGTTATAAATTATTTTCCTCTTAAAACCAAAATCATTGTGATAAAAAAATCAGTGTATCCACTATAAATACAGCATACAGTTTTTGACGTTTTGCATATTGTGATTGTATTGAAATTAAAATAAAATGGACGATATAAAATTATTCGCTGTACTATGTCGCCTAACAATCATCGTCAAATTAGACGCTTATGGTTTTAATAATTTTAACTATAAATTTTAATTTTGTTTCAGTGTTCATATTGTAGATGGTATACCGTATAGTTAACATTTTTGCTTTTGGAACATTTTTTTAAAAAAATATGTTCAAAAATAAATAATGACGAAAACGATATGATAACGTCAAAAACGATATCAAAATTGGATCATTCATTCTTTAAACATTTACAACCACGTATTTAGATAAATATGTTGTTTATATCATATCGATGTTTCGAGAATTTAAACAGAAAATGAAAGTTTTTAGGAAACAATAACAGCAATAAAAGACAAATTTAAAAATGGTCAAAATCGGTTCTAATTTCGCATACAAATGCGTTTAACTCTACATAATGATGCTAGCAGTGTTCGGAACACTTTTGCAGAACGTTATGAGTTTTTTGTTTTTTATCATGATGACTCATAAAACGAACAAAATTTCAAACGAATTTTCCAATAAAAGACGAAACCAGCGTCGCCCGTAAAGATCGAAACAATTCTACTACCCAAAAAAAGTGTTCCTGATAAAAATAAAACGTCATTGTAAAATCAATACTTTCCTTGCTGCCCTCAGAATCTAAAAAAAAGTGTTTTAAAACTAATACGTGATCTTTAGAAAAAATATGTTCGGCTGAAGAAACCAATTGTACGAATAACTTTTCGTTGCTCTCACCTGCAAATGTAACGCGTTTTAAGTCTTTTGGAACAACCCCGATATAATAACAAGACACGCACAATGTGAGCTGCACAGACGGTAACGCCAATTGATCGAGGCCGGCCGCGTTCGCACTATTATTAATTGTGTACGTTTTTAATGCCAAAATTTTTTTATTTTTTTGGTCGCCGGGAAAAAAAATTCAGTGATCGACTTTATCGCGAATGTAAAGACAACAGTCACGTGATAAAACAAAAAAATGTTTGAATTACTGAGGAAAACAAATAACTGCAGGTTCGTGTAATGTACACGTCGTTATATGATGTATTAATAATAAATGACGGGTCGAGTAAAAATCAATTTCTGATAATATATTACAGCCAATATCGTACGACAATACCGCGTATAAATACCGTTTCGTATATTATAGGAAATCCTATTATTATATACAGTGTGTGAAATCCCTATTTTTCGACTTAAGCTCAAAAAAAGAAAAAAGGGGAAAAAAAAGCCTTTTTACGAAAAAGATCACGCACATAAACGGTCGCTTTTAACGTCGTAATAATATTATATAAACTCTCGCGACTAAACAACTGAACGAGCGCGGACGCGATGAATGCGCACAGTATAATAAAATATTGTTTGGGTGACACTGTTCATTATATTAAATCTGAGCTCTCGCGATGACAGTACAATAAGGAGACCGGCTCGATTGCTTGCGTTCTGCGAGGATATTTATTTATTTTAGCGAACTCGTGATTTATAGCTAGTAAAAACACCGATCGTAAAATGCACGTATAAACAAGAAAAAGCCGGTATCTTATGTTTACATATAAAAAAAAAGCCGGAATCACTCTAAGTCGCGTGGATAGTTTGACGGAGTTAGAGAAAACGATGTTTTCGGGAAGGGCGTGAACGTTAAGAACAAAATGTTGGGGCCATTCGTGATTTTAGGAAGTTAAGCTGTCTTAACAGACTCGTGTACACTTGCCGAGTCAAAATTCGATATAATTTTGGTGTCTACATTAAAATGAATTATTTTTCCCGTGTTTGCATCTCTTTTGTTTTTACATTTCAATCTCCCTTTGTAAATTTCTGGGCACTGGGCGAGCAACTTGATCGGAATCATCTGCAGAACGTTCGGGCAGGGTGGTGTGAACGACCAGAGGAGTAAATATTATTAAAATCAATCGAATTCCATGAATTTTTTTTTTCCGTGTTGGCGACTATAGCGTTGAAAGCACTCGGTAAACTCGCACAAAAAAATTTGATTTCCGCGATAACAGATACGCATTATCATACCTTGGTCAATATAGAAACGATTCCTGGAATCGACCTCTTTTTTTCAGGCACGTATACAAAATCGGGAAACGAAGGTTCTCGATTACATTTAAGTCACATACATCGGTATTTTTACAAACGTAACCGCGTTAATTTTTCGTTTACATAATTTTGATCATTTATTCGTTTTTCATTTTCCACTCACACATTTCTTATAACGACAGTCGTGAATGTCAACAAAAAGTGTTACTACGACAAAACCGAAAAAAATTTTTATGGTGGAGAAGGATAAAGATCGATAGAAGGAGTTTATTTGTTTTATGTTTAGGAACAAGATGTAAAGAACGCTGAGCTTTTTACTTACTGGAACGGGTTCGTACATGTAAAACGAGTTTTGACTTGAATATTGAAGAACGAAGGAACAATATGAACGGAACGAATTCCATTCTAAAAGTAATGTCACCAACATACTATGGAGCAAAACGTTCGTTCATAAAACATTATACACAATTATCTTATCAGTTAATTATGTTTACGTTTTACAGCCCCGCGCGGCCTCCATTTTAATAAAGTAACCCTAGTTCATAAAATTATTGTGTTTTCAAAAGTTATGTTTTTCAAAGGGTAGACCCAAGCGAAAAACTGGTTTCTTATACACCATAGAAATAATTAATGATGGAAACGTTAAATACGAACGAAAAATATGCGGAAACAAGAAATGGAGATTGGAGAACGCAGAAATGTTGGAAAGCGGATTGAAGGAGACGTATCTAAAAGAGAGAATGTTATTTGTGTAGTATATAGATTTTTTTTTTTTCTCGTGTCAGGCATCAGTATATAGATAATATCATGTGATTATGATTAGATATTAATATGATTAAACGATTTTTTTTTTCTATCTCACTTGAGATTTTAAACTTTTTGCACACCACCTTCCTTTTCTTTTCCAGACACACCAGTTTGTAGCTCGCTGTAGATAACGGATCGCGATATTTTGTGGTAATTTTAACCACGTTTTTCTAAAAAAATATACATATTTTACCGTTTACACGGGAACATATTATTTTTATTTCTTCTCGTGAATTATGCAATCGCTTGGTTAATGAACAGCTTAATATGAAAAATGCACTAGAGTATAGAATTCAAAAATATTACATGTAGATGAAAATTGATTATAATAGTTTATACATTTTATTGTACATACCCTTTTAAATTAAACTTCATAAATTATTCTAGAAAATTTTAACTTTGTAGGGCTTAAAAGTTTTCCAACAAAAAGTTATTTCTACTTTGAAAATCTTTTACCAATAGTAAGATGTAATTATTATGATTCAAAAACGATTTTGCTCGGTAGCGCGTAAAACTTTGAATAAAATCATTTGCCTCGTCTAAAACTCCAATCGTTCGAAACGTTGTTCACTCTTTTTACAACTTGATGATATCATTTTTATAAGTATGTACCATAAATTGTGTAACGACAGATATATATATATATATATACGGTTCAGAATTTTATTATTCTTCTCGAAAAAAAATCAATACCTACTTCAAACGGTTATTAAATAATTTAAAGTTATATTTTAACAGTTTTACCTAAGTGTAATAAAGAATCCGAAATCGGTTGATAATACAAAAACTAATTCGATCACTTTTAATAACAATAATATCAAAAATTATAAATATATTTTGAAATACAAGCAGAAAGTGAAATTCAATTTCTGCGTTTCGTTTGATGCGATTGAGTTGAAAAAATCTTAGAGACAAAAAACTTTTACTAAATCTCTAAGAATTTATATTGCAAGAGTTTATCTTATGAAATTTTGCAAGTCTTGATAAAAGTAGGTACATTATAATTTTTTAGTTAAATTCATAACTCGTTGTACAATGTATATTTTCAATTATTTATTTATTATTAATTATTTATTTATAATTAAAATTAATGACGTGCAATTATAATTGAATACTCAATACAAACGAACGGTGATGTCATTCCATTGCAAATTTTAGTCATCTACGTGGGTCGTAAACTAATTGTTACACGCTTGATACGATAAACTTTCACTAAAAAATTGGATAGTAATTAGATCCTATCATTTAAATTTTGAGGTCTGGCTCGTGATTACGAAACAATTATAAACAATCATTTGTTTTTGTTGAAAATCCAATACCTATATTATGTTTATTATCTATTCTATATAGTTACCTAATGGAACTGAAGTTGGAACCACGTATGCCGAACAGAATTAAGCAAAGAAACAACAACAGTCAAGATATCAACCATTGTCGCTAATACACGCAAAAAATGATACGAATTGCTTATTCAAACTCAATTTGCTTAATCAAAAAATTAACATTCTATGGACACGTAGTAAATTGTGATCAAATTAAAAATAATATTACAGTATTGTACCATACAGTAAATCATTCAACTGGTGATCTTCGAAAACACTGTTCAAGAGAGTGGCAGATGATTTCATATCATTTTGTGGAAGATATGCTGTTTAAGTGTTCTTAAAGATTTGAGTCTTTAAACTAAAAATTCAAAAAAATTAAGAAACAAAATTTAAATTAAAAATGTCCAGGTTTTACACTTCACTAAAATTTTTTTAAAATTGATTGAAATTTTAATGACAAATGCATATTATATGTCCGTTCTATAAATGCACGAGAATTTCGAGTAATTTGAAGCACATTTTAGAATAAATTGTGAGTGTTTTGATTTTAAATCATAATTTCTCAAAAAATGCTTCAAATTAAGCGACCTCTCGGTTTAATTACCAATCTTTTATCGAAGTACGTCTTTTACAACCCAAATGTCAAGAAAAGTAAAAATTTAAAAAACTTGACTGTGAAATTAGTACATCCCAGAATCTAAAAGTAATCGAAGCATTTCAAAACTATTTGAATACAAGAATCCATATGATTTTACTCTAGTAGTGAAACCTAGTGACTATAGTACACTGGTAAAAAAAATTTCTAATTTTATAATTACCATACGGCGAAAATTTAATACCTACTTTTTATCTTAATTTATGTTTATTTCATTACGAAATTTTTGATTTTTGCTAGTATAAACCTATTTTTTGCTTAAAACATTTCATCATCATGTAGAAAAGATTCCTGAAAAAGAAAAACTAAAATAAAGTTATTTTTGCTTTTCACTTTATGTAGGTACCTAATTAAACAGAGCGAAAGTGTAAACGCTTACTCAAATCCGTGAATTGTTTGTATCGTTATTAAATTTTCGAATTATATTACGTTTAAATATTCTGGGAATTACAAGATCGTATGAAAGTTTTCCAAAATACTGATTACTGTATCACAGTTCTTGTTCTCGTGATCTGCAACGCGATTTCGATGAAAACCCGACAAAAAACTCGTCCATCGATACAGACTATATCCGAGCACGGGGATCAAGAAGGCTTGACTTGGAAGCCTTATCGCATTAAAAAATCTCGTTTTTCACGCAAATAATTTTAATATATTGACGAATTTTCCCTGAATCTGGTAGTGAGTACGTAGTGTTTATGTACATTTCATTATCATAATCCCTTAAAAAATAATCGTACTAAAATGTCCGTCAGATGATTTTTAATAACAATTTTAATGAGGTATTGAAGGGGAGGAATTCAAGGTCGATCGATTCCTGCAGACATCGAGAAAAAAAAATATACACGAATTTCTAGATATTCGCAAATCGCAACTAATAGTATTCGATCTCAATACGTCTCTAGCGGGGACGAGATACTTTTTCTCAAAAAAACGATGCAATTAAAAACGAAATCCACCACCATCGGCAAAAATATACCTACGTGGAATTCCAAAATTAATAAAATGTTATATTACTCGCGTGGAGTTGTTTCCGAGACACTTGCCGTATTCGAAGCACCTACACATTTATAAAATATTACCATGAAAACCGAAAAACAATAGAATATTATGTATAACAGACTGTTCCGCGCACGTTAAACAGTCGGCGGCTTCTTTGCGGATTCTTCTCGGAGCTGTTGGTGGCGACACAAAGCGGCGACGGTGTATTCCAAGAAACGCTGCAAGAACGGATTTCACAGCCAGTCATAATACTTATGATAATATGGTGTACAGTTTTTGAAGCTCTTGCCGTAGAAATGGTCGATCGACATTTTTGTTCAGCATAATTTACCAACCGTAAAAGATTCCTCAAACTTTCACGCAAAATTCACGGAAAGTGGCGTCGGTTTTAACGGCACGTCATAAAAGTTACGAACGATTTTGAGTCTAATAAATGTAAAACAGAACTTATAAATAATATGTACAACATATTGTGTCGATTGAAAATATACTCACATGGTTCACTCAGAAGTCAGAATCTCTATTTCTGTAATCATCGGCTGAGCATTGCTTTCGAATTTAACACAAACTGAACGTTCCGAACCAGTGACGCGTGCGAGATTGTGGCTTACACTCAATATGTATAGCAAAGTCACACTATATGAATGTATTATACTTATGAATTTTAACTAGAAGAAAAAAAAATCTTAGTTTGTCGAAACAATTTGATCCACCATTCGATATCGCGCATAAGTTTCTAAATAAAAAAAAAATATATATAAGAAATGCGGCAATACAAACAAATACCAGCTATATAATCAGGACAGTCGTGAGAAAAATCGAAAAAAATTTTTTGCAGTTCAAGCGATCGAATATTTTTGTTTTGTTTCCAATAGTAATGTACCTAGTTTCCAAATTCGTTTTTTGCTTGCGTTTGTGTGCGATAAATTTGCATGTTGCGGAAACAGCGACGACCGCCTCTGAACGTGTAGAATTTTTGATATGGTTACGACACTTATGACAAAGTGAACAAGTGAACAAGTCGTCAAATTCTAATCGGGTTTCACACTTTGCTTGTCACTCGCATACTCGAAAAGAGACGTTAACTTGCGAGTAAAATACGTTTTTTTATTCACGCAACCGAGGTGTGTACAAATGTTTTCGTTCAACGGTTTCCATACGTTCGTTAAGTCTTCCGCGAGTGGACAATTTATATATAAAAGAGTGTCCTGAACTCCGAGCAAGCGTCGTCCGTCGTACAAGCGGAATTATCGTCCGTGTGAAGACGCTCCTCAAAACCGTAAAATCCACGGCCGGCAATTTACTATAGGTCCGCGGTCAGTCCTGATTTGCGAATTTAACGACGACGTTTGCCGGTTGAAACCGCGGCGACGAAAACGTCGACGGGACGCGTTTTGCGCAAAATACGACGCTATTCACCCGCGAAAGAAAAACATTCGTCATTTCACGTAAACGGCTTCTCTCACCCCATAATAATTATGGTCGTCTCGATGCTCGGTCGCAGCAAATTTATCACATAATTCATCCGCGTTTACGACTGTTTTGACTTTGCGCGCGAGAATAAGTGGCGTGTTTGCCCCGCGGTAAGGAGGGAGGGTTCAACATCCCCTGATAATAACCGAAGAAAAAAATCAGCCGGGATCACTCCACAGGTCGCGTGGGTAGTTTGACCGAGTGTAGCGACTACGCTTTGGGCGGGTTTAGAACAGTTGTGGTTGTTCAAACGCACGCGTCCGAAAGCAACGATAATAAATTATTGCTATCGAAAGTACGATTCTGAACGAGCTCAGTTGTCTATAGTAGTAGGTCCTGGGATAAAAACAATTGTTTGAGAATAAAAACTTTTATCTTTCCTACCTTAGTGTCGAGTAAAATTTTCAATTCAACAAAACCTAAGCTAGTGATAATATGTTTCAAATTTTAAAACTGTAGGGTTAAACAGTGAGTCTCGCGAAACAAACGTCGCAAATTTTTCACTGCAAATATTCGTCGCTATACTTAGCTGAGTCGGAACGAAATTCCCGTGACAAAACTTTCCGTCAAAACCGAGACGTACTCTGCGTGAAATGATCGTTTTCGACCGGTACCTGGAAAGAGTAATGATGAATATTGCGATTACGCGCGCTCGGTCGACGCCACTCAATGGTCGACTATACCATAAATATACACGTCGTCTTCGGACAAAGTGGAACAATGTCGATGTGTTTATAAGTGTACGCGTTCGAAATGACGAATCCTCGAAACGGTTTGATTGTGAATATTTAATATCAAAGTTTCGAGTACGAACACAATACTTACATTAGTGATGGAGTTTTGCGTCACGCGCTGCACTGGCGAGACGAGAGAAAAAATTCTCTATAAGAACGGGGAAATATTGGTGTTTGAAAGCACTTTATAACGTCTTTGGTGCTAACGTCAGTTGGGCGATCTCGGTTCCGATTTAAATCACTACTGAAAAAAAATCGAAACGCCGATGTTGATTTTTCTTTAATTTTCTCAAAATTTCTCTTTGAAACGAACTGTTAAATCCAATTTTCACTGCAAACGTACGTTTTTTACAGGCAGTTTTCTTTAAAACATAACGGCATAAATTATAAAGTATCAATATTAAACTGTTCACGTTTGATTTTCTAAGTAGATACAAAGTCGTTCATATTGGACCGATATGCATTTTAAATGCAAAAAAAAAAATTAAATTTTGTATTGAAAATTGTGACCACTTAATACACTAGTTATACGTGTAGAATAGTTATTTAGTTCGTATGTGTTTTCTCAAAAGTTTTTTTATTTCACCAATAATTGCATTTTAAAATTGCAATGCCAACCAAACGTTCTAATCATTAGTCCCATATAACAACCATACAACGAAAAAAAAAGTTTGATGAAATGCAACATTTTAAAAATTAACCATGCCAATTAGAATCTTTTTGAGTTAAACCCAAAATATCCAAAAAAATTTGGGAATTTCGGAGAATTTTACGGCGAAAAGGTTGAAATTTTAAGAATAATTGTGATAAAGTTTTTGTATAGAAGGAATTTTCAAAGTCAGTACCTTTAATAAAAGGTCTATGAACTCCTGTGGTACACTGAATTAAGCTTTTTTTTGTTGATATTTTTGCCTACTCTTTGAGTTTCACCCCAAAAACCAAAAAAAAATCAAGAATTTTACGGCAAAATATTTGAAATTTTCAGGTATGTAATGACGTTTTTGGGTATAAGGAGGGCTCCAATACGTTGAATACCGCATAAAAGTTAGGATTTCGCCTTTAAATTTTATTTCGTTCGAACCGTTTTTTGATATTTTGATTGTTTTCCGAACTATGAGCCGAAAACGACGAAAATGGCGAAATCGCCAAATCCGACGTCAGAACGGCTATTAAACTATCGTTGTAAAAAATTATTCCACGTCGTTATCAAAGTTTTATGTACTAAATTAGCGCGTTATAAGAGATCGAAAAAAACTTTTGCTACGTATTTTTTAATTTTTAAGTAATTTTCTAAGAACCCGTATTTATTGTTAAATTTGAATCTTACGTATACTAACTGATAACTGATCTTACTCAGAATCGTTTTTTCGAAGGCAATGGTTTATCACTGGATATGATGATTAATACGTTCGAACCACAACTTCCAAACCCACCCCCAAAGCGCATTCGCTACTCCGTCAAACTACCCAAGCGACCCCCGGGTGTGTGTGATCCCGGCTTTTTTTTTTCTCTCGCGATTCGATCGTCTCCGTCATACAATAATATTACGTACAGTACATTCGATCTGTTTCAAAGAGATGGCACACTCGTATCACGACCAAAAGTATTACCACGGACTATAAAGATTCACGAATTCCACGCACTGCGCTGCGGCCGAATCGCCAGCTTTTAAGCTGATCAACATGACAACGTACGGCTGACATAATATTATTATACGGGTGTGTAACATAGTACGCTCGCTTGATCGATTCGGCGACGATATAACTTCTATTTTCGCACTTGGAATCAAAAACGTGGCGGCGGCGACGACGACGACACCGTACGTCACGCAGACTGTGGTTCCGGTCCATTCCGTTTTTCCTTTGTATCGCGAGACCAATGAATTCCAAGGCAAAGAACAATCTCTTCGGAGTGGTTTCGAACAGCCGAGCGATTCTTCACGCGTTCACAGACAGCAATTTTTAGGATGAAAAAACAGACAGAGCCCAAAACGGTTTTAACGATATTGGCTGCAGAATTGAACTGTTCGATATACTGAATTGCAGTATAATTGTTTCGAACCTCCGACAGTGTTACCATGTTCGAGTACTTTGCTGTTTGTAAGCGCATCGTAATCGTAATTTCCTTTTTAATTTTTTATCACGACACACACTGAATACCGTACGTTCCACTTTGTTTTAAATACGTCTAAAATCTTTTATATGTTTAATACGCTCTAACAGGTCCTTTTTTCGAAGACGCGATCGGCTCACTCTCGCGCTAACTCGAAATTTAATTTTGTGAACTGGCCCGGTGGTATGAATACAATTTACGAATTTCGTGTAATGATTCGTACGACCGGGCTTAAAAAATATTAACTCGGTTGACAAGGCTCCTTGCTATGATTTCCTGTTGGACATTACTTCACGTTAACACGACCCAAACTTTGTACGTCATGGTATAAGCAAATTTTTCTTCGGATTGTTACTGCGATTTCCTCCCGACGTTCTCGACGTCGTCGCGACACCGCGAAAGGTTTGTGAAGAAAACTAAAGGATACGGTAGATAGATATGACGTAGGCATTTGTAAAATATTCTTTTTTACCGCGTTGAACGTTACGTGCCACCTCGTTTAATTTCCTGCGCGTTTCCTGTTCGCGGCGGCGTATGAAATTAACAAATAAAGAGGTTTACCGTTGAAACAAATTGTAAAATATTAAAAACTACCTATTGGATATTATAGTAAGATAAAAGAGGTTGTTTGTTCGCAAAAATATACCGCTCTTGAATACAAAATTGGATGTGTTAGTTTTGTTTTTTATAATCTTTCAATCGCACGTTGTGCGTTTCGTGTACATAGGCAATTATTTTCGTCAATATAACAGTGGATTCACATTGGTTTATTTCGAATATAACAGTCGTTCTTACAATAATTTCGCACTATTTTTTTCTTTTTTCAGCAACACCAACTTTTATTGAGATTTGAGACAAAAAACCGATTGCAAATTATGTTCGAACAGAGTTTATTTTATTTTTGCGATTTCGAAATAATTATCGTAGATCACGTTGATTTAAATTGTAGAATAGAAAAATAAACTCTTTTCCAGCACGTTTGTAAAAAATAATTGTGCGATAATTGATAATCAGGAGTGTCGTTGCTTGGAGACTGGAGTAGTGAAAAATCGAGAATTTTTCCGAATAAGCCGACTTACAGAGTGCAGTTAAAGTGCATAAACAAATCGAATTTTAAAATATACGCAAACAGACAAACGATAAATACCTATAGGTAGGTTGGTGTTTATTTTAGATAGGTACTAAAGATCATTGAGTATAAAAAATCAATCTTGCCAGTTCAAAAATTTTACTCCAAAATGATCGTGTTTAATTAATAATAATCAAAATTGAATGATTATTCTAGTTTTTTCTTAGTTCTTTCTATCTCGTTACTTGTTGCATAGCTTGTAAAAACCAGGTAAACGACTATAGTAACGTTTTCGCGTCTCTAGCAATTTTTCCATACACTTTTATTAAATTAATTAAACGAAAACGCGTTTATTTAACGATTTGTTCGGATATGGAAATGAATTTTAAAACGCGAAGACTTTTGAATCCGTGATTAGAAGACGAGTTTCAGTTTATTTCACTATATTTAATCGTTAAGTATATATCATTATATGATATTATTTATGTTACTGCAGGTAATAGTATACAGTTAAAAGTATTGTGAAAAACGTTTCTCTATAAAAATCAAGAAATCGAACATCATTTGGTAGTAGTCAGTAGTTATTACTCTATACTTTTCGCCTTTTCAATAAGACATTTGCCTTTGTCTTCTTATTAACACTATAATAATGTCTACTCGCTGTCCACCCGGAGTGGTAGAGCGAAAAAAATGCGTTTCAGTTTTCTGGAGACAAAAGCGTTTTGAAAAATAAGGAAATCCCGTTTCTCTTTCAGGAACAACCAATCGATATAAAACGAGAGGCTCGCGGCGTTGAGCATATCCACGCTCCAAAACACGCTTTGTAGGAAAATATATTCGGAGTGGGTACGTATCGACGGATGTTTTTTTTTTTTTACGACGATGTACCGTTGAAGTACAGTCAAAATGAAACACGCCAGACAAAAACAAAAATAATAATAACGGAAAAATTGAAAAAATCAAACACACAAACTCGCGACTGAAACCGTTCTGATTCTACTCTATTTTTATAATCTACCGACCTCTTCTCTGTTGCACGTATAATAATTATAATAAAAATAATAACAATTTTCCAAACTCAACGAGTACGACGACGCAAGACGTCGATTGACTTCTTACTGGCGACTTCTTTTTGTATTAAATTTATACGTACAATACTATACAGTAATAATAACGCGTACACTGCGATGGCAATCAAAAAGTAATTATTCTCAACTCGTCGCTCTTTTCGTACGCCTTAAAAATGCAATATTGCGAAAACACGAAATAATTTAATAAACTTTTAACAGTCACACAAAGAACTTCAATGGTACACTTATATTATATTAAGTACCTACCTGTACGATGTAAAATACAATAATTATTATCGGACTCTTTTCGCAATATCGTCTGCAGACTAAATAAGTGTGTACAAGTACGAAATATGCGGTTTTTAGCTAACGAATATGAATATTTTGTGTCAAGTAGAAAGTGACTTGGTAAATCGTTTTGAACGATAGGTACATAGTAGACTAGAATAGTACTGTAGAGAGAATTTATCATCCATCGAAAACATTTTTCGAATGACTAAACAATATTATTTTGTAATACTGTTGTTTCTTAGATTTGCGACAGCGACATAGTGATAGCGAGGGATTGGATTTTCAAGTTAAAACTTGACATCCTATAATAGTTTCAAACTACCGTCATCGAAAAATTTAATACAGCTTTTCCGGAAACTCGCAGAGGTAAACGAATGAAAATATATTTCAATCTTATTGTAAACGATTTTACGAAGGTTCTGAAGGAGAAGGTATCCTTCTAAATCCATGATTTTCTACAGCTTCTATGTATAGAGTTTGTCGCCTCGGCACTTGTCAACTTTATCTGAAAATTAAAAAATTGAGAAAAACCAAAAATTTAGCTATAATAATAATTAATGGTTGTAAACATAAATACTGCAGTGGTGGATTTCTCAATTCCACATTCGCAAAATTATGATACCAAAATGCCAATGTGCGCAGTCTCAGTGAAACGATTTCAGATTCTAAGCCCAACGAAGAATACCTGAATGACTAGTAATTTTACAATGACGTTTTTTCTAAAAATTAAAAACACTTTTTAAAATAGTCAAAATGCTCGCTATTATTATTTCCATATTTAGTACTATTTATAATCAATGATAATATATACCTGCCTCATATTGAGGTTTCCGACCAAAGAAGGTGCATTTGTCGGAAGTTTTTTTGGAATTTCGATTTTTTTTTTTTTTTAACTATATGATTCAAAAACGAAGATTTTGCATCCGAAATTGCTCTGAATGACTTGAAATTTTCACATATTTTTTAGATACTAGGTTAAACGCATTTTCGCGTAATATTGAAACCGATTTCGACCACTTTTCAACGAGTAACACAGCTTTGTAGTGTTGAAATTTTAATACGGTTTAAACAATACCTACGTTTTCTCATCTATGGTTTAATATTTTAAAAAATTGTTCAAAAAATTTTCGTTTCCGTTTTCGTTATTACGAGTATTTTTTGCGCCTTTTGACTATACACTTAACTCTTCCAAAATATGTTTCAATTTAAAGACATTTTTACGCACGATTTATACGTATATTAAGTATACGACATATCGCGCGACGTTTGTTACGTTTAAAAAGTACAAGTTCATTTTTTTTTTTCTTAAGTTTTTTTCTTTTCATATATCAAATTAACTATATTCTATTTTTTGCGCTTGATGTAAAAGTTTCTTTTACGTCGGAAATGCAATTGTTTTTTTCTTTAACAAAATGAAAACTTGATAATAAAACGGATACACGCCGAGACTATGATTTGTATATGCGTAATAGGTATCATAACCGACTTTGCGGTTTTTATTTCTTCTTTTTTCTGAACGATTCCGGAAAAACTGTTTATAAAAAAACAAAAACCGTTAGAAAATAATATACGGGACGGGCGCACAAGATTGGTGTCGGCTGCAGACGACTGCAAGACACCGCATACAGAGCGTTCGCCCTCGACGTCTTGGGTGCGTGCCGAGAGCTTGATACATCATTGCCTTCGAAAAAACGATTCTGAGCGAGCTCGGTTTTCATGGTAAAATCTGCAAATTTAACAATAAAAATGGTCCGAAAACTCCGAAAGTCCACGTATAAATTTTTACTCGACGTGTGTACCGCAACTCGTTTCTTTCCGTAGACATCCGAAGAAAATAGGGTGCGACAGATGGACAGAGACACGAGGTGATGCCAAAAAACCGCTTCGGTTAGTGAGTACCGTCTTGGCCATTAAAGTCGAACTTTTTTGTAAAATTTTTCGTAATCCTTTGTTAACTCGAAAAAACGTTTACACAAAAAGAAAAACATCATTGTAAAATTGTTAGAATCCACGCTCAGAATCCAAAAACTTTTGATACTATCGGTCTATGCGTATCGGTGGATGCCCGTGTGAAATTAGAATACAACTTTTCGCGAATACGTCAATAGCATTCGATTAGCGTAACAATATGCTGTATACATAGGTAATACTAACTAACACGACAGTAAACGTCGAACGTTCGAATAACAATTTTCTTTTTTACTCTATACCTGTAATAACGCTGATCGTAAAACGGACCGCACTCGCTCGGAATCGCGATGATATTATTTCTCGAGAATAAAAAAAACGCCCATCGTCCATTCAGCAGATTCGAATTATTCGAGGTGCTTGGCTGCTTTGAACTGGCGTGTTTATTTTTACAGACCGAGTAAACAACCGCGGAGTAGACCGATGGAAAATTCGTCCGTCCGTTCGATCTTCTCGGAGTCAACACGGATAGAAAAATGTTTGCGAATGTGAAATCGTCTTGCTCCGCGACGGCGTCTCGTTCGGTCAATTTGATCGTCGGTGCGCTTAGGAGTGTTGCGAAGCTGTTGGTCAAGCAGACGTCCAAGTTGCGACGCGAATTTCGCCGTGTTTCTAGTCAGTAAAAAATAATAAAAAAAAGTTGAGATAGGTTGATTTATTTTTTTTTTTTAATAGTTATTTATTATTAAATTAAATGTTGACTATTTTTTTTTTTTTTTCTTTTTTTTTTCTGCTTTTAAAAAAAATTGTCTTGTTTTTTTTTTTTTTTTTTTTTTTTTCCCTAACAATAAATTAAAAGAAAAAAAAAAAAAACGTCTAATCAACACAGATCAACTTTTATTTTACTAATATTTTATGTTATTAAAAGTTATTGTTTTTTTTTTTTTTTCAATTAGAGCATTGCAAGTTGTTTGAGAAAACTCGTTTAGCGCATAGTTCACAGCGTGTAAGTGTTCGCCGTACAATATAATATAGTCATAGAATACCATAGAATTATAATATTGCTGTAAATCAAATAATACTATAATAATCAGTAGAAAACAGCTCTATATATTTATTGTATACTAATAATAATCGTGTACAACGAGAGTGAAGATTATCCGTCAAGAATAATTATATATTTATATCTCCTTACTGCGATACGACTCTTGTGGTATAATATTGTAAAATAATTATTTACTTAAATTTCGTGCGGGGAAAAAAACAATAGACGGATTCATCGGATTTATAATAAAATTAAGTCTCTACGCGGAATATTGTGCGCAGGAACCGACGTCCGTCAAAACGGTATGCGATTCGTGCATCAAAGAATTACTGTCCGGGATCACCGGCCCTATGGCGGACAGCGCGCGCCCCCCAAACGACTTGGACGACGGCACCATCGAGGAACAGGAGGTACCTGTATATATATGTATATTTTAATCTCGGAGAATTTGGTAAATGACAAAACGCTACGAAAATGATAGTCGATTCGAGCAGGTTTTTTATATGTTCTCTTGGAAACTTTTTGCAAGTATTTTCATAAAATCCCGTTTTTCCGAAAATTAAATTTTTTTTTTTTGTAAAGAACATGTATATTATGGATTCCATTGCGTTTTACTGCAGTCGTTGTTAATATTGTACTATATAATACGTACCTACGTGGTTTTTATATTCGCGTCTGAACATAGAGAGAAACAGTGTATCGATTTTACAACGGTTGTGATTTGGCTACAATCGAAGACCGGGTATACCTATAGCCTCGGGGGGATTTAGTAAACCACTCACTATATAAGAAAAAATTGCCGGATTTTTTTAACGTACATTATTTGAATATAAATCCCAAAGGTTCGCGCTTATACGCCAAAGTAGCTTTACATTTCAAACTGCCGTCCCAATGTACATTTGTTTGTTTTGTATTTCAGTGAAAAATTTTTTATTTACACATTTGACGTGACCGAAAACAATACTTGCAGGTGGTGTTGGACGATAAGAGTGCGTTAGTGACGGGCGACGTTTCTTCGTGTTTAGGTGATTTTTGAATTATATTTTAAACGATACAATAATTATGTCGTTGTTTTATGTATTAATAATTATTATTATGTGTATAAAGAATCAAAGGCAGTAACGGATTTGAGCCCAGCGAACAGGTTTAAGATTGAACTCTTCGTGGCCAGAAATCTGGGGCTAAGGAAACATTTGAAAAAAATGATTAAAAAAGCACCCGATTGTGCATATTATGTACAAAGAGTTAGTCCGCCGACGTGCATGTAGGACGAATTTTCGAAAAATGTTTCAAAATGCATCCGATCGTGAATACGCTCAAAGGACGCACACTCAACGTGCGTCCTAAATGAATTTGTTTAAAACGTAATATTTTTAGTGGTTCACTTATTTATAAAAAAAGAAATAAATAAAAACACTAATAATTTAATAAGAAAAAATGTAGACGGTTTTTATTACACTAAAAATTTTATAAAATATTATGTTGATGCACTACGTGTACTTTACTGGCTCACTAATCGACTAACTGATAACTGTTGGATAGCTAACTGAGAACTGACTCTCTTTATGGTTGCATCGCGCCGTTTTATATTATATAGATGTTCTAGAACATTCTGTCACGGAGCGATCGAGAACATTCGCGCGTATATGCATTTTGTGTTGCCTACCCGTCGCGAAGGTTCTCGATCGTTCCATAGTCACTACAATATGTTTATATCTAAAATATTTTTGTAAAAAAAAAAATATTGTCATATTGCTTATGAAAAAAAATAAAAAAAAAACAGTTTCATTAAAAATAATACTGCATATACACCTACTTATTTTCACTTGGCGAACACATTGCACGTATTACATATTATAATATGGGTTTACTATATATAGGTCTACATTGATTTTAGATATTTTAAGAGCTATTGATCTTACGCCTCGCGAATCAAATGGATATAGCAAAATTTTAATAAACTTGCAGAATGTTTCATATGTATGATGTAATCTGTTTATAAAAATGAATAATTACGCACTATTGTGCGATCGATGATAATAAAATCATATTGACTCCTCAAATATTGGTTCAAACGGTTTGAAATTTTTACACGTCATTTAAGTTAATATTTTTTATATGCAACCATAATGCGTTTTAGTTCGGTGCGCCATCGTCAAATTAGTAATATATTATAACTAATAACTAATTAGTATATCTGCCAGATAAAAATACTATTGTACTTGAAAAATTCGGCTAAAAATCGGCAGACTTGAAATCGCTGGGTATAGAACGTTGAATCGGACGATTTTACGAGCGCATCGTTGATTTTGTTATTCAAAAACTACAAGAACGAAAAAAAAAAATTACACATAAAAAAGGTAAACTGAATTAAAACCGTTTTGACCTAACCTAAAAGGCAACAGGAAAAAGTCATGTAAGAACGTTTTAATAAACATTTGAATTTTGAATTATTTTTCATAAAAATATTAAAACGTTTCCTCCAAAAAAGTTTATTCGCTATAACTCGGTTAAGATTTTTTTGTTACGTACATATTGTTAGATAGTAATTCAGTTTGAGAAAATATAACTA
>CM029360.1:8914063-8927416 GCA_017140985.1 Hormaphis cornu | reverse complement strand
ATTTCTTTTAGCAAAAGCAAAATACCACAAATATATGTTTGTACTGCTGAGATGTTATATATTTTTTCAACAACACCATCTAAAAAATGACACTATTTCATCATCGAAAAAGTGGAAAATGATAAAAAAAAAGTAGCACTTATGGGAGTATACATTCAGAAAATTTTTTTTTTAATAAGATACCATAATAAGTATTAGTATATTAATGCTATAGCAGTTGTGACAGTTTTTAAATGGTTTTGTGTTACTGCTATAGCAGTAATATATAATGGAAATTTTAAAGTGATCCCAGACATTGGATTTCGATATTATAGCTTTAGCGGTAAAATTTAAAGACTGTTTATCAACGTGTTAATATAACATAAAAAAGAACCGGAAGGATAGTTAAAAAAGTACTTTTCTGTTATCCCTGTTATTACGCTTTTCATTGTTTTGTTTATTATGGTTATCAATATTTAAGAACAGCCTTCATGGAATTTAAATATGCACATTAAAGCTTAGATATTTTTGAGTGAATTAAACAAAGCAATAGAACGTGCAGATTGAGAATTCAAAATATTGTAATTATAACATATTTAAATGTATTAAAAAATTTAAACAGATTTAATTATTATTATTATTTTTTTTTTTTTTTTGTCAACAGTGGCACAACCATGTTCATCATCCATTTTTTGTCATTTGTCATTGATTTACTCTGCTCACACTAAAGTATCATAGCTTTAGAGTGCACATTGAACCCAATATCAAATGAGTTTAAACTACCAAGTCAATAAAATAAAATAGCCACTCTAAAACATTGAACATAAAAAATAGCAGGAAACTATGAAAAATGGATTGGTAGGCGCAAATTGGATTAACAACATAAAAAAAAACTGTTTAATTTGATTTTTAACAGAGTATTTTACAGTATATGTTTGGATAGTTATTATAAATTAAAATTCCATTTTTAACTTTTTTTTAAATCTAAACCAGCTACTGTTTTTAAACAGTTATGAGTGTTTTAAATCTTAAGAGGGACACACGGTGAAACAGTCAGTTTCATTCTAATTGTTGTAGTAGTTATGGCATCATTGACAAAAAAATATTAGCGAGTTACCAACTAAAAGTGAATAATACTCTTCTAAATGTAAAAAAAAAAATGATATGTATATATTTTTAGCTTATATGTAACATGAAATCCAAAACCTATTAAATACCTTGTCCGTTAAATTGTTGTGGAGGTGGAGCTGTTTGTGCCGGTGGAGCACTTGCATAACCAGGATTGCCCGTAAAACCAATAAAACCTGGATATGGTGGAGGCATATCAGTTCTATACACAGATTGAGCTAAACATAAAAATAATTAAACTAGTATTACTAAATTTTTTTCCATAACAGTAAATGTTGTTCAAAACAAAATGGCATGACAATGATTAATAAACAAACAACAATCATGAAAAAATAGATTTTATACCAAGATTAAATAAATATTAAAATGATAAAACATTATTTGCTTACCTGGTGGTGGTTCCGGAAAAGCTTCTGTTGAAGGCATCCAACCGTAATACCCTGGAGGAGGTACACCATACGGAACGTCGGCCATATAGTATGGACCTTCAGGTGGAGAGTATGGTGGAGGATTATCCATTTGGGGAAAGTTGTTCTTAGCTGGACAAAAAAACAAACGATGGATTAAAATATAAAATAGTTAGAAAATTATACCATATTGTATAAAATACATTTGTACAATAGACATACCCATTGCAGCTGCTTTTAACATGGCTTGTCCAAAATCAATAGCACCTCCTTTCTTGAAAATTAATTTGAATTTTGCTTCACCAACCCAGTTTCCATTTGGTTGAGCACGTACTTTTCCTTTAATATAATTTGAACCAAAGACTGGCTGTTCCAATTCCACCTATATTCATCAAAAAGTAATTATACGTAAAGTTATAAAATGTAAAAAAATAACATCATGTTATTTGTGAAATACTTACATCTTTAAGAGTCACAAATGGCATGCTGAATGACAAAAGCTCATCTTTGTCTGATTTATTGATAAAAATTAAACGATGAGTAGTCAAAAACAATTTCCCCACTTTTGAACCATGAAATGCTCTGCCGTCTTGACCATGGAAATCCATAGTAACTGCATCGGTAAACAAAATGATACTGAAAAATGAATTACAAAATTATTTAGATTGATCGATAGTTTTACATTTTACTAAGCATTCAATACAAAAAATTTAAAAAATTGTTGATTGTTTTAAATTGATAAAAAAAAATATAAGGCGGCTTACAAAGAAACTACAGGTACAACAACTTGTAACAAAGTCATACCTAAATTCCTACCTAAGTCATAAAAAAAAAAACTAATTTAAATTTGGATATGAATTTGTAAACGATTTTAAAAACTGTACCTAAAAATAACTATTAGGTACATTATTTGCTAATAAGAAATTTGCTTCTTGGTTTGTTTCTTTACTAAGTCGTTGGTTTTATTGCTTTCTTTTCAAGAATGGTACCGTCAAAAATGTTTTTTGTCAAAAGCAATGTTTTATCGTTGCTTTCAGATACTAAATAATAATTTTGAACCACAAATTCCAAAACATTGGACCTACCTAAATAAGTGTGACCTTCTCTTATGCGTAGTCGATACTCCAAACAAATATCCTTTACCTCTTTATCCTTTCCATTCTTAAACTTGACTCACTTTTTTTTTTTAACTGCTAATAAGTAAAAAGTTGAACAATTGCTTATTTATTAGTATCCATCATGTAGTCGAACATCTGTGTACACCAGTGTTCCCCAACCTATATAGTACAGCCAACAAAAAGTGAACCATAACCCATTGTGTGGCTTGTGCCAAATAGCTGTTTTTTGTAATTATATGATAATATTTATTATCCAATAAATAATTAATTTTAACAATAAATCAATAACATTATTAATGATAATCTCAACAATAATTATTATCAAAGCGATGACAAAAATAGGCTTTTTGAGGAATGGGTCATGAAAAATGACAGTCGCGATATACGACACACTATATACGAGGATGTATATTGTAATTATGTACTACTAAATAAGGATTTATATGCATTGGTAGGTATACATTTTTGCAATAACCAATTACTTCTAAAATAAATTCGGATTAGGTTATACCTATTTAAATTTGAGAGTGATGAGCAATTTTTTTTGAATAATTTTAAGTGATAATGCTCAGCTAGGTATTGTCAAGGGTATTGTTGCACATATTATCTGTGAATTATTATGAATAAAAATGTGTATTGAATACAATACACGTACAACATTATTGTGGCAAATAGTCAAAATCATTTTTGACTCTTTTATAGCTCTTGACATTGAACACAGTCAACAATGTCTACAGTCTAGACACTGCTTTATGAATAATGATATGTAATAATATATGTAATAACAAAACAATAAGCTAGTAAAAGTCTAATTAATTTTTTTCAAATCGGATACACATTTTTAACATTAATTTTTTGTAAGCCTAAACAGATGTTTCGTATCCGTCACAACTGTCACACAAAAACACGTCAAACGTCAAAAATACATTATCATACAGCAAAAATGTATTTTGTCGTAAATTATTATACATTTCAAAATAGGACAACTTGGCCATTTAAACAAGTAGCATACTTCTATCCGAGTATTTCAATCACACTCTTATGCCATAATATCACGATTTGTCAAACATTACTATATCTATTACTGTTACTTTATACGAATTTGAAAAATTTAAATCATATTCTAGAATGTTCTATGCGATTCTACAAGGAGTTTTCCAGTCTAGAATATTAAAAGAAATTAGATGTTTTGTCAGTTTGATGTTACAAGACGTTACTACCAAATGAATTATTATTTTCTAGAATGTTCTATACAGTTCTATAAAGAATTCTGTTATTCTAAAACACCTATTACAAGGAATTCAACGTTTCATCATTTTAATATTACAGTGTATGGATGTTGCATATTCTAGAATGTTCTAAAGAATTCTAAAAGTAATAACCAATGGAATCATTCAATAATAACTCTAAATTTAATCTCGATCGAATTACACAATAGCGGTCAATGCGACACGGTTTTACAGGATGTTTGGGGATCTGTATAGGAGAATAATCGGACGCGCCCTTACCTTATTATAATAGACAATTAACAGAACGTTATAAAGCGGTATGTACAATTAGCAAGGTAGATCTTATCGTGATCCGAGAGAGCGGGTTCAGATACGTACAGTGCGTAATAACACGGGTTATTTTTGAACGAAATAAGCGTACATGGAGAAATCTCGGAAGAGCAAAATTCGAAAAACAACAATAACTCGAAGCACCGAAACGAAGACTGGCGCGACGTAACTATTTCGTTTTGTTCTCGTCAAAAACCGAGACCAGACAGCCTCCATAATATAAACTCAACGACATACTGCTGCACAAGTACTTTCGGGAAAACGAGGGCATCAAACATGTCTTCCTGTACGGTTAGTTTTGGCAAGGTCCGTTTTTCGTCGGACGGAAAGCTAAGGCCCCGAAAGCGTAGCGAATAGCCCCGCGAAAATTCGTGAAATATTCACGTCTGAAACGGGTCCGCCTATTATACACACCCATTTTTCGCTTTGACCGTCCACCCAGACTTTCGACCACGACTCACCATTCGCCGGCGTGTATCAGGCAACCGCCGCCTTGGACGTGCGCCGTGTTCAGCGACATGGCGGCAAAACGTTTCGGTTTTTCGGGCGACGAGACGAGACAGTTGGTTGGTGGTACAAGAGAAACCGTTCACCGATTTTTACTGCGATGCTAAACGACGAGACTATTGCCGTCGTCTGTTGTGCGCACGAATAATAAACGGTTCGGTCAAACACTGGGCACCCGCGAACAGTCGTGGACGGACAATCGTTCGGTTGTTTACGAAGCGGTGGCGTTGCTCGCGATCGACTCGTTTTTTGCGTGTGATTGCACACCGTGTTGGCGAATTTGCGACGTATTGTATAACGTTGTAGGTATATAGGCGCTTTCGGGCTGGCAAAACAATAATAATCGTCGCGATGAGTAACGCAGGCTCACTTATTATCTGATACTACGCGGACAGGAGCGCAGGACACACGGCGATCGCGAACGATCGGCGACGAACCCGACCCGCGGTGGCGAGTGACGTCGAAGCGCCGCCCCCCGGAAACAGCTGTTTTCGTTGGCGGCCCGTCGTGATAAAACGCGATTCCGCAGCGATTCGCGCGACTTTCGAGGTCGTGCTGCCGTGTGCGTGTTGGCAGGGCCGGCGTGGCGATCGGGGCCCTAACCGTTTTTATTTAAATCAAAAAACAAAATAACGCGTTTACAAAACACTTTTGTCAAGCAGTACTGATGGGGAATCAAATGATCAAATTGTGCGTATTGTGCAGTTTGATATAAAAATAAAAAAAAAAAATCATTACAACTATACATATAGGTGTACCTACTGAATTATACTAATGATTCTAATCAACTGTCTGTTAACAAAAAAAAAAAAGCTATTAAAATTAATGTATGTATTGTTGATGAACACTTCGGAGGGAGTTGTTATATTAGGACAAATCAGAATTGGAATGCTAGCACATGCAGATGATATCGCTCTCCTTGGTGAAGATTTAGATACATGATAAAGAGATTAGGAAGTAATCTAATAAATACGGCAATAAAAGTGGGCCTAACCGTTAATGAAAAAAAAACAGAGTACCTTGTGGCTAGCCGAAGAAATAGACCTAATGGCGGTCGGGAATGATACATCAAAATTGAAGAACTGAAGCTCAAAAGAGTGTCTCAATTTAAGTATTTAGGGTCGACGATAACGACATCAAAACAGAGGTGTCAACAAGGATACATCTAGCGAATAGAGGATATTATGGACTTGAAAAAGTCTTGAAATCAAAGTCCTTATCCAAAGCCCTAAAAATCAAAATGTACATGACTCTTATACTAAGACCAATTGTTCCATACGGCTTAGAAACTTGGGCGCTGAGAAAAATAGAAGAATCGAGATTAATGATGTTCGAGAGAAAAGTTCTACGGAAAATTTTTGGCCCCATATACGATAGACAAACGAATGAATGGAGAAAACTACATAACGTAGAA
This sequence comes from Hormaphis cornu, assembly GCA_017140985.1. Classification (NCBI taxonomy): domain Eukaryota; kingdom Metazoa; phylum Arthropoda; class Insecta; order Hemiptera; family Hormaphididae; genus Hormaphis; species Hormaphis cornu. Next base: position 8,921,304 of record CM029360.1, on the reverse strand, counting down.
CTCCGAGGATTTTTCCAGAGCCCGAGTATAGTTAGAGAGATCGTCAAGCGGAAACTGAGTTGGGCAGGACACGCTTCGCGCAACAGGGTACTTTAGTAAAATGGGTGATCGAAGAAGAGCCTAATGGAAAAAGACCACTAGGTAGACCTAAGTTAAGATGAGAAGACAGTGTGAAGAGAGAAGTGGAAAAGATAGAGCCTGGTGTCAAATGGAGAGCAGAGGACAGGGATAGGTGGCAAAGTTTTCAGGATGGTCCTAACTAAAAAAGAAGAAGAAGAGAAGAAGATATGTATCGTTAAAGAACACGATACCGCTATTCCGTTTTATAAGTATTCTTTGAATATCCGTGCAATAAATATTATGTCGTCGTGTTATCACACTGAAATAAATTACATTAAGAAGTTTAAATTTTTGAAATGTTCTTTCTCCTGTAGATTTTTGCCCGTTCGTATTATCATTATTCCGCTAGTCCATTAATACGAATGTATCATCAACTCGGTTGGGTTATTGTTTAAGGCGGGTTATTTCTAAGCCCCCGCCGATTCGCGTCAATTCACTTGTACAGCGGCGACGTCGAGGGGTTACTATACGTCCGCGGTGGTTCAAGGTCATGGCGGCGGCTGCGACCCATCATCGATCGCGCGCGTGTGCATACTTTTTCCCCCTACCGCCGCGAGGGACACGCGCATTTCACTGCAAGACCGTATATGTACTATACTCGGGTAAAATCCGAAATTTAAAATCTGACGTCCGTGTATAACCACGGTTAACCTCGTAGACGTTTCATAAACTAAAAATCAGGATAAAAGGTGTCGACACATAATAAAAAGTATAGACTTTTATTTCTATTCTCAGTACACAACTATTCTCGCGCGCGCAGTAGTACAACACGCCTATAGTATGCGCTAAAAGTTTCCACGACGATTGAAAACATTTTTACAGCCGTACGCAGTGTAATACATTTTTAATTTTATTAATCTCCGTTGCCAGCTCCTGGATATCGCGGGAAATCGGGAGTATATGAAGAGTATACTTACCGCGGACACGGGGGGCGCAAGCGTGACCCGGCCTGCAGTACGCAAGTCCGCGCGTCACACCGTCGTCGCGGAACGTTGCGCAGGGGTTGCGTTTCTCGCGATTCGTACAATAACATCGTATTGTAACGACACAACGATGCGCGCGCGGTCGTTTTGATAAAAAAGTAGAGAAAAAGACGAGCGCGATATTTTCGGGTGTAAACTAACGATTGAATTAGGAGTGACGCGTTACGGGCGCGCGGATAAATAAATCGAATTTTCTCGTAAGGTCGGGATGGACGACAACCTGAGCCGGGGCTACGTGGCCCTGAGCAAACGCGACAACGTCAGTCCGACGGCTACGCCTCCGATCGACCACCAGGACATGGCTTATATGGCGATGGTGCTGGCGGGTACCGGGTTCCTGTTCCCGTACAACAGGTAGGAAAAGGAATACCGCACGATCTCGGTCCTCTTTTCAAACTCTTTTTTGCACGCGGTAAAACAATACTCTCGAAAATTAGTAAAATCCATCCCCCTCGTCCGAAATCGTCTCTCATAATAAAATCAATTAGCCCCCTAAAACTTTTGACACCGTACGCGTTATTCGTTAATTTATAATAGAGATAAGAAAAGAACTATTAACGTCAATATTTCATAAATCGTGCTTACAAATTATACATGCTGTGTACATGCTCGGAACAACTTGGAAATAATTGACAACTAGTAGATTTTTATCGATTTAAAAAAAAAAAAAAACGTGGTATACCTTAAAGCAAATTTGGTACTGTCGTAGGTACCCACTATTATCTACAAATAAAATTTCCTTCTCGGATTTACCGACGTATAAATTATAACAATTGCGGGTTAGGTAAATAACAATTAATCGTATAACTGTTATACCCGTTCTAATAAAAGATAAACGTCACTGTAAGACTGATCTTCCTTCATTAAGCCCTTATGTATTTCGTTTTTTTTTATATTTTTCGTAGTTTTGTCTTGGCCACGGATTATTTTCAAGACAAATATCCCGCATCCATGATAGTTTTCGACATGACAATCGTGTACATTATGGTGGCGTTCGTTGCCGTCCTAACCAACAACCTGCTGGTCGAAACGCTGTCTTGCAGGTGCCGTATCAATATCGGTAAATATAAAATATACATATATATAGAGCGTGGTATGATTTTTATGAGACTAGGTGAGTATTGTTTAGAAATAAATTTTTACACAAACGCTTTTGTAATTTCCCGAAAACCGGGTTTGGCCGAGAAGAGAATTGTTTACAGAATCTGCGAGAGAAAATGTACAGTAGGTACGCACGATACAATACTTCCCGCTGGTCGAGAAAAGCTGAATGTTCCCTCAGTATTTCGAACCATTTTATAATCTAATACGCGATCTTTTCGGTATTGGTTGAAAAACCAAAAACACGTACTGCAGAACACGAGTATATAAGAAATTGAGCTAAAAAAAACACCAATAGGTACAAGTCTGATATGGTATACCTACAGAACGATTTGACTGTACAAAAAACAAAATATATTATACATCCACAGCAATGGTGCAACAGCACCTGTACTAAACAAACTGTTATAAAATATTGTGTACAAGCCCGGGCACCAGGGCACTCCTCCTCTCCGATCTTTCGAATTCAGTAACATAATATTATAGCCTGACAATCCGCGTTTGATTAAATCTGCTCGTATACGAGATGGCTGGTATATTATTTATTTTGTAGGTATTTTTAAGATCCATAATTCAATACCTATATATGTATACAGGTTACGCACTGACGATTTCGACGCTTCTGTTTGTGGGCGCCGTGGAAATCCTGTGGGAAAAGCTGTTCCTACTGGACACGTCCTATTGCCTCAATCTGATCGCCATTGCCGTCATCGCGTGGGGAGCAACAAGTACGCTTTGTAAAAACTTAAAACGGAAGAAAAATTGAGTGTTACGATTTGTGTTTTTCTTCTATATATACATATATATCATACGCAGTCCAGCAATCCAGTTTTTACGGTTATACGAGCATACTGCCCACAAAATACACACAGGCCGTGATGATCGGAGAAAGTTAGTATGGACAAAATTATTATTATACACTTATGTACCAACCTGTGTAGAGAAAAAAAGAGCGAGAGAAATAAATATAAAACGTATTAAAATGGCGTAATATATTACAATCCGAAATTTGCGTTTTCGATATAGGTGCTGCCGGATTGTGGGTGTCCATCGACCGAATATTAACGAAAAAGATGACCAGAGACTTGAGGATCAGCACGTTCGGTTTCTTCATGTTGAGCCACCTGTTGGTGACGATGTCGTGTATCCTGTTCCAATTTGTGCACGCTTGCGAATTCGTTAAATTCTACATTGACCGAAGTAAAGAATCGAAGAAAAAAATATCTCTGGAACCTACGGACGAATATGTAAGAGCTCAAATGATAAAGTAACACCACGCATGTTGACGTTGTTATACGAGTGTATACTGTGATGCCACAGTATGGATAGAGTTTATTGCCTATTAATTAATTATTATTATTTATTTATTATCTGAGTTTAATCTACACTCCTCATAAAACATCGCCTTTTTATTGTTATGTACATAGATTAGGCGACTTGGTGAAATTACACGACAGTATTATTATTTACTGCGTATTGAAATTAGAAATATCGTTTCCATTTAGTTATAACGATATTATCTCCGAAAATATAGTGTAACAGGTACCTAGTGTTAATTATACTTATAACTTATAAGTTATAAGGTATTACATGCACATCGAATAATATCTAGTAAAAAGACCTTTTTTATTTTGTTAAAACGATAATTATTATTCGTTGAATCAGTAGGTATACCGAATAATAAATGTGTAAGTTGTAGTGAAAAAACATGAAATGGCAGAAACGAAAATATACGTGTTATAATAATATAATAGTAGGCACAGTTTATATTGTACCAGCTATTACAAATAAAACGACTGTTACGAGTCCCTTAATACGCGTCATAGAGTAAAATTTACAAAACATTCCGTGCCTCAATTCAACTTTTGCCCGTGGTTTTTTTTTTATAGGCAAGATCTTAAACATGACCTTGAATCAGCAGATAAACTATAGTCTCATTACTACGACGTATATATTGTATAATAATTCTTAAAACAAGTATCATTATCCAACAATGACCACCGCTACTGCCTACCAATATATAGGTATAATATATAAATATAGTTGTTAATATTAGTAACCGGTGTTTAGTATACAGCGCATTAATCAAAAAAATAGAAAGAAAAAAAACTAACGTTTCCTGAAAAAAAAAAAAAAGCAATATTCTGTCCCAAAAGCCAAAAGTTGAAAATTCAGCGTTTTTTTATGAAATTTTTACTTGTAGGTACTATATTTTTTACAAGATATGTTTTTTTGAAAGAAAAGTAGACGAGAGATGATAAAGCTACATTTTACATTTTTCTCTTCGGGCTACGCAGTATTCTGTAAAATTAATGATATTGGTACGGAATCGATAATGTTTTTTTGATAGGGTACCAATAACCTGTATATAACCTATACATCGATCCATCACACTGCGTTACTTGAAACGTAGATACAAAGTTACTTTTGCTTGTATCTATATACATATATATATACTTCGACTTAATCTTCATCTTGAACAGCTTGCTGTTATTGTTATATAGGCGGCCCCCGAACCACCCCAGCCGGAAATGTTGGCCGAAACGAGTTTGAGCTGCACAGCTGCAGCAGAGAAAGCTTTCAAAGACGAAAACTCATTTAGCTTCGCGAATCCCATGTACGACCCGAACGCGAACAGTGCGCCAACGTATAAAGTCGAAGACGTCATGATACACGTGGAAACGGGCAGTGCTTTTAAACTTCGAAAATCCACCTTGTCTGCATTTTGGGACTCGTTTAAGAGTAAGTAATAGTCGTTATAACGTTTTTTTTTTTTTTATACATAGTTTTTAGGAAACTCGCCTTTATATTGACTGCAGTCAAGTCAACAAATGATGCATCGATACACCGCGACCTATTCAGTGGCAGTGCACCTTAGGATGGGTCACAGTGGGTACCCCGAAATAATTTTAGCGCAGTGAACACTTTTTCACAGCACGGCCCGCGGGTGATCAATTATATTATATGGAACGTCTAAAACTGTAAGACTGGGAGTCATACGTACACGATATCAAACGAAAATAGAATAATAATAAAGGATAACGATATATGGTTTTAATTTTCTGATCGTCAGTCTATATTTTGTTGTGTTCCCCTTAGATATTCAACTGTCGAACATACTTAACAATTATTATTCTAAACGCGCCATCGAAAATTAAATTTTAGAAAAATTTCCAGCTATAAAATAAAGTGTTTATAATATCATTAATTATATTCCCACTATAAGTAGTATTGTTACATTTAATTATTTACAATATTTATACAACGATTTAATTTAATTTGGCTACAATTATACTGCAATGTAGAAGTGCATACAGGTCCGAACCAATACCGTCCGAACCGTTTTTACATGAAATGACTGCAGTAGTACTTTTATATTTTACCTTACGGTTTCTAGTTATTGAGCTTTTCTCTCCACATTTCTGCCCTTAAATCAAACATCCTCTCACATGTAATCTTAATAATTCGAAATCATTGTCAAAAAATTATCTGCATTCAAACTCATCACCTGTATAATATACACATACTGTACAAACCATCTGTTCGTATATTGGTGGTATTCATATGATAAATTAATCTGCGTTTGTTTGTTATTGTGGTGTTTCCTTTCTTATTTTTTTTTTTTATGTTAACAGGTGGATACAATTTGAGAAAAGAAGTCTCCAAAATCATATGGAAACAAATGTTGGCGATTTTTCTTTGTTATTTTGTAACGCTGAGCATATACCCGGGAGTGTTATCCGATTTGGTCAGCCCTAGGTTCGGCACGTGGATGCCCGTGCTCGTGATGACCGTATTCAACTTGTTTGATCTAATGGGAAAGGTAAATAGGGCACGTTTAAATTATATACATAAAAAAAAAATTATTGGAATAGCCTGCAGCTACCAGGTATTGGTAGTGACTATATATTATCATTTCTTGCTCGAAAATAACGATTGTGATTGATAACTCGGTGAGTAAATTATTATTTTTACGCTCTATATTTTATATACTTGGCTAAAACGGTGACAGCCCGTTAGTTTCCTCTAATATATCTTGACGTTAGTTAATAATATAATATATACAAGGTGTCCCTAAGGGGTTAAAAGGCACATCGATCGACGCACAACCCAAACCACTGGGTCTAGAGACTTGAAATCTTGCACAGAGGACGAAGACGAGCACCAAGAAAAAGTTTTTCAAAATACGACCCCCTAAAGCATTTTTAAAATTCTTCCCTTAAGATGGTGACACGGGGTTTTCAATTTTGTGTAACTTGGTGTACTCATTTTTTAAATTTAATTTGGAAATAATTTACTAAGCTCTGACCAACTAAATCCCGGGCAGCGCCTGGTCGGGACACCTATACATATTGTACTATAGGTATACTTACTAAAATATTATAGTTATTGGCCGCGTATTCGTACGAACGGTGGGACGACAAGATCCTGAAGAGCACCAAAAAACGCCTGTTCATGATCCCCGCCGTCCTGCTGATCGTCATCGTCCAACATCCGTTCCACACCAAGATCATCAGCGAGTTCATGATAATCCTGCTGACGGCAGTGCTTGGCGTGTCCAACGGCATCACCGGCAGCGTTCCGATGATGTTCGCACCGGCAAAGGTCGCCAAAGAGCGACGTGAACTCGCCAGTAAGTGTATAGTACCTGTTATAAACACGATTAAAGACGTCTTTAATTCATTGCGGTTATAATATTAAAGGCGCAGTAGCCAATATAGCGAAGAAGAGTCACGTTTGACAAAAAAAAGTTTCCGGAATTGAAATACGTTTTTTCAGTTTAGATTTTTTGATAAAAGTTTAGAAATATATTATACAAGAAGCCTCAAAACGTTTTAGATTTGCGTCAATCGACCATATATATATATATATTATTGAAAATATGTTCTACATACTGATTATAATATTATAGCCCATAATAGGTGTCTCTATAACATAATAATATAATTTGTTGCCACTTTCCTGCAGTCAGTGGCGTTGCGAACTAATTTTTGACCTGGGGCCAAGTACAGAATTACCACCCACCCACCCACCCCA
>CM029360.1:8865245-8904208 GCA_017140985.1 Hormaphis cornu | reverse complement strand
AAAAAAAAAAAAAAAAAAAAAAAAATGCAATTGGTAATAGTTTTACAACTAGGTGGTTTATTATTTGTTTGTTAAAATCAAATTAAAAAAACCATAACAAAAGTACAGTAATGTACAGTATTATTTATCAGGGTGATGTTATAGTTTAAAATATTGTTGTAACCAGTGACAATATAATAAAAGGTTAAAGTGAGGGGAAGACTTAGTCCCCTCACTTCTGACCACAGTATAAAATTGTCCCCTTTAATCAATTATTGAGAAGTAATGCTAGAACGCTCAAAGCCAAAACAATCAATATTCATTTATCTCCGTTTAAGAATAAAAATTACATTTCAAAATGTATCGGCTATAAACCAAAATTGTGTGAACCAATTTTCTAAATTTTTCAACCACATATGTAAAACTATCTTGTTTAGATTGTATTTATAAAGTTAACTATAAAGTTTTGAGACTTAAACGTAAAAACTAGAGGTTTTATGGAACAATAACTGCGTAAAATTCAATAATTCAAAAATTTAAAAATTCCATAACTCCCTCAAAAATGATCAAAATCGTTTGAAAACTAAGGAGTTAACTCGTTAAACCCTTTTTAATGACGCGTATAAATTTCAAGTCAAACGGAGCACTTTTGGGAATTTGACCGTTTTCGTTTTTTCCTCAGAACTTCAAAAAAAATTAAAATTTCAAAAAAACGTTTCAAATAAAGTACCATCTCGGCTCGGATCCTTTATCTTTCTTTTAGGGTATCATGCGTTAAAAATCATGCGTTTGTGCAGGTTTACTATAAGAACTTTTGATCACAGAAAAAAAAAAAAAAAAAAAAAAAAAAAAAACATAATTGTAAAACCAATACATTCTTTGCTAACGCTCAGAATCTAATAATTGATGTATAATTCAATACACAAAATAAAAACCCAACGACAATAGTTATTTATAAACGGATAAGACTGATATAACGATAATTTTCTATTGAGTGGCGGGGGTGCAAAAATGATATCTTAGTCACAGTGTGTTAACATTTTATAGCACATTTAACTCAATAGAACTAAAGACGGCTATACCCGACAGACTTACCTGGTCAATTTACCTACGCGTCGACTATCCGACAGTCGCAGCAAACGTGTCAAACACAAATTTATATAAACCTACTGTTTGGAATGTATTCAAGTTAAAGTTTTAAGTCTCTTAACTGAAAATTAAAGGTTTTGTGAAACTGTAATAAATGTGTAAATCTACAAACTTAATAAAACCCTGTAAATTGTTAAACATATGAGGTAATTAATTCTTATTTCACACAGTAATTCATTTGATTTGCAAAAATTTCAAGTGATTGGGAAGCATTTTTGAAATGTTTTTGAAATGATTTTTCATTATTGGATTGTGTCTCAAAATATTAAAACACTTCAAATAAAGTTATCATATATATGTCTAAAATTTTACCATATGAGGTACATATGAAAAAATCAAAGCTGCGCTCAGATCCTATAAATATTAAATAAACAAAACAAACAGTAGAACATCCTGTATATACTTAATCAAGGGTTGCATAGACCGCTCCAAAATCTTTTAGTAAAGAGTTTTCCCTTACAATTTTTCCCACTTTATACCATGAATATACTTTTCAAAAAATTTAGAAAATACAATTTTCAATTGAAGTGCTTGCTGCAAAAACCCATAAACAACTCCATATTTGTTAATTTTACAGGAGGGATATAAAATTGTTTAAAAACATTTAAAAAAAAACACAGTTCAGATTAAATCTATACAATTTATTTCACAATATGATAATTTATCATACTAGAACCTTTATCCTGTTTCCAACCACAAAAAGTATATTACTGAAGTTGATAACTACTTAAGTAGTCCGGTTGTTGCACCCATTACTTAATGTATTTTAAGTTTAAACGTTCATACATAAAGATAAAATAAAAACCAGTAGTATTTTAGAATACTTACATTTTTTCTATTGTATTTGAGGATTAAAATAAAATTGAGTAGATAAAAGTGGATGTGATACGTAAAAAATATTTTTTTTTAATATAAAAATATAATTTTTTTTTTAAATTTAAAGATAGGTACAAATATTGAATTTGTTCTTTTTTCAAAAACAACCAAAATCATTTATGCATAAGTTATTGAAAACTTTTTCGTTTGGATATGTTTTCTAATTATGTATAGTTAAAATACGAGTACAGTGTGGCCAATTGTTTGGTGCACCAAATGGACAACTCCGGAGTGTCCGTTTGTTGCACTTAAACTTGGAATCGGACAACTCTACTTTCTTGTAATCCATGAAAAATCAAAGTTAATCGTTTGTTGCACCCATTTATAAAGAATTAATTTTTTATAAGTTCTAGGCAAAAAACCAAATAATATCAAAAATAAGGAGTTGTCCGGTTGTTGCAACAAGGCCTTCAATTCCAGGGACAAGCAAATATTATTATCGTTTTAATAAAATTATTCATTATCATTTGTTTTAGTAAAGCTGATCTTAAAGGTAACTCTATCAAAAAAACACTACATATTTTTAATAAAAATGGGAGGAATAGAACCATTATTTGTACGAGACTCTTGACCGTACATTATGTTGAGACCCTCTTTACATTAAAAACAATACTCAGTATAATTTAATCAATAATCAGTACTTCTAATAGCTGAGAATAGTGTCCAGTACTACATATTGGTTAAACAGTCAATACGCAACAAAATAGATAGTTATATTCAGAATCCGACAAACAAATGGTGGCTACAAATCAGCGGCTGTCAACAAGAACAAATTAGCAAGGGGGTAGTATTTTAGCAATCATAAATATTTAGTCCTACACACGGCGGAATTGAGGGAAAAAAATTGAAATTAAAAATGTAAACAGTAATTGGGTACCTACCTTATAAGAAAAAGAAACCTACACAAATGTATTCTGTTGTTACGGCCAAACCGTCCAGTCGACTATGTGGGCACGCCACTGATGCGAATCGCTTAAAACAATCCAAAAGCAAAAAAGTTAGTTTTCCTGCAAATAATCGCGTTCAGTGGAGTCACCGTTACCCAAGTCTGAACCATTTTACTGATTAATTGTTAGTCTCTCGTAAATTCAAATTTCTAATAAAATAGCTTATTGGTACAAAAACCTACGAAAAAATACCGATCTAAACTGATTTTGGGATGAACTCGATGCAATTTCTAAATTGCGGAACAAAAAAAAAAAAAAAATCGCCACTTTTTTTACCCCCCAAGTCAGTACCACGGGATGGCACGCGACCTGAAACTCGGACGGTGACGTCCGCGCGGAAATCAAGGGACGGACGTGACCGGAGAGGTTTCGTCACACAAAAACGGAAACGTGGAGAATCAAAAAAAATCCGCGTATTGCGGCGCCGTTACGTCCGAAAAGTAACGGTCGTTTGTAACACGGGTTCGAGAACCGCGTCAACGGTCGAAACGGCTAACGACGCGGCCGCGAATCGCTTTCTCTTACCTGTAGAAATACAACGAAAACGACACGACGCGACTTTGGCTGCGTTCGCTGTTGGTTGTGAAAATTTTCGGAGCGATTTTCCGCAACAAACTCAGAGACGATACGCGGATAAAGGCGCGAAAAAGAAAACGAGGGAAATGGAAATTTCAACTGTTCAGATAGTCACGATGGAAGGGGAACCGTAAACGAACTGCGACGGGGTAAAGCGGTGTTGATGATGTTTCCGCCATGGACAGACAGAGTGGACGCGCGCACGCCGTACGCCATTGGCGGATATTTGAAATTTCTCAGGATGCTGCAGACGTTTTCTCTTCCATGAGATCGCGAGCCTCGCAGTGTGCCACGGATACATATAATAGACTTCTTGTTATACTATCTATGGCCACCAGTAACGGTCGTGTCCATAATATATATACTAATCTATGGTCGTGTCCGCAGACCGTCACTGACGTTCCGTGGGGCCGACTGTGCCGAGGGTATTCACTACCCTATAATTTACCCAAACTATCCAACTTGACGCAAACAAAACCGGTTGGCCGTTTTGTCGTTTAGTCTGTTTAGGAGGGGAACGGCCAATAATAATAATTACCGCCCGCCCGCCCGCCGTATACGTACCGTTACGGAATGTGTACAATGTATACGAAAAACATCGTCGCCAGATTCGAGAATTTTGAAAAGGTCATTTTTCAAATAGGATTTTTCTGTTTTCCGCGGAATATTTCAACATTTTAGACTCTGAGTGTAGCGAAGAATGTTTTGGTTTTCACGCGATGCGTTTTTTATTTATTTATTATTTTTTTACCACTACATGTAATCACGATAACTTCAGCTTTAATAATGCTCCGATTCTTAACGTCCGTACCTCTAATGATAGGGACACAGATGGTACTCTGAGGGGTCATGGATTTAAGCGTAAAAAAATTATAATGTTAAAATCAAAAAACTGAGAAAAAAACGTTAAAAATTACGGCAAACGTGTTTTTTAACATAATTGATTCAGATTTTCGGCCATAACTTCCATAATAATGATCGTAATAAGCTGAAACTTTCACAAAAAATTAAAATTCGTAAGATACATGTCTGACACAACTTTCGAGACATTTCGAAAAGTTTTGAGCTAAGTATAGAACTTTAAAATTCACATTTTTTTTTTCGACAAAAAGTTTAAAAAATATAATACAAAATGTATTGACGTGTAAATACATATTCTACTAACAAATTTTGAAAATCCGTAGTTACAATTTTTATATTTAGTTGTTTAAAGTTGGAAAATTAATCATACCTTTGACAATTTTTGAAATAAATTCGTAACTCACATGAGTTTGTCACTTAAGATTTGAAAATTAAATATGTTATGTAGAACAAAATTTGCTATCCGAATAAAAAAATTTCATAATAATCTGCCCAATAAATTCCGAACGTGCACAAAAAAAGTGTTGAAAAACTGTGTTATTTTGATTAAAACAATGAAATTACGCACTATTGTGCTATTGATACCAAAAACGTAAATACTAAACTTAAATTCATAGTCCGAATGGTTTGAAATTCTCACAGGTTATTCAAATTAATAAATTATACTAAACTTTGTGATTTATTTCTTTATTTCTCTATTTGAGTCGCTGAGCTTCTCCAAAATCGTTATTTTCGTAAGCAATTTTTAATTGCTTAGAGATTTAATATACAACTACTATATAAACCTTCCAAAACAGTGATCTACAGCATCAAACTACTCACGCAACCTTAAGTTATTTCGGCTATTTTATTATATTTTTTACTAAAACAGTTTAGAACGATAAAATTATTATATAATATTATGCTTTTTTTTTTCTCTAAAACATACAATTTAATTTCTTTTTTTTTGCATACAATTGTCTAATTAGACAGGTATTAACATATTAAAATATATATTTGCAATAAGTACCTAATAACTAATCAATTTAAGATTCTGAGCGAAGCGATAGGAAGCAATTGATTTTACAAATAAGTGTTTTTTTTTGTGTCTGACATGCATATTGCCTTGGGTATTGATCCAATCTTAACGGTACTCGTAATACATTTTCAGAAGTCCAATTTATATTCTTGATGCATTGTATTTAACGTTTTATCAACATTTTCAATTCCAAAAAAGTTACACAAACCTATAAAACCAAAAAAAAATTTACGAAAAAACTGTAAAAAGTACGACAAACGCGAACTTGAGAAAATCAATTTTATTTTATGATCATAACTTCCGTAATAATGATTTCTCAGATCTGAAACAATATTTAGAAGGATAATATACAGGTCTGTTACCAATTTCAAAATATTTCAATTATTTTTTAACTAAGTATAGTACATTGAAATTTTCGAAAAAAACAGGACGAGAATCACCGTGACGTTCGCGTTTCCTCGCGCTTATCATTTCACTGCCAAACTTATGACCCGGAACTGTTTTTTCAGCAGTATCCGACCAGTAGTTCAGTCATTAAAATAAGTATCGATTAAACAGAATTATTTTTATACAAGGCGTCACAATGTTATATTTATCTTGTAATTACGGGTTTGATACCCTAGCTTGCTATTTTATAACTGTTTTACGTTATTTTTCATTCACAAATCTTATAATTAATATTTAACCCACTTCCCGTTGTCCAATCAAGCTGACATTCTGCTCTGAATCGTTTTTTCGAAGGTAACGGTCTATCATTGCTTTCAGATATTAAATATGTAATACGTTTTAACCACAACTTCCACACCAGTGACCCACCCAAAACGTAGTCGCTACTCTGTCAAATTACTCACGCGACGTAAAGTGATTCCGAATTTTTTTGTTTTAGATTCTATGGTACCGCATTAACAAAAAATTTTCGAACAATACCTAATAATATACAATAATAATAAAAATGATATTGAGTAATTAGAACAATAACAATATCGTCTTTGGTTTTATTTTTGGATTATTCAACGGTGGACATAACCACAGAATAGTAAAAATAAATTTCATCCATTATGTGCATGAATTATGATGTATTTAAATATTAAATTATTAATTTAGAAAAATTAATCCGCGATTCATCTATTCTGTGTTACACATAGGTGTGGTCAGACTTTTATAGCAGGTATATTGCTGAAACGTTCCAAAAGACTTCAAAAGTTGTATTTTTATTTATTTACAATAAATTTAAGACTGCAATTTTAACAATACAAAAAAAATTTTCCCTGTACTACTATTACAATATTACAAAATTACAATATCAGACGTCTGTTATGAGGAACAATATTTTTGAATTCATCAATAATATCTTCATAGTCAATATGTGATAATAATCCTTGCTCAACAAACATGAATAATAATAAAGCTTCAAGTCTATTCTGTGTCATAGTATTACGAGGTTTAGACTTAACAATAGTTGATTTTGAAAAACATCTTTCAGGAGAACAAGACGTGACTGAAATGATCAAAAGTTTCATCAACACATTATGAAAATTTGAAAAAATGTTTATTCGATTCAATTGTTGTAACCAATCTAACCCCATTGATCTATAGTTGTTGTAGAATATCCACAAGGAATGCCAGTAAATCCTTTAAGAAGTTTAATTTCCTGTTCTGGTTGATTCATACTAATTTTAAATACTTTACCAAATAGTTTAATATTTTCAACCGTTGGATTAATTTGCAAAACATAACCAACATAAGAAATAATACCCAAGGTTTCCTGATGGAATCTATCATTCAATCCACTTAACATATTATCGAGTGCTGAATTTAAACAGTTTACTTTGATTTCCTGTTCAATAGTTTTATGAAATGTTTGAGATGTACTATTTTTACTTTCTAATAGACATGATACTTTCCTTTACCGGACTTCTGGAATATTTATTTTTTTCAAAGTACACAACTGAACTGTTTCTTCATATAAGTTGTTAAAAAAGGAATCATCAGACCGAAAGTTTTAGAGAGTGGTTTTCAATGAAATGATTAATGAAACAGCCGATAACAAAAGGTTAAGGTAGTAGAGTAGGGGTAGTAGGTACAACACAATACCAAAGGACAATAATTAAAAATTATCATCAATACAACATACTATAACCATTGGGAACATGGACTTAAAAACATGTCGACAAGTTTATATTTAGTTTATGGTTGTGATTTGGGAAATCACGGTAGGTACTGATAATACTCAACCTATCATATTGCTTGATATCATTGTATGTGTCTATAGATTGACACTTTAAATAATAACGTCTACTCGATGGTCGATACTTGTAGATAAAGTTTATAATAGATTCGTTTTAAAATAAAATAAAACTCCAATTATTGTATTATAATTTATATTTTAAACCAAGGTACCTACAAATTGATGTACCTACCGTTAATAGGGCTCTACCATAGTACCTCATACCTATAATATAGTATACCTATTATAGTACTTATATAATATATTATAATTTATAGTGCTTTACCATTATAAATAATAATAATCTAGGATAAAGATTCGAGTGTTGCTATAGCATACCCCCCAGCTACACCCGTAAACACGCCTATGACTATTACTCTATGTTCTATGATTATAGTAATATAATAATAATAATTATAATATATAATATATAAAAAGTAAATAACAATCTGGGGACACGGTAGTGTCCCCGCTAAGTCGAGCGGCACGGCCGTACCATCCCATTCTCGAAGCAGTTCAGGCCATTTTTGACTCCCCCTCCCCCCATAACTTCGTTGTGGATAAGCCTAATTTTTAGTAACCAAGCTTATAGCATGATTGTAAAAAACACGGTGTATTTCAAATTTCATTCAATTCTTCCGAAGAATTTCTTCGCATGAAGACACAATGTAAATATATATTAGATTAGATTGTTTAGTGCGATGGCCAAGTCAATTTATTTATTCAAAACATAAAAGACTTTTAGTAGATATTGATATGGTCACTATAGGATGTTGTTAGGATAGCTAATTACGTATTAACACAAGACAGAAGGTCCCTTAAACAGGGACTGAATAAATTAATAACCGACTTGGTATTACACGGATCTTACAATTTTTTACTGTAGAAGAACTGCGTTGCGAGACTCGGTTTTTTATTTACAAGTATTGTTTTTAATGGGATTCTTTATTTCTGTGATATTGGCCTCTTATCAATAATTTGTTGATACTTAATCTTTAATCGCGCTTCCCACACACAGACTTCTATATAGATATAATAATATAGATCTGTGTTCAACTTCCCACACAACTCACAAATGATATATGGTACTTGGTAGTCAGTGATCTATTTTCCAATATTCCCACATGTGGATGTGAAGTCTATGTGTGCTCTAAGCTCTTCACACTTTACATTTAATTTTACCGAAACTATCTCAATCCGTTGCTGTAATTACATTTTTATTTCTGTATTAGTATTTGCTCAAATTTAATTTTTCAACTCTTAAATCTGTCGTCGACTATTGTTTAAAAACGTAATGCATTGCATAATTATGTTAAAATAACCATAAACAAGTGTTCAAATTATTATTACAGTAATACAGTGTGCTTTTCCTGTTTCAAAATTTAAAAAAGCGTCAATCACAATGGAGAACGTCCTAGAAAAACAGTTGTTGAAGGTGGCTGAAACAATGGAACAAAAGTTGGACCAGGAGATACAGCGTCTGGATGAGTTGGACATGGACAGTATTGAAAACATACGTGAACGCCGCTTACAACAAATGAAAAAAATGATAAAAAAAAAAGAAGAATGGATGGCAAAAGTAATATCTATTTAATTTACTGGTTTCTGTCTTATTCATTATCTAGTACATTCAATTCATAGGGACATGGAGTGTACGAAGAATTGAGCGATGAAAAATCGTTCTTTGAGAAATCCAAGCTAAGCCCAAACATGGTGTTACACTTTTACAAAGATGGTTCGACTAGATGTGAAATAGTTGACCACCATTTAAAATTATTGTGCACACAACACTTGGAAACACTCTTCTGCAAACTGAATGTCACCCGATTTCCATTTCTCACAGAACGCATGAAAATTCGAGTGATACCGACCTTAGTGTCTATTGTAGACAGCGTGTCTAAAGACTTTATTGTTGGTTTTACAGAGTTGGGAAATTGTGACGATTTCTCAACCGAGATGTTGGAGTGGCGTTTGGCGCGCTCACAAGTTATTGATTACAAAGGTGATTTGCTTAATCCACCAGATGTTCAAAAGCGTAATCGAGCACTGTTATTAGAAAAAAAAAAGACAATCAGAGGGTATGTGGGAAATGATGATTCTGATGGTTTGGATTCTGATTGATCAGATCTCTTATTCATAATAATAATAAAATGTAATATGTATATCTATACTAAATTTTCTTACACAAAACTATTAACTAACCTTAATTATCTGGATAGTGTATACATTTCTTTTGACATGAAAAGTCAATGTTAATGTTAATTTTAGGCAACTATCTAAAATCTATATGCCGGGCGGCAGAAAAATTGCACAGAGCAGCAAAATGCTTGGTGCTTTCTGTGTTTTTACATCCATTTAGGATATCTAAGATAAGTCAATAAAAAATTGAGAAGTATACTGAATTATAATGATATTAAATACCTATAGAAAATCATTGATTCATTGAACATTTTATAAAAATATCGATTTAAGAATATGACAATATTGTCAATTCATAAACAGACTATAAAATTGTTTACAATATACACTGTTTACATCAAAACCATACAACTTTTAAGTGGGTGTTTTTCATGACTAGCTCAAAACACTTATTTACCCTGAGATTATTAAAACCCCTGTATTAGTCTTGAATAGTATTTTTATCAAAAATAAACCTAAAATTGTAGCGGCCCTAAACATTCCAAATTGTTTTAGTTTAATTTAGTTCAAAATTGTTCTGTTGAAAACTTTCAAACGTTGTATACTTCTAAGTTCTAATCCAATATTATTATTTTTTAAATTTTTTTTTCGAACAACTACTTTTTATTTCTACAAACGTCATCAGATGCCCATCAATTGGATAAAATATCTTTTTGTACAGATTAATTTATTTTAAGTAGTTGTTGAAAATCAAATGTACTTGTGTAAAATATAAAAAATAATAATGAATTGTCAGAAGATATATTTTAATAACATACCGATAATTGTATTTTCCAAATTTTAAGTTGTAATTACTTAAATAAATAAAAGTAATTGCTTATTATTATATATGAATGTGGAAGATCAAATTTTTTATGATATTTTATACTATACTTATTAAATTATAAGTTTTTTTTATCAATATTCATTTGTTAAGCTGTTTTTTGATAGTGATTTAATTTATAGTATTTTAGAATAAAATCCAAAATATTGTTATTATGGCCGGTCTTAGTCGAACCTAATTAATATTATATTTTATAAGAAATACTAATAACCAATATAATATATTATTTTAACAGGATATTTTTGACACGAAATAGGGTTCACACAATAATATTATTAATAACTTTGAAATAATTTAAATTTGTTTATTTTGCTAAATAGTTTTGAAATATAATACTTATTTACAACAAAATATACATATTAATGATTTGTAAAATATAGTTTTACTTTTTTATATGCATGTTGTGTTTGTTTGTTTAGTCCAAAATAATGGTGTTTGTATCACTACTGTCACCATCAGAAACAACTGTAAAAAAAAATTTGAAAATACTATTTTAACATTATTTAACAATTATAATTTAACAAAATTAAACAAATTTAAAATATACTTCTACAGAAGCATAAAAAAATACCACATGACAAGTAAATATACAATGGGAATTTGAAACAATACTTTAATACTGTACATATTTTTTTATAGTAACAAATATTTACAAAAAAAAAAAGTAAAATTTTGTTATTTTAATGTACGTATTTAATTACTACTATGGGGTAAAATTATTACAGTCAAATAAAAATATTTTTTAGTAAGTTTAATAAACTAAATTAAATAAAAATCTACAAGTTGAATGATAATTAATATATTTTAAAATATAACACTTACTATATTCACCAATAACAGGTCTAACATCCGCAATGTTATACTGATTAACAAGTTCAATTTCGCTTTCATCACTTGAAGACGATTCACTACTATCAGGATCAATGACTACATATTTGTCATCGTTTACAATCATATTTTTCTGTTCTAAACTTTTAGAACACGCTGTAATTGCAGTTCCAGTTGTTACTGTATGCACATTTTGATCATCATTTTGAATATCCATTGGTTCTAAATTTTAAAACAAAGGTTATTATAGACAATAAAAATTATTTTTATTACAGTCTGTAATTCTAATATGCTTAAATATGCAAGTTTTATTTTAAATTTAAATTATTAATTCACATTTAACTTAATACTTAAATATTTATCAAAAATATTATTGATTTAAAATTAATAACATTATTACCCAATTGGGTTGGGTAAAAGTACATCAATGCAAAACTATAGTTAACTACAAAATAAATAAAATATTGTGTTCAGGATTACTGCATAGTTTTAATATTCATAAGTTAAAATAACTGACAATCTACTAAACCTAATAATAGTAACAAAAGTATAAAATGACAAATAAACCTTCTATTTCTTCATTTATATTTTCTTTATTAATTGGACCAACCAACTTGAATTTATCAGATAAACGTAACTTAAGACCACAATCTTCAGAAATTATTGGTTCCAGACCTTGCACAGATTTACTAGAACTAATAAAAAAATTAAATCAAATAAAATGAACAAATATACTTTAAGGCAACAATATAAACTAAGTATCAGTAGTTGACAGTAGAAGTGGACTAAGATTACAAGGGCATATAGATATTTTGATATAAGACTTAAAGCATAGAAAAAATAAGTGAGGCCTAAAGTGACTAACATACATTCTCTTCTGAAGATTTTATCAATCTGGAAGCAAAATAAATTATTCTTATAGAATTATTTGTATACATTTTAGCTTCGATGCGAAGCTGAGAAGGTATTAATTTTTAAATGATGTGTTTTTTTTTTTTTTTGTGTCTGTCGCCGGTTTTTCTCAGCTGTGACTGGACCGATTTTGATGATTGATACGTCAAAAGATCACAAATCGTATCTAGTCGGCAACATTAACTTCTTGAGCCTTCATATTCCCCTCGTCCGCTGTAAGAGGGGAAAGTGTCCAAAAAAATTTTGACTTTTGAAATCGGGAAATTTCGACATTTTCCATGATTTTTCGGATAAAAATAGCCATAACTTCTTGAAAAATGATCAAATTAAAATAATTTTTTTTTTTTTAGATGCGCTAGACTATAACCTTTTTTTTAGTGTACTGTTTATATAAATTTGACTTTTAATGGCTCCACAACAAAGTTTTGAAAGTTCGACTTTTTTTCAAAAAAATATTTTTTTCAACTCAACTTTTGAAAATGTTCCGGAAAGTCTGACACCTTCTCACATAGCTTAAATTAAAGCTTATGTGATGTACTTTCATTTGAAAAAAAAAATAGAGGGACCACGACATGTCTTCATGGTGAAAATTGCTGCCGTATCCGAAAAAATGCAATTTTTGCGTAAAAATTTTTGATTTTCGATTTTGAAATTTTAACTTAAAAATGCTATAACTTTTTGAAAAATGTATAAATCAGTACGATTTTTTCGACACATATGCTATGTATGTTTGTCTTTCATTCGATATACTTTTTTTGATAGTCTGAGCTTTTGCCTTAATATAGGGGGGTTCAAAACTTGGAAATAGCTTATGAAATAAATATTTTTTTCAACTCAACTTTTGAAAATGTTCCGGAAAGTCTGACACCTTTTCACATAGCTTAAATTAAAGCTTATGTGATGTACTTTCATTTAAAAAAAAAAATAGAGGGACCACGACATGTCTTCATGGTGAAAATGAACTTTAAAGTTAAAAAATGTAAAAACCATTTTTATTCAAAATCGTAAAATTCAATTACTTCAAACACATTATTTAATGAAATTTGTACTTATTAATAAATATTAATCTAAAAATTTAACATTATCTACAGATTTGCATCGAAGCGTTTTTTACGATAGTGATTTTAATCACTGTCAGATATCACTACTATACCCCATCACTACTATGCCCCGACAAGACTGCACACTCCACTCGACTGTGCTACCGTTTTTTTTTATTAAAATTGATAAAATCTAATAAATTGTGCTTTGTTTTAAAAGTATATAAAGTAAAGTAACCTATGCCATATAACTAGTAATAACCAAGTACTTAACACTTGTGTTAAGTAATTTTCTTGATAAAAATGAATGTTATGAATAAAAATTTTTAATTAATACAGAGCTTCCCAAAGATTTAAAAGGGCCTGGACAAGTATGTAAATACCCACTTAGCCGCTCTACTATTCAGTCCTCTTTACTGTAAGATATGTAAATAATACCGATTTTCTGTATCAATGGCTAATGCTGATTTTATTTTATCCACAAGTTGTACAGCAATGGTAGCTGCCTCATTTGAACAGTTCATAAGAAGCTCTTGACTTAAACAAGCACAACCTTCAATGTCCACACCACATAATTCTCTATGATTGTTAAAACAAATAGATAATTTATTATCACAGACTTTATCTTCCAAAAATGATGGATCCAAAATAATAAAATCACTAAAATAAAATTCAATTATATAAGTAATTAAAATTCATAAATACTTATTAGAGAAAAAAATCATACTATTTTTCAAAGATGGCAAAGCTTGAAATAACTGGATGGTGATGAAGAGACAATGGTATAGGATCTCTTTCTGAACTAGAATATACAATTATTTTTTCTCCAGTGGAAACAATATCTGGATATCGAAAATGCATTAATGCTGCTAAAGTCGCAATTGAACAACATCCCATAGTATTTCCATCCATATTTAAAACACTTAAATCTACTTTAATTTTCCAGACCTGAAAAACATTTCAAATTAAATTCAAGACTAAGTTGTTGAATTTTACGTTGTTGATATAAATAATTTAAAAAATAACTCATACTTTTTCTTCAGCAATTATGCACAACGCTTCTAGATCTATACATTTTGAGTCTTTATAGAATCTTTCTAGAACCTGATTGATTTTTGTTAAATCTGTTTGTTTATTGTCCCCAGCTAATTCAGCAGATATTTGAAGAACTCCTTCATTTGGACGACTGTTATTGGGTTGATATATTTCACAGCTCACTTGTGCAAAAACTCGAGTTGAGCCAAGTGTTACCAAACAACTACCCCAATCAAGACCAAATTCTATTTTCAAAGGTCTATATTCATTTTTCTTGCGTCCATCAAGACGCTAAAAAATAAAATTTTAAACATTATAGTTCCCACAAGATACAGAGGTAGTATTGGTGTTGCATCAATAGTAGATATGATGAGGAAAAATTGACTGAGTTGGTTTGGACATGTGATGAGGAGAAACTGAAGCAGTAAGAGTAGTGTGACCAGACGTGCCGATTTAAGCGGGACAGTACCGATTTTTTAGGTAGTGTCTAGCTAAATTTTTAAGTCTTGTCGGTACGGTAACTATGACCTACTCACCCCTCTCTGATTATAATCAGGGAGGTTTGAATGTCAGTCCCACTTTTCCAAAAAATACATATGGTCACTATAAGTAAGAGCGGTAATGAAAATGAACGTTGAAGAAAAAAGAGATAGTGGAAGACCAAAGAAGAAATGGATGGAAGCAATTGAAAACAATAAGAAGGTTGTTAATGTGTGTGTAGGGAATGTAAACGATTGAGATATATGGAGGGATAGAACGAGAGTAGCCAACCCCAAACAGTTAAGAGAGAGGGAGAAAGGCAAAGATGAAGATTAAGAAGATAGTTCCAAATTTCTGAAAATGAAAATTTCAAGTAGGTACGTAAATGTATCTTTTATTTTTTATCATTTAATTCAGTATGTTGGAAAGTTTTAAATACTTATTAATCTGCAATCAAGTTTGGTGATCAAATTATAATTACAATATTATAACAATAACATAAAAACAAGTAGGAAGATACAAGGTACCAGAAACATTTTATTGTAATTAAAGTTGTACCTATATCCGACGATTTATTAGTGTGTTTGAATACTTAAATACTATTATTGCTTTATTAATGAACTTATTAGACAGCAGTTTTCCAGTGTTAAAATAACTGAGAAATATCATATACCATTGATTATAATTTCATATTAAAAATAAATTGATTATAATCAATGCAAATACTCAATAATATTATGTATGGATGCGAAAGAAGTAATAAATACATAATTAACTTTATTATTTATAGTCCTTACAGTTTTTTGAGACGCTGCTTCTAAAATAAAACTTTTTTCACAATCTGACAGAGGATTTAAATTCATAGTGAAGCTGGCACAAAGACTTACACAAGTCTAGAAAGATTATTCCATAAATAAGAGTTTGAACTCTTAAAATCTAAAAATTCATTAGTTTCAAAAAATTTAAAACACCGAACATGAAAGTTATATATATACTAGATTTAAATAAATACTTTAAATACTAAACAGTTAACTCAAAATTTGAAAAATCGAGATTCTAAATTCAAACAAATTTAAACTTTACACAATGAACAATATGACCACAGTCCCGGCTCCGTGAATATAACCTAGTAAGTTTAGCTGTTATCTTATCACTATTAGCACTATTATCACTCATGCGGTTACTCTTATACCGTGGTATACTTTTATGTCAATGCTAACCTCAAAATATTTTATCGGCGTTAGGACCTTGGTTTTATTTACATTGAAGTTGTTACTTGTTGTTTATCGCCGAAATTATATCCTTAGTGTTCAAATTTCATTGCTAAATGCTAATAGCTATTAGCTATTACATTTTGTTTTAAACTGTCATTGTCATAGAATATTACAAAAATGTCCTACAAAGTTCCTCAAAAAGTGCAGAAGGTTATGGTACAACCTATTAACCTTATTTTTCGACACTTACAAAATCGTGCTAAAGTTCAAGTAAGTACCAAGTAATTAAGTACATAATAATTTGTTATAAATAGGTTATATGTTGTCTACTTGGAAATTGTTTCAACAGGAATTGTTTGTGACTTATAGGTATGGCTTCAAGAAAAAATTCATTTGAGAATTGAGGGACATATCGTGGGTTTTGACGAGTACATGAATTTGGTGTTAGACGAAGCTTGTGAAGTGAACACCAAAATTGACTCTCGCAAACCGGTTGGCCGTATACTATTAAAAGGGGAAAACATAACACTTATACAAAACATGACTCCTTCAATTCCATAAACAGAAATATGTCAAACCAATTTAAATATCCTTTGTATTATAATTTTTAATAAAACGTCTTGATAATTTTCAAACTCAAATTATGACTTGTAATTGTACCTACCTATCTTATAATAAATGTTAGCATGTCCATCTACTTGGACTTTGTTATTTCTTATTATAAAGTTACTTATTATTTTTTAAGATGCGCTTGGTTTCTTTATAGTACCTAGTCATGTTGATTGTTTACTTACCTTCACTATAAGACTAATTATTATCGTAAAATAATTTTAGTAGAGGTTATACTTTCATTAATTAGGGAATTGAGAAATTTTGACTAATCACAGTTTCATATTTCCTAGTCTTTTATATCTTTCTTGTACTATTGGCATTTAAATTAAATAAATTCTTTAATTTAAAACTTACCTATTATTGATTTTATATTTTCTTTTGTATTGATTTAATTAAATAGATAATACTTAGTACTTATAATACTTATTATACCTCTGAAAGTCCTGAACAATACTTTATAACTTAACATTTTTTAAAACTATGATTTAAAAACAAAAGTTGAAGTATTGGAAGGAAATGCTTCAAATTACTTGACATTTTCCTACCTGGTTTCAAAGGGTTTAACTGCTTACAAATGAATTAAATCCAAAAAGTATTTTTTGGTATATCATTAAAATTTCAAACAATTTCAATTTTATATTGAATTTTAGTTAGTTTTGTTTGATAAAAGTTTTAAACATTTACCTAATTTTTATATTGAAGACTCAATAACAATACAACTATTAAGTAAAAGTGCATGCTCAATATGGCTATCCAAAATTAAAATTTTAGTTCTTAACTAATAGTTAATGACGTACAAGCTAGATTATTTTGAATATTTATACAATATAATAATAATTGTAATGAGTAATCGTGGCGCTCTGCTGCTTAGCATCACGCCACCTAATAAACAGAACATCACATTATGCCAGCTTTTGTGTGCGTCATAGATAGTACTCTAAGGACATATAAACACAAGTAGAAATTCCAATGACAATGTAGAAAGGTAGTTCAGTACCAGACTGGATAATATACCAGTTAATAAGGAGTCACCACACCACATAGCAGAAGCTATTTTTATATTATTATTTAAGTTAAAATGTTTTAAAGAGTAAAATAACTTCACTTTTTTATCTACCTTTTTCACTATGTCTTAAGTCTATATTAAACGTGCTTGTTTGTAAAATAATTATTGTATAGTTAGTGTTGACAAGGGCGCAATATACGGGCCTAAATCCTTAACTTTGCCTATGTGATAACTTAATGGGCATTTAGTTAAGACCTAACGTTTACATTTATATTTATATATTTGTGGGCATAACCAGTAATTTTTTTACAACTACATCAATGGCAGTATATCTAATACTACAGTTAAAATATTAATATAGAATAAACTAATTTATTTATTAGTTTATAATTTATTGTCAATCATTTAAAATGTGTAAACAATTAATTACTAAATAGTTTTTGTGAATATCTTTTAAACAGTTACAGTAAATACTTGTTTGTATCCGTATAACAAATATACTTACGACATAGTACCGTTTGTAAATATCTTCCAAAATTTTAAAAATTCTTGGAAACTTTAAATGAACAATTAGGGGAGGGGTGAGTTTTTCAAAATAGTTTAGTAACAAATAGATTTATATATGTTAGCAACTTTGCTTTAAGTTTTCAAATTTTTTTCTTGAAAATTAATTTTTTTATCAAGCAAAAATTACAAAAAAATATATATTTTCAAAGTTCCATCTTTAGCTCAAAAACTTGAAATTTATATCAGACCAGTACCATACCTACATTTTTAAAAACTTCATCTGCTATGTTCAATAATCTCCTTATTTTATACAAGCAGTTTGTTTTCTCTTCTGTCTCACTGTTTTCAAAATGCCAAACTCTTAAAATAAGTTCAAATTTTTTTCTACTTGTAGTTTTTGATACTACACTGTTTTGGTAACGTTCAGCTTTACTCTAATAGTCAGCTAATGATGGTAATTTTACTAGTCCCATTCACAATAAAAGTTCTAAAATTTTTCCATATCATCATTTTGTATTGGTTTCCAAGATGAAAATCAACTACTATGTGAAAGTCTATGAGACTCTAAAAATTGTTGAGCGTTTCCATTTGTTTCATCAACTATTAGTTGGATTATTTCATCAGTAAGAAACAATTTAGGAAAATTAATAGGTTAAGCAAATTCATCCAATACAACTGAAGGTCTAGATGCACCCGAAAAATTGAAATGTTTCTGATTTGTACCTGAAACTTTAGTTCACTTTGGTTGAGCGTTGCTTGAATTCAAAGCAAACCAAAGTGACAATGGCTTTCCTCAAACTTTTTCAGTCACTATTTAAATTTTGACTATTAATACAAAAGAGTGGATCTGTATAACTGTCGTCAAAAATTTCATGTGAAAATTCATCAGATTTGTTCAATGTATCCATAATCATATACTTATCCATTTTCACGTAAGAACTATCCGATGCAAACACTAAACTGTCATTGATATACAAGTTGGCATGGCAATTATTTAATACTGATAATCGCATTTTATAGAAGAAACCTGCAATACAACAACTAACTGTAATGGGAAATTTACTGTATTACCTAAATTTAGTTCGAAGCAGCCGGCTACCAAGTATGGCCAGTATCAAAAATTAAATTATCTGTAGGCCAAACACCAGCCGGCAACCCAAGGGTTTTTATACTTAAATCATAATGTGTACTTTAAATGGGTTCTAAAGGTACTAATGACATGAAAATCGAACAAATGAAGCTTTTTTTATACAAGTAAAAAGTCAAGGAATACTAGGTAAAAAACTCAGTGGCGTCATATACCATGATCTGATTTGGGTTGCCGGTGGGTTTGTGGCAGTCAACGTGTTAATAACAGTATAATCAAAATTGCTAATTTGCAAAAAGTAATGTCATGACTCATAATTAGACATTTAATTTGGGTACTGTTCTACCATTGTGACTACCACATTGACAATTGAACACTAAATATTAGTTATTATATCTTTACATTTATTACATGCAGAGAGGGATGAATATCTAGGCAATAATAAAAATAATCTTAGGGGTGTTTTTAATATTTGATTATACGTGAGGGGAATAAAATTCCCAATTGTTTTTGTAATAAGCTTAAGTTAGTGCTATGTTGCTACATTAAAATATACAAAAGTAAATAGATATTTAGCATAAGAGTGTACTGTTCTTAAAAATATAGACAGAGTTGCCAATTGCCACACATTTCATGAAATCGGATAAATTTTTGTTTTTAATGTAACAACTAAATTGATATCAACTGAAATTTATATTAAAAAAATGTATGCGGTCAATTACATTTGATAATCACTACTAAAATTAGAAAACTAATGTTGACTAAATAAATTTTTTAAGAAAATGTTATTTTAAGATATTATAGTAATTTAATTTTCTGTAAAAAAAGAAAAAAATTTTTTAATGAAGGTAATGTATACACCATTTATAACACAATTATTTTAACACCACTGTCATAATTCATACACCTTCAAAAAAAAAAAAAAAAATAAAGGATAATTTATGTACAAAATGTGCTGTTCCTTTATTCTAACGCCTTTGATTCCATGATCCGCCCATTGGTGGACCACCACGTCCCATTGGAGGTCCACCACGGCCCATTGGAGGACCACCGCGTCCTCGACCTCGTCCAACTAGTAGGAACATACCAATAACAATTATCACAGTTGTTAATAGGTAGGTAGGTTTTGAAAATAAAACGTTTTACATACCAGAAGATCGTATCATTCCGCTTTTCCCACGACCCGCTGCTCCACCCATGGTCAATTTAGTTTTGAACATGGGGGCGTTCCGCAGCATGTCCGGCAGTATAATGAAGCGTACTTTTGATCCTCGAACGTACACGTTTTCCATCTGAGCGACGCGTCCGTCGCGATACGTTACCGTAACATGCGACACCTGGACAAGTTTATAGTTGTTTACAGTTATATAGTTAAAAAGAAATAAGAATTATTTAGAATAATTAGTATGAATTTTAATAATAGCCAGGCGGATAGCAATAATTTTTATTACTTGACAGTTCATGTTGTCTTCGGCCTCGATGAGCTTGCCGCGGTAAACTTCACCGTCGACCGTTTCGCAAGTGACAATATGCCCTTCGGCTTCATGCAAGACTTTAATGGGTACACCTATAGACATTTTAAACGATAAACAGTTCAACGTTACAATAAAAAGAAATTGTAACGTATTCAAACGTTTTACGTTATGAGTTATGGCGCAAACGAAGTGGTTGTAGAAATTAGATTTAACTTTTAAGGATGTTGCCCATAGAAAAGTAAGTAAATGATGTCTGTAGATACTTGATAGAGAACGAGACCGCGTAAACAAAAATATAACCTTAAAGACGGAGTGGTTAACTACATACCAGTAACCGGTTACGGTTTTATATTTTGTGATGTGATAAACACTATCAACCCTTGCTATCAACAGTTTTAAATTATTATCAATTAATCACGTCTGTCGACCGTCGTTCAGTCTTCACTTGTCAGTGCCTAGTGGTCATTTGTAGTAGTTTTGTTGTTTTGACTTTAAAGATTTCAGTAATTACTACTTTAATTTTGGAATTTTACTAGTTACATCTCCTGATTTCAATAGTCTGTAGTCACTAGTCAGTACTCCGGAAGGGTCGAGACGCGCGGCACGTCGATTCTTCGGAACCCGTATAATTTCATTAATTGTTTGAACGGAGAGTTTTTACGGTTTGGACAATTATGGACGCGTCCACCGAGTACTGCATGCGCTGGGGAGACTTTTCGTCGCATTTCAAGCGCGAATTCGATTCGTTGCGGAACGACGAACAATTCGTTGACGTTACATTGTGCTGCGACGATCGGTTTATCAAAGCGCACAAAGTCATTCTGTCTGCGTGCAGCCCCTATTTCAAGAAGATATTGATGGTAATATATTTTTACCTTTGGCTTACCTACCTAAGTAGTTGTTTTATTGATAAATAGAATAGTTTCTATTTGTAACTTGTGTCAATACGCCAATGTTACAGTTAAACCCCTCAAAACACGTCACGGTCATTATGTACGATGTAGAATATGAACTAATGAAGACGCTAGTTGACTTCATGTATCTGGGCGAAGTACTTGTAAACCGAAACAGTGTCGACAGACTTTTCAAATTAGCCAAAACGTTCAAAGTACAAGGATTCCAAAACGGTTTTGTTAAAAACGAAGTTAGTTTAGCATTTAGATATTATGTAGTTTTTAACTACCTAACATATGAATATGATTTATGATACACGTTAAATTGAATAAATTAAAACTGTTAAGTAAAATATATCAGATTCTAGGTACATTAATGCCAAACTAGTTTTTAAATATCTTTATTAAAATAATCAAAATATATATTTAAATGTGTTAATTGCACTGATAATAAAATGATTCAAATCTAAATTATTCTATGAATTACATTATAATATTACCTAGGTATGTCAATTCTTAAAGAGCTTGGTTTATTGTTAATTTATGTTTAATTAAAGTTATTACTAATTTTATTCATCTTTTTATTAAAATATTTTTTAAAATACATTCAAATTAAATCATAAAATTAAATTCCTCCAACTATGTTTTAGAATTCAATTATGCCTCCATTATGTGAAAATGCTGAGCAAAATGTGGCAAAAAATGATGTTATTAATTCTATGGATAATCATGATGATGGACTATTTGCTAATCAACTGGATCAACTCAATGAACTTGTGAACACTAATGAAATAGTTGTATGCCTTTTTTATTTTCTAAAATACATTTTTATTAATTTAAATTAAATTTGTTATAGAAACGAAGAAAAGTGGAACATAATTATTGGCAACAATCTTCTGAAACAACTATATCAATACAACCTGAAAAACAAAGATGCCATTCTTTAGATCCAAGGCCTTGTCCCGAGTGTGGACGTCAGTATAGTAGTTTGTCTAATTTACGACAACACATTGAATTAATTCATAAACCTGGCTGTGTTGTTTGCCCCTTATGTGGTAAAACATTCAAAAACAAGCTTTACCTGAGACGTCATTTTATTAGTTTTCATGAAATGTTACCATCCAAAGGTCAAAATGCACCTGACACTAGTACATCTTACACTTCAAATGCATTACATTACCCACAAGAACTAAGCCAACAGAGATTACAAATAAAAGAACAATCTAACAGTCAACAGTTGAGTACTACTTGTTTTGATCCAAGTATACATCCACATCCACGTTAATTATGGAGTTTAAAATAATGGGTATAAATTATAAACTTTTACCAGCACCCGTTTTATTTTATGTATAATATATTCTTTAAAACCCAAGTATTTCATCGCTTTGAAAAAGATAGTGCAAAAAAAATTGTACAAATTATTAGTTTTAAGTTATGATCATAAATATATGCAAATATACAGTATGATAATAAAGCAGATATCCACTTTTTCCCCTTTATTGTCTGACACTTTGTCAAAGTTTTCAGTCTTATACTGTTCTATTTACACTTTAAAGTATGCAGAATAAAGCAACAATGACAAGCGAGTGCAGTATGAGTTATAAACATGCATTGTATTGATCTCATGGAAAATTTGCATACATTTTTGTTCATAAGTCATAAATGAATTATTAAGTAGGCTAAACAAGTCAAAATAAAGGGAAAGGATTGAAAATGAGTAGAAGTAAAACAGTGTATATAAGAAGTATAATATATATATATATATATTTATATATATATAGAGTATAATTTTGAAAGAAGACCAAGAGCTTGACGATATGAGAAGATTATTGACAGTAAGTGGTGACGTAATAGAAGAGGTAGATAACTTTAAGTATCCTTTGTACAACGAGACTGAGGCATAAACATAGGATTAAGAGTGGTTGGATGAAATAGAAAGAAGCGTCTGGTATTTTATGTGATAATAAAATTCCATCAAGGCTAAAAGTTGAGTTTTATAGTAGTGTGGCAAGACCAACCATGTTGTATGGTTTGAAGTGTTGGGCGGTCAACAGGAAAATAGAACAGAGTATGAGTGTAGTGGAACTGATAATGCTTAGATGGATGAGTGGAGTAACAAGAGAAGATAGAATAAGAATCAAATATGTAAGAGGTAGTATTGGTGTTGCATCAATAGTGGATAAGATGAGGGAAAATATACTGAGATGGTTTGGATATGTGATGAGAAGAGAAGGAACTTAAGTAGTAAGAGCGGTTTTGAAAATGAACACTGAAAGAAAAGGAGGAAAGAACGACCAAAGAAGAGATTGATGGAAACAATAATTGAAAAAATATGAGGGTTGTTTATGTGTGTGTAGTGGGTATGTGAATGATTATATATATTATATTGTAATAAGTGGAGGGATAGGACAAGGGTGGCCAACCTCAAATAGTTGGAAGATAGAAAATGTCTCTTTAAATCAACTGAAATACTAATTCCACGTTTTTTTTAGCGATTGTTTCTAAAACGTTGAAATACTTGAGTTAAAAAAAAGTGAATTTGTTCCAAATAATGTTTTTAAGCACTTGTTATCATTTTAATTGAGTATTATCAAAACTTATTTATAAAATAGTAAAGTTGCAATGTATGCTTTATATGTGCAATTTTAAAAAATCTTATTGTGAATACCTAACTTAGTTAAAAAATGTTATTTTATGATCTCTTAATTATTTATTGTTTGATGTATTCATCGTGTACTTTTATTTTCTATAATAATGAAAAACTAAATTCTGTATCTAATTTTATATTTTATAAATTATTATAGTATAATACCATTACGATGGTGCTAATATGTGTTACACTTATAAGTCTGAAATTTGTAACATTTTAATCTATGATTGAAACATTTCACTATATTTTTCTATGCAAGTTGTTGAAAGAAAATTTTGCGTGTTTGTGGTATCAAAAAATGTTTGCCCCCTCCCCCTATAAAAAAAGATACCTTACACTCTGTCCAGCATGAGAATATGCTGCGCCTTTTCAAAAATTGGTTTGTTCTGCACATTCCCTCATGTGTCAACCAGCCTTAGAGTTCCTACCAATACCACTTCTGCGCCCAAAGCCGTTATTGCACATTGTCAATTGGAATCAGTGTCCCTTGCAGAGATTTATTTAGTAGTTGCTGCCAATCACAGACAGCCTTCCAGGTACCTTGGAGGGAGAAATTTGCTTTGGCAAGTGTAGAGCCGTCATTTGTATGTGCCAATGCAGCATATTCTGCTGCTGAACAGTGTATAACTGAGCTTATGTTCTAATACCTAAATCACTCTTCAAAGTAGAGTTAATTATTTCTATTTTCTAACTATTTATTAGATTAACGTGTATTTTTCAAATTTACATCACCTACCTATTTTTAATAAGTGAAAGTTAAAAGGATCCAGTTAAGTGTTACCTTGTTTTGATTTACAGGATGTATCACAAAGTTTAAAAATATTTCACTATAAATTCTAATCAATAATAAAAACTATTACTTATAACTTGCCATTATGATTTATGATGTATCTGTGAATAATGATTTTTGCTTAAATAATTCTGAAAATCTATTAGTAAAAACTACACTATTTTTTTTTTCATTCAAATACTATTCTGTACCTTTTTGTTATAAAATAATATTGTATACTTGAATATTAAAAATATTAAATTAAAAAAAAAAAATTACTAATAAACTTGGACTAATGTTCTAATTTTAAAGATTAGTTTTTAGTACCTACTATTCTTTTTATGAAGTATATGCATAATTTAACTTATAAGTTATTTTTAAAAGGCAAAATTTAAAATTATATTCACATTTTAAAACATAATATTAAAATAAAGCTTATTTGCAAAAAATATGACATAAAAGACCTATGAAATAATTTTAAAATTGACTCTGAAATAATTTCAGAATATGAACAAATTTTAACAGCAGCTGGATTAAACAAAAGTTTTTGAGAAAAATTACTAATTAATGTAGCTTTTTATTGATTGGTGTGTACACGTAAATTTTTTTTAATCAAAATTATTATAATAGTTTAATATTACTTAGATTACTCATTGTCATCAAATTGCATTGTAAACTATATTAAATATTTGTTGTACGATATTTTGATATTTGTTTATTTGTTTTAATACCATAACTAGGTAAATTTTTTTTACATTTATATAGATTTAACCATTTTAGTTTATACTTAAGACATAACTTAGTAATAAATACCATGTTGTATAATTTATTTAAATCAAATTATATTGCAACATTATATTTGTTTTAATTTCATTTAAGTTGTAATTATTGGATTTAAATCTACAAATCTACACTTATTTGGTAAATATTACAGTGGTGAAGCCAAATTTATTATAATGAAATTCATCAAACCTATGCAATAATGATAAAGTGCACAATGATTTGCAGTTCTTTGCTAACTTGCTCTGTTCAACATAGTCATTAAAATTATATTGTTTATGTAAACTAAATAGTAAACTGTAAACTACAATATTTAACTAAAAAGTCAAAATTGTAAAGGAAATTCTAATGAAATATATTTTCAAACATAATCCTGTATGATATTAGATATATAAATTACATGTCATCATCATTATAATCTCATTATGAACTGAGTGTTAATGGTAGAAAAATCCTTGAACCATAGTGAACGTAAAATGAATCATGATATTATACAGTATTATGACTATTGTCCAGACGGCCGGTGTTTAGAAATGATGTATTATTAGTACCACAGTCAAAAAAAAAATGTTGTCAAAAATGTTGGTTTTTTTGTTAAGATAAAAAAAATTGATAGTGTTTACAATTATTTTAGCTAGTTACCAATACATTGTGACATTTATTTTTGTTCAGAAATAGAGCCATTCTAAAAATTGGAAGAGGTAAATAAAATGACAAGATGAATAAAAGTGGGGCAAATGAAATGGGTATTCAAATTAATATTCATGGTTGTTAAATAGTCTAAAGCCCAGTGCAAACAAGTCATAACCCTTGTTTTGCTGATTGTTTCCTTGTGGGGAGCTGTTATGGCAACCGTGCTGGCTCCAGTATTTTATGTTTACGTCACTGCTGGTTTTGTTGCATGAATGCATGCTGGAAATCGGTGATAGAACATGAGCTATTTTCCATGCTTGTTTGGCTGATGGATTTGTGCATGAACCATCAGGCAAAACAAACGTCATGAGCACTGGGCTTAAGACAATTCTGACAACATATATATTTATTACATATGACATTAAGTAATAATTAATAAATAATAAATGCAAATTAAAAAAAAAACACCACAAAACAATTCTTATTTATATACCTATTATTATTTTCTTTTACTCCATAAATTTTGATCATATATCTACATTGTTTGGGTCTATTAGTTGTTTCTGAGTTCTGATTATTTATTTGATCCATTGTTACTATAACATCTTTACTTGATTAAAGACCAAAATAAAATAGAACATTCAATTTATTTTTTTTTAATACAAACTTTCTAGAAAAAGTTTTAAGATTTAATAGAACGTTGGTAACATTTAGTTCAATTAGTCTCTAATATTTAATAAATAAATTTAGAAAATCATTAATTTTTCATTATTTGTTAAAAAGAAAAAACACTAACACAATTTTATTGCGTTAGGTAGGTAAATTAAAATTTGATATATGTATTCAAAAACTTTGAAAAAAACTTGCTCAGTGGTTTCCAAAAGCCTAAAAAAAGAATTATGATAAAATGGTACAAGGTTATTAATTATGCACTATCATGCAGATGACACTTAAATCGCAATATTTCTCAAATAAGTGTTCTACTGATTTGAAACTTTTAAAAGCTTTTAAAATTAAGTATCAATTAAATAAAGTGTGTAAAAATTTTGGAACTTTCTGCCAATTTATAACTGTATTGTAAAAATAGAACATTATTTAAAATATCTGTTGAATATTGATATATTTTTAAAACTTGTAACTTTCATGCCAATACAAATACTAAATAATACTCAGCTAATAGAACAAATTACTTTTTTCTGAGGTCAGTAAAGTACATTTTCTACTTTTTTTTAAAATCTAAAACCATAATCCTAACTTCTTTGTGGTACTCAAAGAAAAGATCAGATAAATTAAAATAAGATAAAAAATGCATAAATACATTAAAAAATGATCACAAAAAAGAGAACTGTTGCACATCATTTGGGGACCACATTTCAAAATTTGTTTTGCTTTTAGACCTTAAGTGAAAAAATAATCCAAAGTTCAAAAAATGCTTAAAATAAAGTACTATCTATGTCCACTTTCCAAACTTTTCTGTAGTGTTAAAAACTGGAGTCTGGACTATTTTTTTAAATAAATTAACACATATTCTATAATAAAATAATATATTTTAGTATAAAAAGCAACTAAATTAACATGGTTATTTTCTATATGATAAGTTATGTTACATAATATAATACTTTCATCATTAGTTTTCATTAAAAACAGATCAATGATTTTAAAACAATCATTTTAAGAGATTAACCAATAGAATTAGGAACTAATATTAGCTCAATTAAGCAAAAATAATACATCTTTAAGGTTCAAGATTATGGCTAAAGTTTCCTACTTTAAAGTCTAAAATGACATATTTTTGTTGATTGACAATTTCATTAATGTTAATTGTTATTTCTAAAACACACATTAGATTAATAAGTTAAACAATTTAATTATAAATAAATAAATATATAAAAAAGTTTGTTAAATATTATAAGTAGAATTTTTTAATTTAAACAACTAATTTCTAAAAAAAATAACAATAAATAAAATAAAAGAAAAACGAACACATAAATAAAAATACCAAAAAGTTATAATGTTGTGTAATATTTGTGTAATTGTTTTGGCAAATTAAATGTTGACCTATGAGTTGAAAAAAAATTTGTTAAGTAAATAATTACAAAATTAGGTTGGCCAAAGCAATATTTTATTTAAATTATAAAAATTAAGTTTAAAAAAAATGTATTTATAATATTGTTATAATGATTTTTTTAGAGAAGGAATAAATATTTAAAATAAAAAAACATAAAATGTATTTATCATTTGTGTCATAAATTTATGGTTATGTATGCATATTTTGTATGTAATGAAAAAATAATAATCAAGTTATAAATTTCAATGTAATAAAAATAGGAAGTATAATACATTTAGAGGTCAAAACGGATTTTTTGTCGTTAGTATAAATTTGATACATTTAGAGTTCTAAAGTTCTAAAGTTCTAACTATATAAAAAAAAAGTTTTGTTTGTTAGTTATTAAACAAACCTAAGTTTTACAGACGGATGTAATTGTCATTGCTAAATGTGAACTAAGGTATCAAAAACATTTTTAATTCAATTCACTCTAAATATATTAATTTAAAATAAACTAGTTTCATGATCATAATATAAATATATTATGATTTGGACATACATTTCTTATCGGTATAACTAATAAATCAAATAGACTGAAAAAACACCACAAACAAAAATACTATACTATACAAGATACTATAATATATAATCTTGTAAAGCTAGTATCTAGTACACTAGTCTCTAAGCTAGTATCTTTAAAGCTAAATTAGATATAATATATTTTAGCTTTCTTAATGACTAGGCACAGATAAATGGCACAAAAACATTATAATATTGAATTTGATTACAATTATTAACTTACACTATGTCAAATATTAGTTGTTGAATTACTAAACAGTAAAAAATGACAAATTAATAAATTATTAATATCATTTCTATGATTATAGTTCAGTTGCAGTTCTAAAAGAAAAATTAATCACATTTTTAGAATGTGTACTTAAAAGTGTTTTATATTAATAGTTAATGTTAAAAATTCTCTAAAGAGATTAATTTTTGTACGTATTAACTGCCCGTATAGCACAGCATAATATTAATGCTAAAACTAATCCAAAGAACTCAATTGAACCAATCGCTACTAATATTACAAGGAATATAATCATGCTCTTCCGTAAAGTATACAGTAATTTTTCAGTGCAGCCCTGAAAATAAAATATACATAATAGTGAGTATCTTGTAATGTAACATATTATTGGCAATCAAAACTGATATACTAAAAAATTACAGTTTTAAACGACTTGCCTTCTATCATAACATTTAAATTGTGAACGCCATTAAACATTAACTTGATAGTGTCATATAAAATATCATAATAATATTAATAGGACGCCACACAATTCTCAATTTGGACGCAAAACTCTATAGTTAATATTTGACGTAAATATACAAAACTTTTACTGTACATAATTTGTGTTCAATTGAACAATTTTTTTTTTTATCATCATAAATACAGTTGAAGTTAATAATTTTAAATGAATATTTTTTTTAATAGCATTAACAACAAAATAATGACAATTGGGCACAGATAAAGTTCTTTACTATGTACACCGAAAATGTCTGCTATGAAAACAATCGCTCCAAAGTTGGTTTTGACAAAAGAGTTTTCAGTTCACTAAAATGATGTTTTACAATTGCACAATCATTCAAGGAAATTTCAACATTCAACATGGACATAATTTTAAATTATTTAAAACATATGATATATTTAATGCCTTAAATGTTTTTTTATGAATCTTAAAAATTCCTCAATAATTTTGCTACCTAATTAAACGTTTAGAAAACATTAAATGGATAGTTGGCTGCTTTTTAGTCTGGAATGCAAGGAACAAAATGAGATGTTTACACAATAAATATTAAGCTAATATTTGTTTACTACAACAGTCACAAAATGTTGCTTGAGTGAGTAAAAAATAATAGTAAGAAATCTGGGTACTTACAAGTAAACAATTAACAAGAATAAACAAATAAAATTTCGATGAATTTTTCATAAAGGAGGTTAAACACAAAAATAACAGTATTATATGTATTGAGTTACATCTTTGCATAGCTTGTTGCACACATGTAAAATAACAGCATAGTATTTATGATTGATTTTACTACAACCTTATTTTGTTTTAATTAAAAAATCAATGATAAATTACTTGATGAGTAACAAAAAATGTACTCTAGGTATACACATTACAAGAATGCAATTTATCCAAATAAAATCAATTAATAATTATTAGTTTATACTTGTTTGTTGGATAATAAGCAAATTTTAAGTAAATTAACAATCATACCTCAGAAAAAATTAATTTTGAAATTGGTCCTGAAACCACAGCAGTTTGAGCTTCTGAACATTGCTTAGAATCACCTTTACAGCATGAAGCTGGAATTTTATATGGTTGTTCTGGAGAACTTATAGCAAGTCCTAGGCTCTCAGTTTGTGGGTTGTTATACTTGCTTCCAGCCCAATCGGAAGGACCTGAAGCTCCACAGCATTCAAACTGTAATAGCATTATATTACATAATACAGTTTATTCAGTTTAATACATTTTTACTTTACTGTAACATACAAATACAATAAGCAGGTTAACGATAATGAAAGTAAAACTATGGACTAATATAGACATAGTCGCAAGTATAAGTTTAAATTTTATAGTTAATATTTAGCCACTTGACCATTCCAAGTTTTTTTTTTAACATACAATTTTTAACATTTACAAATAAGTATTAGAGTACAATATTATATAAATATTATAAATATTCTTATTTGGATTTATTGCTCATTACCATTATAATTACACACAATTATTGTCTTTACTTGCAAAACATGATCAACACCTAAAAGTCACAAATTAGTAAATGGAAATCTGGTAAAATATTATTCAACATATTAAAACTAAATATGTACTAAAAATTAAATGAATCGAAATAAAATAAATAATATAATAATAATAGTAAAATAATAAATATTTCATGCTTGGTATAGCATTGAGAAAAATAGTCATCTACTAATGACATTCTGGAATTTTTTTTTTTTAATTAGTTAAAACTAGTGCTGGACATGTGCTTTCCTAATAAGGAATACGGACTGAACAGTATGTCTTTTGTACTGGACCCCCGTTGGTCTATGTCATAACGTTTAACAAAGATATGGGTAGATTAGATTAGGTTTGGTTAATCCAAAATACATAACTAAGATGGGAATCTGAGTGTTATAGCTAGAGATAGCAGAGTAAAGTGTGAACTTGAGAGTTAATGTGGTGTGTTAAACTTTAAATTTGACCCTTTACATTTAGTGTAAAGGGTCTATACAAAATACATAGGGTCCTCTGTTAAAGGGGTAAAGAAAAAATTAGCCCTCTGAATTTTAATTTTCACTTACTTATACCTGTTATTAGTTGGCTTAATATTCGGCTATAAGTATTAAAACAAAATCATTAGATATAAGAACATATTGGTAAATACTTACACCAGTTTGAATAGCATCAAATGTTTCAGTACGGCCATTGATTGAACCATATTCTGATTGAACAGTTGTTTTAACAGTGTATCGAACCAATTCTTCTAATTTATCACTATTAGTATACATCCATACAGCAGCTGATATCTGAGCCACAAGAACAGTAAGCAACAGACAGAAATACTAAAAATAAAATAAATTCAAATTATTTAATATTCATTAGAAATTAGTTTAAAATTTTTCTTTTATTACAAGAACAAGTGAACACTGAGATTCACTAATAGCAGCAGCACAACCCAAAAATCCGACAATCAGAAGTAATGCTCCGACAAATAGTATGAGATAAACGCCTGTATAGTAACTGGCCTCATCTTGAGCCATACTTATGGAAAATGTTGGATCGATCCACATCCATACTGCTAGAAATATTAACAGCAGGCCACAAGACTAAAAAAAAATTTTTTGTTCTTATTATTCCTTATTAAAAGTTAATTATTAATACAATTTTCAACCAGCTTAGTATAATTTAATTTAACTTATTTATGCAAAAACCTATTTTTTTTTTTAAATAAAAACAAATTTCACAAATAACCTAGTGAAAAAAGAAAGATAAGTAGGTACAATTTTATGCATATTTTCAAAAATAAAATTGGACCACAAAAAGTATGTCAAATTTTCATCCATTCATTGGTCTAAATGCATGAAAAATATATACGTCTGCTACTTCTTAAATGGTTTTAATTATGTAGTTTGTCATTGAACTGTTTTTTTTTTTTAAGAATAGGTTTTTTTAGAACAATAGTTACACATAATTTAGAAATAAAAATTCTAAAATTCTAAAACAAGGAATAAAATGTTTTACATGTCTGATTTGTTTATTGTGTCAATAATTGAAAAGTTAAGTATTTAAATTATTTAGAAGTAATTATTGATAGTATTGACTATTTGGGTACAATAGTACATTGCACGACTGTACTGATGTTCCACAATATCATGCGACTAGTACAAGGTTGATTAAAAATAAAATATTTAATATTACCATTGATTATAAATACTAGTATTTATAATCAATGATATTACCTGCCTATCTATATAATATGTTATTTTGAGTTCACCCCATTTATAAGTGTCCCCTTTGGAGCAAAAAATGATGGTCACACTATTAGGGATGGGAAATATGAATCATTTGAGAAAATTGATTCTTATGATTCAATTCAGTTTAATGATTGGATTCTTTGAATCGATTCGGTGATTCATCACAAACCAATAAGATAGTTTCAAATCAAAATCATATAAAACTAAGATAAAAAAGTAGTGATTTATTCAAATTTCTAATCAATTTTAAGTTACTATTACAAGTCGTTACCAGACTCAATAGCCTTAATTTGTAATGATAATTCATGAATCATCATGATATAATAAACTTTGGTTATATCATGCAAATCACAATTCAGTTTTGATTTTTGAAGCAGTGGGCAGTGTTGCCGAAGAATCAATTCTTTTAACATTACTGAATCAATTCATTCAGTTTATCTAAAAGAATCAATTCACTGAATTGATTTTACCCGTTTTTACACTTTACTAATTGAGTTATATCAACTCACAGCTTAAACCGCTGTCTAGAAATCCTTGAAATACTTTTTCTCAGAGATTTCTAACCTATAGTAATAAAACATATTACTGATCTTATGTCCTGATCTTGAGTTAATTTACTCATGTTAACATGTAATTACCTAATTGTAAGTACCTAATGATTTACGATTGAAAAAGTACAAATTATTAATATTAAATAATAATATGATGTGTTAGTAAATGTTCAACATGGAAAATTTTTCAACTCCTAAATTAAAACTTCTAAAACACTTAGCAGTTTGTATGAGACCATTATTATAAGGAAGTTGGAAGTTTTTGGCACCACAGGACGTGCACCAAAAACCATTGCATTTTTATTGTTACACAAATTGTTTTATGCACTAGATACTCCCAGACAAAAGACACATAAATGTCAAAAGTCCTACTCGTCGATGGCCCTAATCTACCCGGTTCCACAAATAATATCCAGACACCACAACTCCTCACCAAGTAGAATACGTTGAGCAGAGTCACTACGTGTTTCATAAACGCGTAACAGCCCGTCAAAGCCATCTCGTCCTGTTACGAATCACGTCTTCAAGGCGAATTTACCGAGCGACCAAAACACTATCGGCAACCACGACACACGGGACACGGGAAGCGAAAACGACAGCGCGACACGGCAAACGTTGGGTTTTTTGAGCTTTCCTTAAATGGTCATGTCGTTGTCAAACTGGCACACACGTAAACTTTATAGACAACTAAGTCCCCACAAATCACGATCACAAATAAAACATCGTTATTATCAGCAGTTGGCTACCGCGGATGATGCAAGCAAAACAAAACCTTGTTGTGGTCTATCTTCTGTTAAAAAAAAAAAAAAAC
Organism: Hormaphis cornu; assembly: GCA_017140985.1. Taxonomy (NCBI): domain Eukaryota; kingdom Metazoa; phylum Arthropoda; class Insecta; order Hemiptera; family Hormaphididae; genus Hormaphis; species Hormaphis cornu. Next base: position 8,869,686 of record CM029360.1, on the reverse strand, counting down.
ACTATTTTTTATGGTAGTTCTGCACATACGTAAGTATTTATAATATACAGTCATTGATTAAATGTATTATATTTATATATTAATATGTATATTTAATCAATGATACAGTATACTCTATACTGCAAAACAATTATTATGATCTGCATTATTTGATTTTATAAACAAAAAAAGTTGCATGATAGTCCACCAGGCGTCGCTAAGAAGAAATTAAACTCGTGACGATTTCAAAGTTTCGATTGATCGTTTAACCATTTTTGGGCTAAATTTAAAATTTATAAATATTCGTAATCGTTTAATAGTATTTGCTTGATTTTCAGTTTGTCTCCAAACGTCTTAAACTGCACATTCTAAAAAAGTGTAACCAAACTTTTTTTAGGTCAAAGCTGCAGTTGCTGACCGTGTCTATCCGCGGCTCGTTATTATTTATTTCCTATACTTCAATTTGAATTCGTATTGGCCTAATCTACTCATAGTAGTCAAAACGAATGGGTACAGACCATATATGAATAAGAAACTATAACTTTTTATTTTTTAATAATTCTTTGGTGATTAAAGTTCCCCGTGCGGTCAAGTTCAACACTGTCCCTTTCCGGTGGTAGCTTTTGTTGTTCGCATCAGTGGCGTATCCAGGATTGTTTTTGAAAAGGGGCTGATGTTGTCGAATTCTCTGGTCCACATTGATTCACCCATGAATTCTAAAATTAATACATTACTCGCAAAAAATTGTAAATTACGGTTGGCGTTGGTGATAATAAAATCTTGATACCATCCCTAATTATCGTTTTTAAATAAAAGAATTAATATCTTCAGATTACTACGTTATGTAACATTAATATAGTAGCTGTATAAATACTATAAATACTTTGGTTTTGGGCAATACCTATCAAAAAATAGGTACTAGTTTTTAAAAGAAAAATTTTTAATCTATTTGGAAATTGAAATTAAAGACATTTATTTTATCGTATTTATTCAACTATTACGTATGATCAAAATATATTTAAAGGGTAAACCTTGAGTTCCGCTCAGAATCAACTTCTTTATTGCTTACATTATTATTACAGAATTTAAAAGTGCAATAATGTACAACTTCTACTCAAACCTTCCAAATCTAAAATTAGTCAGTGATCCCGGCATCAAGTTGACATATATATATATAGAACATATATATTATAGATATTATATATATATTATATACATATATATTATAGAAGAATTTGGCTTTTTTACTGTTACAAATTACAATAACCAAAAAAGTTGAAACTTGAAAATTTCACACAATAAGAAGTTGAGCACATCTTAATCCGTGAACTTGAGTAAAGTATCAAAAATATATTTTAGTTGAGTTTCAAGTTTAATATTCAAAAATTGAATTTAGGGAAACCCTAGAACTTTGAAAATATCGCGTTTTTTGTGTAGTATAAAATAATTACATTTTAAATTTTCTACTTCTTAAAATCAGGAAAACCGCAGCTGGTTTAGTGACGTGGCAGCACTGTACGTCGCGAGACTTTCAATCCGCGATAAGCGAATTATCGTGAATAATTATTACTATTATTATTTTTATTATTATTGTGATGGTGATGTATGACATTATGACAATAACAACCTTGGGGTTGCTGCCAAATACCTTTATTAATACCATAGAACAGTAATAACAATACTATTAAATCGTGTAAGTCGTAACTTTTGTCGTAATAATAATATTTTAATTTTAAAAATAATAATTATAATTATACCCATCGTAAATCCTGAAGCGGAGAACGGTCGTGATCACTAACATACTCGGCGAGACAAAAGATAGCGTAAAATGAATGTTTGGAGTTGACAGCGCTGTCGCGTTGCTTGTGTTTTGGGTCGTCCACCGTTTTTCGTTCGTTTAGGGCTTCCAATTCGCGAGTGAAAATCGATCGACCATGTCCACGCCAGCCAGAAGACGTTTGATGCGAGACTTCAAAAGGTAATAAATAAACACCGCTGCATCATAATCGTGTGACACGGGCGGGTTTTTGCAAACGCAGTTACTAGAAACGAATGGATCACTATTTAATCATTTTGGTGTTTATTTTGTATTCAAAACTGTTTGCTGTTGAACACAATGTTAACTCTCATTAGCTGTTCGCTTTTCCAGCTCTGCTGTACATTCGGTGTAGGTACCCCTTGTATATTAGCGACATTGAGTAAACGGTTGATGTGCTTTTAGTATCCCGAGTGATCCCCTATTATATTTTAGATCGATTTCGTCTTTCTTGTTTGATAATATTGTTTTGTATGTACCTATCTATGTATATTTTTTGAAACTATGATATTGCCTACAGATTGCAGGAAGATCCGCCGACCGGTGTAAGCGGAGCCCCTACTGATAATAATATCATGATATGGAACGCCGTTATATTTGGGTAAATGTTAATTGCACGGACCAATTGAAATGTCCTTTGTTGATTAAATCCCATTTTTCATGTAACAGACCACACGATACACCCTTTGAAGATGGCACATTTAAATTGACAATTGAGTTCACCGAAGAGTATCCCAACAAAGCGCCGACTGTAAGATTTGTGTCCAAAATGTTTCATCCAAATGTGTACGCCGATGGCGGTATATGTCTAGATATATTACAAAATAGATGGAGTCCTACATACGATGTGTCTGCCATACTAACTTCAATTCAAGTATGTGCACATTTTATTTTACACTAAACTTATTATGTTGAACTGTATACAATTTGTCAGTTTTGAAAGACCAATCATTGATTTAGTGTTTAGGATTATTGATAAATGTTAAGTAAATTCACTAAATGTATCTCTTGATGGGGTTATGTAATAATATGTGAGATAGAAATTACTATAGTTTGGTTTTAATCATTTACTTGATCAAATATGTAAGCTATCATTAAACATCAGGTGAATAGAATACCTTAAACATATAAGACAAAGTTAAAAATTAATATTTCAATTACCTATGTGGTAATTGTTTTTTTTATAATTTTAGTTCTACGTTTACTTACAGTGGTATTGAAAACTCTTTGTTGAATTGTCTAAACTTTGTTTTTCTTACATATTATGAATCCTTAAAAGTTGTAGTTTTTGTTATATAAGTATAGTTTGCTGTTAAATGTTAATAATATGGGCTAATTTACTAATATTATAGACAATTTTTAAGATATGAGCTTCTTAATATTAATTTTTATTTTATAAAAATACTAATCTATATTTTGTTTTTTTTTCCATACAGTCTTTGTTAAGCGACCCAAACCCAAATTCGCCTGCAAATTCAATGGCCGCTCAGCTATATAAGGAAAATCGGCGTGAATATGAAAAAAGAGTGAAGGCTTGTGTAGAACAGAGTTTCATTGATTAATTTTGTTTTAAATCTCCATTCATTATCATCTTTAGTATTTTATCACTTGCAAAGAAAAAAAAAATGTTTATATTAATAAAAATGATATACAATACATAATGTATTATATAATTTTTCCAAAGTTCATTATTTTTATTTTTCTGTCTGATAAACTATTGTTATATTTTTTGGCTTTAATATATTATTAACATAATAAATATTATATAAAATGATCAAATATGTTTGTAATATCAAATAATTATTTTAATAAAATTAGTTAGTAAGAAATGCTTTTGAATTCCGTAATTTACACTAGTTGCTAATATATCGAGTCTTTGTTGAGAGCTTTTACTTCTCAGTAGAAAAATTTTACTCTTTAAATTTTGTGTTTAGCTATTTTTCTAATTGAAATTATTTTTTAAAACAAACAAAACTATATTTTCTTGTAATAATTCACTTTTGTTTGTTGAAGTTGGTTAATTTATTGGGTATTAATATTTGGTAGTTTTGACTTTTGTTAACATTTAACACCATCCATCTTCATAACTATTACCATACAATTTTTGTACTGAATATTTTATTTATACATTGTTCAGACTCTACTATGAATACATATATAAATATAATTGATATTTGCTGAAGAATCATATTATATAATCAACTTTTTATGTTTGCGGTGATTTATTGCTGTATTTGACTGATTACAAATTTAATGTTATCCACTTCAATAAAAAATTAAGATAGAAAGGAAAGAAAGTGTGGTGAAAGTTTAAGAAAAGAAGCAAATCCTTAGAATGAAATGAAAAGAAATAAATTCTAGTTAGTGTGAAAAGTTTGGTGTAGTGACTATGAGTGCTTCAGAGTCCCTTCTTAGGGTTATATAATCAACTTTTTATGTTTGCGGTGATTTATTGCTGTATTTGACTGATTACAAATTTAATGTTATCCACTTCAATAAAAAATTAAGATAGAAAGGAAAGAAAGTGTGGTGAAAGTTTAAGAAAAGAAGCAAATCCTTAGAATGAAATGAAAAGAAATAAATTCTAGTTAGTGTGAAAAGTTTGGTGTAGTGACTATGAGTGCTTCAGAGTCCCTTCTTAGGGTT